>JARQOC010000007.1:63557073-64148121 GCA_033576535.1 Allobates femoralis
TGGAGGTGACTATATACCCTCCCGGGGTCCCTCCCACCGTGTGATAGTGTGGGGTGTGGGTATAGGGTTCCTCCTGCCGTCCATATGTTCCACTTGCAGTGGGGTAACTACACCGCTTGTATGGGTGCAGTACCCCTGTTGTGGCACCTACATAGTGGGGCGCCACATTACCATTAGACTGTGTGAGAAAGGCTGATATTGCAATGGAGTTCATTACAGCCATCAGAGGTAGATTAACATGCAGTGTTACAATGAGAATGGAAGTCCAGTTTAGCAAATACAGATGACAGCAAGCAGTGCTGGAATATTACAATTAGACTATGTGAGTCAGGCTGATATATATACAAACATATACATTACAATTAGACTATGTGAGTCAGGCTGATACATATACAAACATATACATATACTAGATGGTGGCCCGATTCTAACGCATCGGGTATTCTAGAATATGTATGCAGTTTATGTATGAAGATTTAAGAATAATGCAATGCGAAGCGTGGTTCAAATCCCGCGCCAATTCGCGGCCGGACTGCGCCAGTTGCTGATTAGTCGCGGGCGGCTGGCGCGACCAATCAGCAACGCGGGGATTTCTGTTACAGACATACAGACAGAATTAGACGATTAAATAGTAGATATGACTCTCCCAGGGTATGGGGACTCGGGTATCTGGGCCCTCTGCTTCGGTAGGGATGTCACTGGTGGCCTGCCCAGACCCATGGCCCTGGGGTCTTACTAAGATAAGGGGTGATTCCCCCCCATGATGGATGGGGGTGGAATGGTAACATGACGCCACCTGTGGTACCTGGTAACGTGGATACCAGCGCTGAGGCCGGCCACTGAGTTGATGAAGGTGCAGCTCAGAAGTAGTACAGCTCCCCACAGGTGGAACTTTACCTCAGGGCAGCGGGGTGGATGAGGGGAGTCGTTGTCGCGTCTCTGCAGTGAACGCTGCAGGCAGTGGCGGTGAAGCAAGCACTCACACACACAATAGTCTCTGTTTCGGTACCTTTTTACTGATGTCCGGTAACAGGTATGATCCAGGAGGGTAACCAGGTTTCGGTGCAGCTTGGGATGTTCACCTTGGAGAGTTGTGAGGCCTCCTCTGTTAGTGTGTGCGTCGTTTAGGGTAAGTCCTGCATGAAACTGAACTTGCAACTCCTTCTCCCTCTCAGGGTACTACTCCATAACTGACATTGAGGACCTTTCTGTGGGATCCCTATTCTCTGCTTAGTTCCCTGTTCTTATACATGGTCAGGTTTGAGTGTCTTTTATTCTTTCCCTCAGGGGGATTAGATCCTCTTGGTCTGTCTGGGCTTTCTCTGCTACACTTTAGATTATTATCAGAATCGGACTCCGGTGTCCGGGTGGGCTTAAGGGAAACCAGGTCTGTTCTCTTCTTCTTTTCTCCTACTTCCTCCACTGGCCTCCAACCCTCTCCGTAGAGTGCAGCACAGCTGGGTCAGTGTTCCCTGGTCCTGGGCCTGGCATGATCCAAGTGACCAGCTCCTTCCAGTACCTTCCTCTTTGGCTGTCTGACTGGAAACTACCTGACTCCTCCCCTCAGGTCTGGATCTGTGGCCCCCACAGTGGTCAGGCATCACACCGGAGTATCACACCCATAAAAGCGGTGTAATTATCCTGTGGCAAGTGAATGGGGAAGTTAAAATGTGGCTTGTTCCTTGCATCCGCACACACCCTTAGCTCAGGGGACTATAGGGTTAATTCCTTTACTAGGAGATCCAGCCCAGTGGGGGGAGTTGAGGGTAAGCAGTGTGGGGGTGGGAGGAAGTGAGAGAGAGTCCATTCGGAGCAGGAGGAGGAGAAGGCAGCTACTGGGAACAGCAGCAGCTGCAGAGAACGTCTGAGGGACAGACAGGAAAGGAGCTTTCCAGGAGAGAGCAGCCGTTTTGGGAACAGAGGAGCCGGTGATAGGTTCTCCCAGACGGCTTACCGGGCACCGGAGCCCGCAGACTGCTGGAGTCTACAAGCACAGCAGAGAATCCGGATTACCGTGGAGTCTTCAAGTCTCCCAGATACCAGAGCAGTCAACATTAAGGGGGCCAGGCACCGCCTGAAGAGAGAGCGGCAAGCCATAATACTGTAATTTCCTCCGGGATCAATAAAGTTTCTCTTATCTTATCTTATCTTATCTTATTAGAGGGTTACCGACGACAGCGAAGGTGAGAGAGCACAGGAGGCCAGGCTAGATTTCAGATCAGCCACACAGAGACAATATGAACTGGTGCCAGCAGGGATACTGGGTCAAACAACTAGAAAAAGTCTCTGCAGCACTCGGCTACTACCAATGATGTACATATGCTAACAAGCTCTATGTATATGAGAAAAAAATTTAAAAACTTGCGTTTTTTTTCAAAACACACAAAAATCTTATTTTTTTATTTTTAAGGGGTTCTTAGTGCCCACATTGGCCAATGTCCGTTTGGTCATCAACCGCGACAAGGTGACCCCAGGTCTGATGAGTCCTAACGCTGACATCCCTGTCCCCCTTTTCCTCCCTACCCCACTCTTAAGTGGGCGGACACAATCTCAACCTCAGACCACCTGTGGGGTAGGGAGGAAAAGGGGGACAGGGATGTCAGCATTAGGACTCATCAGACCTGGGGTCACCTTGTCACCTTGAGTTTTTTGAAAAAAAAAAAAAAAAAAACGTAATTTTTTTTTCTCATATACATACTGCTTGTTAGCATATGTACATCATTGGTAGTAGCTGAGTGCTGCAGAGAATTTTTCTAGGTGTTTGACCCAGTGTCCCTGCTGGCACCAGTTCACATTGTGTCTGTGAGTGCTGTGCAGTTTTTTCTGTTTAGATAGATAGATAGATAGATAAAGCAAAAAAAAAACTGCACAGCACTCAAGACACAATGTGAACTGGTGCTAGCAGTGACGCTGGGTCAAATACCAAGAAAAAAATGTCTCTGCAGCACTACCAATATCGTACATATGCTAACAAGCAAAAAATGAGAAAAAAATGTAAAAACTTACATTTTTTCAAAAAACTCATTATCTTAATTTAAGAATAATGAGTTTTTTTAAAAAAACGTAAGTTTTTTAATTTTTTTCTCATTTTAGCATATGTACGATATTGGTAGTAGCTGTGTGCTGCAGAGACATATTTTTCTTAGATAGATAGATAGATAGATAGATAGATAGATAGATAGATAGATACCGTATATACTCGTGTATAAGCCGAGTTTTTCAGCCCAAAATTTGGGCTGAAAAGTCTACCCTCGGCTTATACACGGGTCATATACGGTACATGGTAGGTGGGGGCTGTGTCCGGGGCCGTGGAGGCTGCAGGAGGCGGGGGGGGGCTGCTGTATGAGCGGCCCCGTCACGTGGGGCCGCTCATTAAATATGCACTGCTTCCCCCTGTCAATCAGCGCAGGGGGAAGCAGTGCATATAGCCCCCAAATGCTGGCACTGTCCCCCCTTGTAAGGGCCCCCCCCCCAGGGCGCTTATATTACCATTCCGGTCTTCTGATCCGCGCCGCTCCTCGGTGCTCCTCGCTGCTCCGTCCGTCCGTCCTCCTACATCCGGGATCTCCAGCCGTCGCAGGCATATGACGTCATCGCGCGACGGCTGGGGATCCCGGATGTAGGAGGACGGACGGAGCAGCGAGGAGCACCGAGGAGCGGCACGGATCAGAAGACCGGAATGGTAAGAGAAGCGGGGGGGGCCCTTGCCAGCGAGTGCCAGCATTTGGGGGCTGTGGATACCCCCTGGGGGCTGCTGGGTACCCCCAGGGGCTGATGGGGAACCCCAGGGGGCTGCTGTATAAACCCCCTGGGGGCTGCTGGGTACCCCCAGGGGGCTGCTGTATAAACCCCCTGGGGCTGCTGTATAAACCCCCTGGGGGCTGCTGTATAAACCCCCTGGGGGCTGCTGGGTACCCCCAGGGGGCTGCTGTATAAACCCCCTGGGGGCTGCTGGGTACCCCCAGGGGGCTGCTGTATAAACCCCCTGGGGGCTGCTGGGTACCCCCAGGGGGCTGCTGTATAAACCCCCTGGGGGCTGCTGGGTACCCCCAGGGGCTGCTGTATAAACCCCCTGGGGGCTGCTGGGGACCCCCAGGGGGCTGCTGTATAAACCCCCTGGGGGCTGCTGGTACCCCCAGGGGGCTGCTGTATAAACCCCCTGGGGGCTGCTGGGGACCCCCAGGGGGCTGCTGTATAAACCCCCTGGGGGCTGCTGGGTACCCCCAGGGGGCTGCTGTATAAACCCCCTGGGGGCTGCTGGGTACCCCCAGGGGGCTGCTGTATAAACCCCCTGGGGGCTGCTGGGTACCCCCTGGGGGCTGCTATATGTACCCCTGGGGGCCTGCTGTATACCACTAGGGCTGCTGTATACTACCACTGGGGCTGCAATTCCACTGGGGCTGCTGTATATAGGGCTGCTGTATACACCACTGGGGCTGCAATACCACTGGGGCTGCAATACCACTGGGGCTGCAATACCACTGGGGCGCTGTATAATAGGGGCTGCTGTATACACCACTGGGGCTGCTGTATATAGGGGCTGCAATACCACTGGGGTGCTGTATACACCACTGGGGCTGCTGTATATAGGGCTGCAATACCACTGGGGGCTGCTGTATATACCACTGGGGGCTGCTGCATATACCACTGTGGCTGCTGTATATACCACTGGGAGCTGCTGTATATACCACTGGGGCTGCTGTATATCATACTGCTGGGGCCTGTATACCACTGCTGGGGGCTGTAAACCTGTGCTGGGGTCCACCCTCGGCTTATAACGCGAGTCAATAGATTTTCCCAGGTTTTGGGGGGCAAAAGTAGGGGGGTCGGCTTATACACGGGTCGGCTTATACACGAGTATATACGTAGATAGATATAGAAAAAAAAGTTTTAGATGCCAGCACTTCCATTTTCAGTGAAAGAAGTGACATTATTAGCACATATTGCACAGAGGCGACGGGCAGGGCCCTCCTCCTCACCTACTGTATCCTCATCCATCCCTTGTAGACTGAGGGTCCTCGTTGGCAGGGTCATTTCTCCTAACCTACCGTATCCTCACTCATCCCTTGTAACTGTGAGCCCTTGCTGGGAGGGTCCCTCTTTTCTCACCTACTGTATTCTCACTCATCCCTTTTGTGGCACCCCTGCAGTCTGATCACCATAGTGGTATTTAAGATCATCGGTACTAATGTCACGTCTGAGGAGCATTGAGGCATCCTATGCTAGACTCCCGAAGCAGAAACACTCTGCCTGAACTCTGATCAGAGGTTTGGCACAAGAAGACCTGCTTTTAGGCTGTAAAAGACTTTGTTGGAGGGAGGGGTTAGCTGTAGTAGGGAGAGGTGGCAACAGGAGTTAGTTATTGAGTCAGTGAAGGAAACAAAAATCTGCTGTCAGCTTCCAGGCGCTCAGAGCCAGCAGAAGGTGCCGAACCCCAAGCTGCCAGGTCTCCATGACTGGAAGTGAGCTGGAGGCTAATGGCTTCAAGCACAGTAGTCACGCTGTGGACTATCTAGGAGCACAGCAACTGCCAAAGGACTAGAGAGACGGGTGGGTCTGGCTGCTCATAAAGAGTCTGTGTTGCCTGCCTGGCGTAGCCATCCACAAGGGAGCAAAAGAAGGGCACAGAATGCTACAGGCACCTACATCCTCATCCCAAGGAGAATCAGCGGTAGGTCCCTTACCCATCCGGCAGAGCGGTCCTCAGTGCTCCTCAGACTGACCAACCGACGCCCGGGTGAACCAGTACCGCTGACCTGCTGATGAACTGAATTGCAGGAGTAAAATGGGAAAGAACAAGAGACTGTCTCCTTGCCTCCTTCCTGAGACCTCTCTGCACCTCTCGCACCACAACCCTCACCATCTTCTTCTACATCAATCACCCGCTTTTTTCCCCCAGGGGCCTCTCCTGCTGGGGCTCCAATGTGCCCCTTGATGGATTGAATTAAACAAAGTATGAAGCATTCAGGCTCCATTTGCCCTTGTTCAGATAGGTGTCAATAATTTCAGATGACACAATCCAGTTTTTTTCATGATTCAGTTGGACGCCTTGTGTAAAGACTTGAATGCACGGCTGAATGTGGTGTGAACAGGTCCTTACATCCTTCACTCCCCAGGGACCCTTTTTATGGGTTTTGGCCCTTGGCTGCTCCCTTTTTGACCACCACAGGGCATCTTTGCTTTTGGACGCTCTGATGTAATAATATTGAGAAGAGCCCAAGGAAGCAATGACATTTGGCAAACCAAAAGCTGGTGCCTTTCAAGTCGGGGTTAGTGTTGAAGATTTTTTCTGGCTTTTGTAAGCCCTTATATAAATTTACCATAAAAACAAAGATGTCTCCTGGGGCTGACAAGGCATTTGGGGTGGTGGACTTAAAGTGTCCAGTAAACATAGTGGAACCCATTTCCAAACTATTCAGGGGTTTACTCGCCCTATTGGGTCTAAACACTAAACCTGCAGCCCAAACCCATGTCCCGATGCTTTACCGGGCACTGATAGGAGTGCAGGAAAAAAGCCCCCGGGCCCCCGATTGCCCGCTTACAGGAGGTTTATAGACGGCGGGTTTGCACCCCCCCATTACATGTAAACCCTTAGTGACCCCGACCCCACCTGCTTTTTGTAACCTTTTTTATGTGGGGACCCTGCACATGACCGGCCCCACCTCTAAAACGTCTCCCATTAATTGGCCATCTAATAAGGAAAACCCTGATGGGGAAAATCCTCCAGATGTTTCTCTCCATCAATTTTCCCTTAAAAGAGAACCTGCCATCTTTCCATAAATTTCTATTTATATTCTGTCCTTCCTTGTATGTAAACCATCTTTTTTAGCCAAGTGCACTAAGAAGAGTGGGAAATATCAAGAAAATTCCTTCCCACAACCGATGGACAGAGTTGTTACAATCCTCCTCTGATTGACAAATGTGGGGGTACATCTCCTCTAATGGACAGATGTGTGTAACATCTTCTCTGATGGACACATGTGTGTACATCTTCTCTGATGGACAACGTGTGTACAATTTCCTCTGATGGACAGACATGTGTATTTCTCTTCTGATGAACAGATGTGTGTACATGTGTACATCCCTCTGATGGAGGGCGGCTCTGCAGGTCATTATTAACAATATAGGGGTTGTCCTGCGCCGCTCACTTCTGCACCGGGCGGTGACTTTGTTCTGTAAGATACCGGCCGCAGGACATGTATATAATTAAACAGAAATCGTGTATCTGTCTTATCCAGATACATAGGTGCAATATTTGGCACAAATTCCGCATGTTTCTCATCTTCTTATTATAGCCGGTGTTCGTTTAAATGCGCCATTGTGATCATTCCTAAACCCCCCCCCCCCCCCCCGTTGTGTCCCTTACTACTTGTTGCCCCTGTGTTGCCTCTTTCCTCCTGTTTCCTGGTCCTTTGTGACCCACTCTTCAGTCGACCTTCAGGAGTGTATTATATAGGAGCTATAAGATGTGAGTTCCCCATCAACCGAGACCGACCCCCAAAAAGTGATGTGACTTGGGAGAGGTGATGTTATCAATGGCTGGAGTCTTATGACTCGCCTGTGTATGGCGCCCCCTACATTCCTGGTCCTGCAGCCGGCGGCCACCAGTATATGGATGAGACACTTTAGAACCAGACTTGATCCGGTAACTAATAGATATTGAGCTATTGTCACTGTGTAGGGTGAAGTGCAGACAAATAAAACACAAAACACAATATATACGGTTAATCTCTAATTATTTTTTTATTTTTTTTATTTTTGGAATAGCAATAAGCAACATTGTAATGAAAATATTACCGGTACCTCTTCAATATATTTAGGGTCATGGTGACTCTACAGGTCCAAAGGAGACCACAGAACTTTCTGTGGACATTGCGGACCTGATGAGGCACCAAGACCCAAAGATCCAAAGGAAGGCGAAGAAAACCCCCGGAGAATTCTACCTCAGGGGGGGAAAAAATTCCTTCCTGACCCCAGTTCTGGCGATCGAATTATCTCCCTGGATCACGTGGTGACCTGCTGCTTATTGCGTATATATTGTACCATAATTATAATTCAGGAAAGCTGACCTGGAAAGGAAAAGACATGCAACCTGCCCCTAGAAGCTCATATATCTAGGACATTGGATGCTCTTAATAAAACATACAAACACATACATTCATTCTATCTATTCCTCTGGAGTTCTCCAGTGGCGAAAAAAATTCCTTTCTGACCCTAAATAAGACAATCAGATCAAATCCCAGGTAAATAGTAATAGGATGACGACAGCTTCCAGACCTGCGCCTCAGCAACACAATGTGCCCTTTTAATGGATTGTGGAGGAGGACAACAAGCGTGGACCCTATTTCCAAAGAAGATGTCTTCCACCCAACTCTCAAAAAACTGTTTGGGCTCTTCAGGAGAGATGGTAGTCGACCGAAGCTAGCAGACGGTCACCTTTGGTGTGATCATCCTACCCCCAAATATGACGATCTGATCAAATCCCAGGTAAATAGCTAATAGGATGACGACAGCTTCCAGACCTGCGTCTCAGCAACACCAAAACTCCCCAATGACAGGGGCACAAGACTGTGGAGGAGACAACAAGCTGGGACCCTATTTCCAAAGATGATGTCTTCCACCCAACTCTCAAAAACTGTTGGGTCTTCAGGGAGATGGGTAGTCGAGCCGAAGCTAGCAGACGGTCACCTTTGGTGTGATCATCCTATGGTTCAATGCAACATGTAAACATATCCTTAGACTAAGCATTCACTCCATCATTAATAAAACAGACACACACATACATTCATTCTTATCTATTCCTCTGGAGTTCTCAGTGGCGAAAAAAATTCCTTTCTGACCCTAAATAAGACAATCGATCAAATCCCAGGTAAATAGCTAATAGGATGACGACAGCTTCCAGACCTGCGCCTCAGCAACACAATGTGCCCTTTTAATGGATTGTGGAGGACAACAAGCTGGGACCCTATTTCCAAAGATGATGTCCTTCCACCCAACTCTCAAAAAACTGTTGGGTCTCAGGAGAGATGGTAGTCGGAGCCGAAGCTAGCAGACGGTCACCTTTGGTGTGATCATCCTACCCCAAATATGACGATCTGATCAAATCCCCGGTAAATAGCTAATAGGATGACGACAGCTTCCAGACCTGCGTCTCAGCAACACAAAACTCCAATGCAGGGCACAAGACTGTGGGAGGAGACAACAAGCTGGGACCCTATTTCCAAAAAGATGATGTCTTCCACCCAACCTTCTCAAAAAACTGTTTGGGTCTTCAGGAGAGATGGGTAGTCGAGCCGAAGCTAGCAGAACGGTCACCTTTGTGTGATCATCCTATGGTTCAATGCAACAATGTAAACAATCCTTAGACTAAGCATTCCACTCCATCATTAATAAAACAGACACACACATACATTCATTCTTATCTATTCCTCTGGAGTTCTCAGTGGCGAAAAAAATTCCTTTCTGACCCAAAATAAGACAATCAGATCAAATCCCCGGTAAATATCTAATAGGATGACGACAGCTTCCAGACCTGCCCTCAGCAACACAATGTGCCCTTTTAATGGATTGTGGAGGAGACAACAAGCTGGGACCCCTATTTTCCAAAGATGATGTCTCCACCCAACTCTCAAAAAAACTGTTGGGTCTTCAGGAGAGATGGGTAGTCGAGCCGAAGCTAAGCAAACGGTCACCTTTGGTGTGATCATCCTACCCCAAATATGACGATCAATCAAATCCCAGTAAATAGCTAATAGATGACAACAGGCTTTCCAGACCTGCGTCTCAGCAACACAAAAACTCCAATACAGGGCACAAGACTTGGAGGAGACAACAAGCTGGACCCTATTTCCAAAGATGATGTCCTTCACCGCCAACTCTCAAAAAACTGTTGGGTCTTCAGGAGAGATGGGTAGTCGAGCCGAAGCTAGCAGACGGTCAACTTTGGTGTGATCATCCTATGGTTCAATTGCAACATGTAAACATATCCTTAGACTAAGCATTCACTCCATCATTAATAAAACAGACACACACATACATTCATTCTTATCTATTCCTCTGGAGTCCTCAGTGGCAAAAAAAAATCTTTCTGACCCTAAATAAGACAATCAGATCATATCCCAGGTAAATAGCTAATAGATGACGACAGCTTCCAGACCTGCGCCTCAGCAACCACAATGTGCCCTTTTAATGGATTGTGGAGGAGACAACAAGCTGGGACCCTATTTCCAAAGATGATGTCTTCCACCCAACTCTCAAAAAACTGTTGGTCTTCAGGAGAAGATGGGTAGTCGAGCCGAACTAGCAGACGGTCACCTTTGGTGTGATCATCCTACCCCAAATATGACGATCGTATCAATCCCAGGTAAATAGCTAAATAGGATGACACAGCTTCCAGACCTGCGTCTCAGCAACACAAAACTCCAATACAGGGCACAAGACTGTGGAGGAGACAACAAGCTGGGACCCTATTTCCAAAGATGATGTCTTCCACCCAACTCTCAAAAAACTGTCGGGTCTTCAGGAGAGATGGGTAGTCGAGCCGAAGCTAGCAAACGGTCACCTTTGGTGTGGATCATCCTATGGTTCAATGCAACATGTAAACATATCCTTAGACTAAGCATCCACTCCATCATTAAAAAAAACAGACACACAACATACATTCATTCTTATCTATTCCTCTGGAGTTCTCCAGTGGCAAAAAAAATTCCTTTCTGACCCTAAATAAACAATCAGATCAATATCCCAGGTAAATAGCTAATAGGAATGACGACAGCTTCCAGACCTGCGCCTCAGCAACACAATGTGCCCTTTTTAATGGATTGTGGAGGAGACAACAAGCTGGGACCCTATTTCCAAAGATGATGTCTTCCACCCAACTCTCAAAAAACTGTTGGTCTTCAGGAGAGATGGGTAGTCGAGCCGAAGCTAGCAGACGGTCACCTTTGGTGGATCATCCTACCCCAAATATGACGATCTGATCAAATCCCAGGTAAATAGCTAATAGGATGACGACAAGCTTCCAGACCTGCGTCTCAGCAACACAAAACTCCAATACAGGGCACAAGTCTGTGGAGGAGACAACAAGCTGGGACCCTATTTCCAAAGATGATGTCTTCCACCCAACTCTCAAAAAAACTGTTGGGTCTTCAGGAGAGATGGGTAGTCGAGCCGAAGCTAGCAGACGGTCACCTTTGGTGTGATCATCCTATGTTCAATGCAACATGTAAACCATATCCTTAGACTAAGCATTCACTTCCATCATTAATAAAACAGACACACACATACATTCATTCTTATCTATTCCTCTGGAGTTCTCAGCGAAAAAAATTCCTTTCTGACCCTAAATAAGACAATCAGATCAAATCCAGGTAAATAGCTAATAGGATGACGACAGCTTCCAGACCTGCGCCTCAGCAACACAAATGTGCCCTTTTAAATGGATTGTGGAGGAACAACAAGCTGGACCCTATTTCCAAAAAATGATGTCTTCCACCCAACTCTCAAAAAACTGTTGGTCTTCAGGAGAGATGGGTAGTCGAGCCGAAGCTAGCAGACGGGTCACCTTTGGTGTGATCATCCTACCCCAAATATGACGATCAGATCAAATCCCAGGTAAATAGCTAATAGATTGACGACAGCTTTCCAGACCTGCGTCTCAGCAACACAAAACTCCAATACAGGGCACAAGACTGTGGAGGAGACAACAAGCTGGGACCCCTATTTCCAAAGATGATGTCTTCCACCCAACTCTCAAAAAACTGTTGGGGTCTTCAGAGAGAATGGGTAGTCGAGCCGAAGCTAGCAGACGGTCACCTTTGGTGTGATCATCCTATGGTTCAATGCAACATGTAAACATATCCTTAGACTAAGCATTCACTCCCATCATTAATAAAACAGACACACAATATATTATGTAGAGATGGGCAGTCGAAGCCAGGCTTTCAATGAACACCTCTGTAGATAGCTGTTGCCAACCGTCCTATTGTTCTGTGGTACCGCATGTGTCCTGGAGAGGACAAGATACTTACCTGACTTCTTAACTTTGTGCTTTCAGGACCTAAAAAAACAAATGATTCAGGTTCAGAACTTTGTCCTTTCTATTCTATTGGTGATGTCCACAGAATGTCGGTGTAATATATGGGCTATGTGTGGCTCCTGGTGTAATACAGGGGCTATGTTGTGGGGATCCTAATGTGTGGGCTCCTGTGTAATACAGGGGCTATGTGGGCTCCTGGCGTAATACAGGGGCTATGTGGTGAGGGATTCTAATGTGTGGGCTCCTGGTGTAATACAGGGGCTATGTGTGGGATCCTAGTGCAATACAGGGGCTATATGTGGTATCCTAGTGCAATACAGGGCTAATACAGGAGCTAGTTTCGTCTCATGGTGTAATACAGGGGCTATGTGTGGGCTTAATGGTGTAATACAGGGACTATATGTGTGTCCTGGTGTAATACAGGGGCTATGTGTTGGCTCCTTGTGTTATACAGAGGTTACTATGTGTGGGCTCCTGGTATAATACATTTGACTTACATACAAAAACAAAGATTGAATGATAGTATAGGATCTGTAACGTTAATAACTATTTGTGTATTCATACTTATATAAAATATTAAATATCATCTGTATTAATACAAAAACGGTGCCCTTCCCCCCATTATAATGAATCTATCTACTGCCGTGATACACCCTAATAGTGGAGAGCTCCCTACCTGGACTTTTCCTCTCCGGCTGTCAGCTCCAAGTGGCACAAGGTGGCCCTCCGGAGCAGATCTCTGCACATTCTATATCATCTGTGATGTCATTCAAGTCTATTGATGATTGTCATCATAACTGCCTGATACTGTACTCGCTCCAACATGGTGAATTGCTAATATAAATTAATTTCATAAGTGGATCACAGTATTTGATCATTGTGTAAGATTCCTTTACAGGGATTGTCCGCTGAACGTATCCACAGGTTTTTTTTAACCTCTTCATCCCTGGGCGATTTTCCATTTATCGTTTTGTCCTCCCCTTCTTCCAAGACCATAACTTTTTTATCCTTCTGTCAATACAGACATATGGGGTCTTGCTTTTTGCGTGACGAGTTTTACTTTTGAACAAAATAATTTATTTTAGCATATAGTGTACTGAAAAGCAGGAAAAAAGTTCCAAGTGCGATTAAATTGCAACAAAAGTGCAATTACAGATTTTTTTTTAGTTTTTTTATTCATGATGGTCACTATATGGTAAAACTGATGTGATGGTGTGATGCCTCGGGTCGGTACGAGTTCGTAGATACCAAACATGTTACTTTTATTGTTATCTAAGTGGTGAAAAACAATTCAGAAGCTTTTAAAGAAAAAGAATTGTGAATTTGCGCCATGTTCCGCGCCCTGCAGCGTTCCCATTTTCGGGATCTGGGGCTGTGTGATGGCTTATTTTTTTGTGTCTGGAGCTGACGTTTCTAATGATACTATTTTTTGGGTAGATGTGATGTTTTGATCGCCCGTTATTGTATTTTATTTACAATGTTAAGGCAAGAAAAAAAAAAGTTATTTTGAGGTTTGGACTTTTTCCTTCTACACAGTTTACCGATCTGATTGATTTTATATTTTGATAGATCGGGCGTTTCTGAACGCGACGATACCAAATGTGTGTGTTTTTTATTTTATTTCTTTAGAAAAGTTTTTTTTTTCAATGAGGCAAAAGGGAGGTGATTTGAACTTTTGGGGGCTTTTTTATGCATAACTGGAAAAACATATTTTTTTTCTTTATTTTACATAGCCCACTAGGGGCCTCAGTAATCCACTATCCGTTGGCTTCTCTTGTCTTCCGATGAGCTGCTGCTCATCAGAAGACACGGGAAATGGTCACTTCCTGCCGATGATGTCACTGGTCATCGCCAGCAGGAAGTGAATCAAGACAGCTTCCGAGGTCATTACAGGACCCCGGGATGTCCAGGTAAAGCATTGAGTTCCCGTGATCACATCAGGGGACCTCCGATACCAGTGAGGAACGGCGCAATCCCCGCCGCAGTGCTTTGATTCGTGCTGTCAGTGATCGCTGATCCGATCTCTTAGCTACACATCACAGCTGATGAGACTAGCTGAGACGTGGGAGGAGAATGTGAGCTCTCGCATGAGCTCGCATTAGGGGGCGGGAAATGACCAAGGACGTGCTATTACATCCTTGGTTGTGAAGGAGTTAATCGCTGCTTATGCTTGACCTCCAGTCCATCCATTTGCTATGTGCTGGCGTATGGAGAATGAATGGAGCGTCAGTTGTTCGCCTCAACTTTTGCTTTTGGCTCCATCTTGAAACAGGATTAAAAGTGCCCCATCCATGATAAAACCTCCCCGATCTGCCGCCCAGTGTGGGACGCCCGCTGATCAGGACGTTATTGCCCCTCCTGTGATGACTGCCATTTACTGAGCAGCCGCTTTAACCTCTTCACAACGAAGGGCATATATGTACGCCATAGGCTGCCTCCTTCCCATTGGTGCGAGCTCACGCGCTGAGCTCGCCCCATTACCTGCACGTGTCAGCTGATCTGATCAGCCAACATGTGCAGCTCACAGCGTTAATCCTTCAGATCACTTAGTGCGTTGTAAAGCACTGCAGCAGTGGTTGCCCTATTCCCTGCCAACATGGGTGGCCCTCTGATGTGATCATGGGTCCTCGATGCATTTGCCATGACAACGCGTGGTCAGCTGATGACCCCAGATACTGTTCTGAGTCACCTCCTCCCAGCGATGCCCCGAGTAACGTCACCAGCAGAAAGTGATAATTTGTGCTGAAGCCTCTGTACATAACACAAGCGATCAGTCCGTGCAGTTCTGAGGCCCCTCAGGGGGCAGTGTCAAATTTATAAAGCTGTACTAGCTGTACTACCCGGCTACGCCCTGGTTAATAAATAACTGATGTTGGCTATAACAAAATAGAATTTGAATATGTCATATTAATAACCTGTAAAAAAATAGAAGCTGAGCTGTGATTGGTTGCTATAGGCAGCCTAATAAATCTCCAGCCAACAGTAAACCCTCCCCCCCGGCCGGGCAGTATATGTTACCTCACACATACACATAATAGACAGCTCATTTGATTGACATCTGCCTTAATTCCCTATATGACACATGTGTTGCACATTGGCTGTTTTTAATCAGATGTTTATGTTTGGAAATTAAAAATAGCACACGTATGAGGCGAGTTATGTGAGGTGATTTGTGCACATCTGTGTCTGTTTGTGTGGTGTGTGTGGTCCCTGGGGTGTGTGTGTCCCTGTGGGTGAGTGCATGTGTCCCTATAGGGTGTGTATGTATGTGTGTCCCTGTGGGGGGGTCTGTGTGGTGTGCGTGTCTCTGTGTTGTTGTGTGTCTCTTTGTGGTGTGTGTGTCCTGTGGGGTGAGTGCATATGTCCCTATAGGGTGTGTATGTGTGTGTGTCCCTGTGGGGGGGGTGTCTGTGTGGGGAGTGTGTGTCTCTGTGTTGTGTGTGTCTCTTTGTGGTTTGTGTGTGTGTGTGTGTCCCTGTGGGGTGAGTGCATATGTCCCTAAAGGGTGTGTATGTGTGTGTGTCCTGTGGGGGGAAGGGGTCTGTGTGGTGGGGTGTGTGTGTGTGTGTCTCTTTGTGGTGAGTATGTGTCCCTGTGGGTGAGTGCATGTGCCCCTATAGGATGGCTGTGTGTGTGTCCCTGTGGGGTGAATGCATGTGTCCCTATAGGGTGCGTATGTGTGCGTGTCCCCGTGGGGGGGTGGGTGTTTGTGTGGGGTGTGTGTGTCTGTGTTGTGTGTGTCCCTGTGGGGTGAGTTCATGTGTCCCTATAGGGTATGTATGTATGTGTGTACCTGGGGGGGGGGGGTCTGTGTGGTGTGTGTGTGCCTCTTTGTGGTGTGTGTGTGTCCCTGTGGGGTGAGTGCATGTGTCCCTATAGGGTGTTTATGTGTGTGTGTGTCCCTGTGGGGGGTCTGTGTGGTGTGTGTGTGTCTCTTTGTCGTGTGTGTGTGTGTGTGTCCCTGTGGGGTGAGTGCATGTGTCCCTATAGGGTGGCTATGTGTGTGTGTCCCTGTGGGGGAGGGTCTGTGTGGTGTGGGGGTCTGTGTTGTGTGTGTATCTTTGTGGTGTGTGTGTTTGTTCGGGAGCGTGGTGAGTATCCGATGTTGGGGCTGCACCTTAGTGACTATACACTTGCTGTTACTCTGTGTGCGTGTGGTGTGTATCCATGTCCCCATGCGTGGTGAATATCTCATGTTGGGGCCCCACCTTAGTGACTATATGCTGGAAAGTGCTGTTAGTCTTTGGCGCTATCATTAAGCCCCTCTCATTCACAACTGTCAACTGGTAACCGTCACTTTTTCCCCATTATGTAGATAGGGGCAAAATTGTTTGGTGAATTGGAATGCGCATTTTATCACCACTTATAAAATGTGTTCAAAGTGCTGCCCATTGTGTTGGATTGTCAATGCAACCCTTTTCTCCCACTCTGGACACACTGATAGCAACACTGCAGAAGAAATGCTAACGCAGGCTTCCAGTATCCGTTGTTTCTGATGCTGCACATCTCATATCTTCACAGCATAGACAATTGCCTTCACTTGACCCCAAAAATAAAAGTCTAAGGGAGTCAGATCGGGAGACCTTGGTGGCCATTCAAGTAGCCCACGATGACCAATCCACTTTCCAGGAAACTGTTCATGTAGGAATGCTTTGACCTCACACCCATAATAAGGTGGTTCACCATCTTGTTGGAAAAAACTCAGGGAACGTGCCATCTTCAGTGCATAAAGAGGGCAACACACCATCATGTAGCAATTTCAGATATCCGGTGGCATTGAGGTCTCCATTCATGAAGAATGGCCCCACTATCTTTGTACCCCATGTGGAGACCCAGGGGTCAGTGGGGGCTCTCGTCCACTGGCCCAGCTGCATTTAGAAAGACAACGTGGACCAGGGCTCATCCCAAACTGAACGCCCGAGCTGCTTAACCGTGGGCGGAACGCTACTCAGACAACACAGGGTGAGGGAACTACAATATTAAGGTTTTATTGGATCCCCAAACAGTTTACAGCATATAACATATATCCAGCAAAACACAAGAATGTAACAGGCAACAGAGTCTCACCCTTCCGCTGGCTCACCAGGGATTAGAATATAGCACAGCAAAGTCTGTAGCCAGGTGACTGGATTGACCCAACCTGGATTGCTTCCTTATGCAGTCTTTGTCATCACAGCCGAATCCGATAATTCGATGCTGAAGTCCTTGTGGTCTTATAGTCCAGGTTCTGATCCCCTTGGTCGGCACCGAAATGCCTAGGCCTGGGGTTATTAAAAGGAAGGTTATCTGCTGCAACACTAAACACTATGTGTGCACATTAATGAGTGCAAGAAGTGGCTAGACTGCACAGCTAATACAGATACAATGTAAATGGATTATAGCAATGTCTGCTCTAGATATAATGCAAAATGGAAGACTTAGCTTCAACAGTGGCCACTGTGGAGTGCCCGGTGACCAGCGACTGGGGTTATGTCCGGCTAATCGGATTTGAAGATCCTAGATTAGCTACCTTTATCAAGTCCAGTGTGACTCTAGCCGGGACCGAAATCCCTAGACTGAGGGCACTAGACAGAATCTAACTCAATCTGGTTAATGAACAGCTCTCCTTATATACGCTGAGCCATCATTGCAGGACATTGAGGACATCACTATAGATGGAATAAAACTGCCTTTTCATTGGCTGGACCTCAAGCCTCATTTAACATATTTTTAGTAGTATTGCAATCCTGGCAAGGTAGAGTGACATACTGATTGATATAGCCCTTACAATGTAATGTTAGTAGGAGACATTCAGTCTGCAAACCATGACATTAAAACAATGGTGGCTGGTGCAATTTACATAAAGTCAACATTCACAGGGAATATTCAATGGACGATTAGCATAATGAAGTTCTCTGGCCTTCTAAGACAAACAAGTTAGGTATTTACATTACCATGCTAAACTAAATACCACAGTCATCTATAAAACTTATAGGAAATTCTCCTTGGCCATTACAAGTTTGCAAACCAAAATACAATACTGTCTGGGTTACATAAGATATCATCATATGTTCTACATTGAAGGAATCCATTTCGTCACAACCCCATATACCACATCATACCATCAAGTTTTGTGTTCCAACTGTCTTGGCGGGATCTAGCGGAAGGGATGTTCGACTGATGCCGCTCTCTAGTGACATGCGGCGAGTGCTACGCTGTGGGCTCTTGCTGAATGAAGCTATGACAGCCACTGATGTCTCTTCATTATTGACAGTTTTCTTGTGTCCACATTTTTTCAAATCCAATACTGAACCTGTTTCACGAAATTTGGCAAGCAGTTTGCTAATTGTAGCATGGGAGATGGGTGGTCTCATAGGGTGTCTTGCATTGAAATCTGCTGCAATGACCCGGGTACTGCCTTCATCAGACACCAACACAATTTCTATCCATTCCTCACGTGTTAACCTCTGTGACATGTCAATGGCTGCAAACAAAGAGAAACTTGTAAATAATTAATGAAAGAATAAAGTCACAGTAAATCCAAGCATGCCATTGTTTTTCTTATGAAATTCTCAATAATTTGATGAGTCACATGATCCTCTCCCCATTCAAAGAAATAAAGTTGGATCCAAAATGGCCGACTTCAAAATGGCCGCCATGGTCACTACCCATATGGAAAAGTTTTTCCCATCCCATATACTAATGTGCCACAGGAACAGGAAGTTAACTTTACCAACCATTCCCATTTTATTTAAGTGTATCCATATAAATAAATTACCCACCCTGTATATATATATATACTGCAGGGATTTGCTGTGGAAGGCAGCGGCAGGGACGCAGTAATGAAGCAACACACAGGCTTAAAGTCCAAACTTCAGTGTTTTATTCACACTTCAGGTGGCGGAAAAGGAAAAAAAAAACATCAATGTACTGCACCTTGTCGAACCACTGGTCTCAGATTCGCCCTTGCACGGGACGGGCTTAACTAAGCGGCTGCCTGGTAACCACTAGCGATGTGATTAGATGCAGACCACAGGTGGCCGCCAGGTGCCATTCCCAGGGTTGCTTTGAGTTTTTTCACAGTCCTTTGCAGCATGTACAGTATATCCACACAACACTGCACATTCAGACTTAGTCCAGCCTAACTCCTCACGCACCGAGATTCCCCTACTAACTGGCTTATGCAGGCTTGATTGCTGCAGCTGTGTACAACCAGTGTTGACCTGAAAACCTGGAGAGTTAGGGCCCTGTTACACGATGTTCCAGCGATCCCACCAACGATCCGACATGGCCGGGATCGCTGGAATATCACTGTGTGGTTGCTGGTGAGCTGTCAAACAGGCAGATTTCCTCAGCAACCAGCGACCCTGTAACGACCTCGACATCGTGGAATAGAATATAAACTATTCTTTTACACAATGTTGAGGTCCCGCTACTGTATAGGCTGGGGTAAATGGGAGAACGCTGGTAACCAGGGTACACATTGGGTTACTAAGCACAGTGCGCTGTGCTTAGTAACCCGATGTATTCCCTAGTTACCAGCGCGCTGTGCTTAGTAACCCGATATGTACCCTGGTAACCAGGGAACACATCGGGTTAGAGGGGTGTCACAGACGCCAATGTATGCTGCCAAGTGGGAGACCGACGACCAAAAATGGTCCTGGCCATTCCGCAGCGATCAGCGAGCTCATCGCTGGTCGCTGTGGCATGTCACACGCAGCGACTTTGCTAGCGAGGTCGCTGCAACATCACAAAACCTGTGACATTGCAGCGATATCGCTAGCGATATTGCTGTGTGTGAAGTACCCCTTAGGGAAAATCTAGGCAACATTTTACCATGGTGGGAGATATATACCTTCCATCCAGCACCACACCTTCCACTGTACCACATATCCCCCCCCCCTTCGTTCAACCCTATGGGGACGGACACATGTCATACAGTGGACTCTGGAGAGGGCATCTGCATTCCGCTGCAGTTTGCCAGCCTGGAAACATGAAATTCTGCAGGGAGAGAAACCACCTAAGGACTAGCGCATTCCTCTCCTTAGCTTGACTCATCCACGTAAGAGGGGAATCATCAGTCACCAAACGAAATGTTCTCCCCAGCAAATAATAGCGGAGAGACTCAAGTGCCCACTTAATGGCCAGGCACTCTCTCTCCACTATTCTTTACCTGGTTTCAACTGGGGTAAGCTTCCGGCTCAGGAAATTAACGGGATGCTCTTCCCCATTAATCTCTTAAGACAGCACAGCACCAAGACCTATCTCTGAGGCATCAGTCTGAATGAACTCTCTGTTGAAATTGGGTGTAACCAGCACCGGTGTAACACACAGTACCGACTTTAATTTTTCAAAAGCCTCCTCTGTCTGATCATTCCAGAGGACCATCACGGACTTCCTCCCTTTCAAGCAATCTGTTAAAGGAGCAGACAAGGTGGCAAAGTTGGGAATAAATCGCCTCTAATATCCCACTAAACCCAGAAAAGCTCTAACCTGCTTTGTTGTGAGGTGATGGGGCCAGTTCTGAATCGCCTCCTCTTTGTTTACTTGGGGTTTGAAGACTCCTCTCCCAATGACATAACCCAAGTACTGAGCTTCCTCCAACCCTATGGAACATTTGGGTTTGCGGTCAGCCCTGCTTGTCGGAGGGAATCTATAACCGCCTGTACCTTTGTTGTGTACAGTGCAGACTAGGAAAGCCACATACCAATGTCATCAAGATAGGCTGAGGCATAACGACGATGGGGGCAGAGAACAATATCCATTAACCGCTGGAATGTCACTGGTGCGTCGTGCACACCAAAGGGAAGTAATTTATACTGGAATAGCCCTTTGGGCGTCACAAAAGCCGTTTTTTCCCTTAGCTGCCTCTGTTAGGAGCACCTGCCAGTACCCTTTTGTGAGGTCAAAGGTTGAAAAGTACCGTACCTGCTGAAACTGCTCTATGAATTCATCCACCCGGGGCATGGGGTAGGCATCAAATTTCTAAACTTCGTTAATTCCTAAAGGAGGGATGTGGCTGCAATCTCCTCACCTACTTAACTGTCTTCTTATGGTTGCAGGAAAACTTCTCTCCATAAGGTAGATAGCAAGTTCCCAGACCTAAACTTCATTTAGTTTTCTGAAGTCATTACAATACCTTAGTTACCAATAGATAGATCAGCTGCACACCACATTATTTCTTTAAAGGGAATGCCAAAATGGCTGTGTGAATTTATTGCATTATATAATAAGAAACAAAGAAATATTTATACAGCTACTGAAAGCTGGCCCTGGTCTAAAAGATAAATGTGAAAGCATTAGTTGATGTCATAGCCATGAAATCATAAGCCCAGTAACTGTTTACAGAGTTCTTTCACTAATACTGGGTCCTATTCTCACCCTCAATGTCTGCAACCTGGAAATGTGAATGGGAAAATGCCCTGTGCAGTTAAAATCATGGTCTTAAAGGGAATATGTCAAGACTATGTTAAAACCCTGCTTTTAAAGGGAGTGTGTAACACCTGTGTGAATGTTCTCACATTAGTCACTGGGCGGGGTGCTGCTCCAAAGATAAATAACTATATATATTACAGTATGGGCGCACACCTCTTATTGTGGATGCAAGCTTCAAAAAATATGTAAACACCAATAGATAGATCAGCTGCACACCACATTATTTCTTTAAAGGGAATGCCAAAATGGCTGTGTGAATTTATTGCATTATATAATAAGAAACAAAGAAATATTTATACAGCTACTGAAAGCTGGCCCTGGTCAGTAAACAGTTACTGGGCTTATGATTTCATGGCTATGACATCAACTAATGCTTTCACATTTATCTTTTAGACCAGGGCCACAGCCATTTTGGCATTCCCTTTAAAGAAATAATGTGGTGTGCAGCTGATCTATCTATTGGTAAGTGTTTACATATTTTTTGAAGCTTGCACCCACAATAAGGGCCAGCTTTCAGTAGCTGTATAAATATTTCTTTGTTTCTTATTATATAATGCAATAAATTCACACAGCCATTTTGGCATTCCCTTTAAAGAAATAATGTGGTGTGCAGCTGATCTATCTATTGGTAAGTGTTTACATATTTTTTGAAGCTTGCACCCACAATAAGAGGTGTGCGCCCATACTGTAATATATATAATTACAATACCTTAGTGTCCTATCAAGCTTTGGTATTATGACAATTGGGCTACCCCACTCACTTTGGGACTCTTCAATGACACCTAACTGTAGCATAGTTTTTACCTCCGAAATGGCTTAAACGCCAAGCCTCAGGCACCCGATGTGGCTTGAGTCGGATTCTAGCCTGACAATGTCATGTTGGATTATACAGATACGCCCAGAAAGTTCAGAGAAAACATCTGTATTTCAGCTAACAAACTCCTGGGCCTCCTGACCCTGTTTAGAAGACAGAGTATCCACTATCTTAACCACGGTGGAGGCTTCTCTCGACATCCCCTGAGGTAATGGAGCTTTCTCCACAGGAAATGCAGGCCGTGAACTGTCCCCACCAGCGTTGTCTCTATCTTTCCATGGTTTAAGCAAATTAATATGGTAAACCTGCTCTGGTTTCCTCCATCCTGGTTGGTGTACCATGTAGTTTACCGGCCCCACCTTTTTCATTATCTCACAGGGCCCCTGCTACCTTGCAAGGAATTTGTTATCTACTGTAGGCACAAGTATCAAAACCCGATCCCCCAGATTAAAGGTTCTTACCTGAGCCTCCAGGTTATAGACCCGACTCTCAGACTTTTGTGCTGCTTCCATATGTTCCCGGACCACTGGTAGGACTGTCTACATTCTTTCCTGCATTTTTGCAACATGTTCTATCACACTCTTGTGTGGGGTTGGTTGGTTCTCCCAAGCCTCTTTGGCTATATTGAGAAAGCCCCGAGGATGTCTGCCATTCAATAATTTGAAGGGCGAAAACCCTGTAGATGCCTGGGGCACCTCGCGCACTGCCAACAATAAATATGTTAATCATAAGTCCTTCAGAGTATCAACATTCCTGCTACATTATAAACCAAAAAGACCCACCAGAGACAAAAGAATGTATAAAAAAGTTCACAATCTTTATTGAAGAGCTTTTAAAAGCATTACAACATCAAAACTACAATCATGGATGACAATAGAAACACATAGAAAAAGAATATATAGGCCGATTTGGAACCTGAATGACTTAATACATAGTGTAGTGCCTCTCGGCACTCTCTGACGTACAGACTCGCCTTGGTCAGAAGCCACTTTGTAAGTCAGAACATCAAACCTCAATGGTTGGATGTGAGGGTTTGTTTCCTGTGTCTGAAATGTAAGGCATGTTTGAACATGTTGAAGAGCAAGACTTTCCACAATTCGGACCACTCCAGAGTGTTTGACATCAGACACTACATCACCTGTTCAACAAAGGGTGTGATATATATGGCAGAGTGTCCATGTAACAAGATCTATATCGGAATGACTACTTGGGAGCTACATGTGCAAGTTTGCAAACATGTGCTTGATATTGAGAAGGGTGCATCCGCAGAGGATCCAACCACTCTGAACACTCTACCCAGACATTTCCATCTAAAGCATCGTAGTAACTCTAGTTTACTGAAAGTCATTAGCATTGATAAAGTATACATGGTTCCACGTGGTGGTAATTTGATTAGAGCTCTGGGGCAGGTTGAGGGCAAGTGGATATATAGGCTGAACAACATAGACCCTTATGGTCTAAATGAGAGTTTTGGATTTGGCGCATTTTTGTAATTTCCTTGTACATATTGACATCTTAGTCATTGACTTTTGACATATTTGGGCTAGGATGCAGTCATTTATTTTATTTTATTATTTTAATTTTATTTTAACGATGTTTTCTTTTATTATCTTTCAGTTACTTCTGATAGTTTTGTCATATTCTCTTGTTACTCATTATGGTCTTTTCTAATTCCGGATCTGAAAATGGAGCGGGTTATAAAAGTGGAACCTTCAAGAACACATCATACTAGAGCCCCTCTATATTTTAATCATAGCGTTTTTGCAAATTCTTATCCCTCTACTAGTATCTATGTATATGTAATGACCAGAGGTCCGTACTAGATCCAGCAAGTCACAGAAACAAAGATGGAGGCAGAAGCAACACAAAATACTTCCTTTTACTTGGGGAAACAAATGGAACATTTAGAGCAAGATGCATGGATAAGTTATTTCCCCAGAAATAGCTAAATTATTTACATACACCCAGCATCAGGCTAGGGGTCAGTGTGTTACCTCAGTGTTCCTCCTCAGTGTGAGGAGACAATGCCAGGAATAAATTTACCTAAAATCTACACAGAAAAATAAATGATAACAAACTCCACACACAGCAGGACAGGTCAGATGGATGCAGTTTAGTGAGGATCACTGAAATAATCAACTCTATACACACAATACATATAAACCCAGTATACATATATATATATATCAATATAGTTGATCTGTTGGATACCTGGGTATCTTATCTAATGGTACCATTTACTCCAGTTACAGTTTGTACCAGACCTGGGAAAGTACGGATTGCAGTCACTTCCAATGGTCTTCAGCGCCAAAAAGAAAAAACAAAACACGACCGTAATAAACAGGGATATTGTGCTGTCTTGTCTGAAGGGGGTCCTACATCTCTGTAGCTTTTGGGGAGGCGAAATGTGTTAACCTAGAGACACCACACCAAGGCCTGCAGTCTTACAGCAGAGATTCAGTCTTTTCCTCTCACAGTATAGCCGACCCGTCTCCTCTAAAGCACTCCCCTCCTGGCAGTAGTATACTTGGTTCCTATCTGGGGATAAGTCAATTTGGTCCCCTCCAGGGGCCCGGCTGTCCAGTTCTTCAGCGACCGGTCTCAGCTATATCTGGCATAGACGTCTACACAGCCGCTCTCATGGGAAAACAGCCCCCCACTCTCTAAAAACTCTATAGACTTAAACTTAAATAAATAAATAAAAACACTAGACACAGTGTATGGTATAATAAGGCCACTTCCAAAAATTCACAAGATATTTAAAATAACCATTTAGATGGGAAAACATCCATCAACCGTCTCTTGCTGAAACTTGCAAAATCCATTAACTCCCAACTTTAGTGGGCGTGCTATCCCCACAAGTAAAAGCCTCTCGACAAGCTGGAAGAATCCATAACTACGGGAGGGCGGGTGACGTCTTCTTAGGAATCTCCTCAGCTGACTGATGCAACATCAGTCAGCTGAGCTTTTTATACTGCAAATGAGCGGGAAAAAACTGGCAGCCAATCACAGCTGACAGCTAATCACTTCAGCAACCCAGGCGGCCACTCACAGCTCGCCTGGGCTCTGTAACTAAGCTACCCAATATAATACAGGCAGCTTCAACCCTGAGGTTACCTCAGAGGACCAAATAGCATGTTGTTACCAAATAAAACTTTACAAAATGCTAACAATAATATAAGGGAGAGCATTTTCCCATGAATCCCACACATTATACATATGTGGGATGCCCATTCTCACAGCCCTCAGGAGACTTGTTTACCTCAGCACACACAGTCATAATTTCCCCCTGTCTCCATGACAAACCCCTCAGCTGACAGCCCCCACCTTTTTATTCAGGAATTAAATTTCTACACATTCTTACATGCCACCCCACTAGAGGTTGGCGTCCTCGACACACCTCCCCACCCAAAGTCCTCTTGCGCATAGCACTGTGGTAGTACTCCTGCCGTAGCCCGAGTTGACCTCCTGGGACCAGACACTGGATTTCCAGTACCAGAGGTATCGGGGCCTTCACCAGGAAAAGCTGGTGAGGATGCTGGATTCTATAGCACCTGTCCATGTTCAGCATCCCTAGAAGAAGAAATAGGATGCACACAGGGGTAGATTAAGGGTAGCCAGCGCCCGGGGCTGTTCAGACTCTGTGGGCCCCCCAGTCATGTGATGGGGGTTATGTGTCGGGAGTCATCATATACCTGGAATAGATTATTCCAGAAAAATATTTGCTGATTGAAACTATAACCAATCAAACATCCATTGATCTATTCAATTTACCCTTTTGTGTGCCAAAACCAGGAGAGGAACTTGCAGAGAAAAACTATAATTGAAAGATTGACACCTGTTCTGAGTTTTGGAGACACTACTGGTTTTGACACACAAACTGGCTGGAACCTGATCAGGGAAAAAACTGCAGTGTGAAACCAGTGTAAGGCCCCTTTCACACTGGCGTTTTAAAAAAAATCTTCCACCTAACAGCCGCACTTGCGGCAAGGCCCATGCATTGTCTATGGGGCTTGCGGCAAGTGCGGTTTTGCCAGTTGCGGCAGATGCGCACTTGCGGCCACGAAAAAAAAACCAGTCAGCGTTTTTTTTGTGACCGCAACTGGCAACTGGCAAAACCACACTTGCCGCAAGCCCCATAGACAATGCATGGGGTTTGCCGCAAGTGCAGTTGTTAGGCGGAAGATACGGTAATTCTGCCGCATCTGCCCCTTTTTTAAAACACGCCAGTGTGAAAGGTGAAGGGCCTTAGAAGAAGGCTATTACGCCCTGACTGCCCCTGTGCTCAGAATAAATAACTTATAAAAATCTCGAACGCTGTACTCCCTGTATGATAATTACCTGTTACCAGTCCAATGATCTTGCTTGCACATCGGTCCGTCCCGCCTCCTCGTGGTCCGACAGCGTTTTCTTCTGAATGATGTAGATAACGCCTCCTGCCACCTGTGTTATCAACGTGACCACGTCCAATTTTCCCATTGCCTACACTACACCCATACCTCTCTGGCTTGTGCAGGTGCAATGTGCTCCATCATGGGGTTTTCCTACAAGTTCTCAGTGTTGTCACCATACATTAGATGCAGCAGACTGGGAGCCTGGAACCATGTGCAGAGACCCCTGCGGTCCGCGCATGTATAGATGAGTTTTACATTGTAGCTGCAGTAGGGCAGAGCACGGTGCGTTTGTGCAAGCTGGAGAGGCATCTGCACAGACGTGAGGTGGGAAAGTGGGACGTGGATAATGCAGGAGGTGTATCCATATCATTCAGAAGATGAGGCTGTTGGATGGCGAGGAGAGGCTGAATGGACCAATCTGCAAGCAAGAATTTCGGACCGGTAACAGGTTAGAATACAGGGTGCTAGGTTTTTATAAGTTATTTATTCTGTGTACAGGGGCATTCAGGGCATAATAGCCTATGTCTTATAATGCAGCATCAGGAAGCCTTACAAATACTGAGGAAAAAAATCACTAAATACTCAGCTTGTGCACAAGACCCAGGGGTGGACCTAGCCTGTGTGCTGCCTGAGACGAGGTGCAGAATGGCCCCCCCCTAGTAAATTTTTTTAAATCGGTAGACATAAATCTGGTTCATACAGATCTATATCTATCCTGTAAAAATGAGAAGAATAGTGGATATTTTAATGTAAAGAAATAGAGAAAGATGTCCAATTACAAGGTTGTCAGCGCAATCACACGCAAATACAAGAACCACACAGAAGAATCCAGAACAAGGATCATTACTGGCAATGGCTGCTTGGACAAGCATACAGACACACAATGATGGCGGTAGAGCTGTGATCCTGTAGGCAGACACAGTCCTGCATCCTTATAGCACAGGAGGCAGCACTGATTGCCAAAACTGGCACACACCTACATAGCTCTGGGTAGCTCGAACATGGCGGCTGCCTGGCACTGACTAGTCAGACATGTCAGCATGCCGCACTGTCCACATGTAACAACCTGCAGTCTGAGCATCAACAAGCCACTATTGCACTAAGCTGGGAAAATGGCGCATCTCCTCCAACAGACCACACCTCCTCCCGAAACGCTTAGTAATATTGATTGGATCAACTTTTTGTACAAGATACGTTTTTATTTTTTAATAAAATCCAGTGTGGATTAGTGATGGCAGTGATACAGTGATAGGATGCTCACAAAAGAAAAGAACTCCCCTTCCCCCCCAGCACAAATAAACAAACAACTGTTTGTACCCTCAAATCACCCTGAAACACTTAGCCAATCACAAGTGCCGCACACGGGGCTGTCCGGAGCTAATATCAGGGACGTTCAATGGGGTTGAGTGAGGGATGTAGTAGAGGGAAGAGCGCCACTGACCAACCGCCACTCGGGAGATACAGTTGTGGCCAAAAGTATTGACACCCCTGCAATTCTGTCAGATAATATTCAGTTTCTTCCTGAAAATGATTGCAATCACAAATTCTTTGGTATTATTATCTTCATTTAATTTGTCTTCAATGAAAAAACACAAAAAGAATTGTCCTAAAGCCAAATTGGATATAATTCCACACCAAACATAAAAAAGGGGGCGGACAAAAGTATTGGCACTGTTAGAAAAATCATGTGATGCTTCTCTAATTTGTGTAATTAACAGCACCTGTAACTTACCTGTGGCACCTAACAGGTGTTGGCAATAACTAAATCACACTTGCAGCCAGTTGACATGGATTAAAGTTAACACAACCTCTGTCCTGTGTCCTTGTGTGTACAACATTGAGCATGGAGAAAAGAAAGAAGACCAAAGAACTGTCTGATTACTTGAGAAACCAAATTGTGAGGAAGCATGAGCAATCTCAAGGCTACAAGTCCATCTCCAAAGACCTGAATGTTTCTGTGTTTACCGTGCGCAGTGTCATCAAGAAGTTTAAAGCCCATGGCACTGTGGCTAACCTCCCTAGATGTAGATGGAAAAGAAAAATTGACGAAAGATTTCAACGCAAGATTGTGCGGATGGTGGATAAAGAACCTCGACTAACATCCAAACAAGTTCAAGCTGCCCTGCAGTCCGAGGGTACAACAGTGTCAACCTTAATATCCGTCGGCGTCTGAATGAAAAGGGACTGTATGGTACACATAAAAAAGCCAGTTTGCTTATCACAGCAGCCGACATCGTAAGCATGGTGTCAAACCCAATTTCCCCCGCTCCTCACTTTGTCCGTCAGCATCAGACCCCGCTCCTCAGTTCCCATCAGCAACCCAACCCCCCCCCCGCTCCTTACCTCTGAGGGCTGGAACACACTGCCACCCAGGGCAAAGTGAACCAGCCCGCCCCTGAGTCTGAAGAATACCAACAAATTAGCACTAGAAAATGGTTTGGAGAGAAAGCACTGGAGACTTCGAAGGTGGCCAGCAATGAGTCCAGACCTGAATCCCATAGACCTGAATCCCATAGAACACCTGTGGAGAGATCTAAAAATGGCAGTTTGGAGAAGGCACCCTTCAAATATCAGGGACCTGGAGCAGTTTGCCAAAGAAGAATGGTCTACAATTCCAGCAGAGCATTGTAAGAAACTCATTGATGGTTACCGGAAGCTGTTGATCGCAGTTATTTTGGCTAAAGGTTGTGCAACCAAGTATTAGGCTGAGGGTGCCAATACTTTTGTCTGGCCCATTTTTGGAGTTTTGTGTGAAATGATCAATGTTTTGCTTTTTGCTTCATCCTCTTATGTGTTTTTTCATTGAAGACAAATTAAATAAAGATAATAATACCAAAGAATTTGTGATTGCAATCATTTCCAGGAAGAAACTGAGTATTATCTGACAGAATTGCAGGGGTGTCAATACTTCTGGGCACAATTGTACATGGCTGGAAGCCTGTATGTACTGAGGGGCGGCTCTGGATCTGGTGTGTACGTTATGCACAATTAGTCCTGCAGCAGAGGGACAATGCATCCTGCACCAGGGGTCTACATAAAAAACATGGGGCCCCACAGCGGAAGTTGTAATTGAGCCCCCCAAAAAAACAATTTTGCCTGGAACACATAGGTACATACATATCTCATAACTTTTCAGTCCTTAAAAAGTAATTTTCCTCCTATTGAAGTCGCTAGATTTCTCTTTCATTGCCCCCATAAAGCATGAAGCCAGCAAAAATGTCCCACAAATGCTGTATGATCCCCCACAGTGATTCCTCCACACACTCAGTATGGTGACCCTACTGTAATCCCCTTAACTACCCCAACACAGTATGATCTCCAACTGTGACCCCGCACAGCCCTCCATGTAGTATAATGGATCTACATACAGTATAAAAGTCCCTGCACGTCTTCACACTGTATAATGGCCCCCAACACCGCACTCAGATAGCCCTCCATAAAGTATGCAGGCTAACAATATAGCCCTCCAAGTATTATCATGCCCCCCCACAGAGCCCTCTAAATATTATAATTGGCTCCATATAGTCCTCAATATGTTATAATGCACCCCCTATAGTCCTCCATATAGTATAATGCACCCTATAGTCCTTCATATAATGTAATGCACCCCAAAGTCCTCCATATAATATAATGCACCCTATAGTCCTCCATATAGTATAATGCACCCCCTATAGTCCTCCATATAGTATAATGCACCCCTTATAGTCCTCCATATAGTATAATGCACCCCCTATAGTCCTCCATATAATATAATGCACTCTATAGTCCTCCATATATTATAATGCTCACCCATAACCCTCAATATATCTATAACACCCCCCATAGTCCTTGCTATAGTATAAGGCAGCATCATAATCTTCCATATAGTAGAAAGTTCCCCATATATTATAATGCACCCCATAGTCCTCCATTATTATAATGCTCCCCATAGAACTCCATATAGTATAATGCACCCGCATAGTCCTCCATATAGTATAATGTATCCCCATAGTCCTCCATATAGTATAATGAAGCCTCCTCACATCCCTCCATATAGTATAATGCACCCCCATAGTCCTCCATATAGTATATTGCACCCCCACAGTCCTCCATATAGAATAATGCACTACCCCAGTCCTCCATATAGTATAATGAACCCCCACAGTTCTCCATATAAAAGTAGTATAATGCACCATCACAGTCCTACATATACTATAATGTGCCACCATAGTCCTCCATATAGTATATTGTACCCCTATAGTCCTCCATAGAGTATAATGCACCCCATAGCCCTCTATATATTATAATACATCCACCATGGTCCTCCACAGGGGCGTTGCTAAGGTCAGAAAAGATCTGAGGCCCAAACTCTGAGGCTTGTATTTTGCAGCTAACCACCCAGCCCAAATTAAAAATGTAACACAACATAACTCTGACTGCAGATAATGTAGTAGATGTCACCTGCAGTCCTATGTAACACCACAGATAACACAGTGATATCTGAGTAAAGATAATGTAGTAGATGTCACCTGCAGTCCCATGTAACACCACAGATAACACAGTGATAGCACTGAGTACAGATAATGTACAATATGTCACCTGCAGTCCTATGTAACACCACAGATAACACAGTGATAGCTCTGAGTACAGATAATGTACAATATGTCACCTGCAGTCCTATGTAACACCACAGATAACACAGTGATTGCACTGAGTACAGATAATGTACAATATGTCACCTGAAGTCCTATGTAACACCACATATAACACAGTGATAGCACTAAATACAGATAATGTACAATATGTCACCTGCAATCCTATGTAACACCACAGATAACACAGTGATAGCACTCAGTACAGATAATGTAGTAGATGTCACCTGCAGTCCTATGTAACACCACATATAACACAGTGATAGCACTGAGTACAGCTAATGTACAATATGTCACCTGAAGTCCTATGTAACACTACAGATAACACAGTGATATCTGAGTAAAAATAATGTAGTAGAAGTCACCTGCAGTCCTATGTAACACCACAGATAACACAGTGACAGCTCTGTGTACAGATAATGTAGTAGATGTCACCTGCAGTCCCATGTAACACCACAGATAACATAGTGATATCTCTGTGTACAGATAATGTAGTAGATGTCACCTGCAGTCTCATGTACCACAGATAACACAGTGATAGCACTGAGTACAGATAATGTACAATATGTCACCTGCAGTCCTATGTAACACCACAGATAAGACAGTGATAGCACTGAGTACAGATAATGTACAATATGTCACTTGCAGTCCTATGTAACACCACAGATAGCACAGTGATAGCACTGAGTAAAGATAATGTACAATATGTCACATGCAGTCCTATGTAACACCACAGATAACACAGTGACAGCACTGAGTAAAGATAATGTACAATATGTCACCTGCAGTCCTATGTAACACCACAGATAACACAGTGATCTCTCCAGTACAGATAATGTACAATATGTGACCTGCATGCTGTACACACAGGAGGCCTCCTGTCAGCTCCTTCTCTCTCTCTCTCCCTCCCTTGCTCCCGACTGCTGAGCTGTTGGTGACACTACAGCAGGGAGGGGGCTCCTGTGGCTGCTCTTCTCTCCCCTCTTCCTGGTCGGCTGCCTGTTAGCTCTTGTCCCGCACACACTTGGCCCCGCCCACCTGCTGTGACCGTTCCAAGTCCCCCCATGGATGCTGTGCAGTGGATGGAGGGAGTTCCTCTGCAATAGCTGGGGCGGAAGAGGAGAGCAGTGAGGAGCCGCTGCCAGGTGATCACAGCGGCACCGCACAGGGCTGTGCCCTGCGTGTGTGCTCGCTGCACAAAACTGTATTCAACAAAGTTAACTACCGCACAAATTCTGGGCAGTGCACTCATGATTCAGGCCCCCCGCAGGGGGTTTACCACCAGGCAGCCGACTCAGGCGGCCTTATGATAGCTGCGGCCCTGGGTGTGTGGTGGTACCGTGGCAGATTATAATGGGGCAATTTACCCTCTTGGCTGTGGGCCCCCCACACCATTGGGCCCGGGGCTAAAGCCCAAATTGACCTCATTATAATCCGCCTCTGTAAACTTGATATGCTGGTAGGAAAGGGATAAAAGACCGCGCTGTTGGGACAGAGATAATACAATTATGACCTATACTTTCGACGCGTTTTGAAGTCAAACTTCTTTGTCAGGACATGGATCAATTAATCTTTGTTCTGATGAAGACATTGGGGTTCGAAATGCGTCGAAAATAAAGGTCAATTGATCTTTGTCCTAATGAAGAAGTTGGACTTCGAAACACATCGACAATAAATGTCAACATTTTATTACCACTGGCTCTACTGTGCAGTGTTTTAACCCCTTTCCTGCCAGCATAATCAAGGGAAAGTTGGAATGCTTTTACTGGTACAACTTGATAGGCTGGTTCTGTTGACCTTTGCCTAATGTGTACAGAGGCCTTTTTGCTTGTCAGTTGTAAATTTAATTTAAGTGGTTGGAAATAGTGAAAATGTCATATGGCTATATTAATAGAAAAATGAAAATAAATCTTGTCTGAAAATAACAAAAAAACTAAGGTTTTATTGAGATTTAGCCAACCAATGACTGTTTTATCCAACCGATGATATTATCATCCAGAAAAGAAGTCTGACGTCTTTGAAGTTTTGTCTGCAGCTGTTAATAGCTGAGTATATAAGCTGTTTAGGCACCACATGGGTAATCGTTCTCTTGCTAACGCAATGGATGGGCTTTAAATGACAAAATTCCTTAACCATACCATAATGATGTATTGTAAAAAAATGTTTGTACCATCTTGTATCTAAAGTTAATGCCATATTATTATTAAAATTGTAAGCTATCCCAACTGATCGCTGAGGATCCAACCACTGAGATCTCTGGAAACCCTGAACCCAATCTACTCATTGACTAGGGGACTGTTGGAAATATCAGAGTGTTGTACATGAATTTCTCCAGCAGTCCCCTAGTCAATGAATAGACTGGTCTCAGGGATTCTTGGGATCTCAGTGGATGGACCCTCAGTGATCAGTTGGCATGTTAATAATAGGACATACACTCTAGAACAGGGGTCCCCAAATCCAGGCCTCTAGGGCCACCAACAGTGCATGTTTTCAGGATCTCCTTAGTATTGCACAGGGGTTGGAATCATTACCTGTGCATTTCATCACATTAACACCTGTGCAATACTAAGGAAATCCTAAAATCCTGCACTGTTGGTGGCCCTCGAGGCCTGGAGTTGGGGACCTCTGCTCTAGAAAGAAAGAACATACACACCTTTGCTCCAATCAAGACTAAGCCCATCCGAGCCTTTTCCTGACATTCAGACACCTGTTTTGGATCGCCAGAGACCCCAGTGGTCGGATCCTCAGGGATCAGTAAGTTATTCCCTAGATGAGGGGTGGGGAACTTCAGGCCTCGAGGGCCACCCATGGTACAGGTTTTCAGAATTTCCTTACTATTACACAGGTGATCATGTAATCACCTGCACTGGTGATGATTCCAAACCCTGTGCAACAGTAAGGAAATTCTGAAAACATGACCTGTTGGTGGCCCTGGAGGTCTTTAGTTCCCCACCCCTCATCTAGATGACATACAATTGTGGATCAACCCTTTAAAGGGCACCTGTCATTGAATTTAAGAAATTTAAATGGAGTACCTCCTCCATCTGCTGCTGTTCCACTAATTCTGGGACAGTTTTTTCTTTTTCTTGTGCACCCCTCTGTTCCAAAGTTAAGCCCCCTTGTAATAATTGTTTAAATGTCCCTTCAGTTAGCTGGGCATATTCCACAGAATTTCTCTGTGGGCGTGGCTGAGTTTTGATTGGCCAGTGACAGGACAAAAAGCAGACAGACGTTCTGTGTTGTTTAAGGGAACATTTGCATAATTATTACTGGGGGAGATAACTTTGGAACACAAGGGCACAGAAGAAAAAGAAAAACTGTTCCAGAATCAGTGGAATAACACTTAATAGGATACGTGTGACGCGAGTCCCCATAGTGATAACTAATCTCAGAAGTGGAGAGGAAGGACTACAATTATAGATAGCAATTATATTTTAGTATTACTTACTGGATAAGTAAAGGGAGGTCATACGATCTGAGGTTAGGTCCAGGAAATTGCGCAGTACAACAAAGGGTAGTTAGGCTGCCTTCAGACTTGCAGATGCCTCCGCAGCGTTTTGCAGAGGCATCTGCAAGTATCTGCATGCAGACCGCGGCCCCTATGTTTATAATGGAGCGCACGGCGGTCTGCAGATGCTTGCAGACCGCCGTGCGCTCTCATTGCCCTCCATTAGTGATCTGTGCACAGGCGGATGCCTGCGTACAGATCTAACACTCTCGTCCGCAGCCAGGGTCAGGACAACCAGAAAGACATGACAGTTTACAGGGAGCAGGCAAAAGAGAAGTCAGGTCACAGGCAAATGGTCAAAGTTCTGAGAAGGGAATAAAGTCAGGCTGGGTCAGGCACAGAACACAGAGAAATCAGTCTTAAGGCCGCTTCACACACAAGGATCTCGTTAACGATATCGTTGGAATGTCACGGATTTGTAATAGTTCAAGCGATATCGTTTGTGCGTCGTTGCGTGTAAGAGAACGATGTTGGAAGGAAAAATCGTTGGATCATTCATCAAAAATTTGAGATCCTGACCTCAAATCTATCGTTCGTCATCCAATTAACGTCATGGAAAGAAGCCACATCGTTCAGTGTGACACCTTTTTGAACGATGTCGCTCATAATTCTCCTATTCCTGCCGCTTTATAATATCGTTCAATCGTTCTTCTCCAAGTAGCTGGCACGTTGCCAAATTTAAGATAACAATATCCATGCATGTGATAACGCACTTACGATGTCTAAAGGATCGCGGTCACGTGACATACCTAACGATATCGTTCACCTATATCCTAGCGTGTGATGGTACTTTTACACAGGCAGCAACAAGTGTACGATTGACACTATATGGAGGAGCTAGCATGCTTAAGTAGAGGACTAATCAAGAGAAGTGAACACAGATGATTGTAGCACAGACCCAGCACAACCAAATCAGACTGAGCCTCCACACAAAAGTAACATAGTAGACAAAGATCAGGATCGTGAAGATTGTGAATGACAATGAGGTACTAAAACAATCCAGTGAAATGTGCCCTTTAAATTGCAGAGGATGCTAATTTACAGGCAGCAGAAGCGCCAGCTCCAGCACTTATCTGTGGAGCACGAAGCATTTATCACACTGTGACAAGTTTTTGTACTTTCTTATTAAACACACTAGAGACTTGGTGTAGCGAGTAAACAGTTTCCTTTTGTCGTTCTCATTCTGTGTATTTTTAGAGGCGCTGTGTGTCTGAATGAGGATGAATATCTGATGGCTTTTTTCATGGCTATTGTACTATTGCCATGTTTATTTTGGGGCAGACAGAACTTGCCTTCCTGGATTCATTGTACGCTATTCCTGTGCTGTTCGAGGCACCGATCAATGAAACGGAGTTTGGTTTTAATTATTTTTCGCTCTCGTTACTAACTTCTAGCACAAAGCTTTTCATTTAAACTTGCTTTATATTAGCTGGGTTCTTTGTAGGGATAATTGGACTGAACGCACAATAAGCCTGTGCTTTGTGTTTGATTGCTTTTCCTTTGTTGACATAAAGTATATAAATCTGCATCTTCATTCTCCCCCTCCCTTAAAAGCATCCCAGGAATTAGTTATTGCCTAGATCGGTCTAATTAGGCCCCTTTCACATCAGCGTTTTACGCTGATCGCTGCAGATGCGGCGGATTTACCCATCTGCCGCCTAACCGTCACACTTGCGGTGCACCTGTGGCAAGCCCCATGCAATGTCATGGGGCTTGTGGCAAGTGCGATATAGTTGCGGTTTTGGCACTTGCGGCAGCTGCAGCACACGAAAAAAAACGCGGTAAGCAGTGTTTTTTTTTCGCAACTATAGCGCACTTGCCGCACCTGCCACAAGCCCCATAGACATTGCATGGGGCTTGCCGTAGGTGCATCCGCAAGTGTGACGGTTAGGCGGCAGATGCAGTAAATCCGCCGCATCTGCCACGATCAGTGTAAAACGCTGATGTGAAAGGGTCTTAGAGATGTGAATCATTTTATTTTTCTACAACTAGAATGGAAGAATCACTAACCCTAAATTGTTTTAACAATTCTTTTTATATATTTTTTTACCTCCTATCAATATAGCCATATTCGACTAGCATTTTTGTGGCATGAGTGGGAGTTTTGAATGAAACCATTCAGTGTTCCATAAAAAAATCCTAAGGCTTTGTAATTATTAAAAAAAATATACCTTGCAATTCTGCTATTGTTTTTATTGTTTATGATGTTCATTGTGTAACAATAATAATCTGATATTATTTTCCAGGTCAGTAGAATTCTGCAATACAAAAACTTGGGTCATTTTTCTTTTTTAATTAAAAGGGATATATCAGCAGGTTTGTGCTATGTAATATGAGAGCAGCATAATGTAGCGGCAGAGACCCCAAGTCCAGCGACCTGTCACTTACTTGGTTGCTCACTGTTTTTTTTGATACAATCACTGTTTTCTCTACTGCAATGTTTTATCATCAGGAGATTATCACTAGAGGACTAGGAGGCACAAGACTCCTAGTCTTTCTGCTGTGCATAATCCTGCCCCTACCATTGGCAGCTTTCTTGTGTACATTGTCCATTGGCATCTTTTTTCCTATCAGTGGTGGAGGTGGAGGACTAGGAGGCACAATACTCCTAGTCCTGTAGTGATCATCTCCTGATGATAAAACACTGATTGTTTTGAAACAGCAGCACACATTAAGTAACATATCCCTAGAATCAAGGTCTGTCAATGATTGGCAGTGTCATCTACATGGTTAACAGCATTGATCAAAGTCTATGATGGATTGAGTGAGCTGAACACTGTACTGTCAGCCCTACAGACCTTCAGTGGAGTGGTGGTGTGCATGACTGACTGCCACTCAATGTAGATGGAGAAGACAAGACCCCCATTCTTGTGATCAGTAGGGGGACCTATGTTGGAAATAAGATTGATAATAGTGATAATTTGACTGCTCATCTTTCTTTCGTAGATACTGACAGGAGAAGACTGGAATGCTGTGATGTATGATGGGATTATGGCTTACGGCGGCCCATCCTCTTCAGGGATGATAGTGTGTGTCTACTTCATCATACTGTTCATCTGTGGTAACTGTATCCTTTGTTCTGTAAGGAAGAACCCACTTTCAAACCTTATTTGAAAGGGTTAATACCAAAATAGAAAATTATCCGTCAATCAAAGTGTTTGACGCCTGGGATTCCCAGCAATCTGAAAACAGGGCTCTGCAGAATGGAGGTACCTGTGCTACACCTTCCGTCTATATATTCTCCATGGGGCTGTCGGAGAAAACCCAAGCAATCTGAAGAACGGGGCTCTGCAGAGAAGAGGCTCAGCCTTCATTCTGGTACACCGGTTATTCACACCTCCGCTTGGCATAGACCCTTTGTCATGATCACTGGGGTCCCAGAGGTCAGACCACCAGTGATCAGAGCGGTATCCCTGATCCCTCATATTAGTGATCACTTTCTGTTTTGGGAATAACCTTTTAATGCAAGGATCTGTTGCCTGTCAGCCCCATTGAAAAAGACTGTTAGGCAATGTATTCTTAGTAACTTGTCTGACATGCAGATTAATATGCCTTCTCACTGCATGTGATTGCTGAGGGCACACCATCACTGGGACCCTCCACTATAACATATCCCAGCACCACCACTCATGTCGTTCTTACAGTCGTGTAGTCAGGAGGACTTTGGATTGAATGGCACAGCGCATATTCAACGACCGCTCCACTCAAAGTCTGTGGGCCTGACTAAGACTGCTAAGTACATCACTCTGTTGTTTCCATCAACCCTGTAAAGTTTTAATGGAGTGGGGGCACAGGCTAGACCACCAATATATTCAAACCTTTCACCACTGCAGTCACCAGTGAAAAGGAAGCAAGAGCGGGAGACATCTGTAGTGAACTATGGGGATCCCAGTGATCAGAAATGTCCCTTGTCCACATGTTGCATTTTTGTCCTTTTTTAATGCATTTTTGAGTGCAGATTTGTCACCAAACCCAAAGGGGATCCTGATGCCTGTGAAGGCAGTGAGAATCCTCAGTCTCTTGCACACATTCAGTATTTTGTCTTTGCAGATTTGGTGCAGAAATAAATCTGCATCCTGTCAATTCTTGCATCGCTTTTGCTGCAGATTTCACCCATAATGAATAGGAAAAATCTGCATTAAAAACACTGCAAAATGCAGTTTTTTGTCATTGCATTCTAACTGCCAAGAAAACAATGCTGCAGAAACCTTATGCAGCAAATACTAAAATTGCACACCCTAAAGCAGGGGTAGGGAACTCCAGGCTTGAGAGCCACCAACAGCACAGGTTTTCAGGATTTCCTTAGTTTTGCACAGGGGTTGGAATCATCACCTGTGCAATGCTAAGGAAATTCTGAAAACATGACCTGTTGGTGGCCCATAAGGCCTGGAGTTACCTACCCCTGCTCTAAAGGCTTCCTGTCCAGCTATTTTCAGGACAGCACCACTCCTCTACCTCTTGTTTGTTGGGATATTTTGCTACTGATGATTGACGGCTTGGAGTGCTTTCCTTGTCTGTGAACACACAGAAACTGGCTGGATCCAGCTGCAAGGCAGCGATTACAAGCTCAGTTGGAGAGAGCTTGTAAGCATTGTGCTTCTTACCTTGGAGACTGGCCACTGCTGATAAACTGCCGGTAGGCCGGTAACCTATTAAATGAGCAATAGATTGTAAGGTTGCTTAATTATAAAAGCACTTTGCAATTTTACCTGTTTAAATGAGACAACCTCTCTAGCATGCTAATCAATGGTTACAGACATCACAGTGATGCAAATGAAGACGCCTAGGCTCATTCTTCATGTGGTCAAGAGATATGAAGGCGATGACCATGTGCTGTGTCCTCAGAGACGTAATAGAGTTGGCCGACTTCTGATAACAAGCTGTACATTGGCTTCCTGAATTCACACACCGCAGATATTCTACTAAATGTCTTCTTGGCCATTGCTGTGGATAATTTGGCAGATGCCGAGAGTTTGAACACTGCTCAGAAAGAAGCCGCAGAGGAAAAGGAGAAGAAAAAGAGCGCAAGGTACGGAGCATGAGAAGAATACAAGGTGTACAATACATAGAGGGTTAATAGAGGGAGACAAGCAAGTAATAAAATTAGGAAAGAATAATCAGGAGAACCCTTCCTAAGTAGAGGGGTATTACTTGATTTAGTATCTCTCATCGTTGAGAGTTTCTTTAACATTGAGACAAAGGCTCCAATGATAAAAGTAATCGCGAGGGTTTTCTTATAGTGCAAAAGGATGTGAGTTTACCCTAAAAAGACCCTGTGTCATAGGCGAGTATAGTCCTCTCTAGAGCAAGGGCCGTCCTAGATGTTGAGCCCCGCTGTCATCAGAAACCCTATAAGCAACATTTATAGCCATCACCTTCTCAGCATCTCAAGCCATCACTGATCTGTTCTTGCCGATGACAGTATCAATTGAGGGTCTCATGCATTTCCTATCCCTGTTTTTCATGGATAGAACATACTCATAACATCTATGGGGCTGTTCACATGAGCTGTTTTTTTTGTGTGCACTGAAAGTCCGCAAAAGAAAAATGGATATTTGTCCATTTTGTTTATCTGATTTGCAGGTCTATCGATCCATGAAAAAAAAAGGTCAGCACTTGGGTGCAGTCCTCACTGTTCTTTTTTTTATGTTTAAGAGGTAGGAAGGCTTACCAATATTGTGCTCTTTCTGTCCTGAACATGAAATACAGTCCTACATCATCCTTAATGAGTATATAGTGAAATATGAAATTGCAAAGTCACTTGAACTTACAAATCATGGCATTGTGTGGCTTAGCAACCTCCTTGGGGTTCTGATGAGTTTCCCCAGTGCGGTATTATAAGGGGTTATGTACTTTATACTTGTCTAGAGGCACGATTCTTCTCCGACGTGGTCATGTTTTGCCGTTAAACGGTATTCAGGCGCCCGCTGTTATCTGACGCCTAACGCCGACTAAAGTTGCCCAACTTTGCTAATGGATGAATTACCATGCGCTGTCAAGAAAGAGGCTTGCGAGTATCAGAAAACAGCGCCCCCCCCGTAAATTGAGTGCTGTCAAGCATACATGACTGTGACTTCAGCTTGCGTAGAGATACTGAATCAGTGCGCACAGAATATTTGAAAAACCTTAAGTCATTAGGGTCTACAGCGTCACAAGGGAACCCCTAGCAGTAGGAGTAGGACGGCCCAATGCCATGCATTGGACAAACCACGCTATGTGCACTTTCAATATTGCACTAAACACCTCCAAATTTGTAAACTGTATTTAAAGTTCAGGGAATTATGTTGACTTACAATGTTTGGGGTTGAGCTTCTCATTAAGTGAGAAGTTGCAGAATTTGTTTTTTCTGCATACAGAATCTATATGCACAGATGATAAATATGTCAGCTGATGAAATGTAGCCAGCCGTATGAAAATCGTCTATTTTGTCCTTGGAAACCCCGCAGTGTCTGAATGAGTCAATGGGGTGTATGAATGACATTTTTACTTGTTTGTGGCCATTTTACAATCACGTATATTCGTAATTAAGGGAGATGCGGTTAAAAAACCGCATTGTTCCGATAAAAAGTATTTCGCTTATTTTATACAAATATAGGACTTAGATAATGGTTTTATTGGATACGAAAAACGGGGGTATATACTTTTAAAAACATGAATGGTTCATATCACCCTTTTCCTGGAATGGAGATAAAATCTAAAAAAAAAATATGACATTTTACACTTGATAAGTTGTGTAGTTGCCCAAATTGATAAAATATCAAAATATTTATCCCAAAATGAGAAAAAGAAGATGAAAAATCCTTTTGGACCCCAAATGAATGTAGTTTTCCTATGAAAAAAAAAATATATGAGATAGAAGGGGACCCAGTGTGATTCTGCTGCCCAAGAGTCTGCTGGAAAACTTGGAAACTTGTAACCGGCACTGGGATAGGTGATATAATTTAAACCGTCAAAAGGGGACAGTTTTCTGCTTGTCTTATTCCTACTGCTCCTTTGAGTATTTTTTTTAAATCTGCAATATGAACCTTTTTTAGTGCCACTTTTATGGTTTTTACCCAAGGAGGTGATGATCACAGGATAACAGTGCTGCACACCCTAAAAATACGCCCCAGAGGATCCTCTGAGCAATGGCCCCTTGTAAAAACCATAATAACTAACAGTAAATAAAAAAAAAATACTGGCGTACTCAGGGAGCATCAGGAATAAAATGAGAGCAAAACCTGGACACTTTTGACGTGGTGACAGGTCCTCCTTAAAGGAAACCTGTCATGTCCTTTTTTGGTATTAAACCACCCCCGTGTTAATTAGATTATATAGTGTTCATTAGTAGCCTTTTTGTTTTTTTTTTTTTGTTTTTTTAAATCGTTGTATTTATCCCCAAAAAAATCCATTTAGATACTTACACGTTTTCAAGAGCTAGCTGCCCAAATTGTCATACAGTCACCCGGGCGGTTAGCAGACATGTCACTCAACTGCAAACATGCCAAAATTCATCTAATGTCTCTAGAAGGACCTGTGTCATGTCATGACCATGTGACTGTAATGGGTGGAGCTAAGTCTACACTGTCCACGCAAGGCCTGCTCAGCTCCACCCATTACGATCACATGGTCGTGACATGACACAGGTCCTTCTAGAGAGCATTAGATGAATTTCGGCATGTTTACAGTTGATTGACGTCTGTTAACCGCCCAGATGACTGTATGACTATTTGGGCAGCTAGCTCCTAAAAACATCTAAGTATCTAAAGTGGTTTTTAGGGATAAATACAAAGACTTAAAAAAAAAAAAAGAAAAGATTGCTTTTGAATAATACATGATCTAAATAACTTTGGGAGCAGTTTAATAACAAAGAAGGACATGACGGGTTCCCTTTAAACTCGATAAGGAATAAAAATAATACAAATTCATGAGTATTACAGTCATTTGCAATGTAGAAATGTTGTAAATCCACATATTATAATATAATTTCTACTTTGATCAGTCACTATTTCTATGGTTTTTACCAGAATAGTCCACAATGTTTTCCCTAACTTTCCAATCCCTACCGCCTTATAAAAGGCCCCCCCTCAGCTGTGACCTTATACAGAGCACGTTCTCGCTGAGCCGCAGGTAATCTCTTCAGAGACTCAGTGGGACTCAACACTTCTGTGCTTGATAGGAATTACACAGCTTAGACCCAGCGTGTAAATGAGCCGCTCTGCTTAGTTTTGTGCCCCTGATCCACGGTCGGGATGACGGTATTAACCCAGCCCCAGATTCAGTTTTGGACCATAATGGACAGTAAATAAATGCCAGTTCTTGGTAATGTTTCGTTCTTGTCTTGCCTCCTGTGTCTCAATAAAGGATTATTATAATTATCATTAATTTACTAAGTGCTAACACAGTCAGACGGAACATTTATAGCGCTCTCTATTTTTATCCGCTGCGACTATGACTGTGTCATGGAAATCAATGTGTAAATGTGTAGTGAACGAGCCCCCCCGGGCGTGTTCGCCATGCATTATTGATTGCCAGCACTTGGTTCACTTCTCACATGCTTTGTTACATTTTTGAAAGGTGCCTGGATATTCCCGCTTGTGCAGTGGGTGTGGGAAGGGGACACCCTTTAGGCCCATAGCATTTGAAGTGTGTTAGTAAACGTTAGTAAAAAGAGTCATATTCAAAGTTGTTTTTTAAAGACAATTTCCCCATTCAGCGCTGAGCTTTTGATTAAAAGCCTATGTACAACTTAACACTATATTCTATTGTTCACTTGCTTCCTAAATGCAAAATTGAAACATTTACAAGATGGTCCTAAATTAAAATGTATTACCGTTGTGTGATGTTTCGATTTTCTCTGCTCCCATATTTTAGTGTTAGAAATTGTGGGGTTGGGAGAGGGTTTATACACAGATCTTCAGAGTGTAAATGGGAATGAGCATGTAGAGTCTCAGGAAGGGCAGAGAAAAATGGCTATAGAAAAAGAGAATAGTACACAAAGAGAAATAAGTGCAGGACAGTCTTAAAGGAGTTTTCCTAAGAACAAAGTCAATTTTAAAGTTCATTTTAATTATTAGATTTTGCAATAATAACAAGTTCACAATTGGATGTTTAATTTTTTTTCCTGTGCTTAGATAATGTTATATACAGTATGTGTCCTTGCTGTGCTCTGTGTAATGGCTATGTCTGACCGTACAGGAACATGGCCTGATCATACCACATCTCCTATGCTGAGATAATCTTATATATGTGTCCCTGCTATGTACTGTGTAATGGATGTGTCTGACCACACAGGGACATGGTCTGATCATACCACATCTCCTGTGCTGAGATAATCTATATATGTGTCCCTGCTATGTACTGTGTAATGTATGTGTCTGACCATACAGGGACATGGTCTGATCATACCACATCTCCTGTGCAGAGATAATCTTATATACGTGTCCCTGCTATGTACTGTGTAATGGATGTGTCTGACAATACAGGGACATGGTCTAACCATACCACATCTCCTGTGCGGAGATAATCTTATATATGTGTCCCTGCTATGTACTGTGTAATGGCTATGTCTGACCATACAGGAACATGGTCTGATCATACCACAGCTTCTGGGCTGGGAGGACGCCAAAGGGTATAAAAAGTGTTATAAATAAAGGTGGTTGGGAGATGATTTATACACAGATCTTCAGAGTCTATCTGCTGTCTCAGGAAGGGCAGAGAAAACTGACTATAGAAAAGGAGCACAGCACATGAAGAGTGAATAGGTGCAGGATAGAAGCTATGCTCGTATAGGAGTTTAATGAAACAGCAGCACCTTATGGATACACAGATTCCACCTATATTACTGAGAGAGACAATCCCACGGAGAAGAAATGAAGCTTGAATCAGGTTTGAATCTTCATACTAGGGCTTATTAAAAATGAATAATGATTGCAAACTGAAACTAAGGCCTTTCACATCAGCGTTTTTTAAATTTGCGGCAGATGCGGTGAAAAAACCGCATCTGCCGCAACTGCCGCATAACGGTTCCACTTGCGGCACGGTTGCGGTTTTTTCCATAGGAAGTATAGGGGGACTTGCGGCAGATGCGGCAAGTGCGGTATTGCACTTGCGGCAGGTGCGGCAGAGAAAAAAACCGCGGCTTACTGCGTTTTTTTTCTCTGCCGCACCTGCCGCAAGTGCAATACCGCACTTGCCGCATCTGCCGCAAGTCCCCCTATACTTCCTATGGAAAAAAACCGCAACCGTGCCGCAAGTGGAACCGTTATGCGGCAGTTGCGGCAGATGCGGTTTTTTCACCGCATCTGCCGCAAATTTAAAAAAACGCTGATGTGAAAGGGCCCTTAGTGTGACTGAATTAACTAAAAGTAACTTATACTATATAATGTAAAAAAAATGCTTCCATGTTGAATTGTCCAAGACATAAAAAGTAGCTGACGATCCCAGATGTCAGTCCCCATCAATCTGATGTTGATGAACTATCCTAGTGATATCAATATTTATATATTGGAAAACCCCTTTCATGTTGTTAAAGTTTTCTCTAATTTTTGTTTTAGGAAAGAAAGTCTGGAGAACAAGGATGGAGATAAAGGAGAGAATGATCGAAAAAAAGCAATTGAGGCAAAGGTTGTATGACCATAATGCTCTGTGTTATGTGATGCGCCCCATGGGGGCCGTGGGGTGCTCGGAGCCGGGTCTGAAGATGTCGTCGGGGAATGGGATGTCAAGGTGGCATGATCCGGTCCGTGGCCCCGGAGCGATTAATAAAAGGGGGAATATGGGACAAAGTCTCAGTTGCTATTAAGGGTTTATTGGATGTGGGACCTGGGGATAACAATTGTTCTCGTGAAGCCACCCACAGGTTGTGGCTAGAGATGGCTGCCGCTGCTATGCAGTTCCTCTGGGGTTGGTGGCATTGCAGCAGAGTTTGGAAACCCTCCACGGGTAGGGTTAACCCAGGGCAACAGATGTTACTGGGTGAGTGGGTACTGATGTTACAGCGCAGGGCTATTGGTGCGATGATTAAGTTCACAAACACCCCGGGGTACAGTCTTAAGGTCTTTACTCACAGTCTGTTGTTCCGGTTACAAAAATCGTCAGTGTATAACAGCCCACTGAGCGCTAAGTTCTTGGAGGAGGGGATCCAGCTAACTCCCGGGTACTTGGCGGTTCTTAACCGGTACCCCCTTCCTCTGTCTCCTCACGGTTGTCTCACTCTGCACTTGCTTTGCCCTCCTGCCTTGCGCCTCGCTCACACAGAGCCCTGAACCAGGCTTTGCAGGGCAACTTCTCTCTCACTTGGTCCCCTGGACCATATCTGGCCACCTTTTTGGCGGATGTATGCAGTTTCGGCTGCGGCACTTGGAGATACTGCAGCCTCCAGGTTGCTAGCTGAGACTATTGTTCTTCACTAGTCTGGGGCCTGATTCCCCTACTCTGTGGCCTGGTCCCTCCACACAGTTTCAGTCAATGTGGATGTGGGCGTCCCCGGGTGGATTGCTCACCACCCGGTCCCCTGGAACCCTTCCGTCTTCGGGAGCACCCATTTCTCTCTCTCAACTCCTCTGTCAGGTCTTGTCTCTCAGGTCTCAGGACGAGCTCCCACTCGCTCCAGTCCTCTGGACACCTTGTTCTCGGTCTTGTCTTCTTCTGACAGTCTCTCTGACCCTCACAGACTCCTATTGCTCTTGCCAGTCACCCACCAACTATCTTCGAAATGTTTTCTATCGTCCTTTTATACTCTGTCACGTGTTGTACGTCCCTAACGTGTGTCCTCCCTGACTTCACTCCCTCCTGGGTGCTCCCCTAACTACTTCCTCTCCACCCATCCCTTCTACCCTGGTTCCTCCCCTCCAGACATTATTAGGGACTATGCTGTCCCTTAGGAGCAATCTCGCCCTAACCCTGACCAGGAGTGATATAGTGCGGGCTTTGGGTGTTTGGATACCGGTCAGTGTCCCCTCCTTCCCCGAGAGTGGGGTTCTACGCCTCTGGCTGGGGCGCAGTATCTCTGTGGCAACTGGATCTGCTGGGCCGCCACATTATTTTTCATTCCTTTTTAAAGAGAATTTCAGCCTGGAGAATAGAAGCTCATATAGGAGAATGTTCTTTTGGGCAAATGCCAAATCACAAGCTTATTTGTAGATATAAAATGTTTGGGATCATTTGTGCTTAAGACTCTGTTCTTAAACGGTCTTTCTTTTTTCAGGAAGCCCTGCCTCCAGTACACTTTAAAAAAAACAAAAAACTCTGCATTACTCACCTTCCCAGGTCCAACACTGTGTCTCCACGGTGCTGCTATCTGCAGCGATGATGTCTCGCCATCAGTACTGCAGACAATAACTGAGCTCAGCAGCTCTGCCTGAGTAGATGGAGTAAGTCGCTCAGAGCTGCTGAGATCACTGATTGGCTGCAGCTCTGCATATGTGACCATAACAGACACAAACACAAGCCTTGGAGGTTTAGCGCTGGACCTAGAAAGGGTGAGTTAACCCTGTTTTTTTTTTCTTTGTTGGAGGGTTGTTCATAAGCAGAACATGGAAATGAATTTCATTTCCATTAAACAAGAAAAATCCTTTAGATCATGCTGGTGAAGACTTCAGAGTGTTTGTGCTGAATTGCTAATCTGATGGATTTGTGTTTCTTGGACTTAAAATTAAAGTTGCTACTGATCATCTTAAGGTACCGTCACCTAGGTAGAATTTCGCCGGCGATGTTGCCGGCAAACTGAGGGGCGTGGACAGGTTGCGGCGACATTACGTGCGAATTGCTCGTGTGACAGGGCGATAATCAGGCATGGAATCGGCTGAGTAACATCGCCGGTTTTCCCACACAATGTTTTGAAACCTGGCGATGTTGGTCAGGCGATCATCGCCTGGGGATCGCACTGTTGTAACGCGCAAAACCTGCAATGTTGCGGGCGATTCGGCCTATCTACAACATGCGAGTTATCGCTTGCTGGTTGCTGGCAACCAGCGACGATAGCCGCGGCAACTAGCCGGCGACATCGCCGGTAAGTTGCTCCGTCTGACATCTCCCCGGCGATGTTGTCAGGGATGCGCGCTCCCGCGATCCCCGGCAACATCGCCGGTGATATGTCCCTGTGTGACGGTACCTTTAGAGTATATGCCAACACTGCTTTTTTTGGTGTAGAAACTTTATGCAGCATAATCGCTGCTAAACTGCATCCTGTGGCTGGAGAATTGCGTTCTTGGTGTGTTTTAGGTGCAAATTGTGGTCGTGCATTTCTGTTAGTATAGTCAATGGCATGGAGGGCTACAAAACACAGTAAACAATTGACATGCTCATTCTTTTGCCTTCACCACATTCTTTACCTAAACTTCAGGGAGAAATAAAGCTTTGTGGGTACAACACTTAGTATTCTCATAGACTTTGCTGGGGTAAGGATAGGCATGCAGTTTGGTGACAAAACGTGACACAAAACTGCAGCAAGAAATGCAGCGTCAGCACAAGGCCTTACCATGCATGCCTGTGTGCTTGCTCATATTGCTATAATCTCGTAGCAACTCAGACTGAACATTAGAGCCTATCTCAGAATAAACACACCTGATTCCAGTATAGACTAAAGTTCCTTGGCTGTGCAGGCTGTGATAATCCTAACTACAAGCCTAGGAGATGATAACTCGGACCTGGCTTCCTATTCAGCCATCTGGTGTTACTTGTAAATTTGTAGGAGCCGGAGAAAGGGGGAAGCAATAAACCTTGAAACAGGAAGGCATGCAGGGATAGAAAGAAGTGATAAAACCTAGAACCATGAAAACAAGGTGAAAAGTGAAGTACTACTGCTAAGAAAACAACGCCTTCTACCACCTAGCTAACGAGTAGGACAGATAGAAGAAAAAGCAAAATAATTAACCTAGCTGATCTGACTGCCAGAAAACCAAAGACAGAACAGCTGTAACTCCAAGTAGAATCCACAAAGACTATCATCAGCAGGAAAGATCAGCCAGGGGAAGGTTTCAATATCCACAACCAAAAGGTGATGGGACAGACTAAATTAACAAATGAAAACATCTGTTATCCAAATAGGAATGAAACCGGGACAACATATAATAAGAAACCTGAAAGCAACAGAACCCACTGTGGCTCAGAGAAGAAAGAAGCAAATCATACAACATATTGTTTTGATTGGCGATTGGCTCGCTGGTTCAAATCCAGATGCATGACGCATATCCTCTCAAGAAAGAGGCAAAGAAAGAGCCCATGACCATCCCATAGATTTAGCATTCACCACTGTTGTGCCCAATCTATCACACTAACCTTCCGGAGTTACTTCTTGGGATGAAACAATGTTACAGAAGAATCGAATATAGGAGAAAGGGATGGGAGCCAACTCACTGGTAGGTATTTCACCTGCTATGTCAGAGACAAGTCCACATTGAGTGCAGCCCTGGTCCTTGACCGGATAGTTCAACAAGAAGATGAAGGAAAACTCCAGCGATTTAAATGTCTATGGCTAAAATTAATTCTATATTTCAGCTTTAAAACCCTTCAAATCCAGGGCATACAGTGCAACAAACCAACGCGTTTCGACGCTGGGTCTTACTCATGGTTCAATGGTGGATTCAATAAATCCAATATATATACCCACCCTCTGATTAGTCACAAGGTGTGTGAAGACTTAACCATTAACAATTAAAACATAATATGTAATCGACACAAACATGACAATACATATACAATACAAACAGAAAATAAAATGTAAGTGAACAGTAGTGTCAGTACTGTAGTATGAGGTCTTGTCTGACATTAAGACCCTGAGGGGCCTGTGTCCCCAATGAGAAAATCCAATACGATTCTCTGTTCAACAAGTTTGCATCTTACATCTCTGCCTCTGCAGGGGTTAATCACTTTTTCAATGCCTGACAATTTCATTGCGGATGTATCTTTTGCATGGGCATGTGGCCAAGTGACGTGACACTGCAGAGGTGTTCAGTACGGTAAGATTATCGGCATCAGACACATGCCAGCAAATGTGTCTTTTAACTTCCCCAGATATACAGCCTATATATTGGATATTGCATATAATGCACTCAATCAGGTATATAACATTCGTTGTGCAGCAATTGATAAACGATTTGATATTAAAACTTTGTCCACTGCTACAAGATCTGAAGGTACTAATTTTGTGACCATACCCACAGGCTGTACATCTGGTGTGTCCGCATTTGAAAAAACCCCGCAATGGCAGCCACGTTCCATTTTCCTTAGCAACCGTGGGTGAAGACATACTGGGGGCAGGGTAGATTTAAGTCGGGGCCCTCTTGGCAACAAATTTGATTGTACAGTCCTTCAAAATCTTGCCAATTTGGGGTCCCGGTTGAGCACGGGAATGTACTTTTTTAAGATTTTCACAATGTGTCCATACTGGGGACTATGTGGTGGAGAAAGTAACTACGGATGACGCACTGTTAGTATGCCTCTTTTTTACTCTGGGAGTGTTTTGATAGATCCTCTCCGTTGATCGTACTAACAATGCTATCTACCCGTGTGTACGTGTACTTCACGAACACCTTTGATGTCACAGCTGTCTCTTTACTTTCTCTAACTCCATGTCATATGCAAGCTGGTTTGTGCAATTACGCTTGGTACAAATTAACTCGCCTACAGGAATGTTTTTCACATCAAGCTGTGAGTGACATGACGTATGGATCCTTGTATGGATCCTCATCCATTTGTTTAAATTTCTTGACGTTAGGCCACAATTTAGGCAGCCAATTCCCAGTCACAATCTCAGATTTTAACACATTCTACTATTAACATATCTGTTTAAGGGAATGTGTCACAAGAAAGTCACCTGGTGCTGTATATAATAGATTTTTAAAAAGTTCTTTGATAAGTTATTTTCAATTTTTCTGGTCATCATAATGGGAGACCCAGACAATGGGGTTTAGGGCACTGCCCTCCGGAGGTCACACTAGGTACTACAAGTTTGTAGACACCGCCTCCTCCGCTTATAAACCCCTACCGCAGGGAACATCCTCAGTTTTAAACTTAGTGTGCTCGGAGGATCACGCTTTGCTTGCACTTCACTGCATTCTCACAGCTTACGTGATGGCGTCTGAAGACAAGGTAAAATGGTTCCGGTCGGGACCTGCGACAGCCTCCCCGCTCACCCTTGTGGAACACGCAGGTGGAGGTACCGGAGGGCCTTGTGCCTGGACACTTTGTGTTCTCCCGGTACGCTGTCGCGCTCCTTTCCATCCCTCTCTGGGGGGCTCTGGAGAGTGGGAGATGGGAGCCTTGCACAGCTCCGCTCCATCCGAGGCCTCCCTAAATGGTGCTTACAGACCGGACTGGAGCCAGCCCAGTCCGAGGCCTCCCTAAATGGTGCTTACACTCCGGACTGGTGCTGAACCCCCGTCCGAGGCCTCCCTAAATGGTGCTTACAGACCGGACCGGCACTGAGGCACTCTGTGTCTCCTGTAAAGTGCCTGGGGGTAGTGTCGGCCACTTTATGTGTCCTGACACTCAGACCGCGCGTTACCCTCGGGTCCGCGGATCTGCGGGTGTACCCTGTGCTGGGGTCACCCTGGCTGACCGCCCTGTGTGTCACAGGGGCTGAGGCCGTGGGCTGCGGATGGTTGATTGTGTGCAGTCTGTGTGTAGTATTTTACACTATTTCCCGCGCTGCGGGCTCCGGCACCCTCATGCTGAGGCTGCTTGGAGGATGGGAAGCAGCCTGTGCGGTGACGTCATCGCTGGGCGTGTGTGTGTGTTTCCCGCGTGTTTCGGCGCCGCCCACAGTTTCTCTGTCGGCGGCCATCTTTACCCTTACTTCCCGGCTGGGATCTGTATGCAGCGTGCGTCTGCACTCTAAGGGGAGACCGGAAACCGTCGCGGAGGTCATACACACACACCGCTTCCTCCTACCGCTTTACTGCGGTCGGTAAGCCACCGGGATTCCCGGTTTTTTGTCTGCAATTTTGCTTATTTTCCCCTACTGTGGCGATGTCCTCAGTTAGGAAGCGTGCTGCTAAGGCGGCAGAGACCACCATTACCTGTGCTACATGCAATGGAACACTGGTGGAGGGGTCCTGCAATAACTGCGGACGCCCAGAGGCCCGGACTGACACTGCTGAGTCAGCAGCTCCGGTGCTATATCCTGAGGGTCAGGTGATCTCAGGGCCATGGGAGACGCAGAATAAGATCAATGAATCTCTGTTGTCCCAGCTGTCCTCCATGTCGCAATCCCTGGAGGCGCTTAATAGGAGGCTGGATAGCCCAGTTACTCCGTCCAGTTACCCCCGGGCGTCTCCATCTTCTGCTGTGAGACCCCTTAAGCGGGCTCGTCGTGAGGAGTCACCCGAGCTCCAGGCTCTCTCTGAGGAGGAGCGTTCCTCTGATGGTGAGGACGATGATGGGGGTTCAAATTTCGGGTCTGTATCTGTATCTGAACCACCAGACGGGGTGGAGGATCTGGTGTCCTCTATTAACGAGACCTTACGTCTCGTGACCCCCCCTGAGGAGGTGACGGTGCACCCGAAGGAGGTCTATCAATGGCTGCGGCCAGAGGCTAGACCAAGTGGCTCCTTCATGGACCACACGAATTTTGGAAGGGTTGTTAGAGCTCCCAGGTTACATCCTGGGCGGCGTTATGTCCGTAAACCCAAGGACAATCGCTTCCCCTTCCCCCAGGAGGTGCTTCAGGAGTGGTCGCAGTCCCCGAAGGTGGATGCTTCCATGACCAGGATTGCTGCACGCTCCCTTTTCTCTGCCTCTGATAGCTCCTCGCTGAAGGATGCGACGGATAGACAGGTCGAGCAACTCGCCAAGTCTTTACTATGAGGCTGTGGGGGGTCTTCCTTTGCCCCTAATTTTGCCACGGTCTGGACCTTACAAGCGATTACTACCTGCTTGGATGGTATCTCTGACCTGGCAAGATCCAGTCCAGAGGTCCTGGCACTTACCGAGAGGGCAAGGGCCTATGCGGACTACGCCAGGACGGCGACTCTGGAAACTGCCACTCGCTCAGCTGTGGCTTCGGCCAATGCTATAGCGATCCGCAGATTGTTGTGGCTGCGTCTTTGGGACTCAGATACCACATCCAAGAAGATTTTGCAGAATCTTCCGTTCGCTGGTGACAGGCTTTTTGGCACCGAACTGGACAAGCTGATAAAGGATTCTGCTGAGTCTAAGATCCCGCAGAATAAGCCTAAGCCACGGTATACCGTTAAAAGGAACCCAAAACAGTGGTCCTTTCGTTCCAGTTCGCAGTCATCAGCACCGTCCGCTCGCACGGACCGAGGGGGAAAGCCCGCTTCTCAGTGGCGCTCTAAGAATCGCCCAAAGAAGACGGCGGGGGAGGCAGCTGCCACCCCAAACCCGCCTCTACATGACTCGCTCTCCCTTCCTGCCTCCCCACAGGTGGGGGGCCGCTTGTCTCGCTTTCAGGACAAGTGGCTACTTCACGTTCAAGATCAGTGGGTTCGAGACGTGATCTCGCGAGGTTACAGGATAGAGCTGACGTCAAAACCGATATCCCGATTCCATCGGTCGGTCCCATCATCAGAAAAGGCTCAGGCTTTTTTCGTGGTGTTGGAGGGTCTCCGCAGGGACGGAGTGGTGATACCGGTGCCGTCCGGGGAGAGGTTCAGGGGTTTTTACTCCAACCTCTTTATCGTCCCAAAGAAGGACGGATCCTTCCGCCCGGTGCTGGACCTGAAGTTGTTCAACCATCACGTGTTGGTTCGGAAGTTCCGTATGGAATCACTGCGCTCCGTGATCGCAGCTGTGTCACAGGGGGACTTCCTAGCGTCCATAGATATCAGAGACGCTTACCTTCACGTGCCCATTGCACCGGCTCATCAGCGCTGGTTGAGATTCGCAGTGGGGGAAGAACACTTCCAATTTGTGGCGCTGCCGTTCGGATTGGCCTCGGCACCGCGGGTGTTCACAAAAGTGATGGCCTCCATGATGGCTCTCCTGCACGTGCAGGGACATGCCGTCATTCCCTATTTGGACGACCTACTGGTCAGGGCGCCATCAGAACACCTTTGTCAAGAGAGCCTGGATGTGACCATGAGGTCTCTGGAACAGTTCGGTTGGCTCCTCAATATTCAGAAGTCAACGCTAGTTCCGACCCAGTCTTTGACATACTTGGGCATGGACTTCAACACTGCCTCAGCCCTGGTGTCTCTGCCACGAGTCAAACAGATGGCGATCCAATCAGGAGTGTAAACAGTCCTCCTGTCTCCACAATCATCCCTACGGGTGTTGATGATGCTGGTGGGGCGCATGGTGGCAGCAATAGAGGCGGTGCCTTTTGCACAATTTCGCCTCCGTCCTCTCCAGCTGGAGATCCTCCGCAGGTGGGACAAAAGGTCGACTTCTCTGAATCGGCTGGTGACCCTTTCCCAACCGACCAGGGATTCCCTGCAGTGGTGGCTACAGCCACATCACTTGTCTCGGGGCCGATCCTTCCTGAAACCATCCTGGTTAGTGGTGACCACCGACGCCAGTCTGAAGGGCTGGGGAGCGGTGTTCTTACACCACAGGGCCCAAGGCCTCTGGACTCAGTCGGAGTCGGCGTTGCAGATCAACGTGCTGGAGATCAAGGCGGTCTATCTGGCACTCCTGGCTTTTCAGAGATTCCTCTCAGGACAACCCATTCGGGTTCAGTCCGACAATGCGACGGCCGTCGCTTATATAAATCATCAAGGAGGAACCAGGAGTGCAGAGGCTCTGGCCGAAGTCCACCGCATTCTATCTTGGGCGGAGGACAACAACTGCCTGATATCCGCAGTTCACATCCCAGGGGTCGAAAACTGGGAGGCCGACTATCTGAGCCGACAGGGGATGGACGCCGGAGAGTGGTCTCTTCATCCAGACGTCTTCCAGGACATCTGCAGCAGATGGGGCACTCCGGACGTGGATCTGATGGCCTCACGGCTGAATCATCAGGTGCCACAATACATGGCGAGGTCATGGGATCCCCAATCTCTGGGAGCGGACGCTCTGGTATTGACTTGGTCCAGATTCCGTCTGCCGTATGTGTTCCCACCTCTGGCTCTGATTCCCAGGGTGCTGTGGAAAATCAGGTCGGAGTGCAGGGTAGCCATTCTAGTGGCTCCAGATTGGCCCAGGAGGTCCTGGTATCCGGACCTGTGGCAACTGTCAGGCGGACACAGGTGGGCTCTTCCAGACCGCGCAGATCTACTCGCGCAAGGCCCATTCTTCCACCTCAATTCCAGGGCCCTCAGATTGACTGCATGGCTCTTGAGGCCTGGCTACTGACATCCAGGGGTTTCTCCCCTACGGTGGTTGCCACTATGAATCGGGCTAGGAAGCCAGTTTCAAGGAAGATGTACCACAGGACGTGGAAGATCTTTTTTACTTGGTGTGCCTCTGGTGGACGGTCTCCGTGGCCCTTGGCCATCCCGACATTGTTGGCTTTCCTACAGTCGGGTTTGGAATTGGGATTATCCCTTGGCTCCCTGAAAGGTCAAGTATCAGCACTTTCAGTGCTGTTTGACAGGCGATTGGCGCTCCTCCCGAAGGTCCGTCAATTTCTGCATGGGGTGTCACGGATGGTTCCGCCCTACAAGAGACCTTTGGACCCTTGGGACCTTAACATGGTCCTGGCGGCATTACAGAGACCACCGTTTGAGCCGCTAAGAGATGTTTCTCTATCTCGTCTGTCTCAGAAAGTGGCCTTTCTGGTGGCAATTACGTCTCTGAGAAGGGTCTCAGAATTGGCTGCACTTTCGTGCAAGTCGCCCTTTCTGGTGGTTCACCAAGACAAGGTGGTGTTGCGTCCTCGGCCAGAATTCTTGCCGAAGGTGGTTTCAACTTTTCACCTGAACCAGGAGATTGTTCTCCCATCATTTTGCCCCGCTCCCGTTCATCAGGTTGAACGCGACCTCCACACTCTGGATCTCGTGAGAGCTATACGCATTTATGTGTCCAGGACCGCCTCCTTTAGGAGTTCGGATTCCTTATTGGTTCTTACGACGGGTCGCTGTAAGGGGTCCGCGGCATCAAAGTCGACATTGGCCAGATGGATTAAGGCTTCCATTCAAGAGGCTTACCGGGCTTCTGGGTTGCCTCTCCCGGTGGGATTGAAGGCTCACTCTACCAGAGCTGTTGGTGCCTCCTGGGCTTTGCGACATCGAGCGTCTGCTCTACAGGTGTGTCAGGCAGCCACCTGGTCCAGCCTGCACACTTTCTCTAAGCACTATATGGTGCATGCCCATGCCTCTGCGGATGCAAGTTTGGGCAGGCGGGTTCTCCAGGCGGCGGTTGCCCACCTTTAAAGGGAACCATGTGTTATCCGTCTTGTTGAGGAACTCTTCCCGCCATGGGGTATTGCTTTAGGACATCCCCATTGTCTGGGTCTCCCATTATGATGACCAGAAAAAAGAGAATTTTGTTTACGTACCGTAAATTCTTTTTTCTTTAATCATCAATGGGAGACCCAGCACCCACCCATTTGTTCCGTTGCATGTTTTGCATTTGCTCTGTTCTCTGTTGAGACAGTGTTTGCCGGGTTGTTAAAACCGTCTGTGCACGGCATTCTTCCCGATGTTTCGGGTGTGGTTTATTTCCTCCTCGCAGCTTATGGACCAAACTGAGGATGTTCCCTGCGGTAGGGGTTTATAAGCGGAGGAGGCGGTGTCTACAAACTTGTAGTACCTAGTGTGACCTCCGAGGGCAGTGCCCTAAACCCCATTGTCTGGGTCTCCCATTGATGATTAAAGAAAAAAGAATTTACGGTACGTAAACAAAATTCTCTTTTTCCATATCACTTTCTACATTTAAAAAATAATCATTTGCAATTTCCAAACAGGCCACCAAGTCTCATACTAGACTCCGTACTTTCTTTTCTATACTGTTCTTTTCAGAAGACTTTTCAGCTGTCTCATTATCATCAGAGGCAGGATTACAGTGACAGGTAACACTTCTGCACACAGTACATGACACAATCCAATCCATCATTTACATTGGTGGTGTCACAGCTCACCTCCTCCCCCCATCCCTTCACAATGACCTTTGCCATGATATTAGCAATCTGATTACGTATTTGAATACAATTCTGTAGGCTCGGAGTTGGCCTATTGCTTCAGGATGTAGGAGTGTAGTATTAGGCCCAGTGGCCAGTGAACAAATAACAAAATGTTTTATTTTTTTAATATAAATAATATGAAAAAAAATAATTTTAAAAAAATTAATTTAAAATAAAAACCTGACTGAACAATATGTCATTTACTGTCAAATTCCTTTTAAACCTGTTCTGTCTTATTGTGATTAAACCTGACTTGTATTGGTAGAAATTGAAAAAGAGAATTTGATTCTGAATATCTTAATGTTGTGTATTCTCTTCTAGGTTTCAGTGGATGAAGAAGTAGAGGATGAAAAGGAGCACACTCAGCCAGGTACCCTGCTCTATATTGAAGGGGTATACTCAAGACTATCCATGTCATAACGGACAACATCCCGATCCTTGGGAATCCCAACAATCCCGAGAAACAGGACTCTAAAGAGCACCTTGTGAACGGAGCTGTGGTCGATCATGTGCACTGCTCCTCCATTCATTCTTAATTGGACCGTTGGTGGTAGCCAAACACGGTGTCCCGCTAGTCTTTTAGCCCTTTTTTAAAGATAAATGGAGCTACAGTGCTCCATCATATGATACATCATATGATTAACCTCCGCTCTGTTCACAAGTTCTCTTTAGGGTCCTTTTCTCAAGATTGGTGGAAGTCCCAGCGGTTGACACCCATCAGTTGGGAAGTTATTCCCTATCTCATAAGAATAACGAGAATACCCCTTTAAAGGCAAATCCAACTTTTACAAAAAAGCAAGAAAACTTTCCAATATACTTACCTTGTAACCCTTCCTTTGCAAGCCCCCCTCTCCCACATGCGTCACCCCTGGGGCTTCACTAAGATGTTTTATGCTTTTAGCCTTTATGCTGCGGGGCCCAGACTGCCTCTTTAATAACTCAGGAGCTTTATTCTGAAGTCAGAACGTTTTGTTCTTTTCTATCTGTACAACAGAATCTGAAACTAAACTCCCCGTTCTTTTACAGGTTTAATGTCCATTTGTCCTAAATTCTCATTTTGACCAGTATGTCCACAAACTCTTATTAAAGAGTGTAAGTGATGTCTATTATTTATAGTGATTTGCATTGTAGATGAGGAGGATGAAGAAGAACCAGAAGTACCAGCAGGTCCTCGTCCACGTCGGATGTCTGAGCTGAATATGAAGGAGAAGATAACCCCAATTCCGGAGGGCAGTGCCTTCTTCATTTTCAGCAACACTAACCCGTAACTATGAGTATTCTCTCATGACTTTTGCTGTATCAGTAATGTTGGTAATATTATAAATGAGGGGCATAAAGGGCAGCGGGGTTTCTGTATTGTTGTCACATGAGGGCTTGTATTACTTATTTTTCCATTTTAACTCCAGTTTTTATGAACTTTATTGGTGGAAAAAAAGCTTCATACTAAATCGCGTTCACTGGGCTAAAGGACGGTGCAGACTCAGATTCATAAAGGCTCATTACTGTGTCTGAACCATTGTCCATATGTCTTTTATGTTGAAACTTTCACCAGACTCGTCAGACGCAGGTAAAGAAGTGTGATCCATCACTTCACTGAACCTGTCTCCTCTAGAGTCCAGTGGTGGTGGCCTTACACCACTCCATCTGTCACTCTGCATCGTGCTTGATGATGTTTGGTTGCAGCTACTTGGCCATGGTCCTGGTGAGCGCAGTGTTTGTGCTGATTACCAGAGGAGATCTGGACTCTGCAGTTATGGGGTCATCAGAGCGGTGGGGACTTTTCTACCCTCTGCTCCTCAGCACTCTACCTCCCACTCTGTAATGTATGTTAGGGGGTCTCCACTTCGTGGCCGAGTTACTGTGGTTCCTTCCACTTCTCAATAATATCACTCACAGGTGAAGGGGAAGATTCAGGAGGAAAAAATGTCATGAACGGATCCTGGTGGCTCCTATTACAGGACGCGCTGGTATCAGTGAGCTCTGCACCACTGGCCACTCTGTCATATGGTAGTAAAGGCAGACGGCATGGTGGGGGTTGGAAGTTATACACTGGGGTTGAGGGGCCGGAGGTTTTACATGAGGGACGAAGGGCCAAATATTACATACCACGGCAGAGAGGCTGGATTTTATAACATCAGGGGTGAGGGGCTGGAGCTTATATATTAGGGGCGAGTGTCAGAAATTTTACACCAAGGTCAACGTCAGTGGTTATACTCCAGGGGCGAGGACCAGAGGTTATACATCAGGGGCAATGGGCCAGAGGTTATTCACCAGGGGCGAGGGCCGGAGTTTTACACGGGACGAGGGGCCGGAGGTTTTACATCGGGGCGAGGGGCCGGAGGTTTTACACCGGGGCGAGGGGCCAGAGGTTTTACAGCAGAGCGAAGGGCTGGAGGTTATACGCCAGGGCATGGGGCTGGAGGTTATAGCACCGGGGCTGTGAGGCTGGGGGTTTACACCGGGGGACATGGGGCTGGAGGTTATACACGGGGTTGTGAGGCCTGGAGGTTATACACTGGGGTTTGTGAGGCTGTAGGTTATACACGGGGGTTGGACAGAGGTTATACACTGGGGTCGTGGGCGTAGGTTATACACCGGGGGCGTGGGACCGGAGGTTAGACACCGGGGGCGTGGGGCTGGAGCTTAACATCAGAGGCGAAGGAATGGATGTGATTATACACCAGGGGTGAGGGGACAAATATTTTACACCAGGGGTAAGGGGCTGGAGTTTATACATAAGGTGGCTGAGGTATATTGGGGATGGCAGGAGTTATAAATCGGAGGTGAGGTGCCAGATGTTATACACCAGGAGTGCGAGGGGCCAGATGTTATACATCGGACATGGGGAGGGAGGGGTGATTGGCTGGATGTTATACACTGAGGATGAGGAGCACGGATGTGTACACCAAGGTCAAGGGGCCAGAGGTTATACATTATGGTCAATGAGGCTGAATTAAAAAATGGAATTTATTGAGTAACCCCAGTACTTGTGTCATAATATGTTGACTTTCCCATTGCTTTCATTTAATCTCCACTTTCCCATATTCTCTTATGACAACGCTTCCTGTAATCATTTTGCTTCGTCACTTTTGCCTTGATCCAAACCGCTATTTACAGCAATAACACATAATCCCTCAAATAGTAATTTTGTTAGTAACATCAATGTAAATAGTAATTGAGTTTCAAGTAATGTCCAGAAAAAAATAAAAAAAATCAAATGTTTATTAAAAATAAAACACCTTTTGGAATTGGAAGCTCCAGCATTGGTGCTGGGCAGACCTTTCCTGCACACATACTTGTTAGTCTTCGGTGATGCAGTCTCTCGTATGTCTCCTGCGCAGGATTCGGGTCGGCTGTCACAAACTTATCAATCATCACATCTTCACCAACCTGATCCTGGTGTTCATCATGCTGAGCAGCGCGTCGCTGGCAGCCGAGGATCCCATCCGCAGTCACTCCTTCCGGAATATAGTGAGTATGAGCCGGCAGACTCTCCTTCTATGAGCATAGAGAAATTAAGGATATGGTCACACTGAGTTTTTTGGAAAGGATTCTCTCAGAAATCCTTCTATCATTTTTTTCAAAAACTCCCATTTCGAACAGAACAGAACTTGAAAGAACCAGTAAAGAACACTTTTCCCAAGTTTGCAGATTTTAGAACGTTTAACACTTGGAGTCTTAATCTTTTGCAGACCTCCCTGCAGTTGTGGAGCTCTCTCATATATTTGCAATGTGAGATCCCCGTGTCCCGCTCGGCCCCGGCGCTGTGCCATGTGTCATTACCACTTCATTTAGCTGGCACACGGAGCCGGCCCCTGCTGCTCAGCCAAGCGCTCGGGATTCAGATTTGATTTTTGTCAGAAATAGCCGACCTTTGTTAGAACGCCATAGGTTGCAGCTCCTGAGGACAGAGCCTCAGCAATGATCGGAGCAACATGGACGTCGTATTTGCGCAGAAAGAATTACATTTTGGAGTTTTTTGTGATTTTAGAAAAGTGGACCAGTAGGGAATGTTATAAAATAATGAAAAAAAAACAATTTATTTACCTCTTTAATACTCCGTCTCTGCCAGTCCTGCAGTGATGATATGTCTATTTTCCATGTGACCACTGCAGCCAATCACTGGCATTAGAGATGACATTCGTGTGCCACGTGGTCTCTCGTGCCAGTGATACCATCACTGGAGACCACCGCGGTTACTGAGATAAGTTAAGGCGGCATACACGCATCAATATCGTGAGCGACATCGCCGAAACGTGACGCATCAGCGATGTAGCCCACAATATCGCAAGTGTGTCGTGCTGTGTAACAGCGATGTATCGCTGGTCGCAGGTTGACAGGTTTACCAGCATGAACGTAAACCTGTCAATCTGCAACCAGAGATTAAGCTGGATCACGCCGTCTGGCACCGCACTAGCGATGTTGGCGGCGATCCAGCCTATACCACAGTATTGCTGCGGATCGCTCGCTGGGCTGATGCCAGCCCAGCGAGCGATGGCTCCGCCCGCATCGCTGCGGCGTCACCGGCAACATCCTGCTTGTGACACCAAGGCTGCGATGTCGGAAGCGAGCGCGCACCTGCGCATCGCTTCCGACATCGCAGCTTTGCTTCCTGCATGTGACGCCGGCTTTATAGTTACTTCTTTATCCTGTGACATTCCATACTCAGTCATATTTATGGTACATTATTTTTTTCATACTTTTTTTAATAGCAAGTTTACATTTTAGGCGGCAACTCCATTATGATTTTGGCTCTGTTAGCTCGACAATATCAGTGCGGTTTTCATTTTCAGCTAATTCATCATTTGGGACTTTTTTTAAACATCTCAATTTTTGCATTGGTGCTTCAGTACCCAAGCGGAATACAAAATATGTCTATTTTTTTCACTGCGCTAAAAACAAACATCTGACATTTTAAAGCTTATAGAAAGGTTTGTGTGAAAGTTTATTTTACAAGAAGTTGAATAAATATTCCGTTTCATCATTATGTGCTGCTTTGAGGAATTTGCTGCAAAGTCCCAAGAAAAACTGAAAGAATGGACTCAAATTAACTTAAAAAAAAATGAATTGATGAATCAGCCCGTAATGTTCTCTAGTGTATTCTGATATTCAAATTTATGATGTACAATACATAATAATATTGTGGTACCGTGTTAACCAGAAAAATCTTTTTTTGGCCATTAGCATTTACCTCAATATCTAAATTAAAATTACAATGTGGTGAAACACTGACACCTAAAGTCTACGGGAAGAATGACACTAAATGTACACTACATAGTATTTCTTAACTAAATGAATGAACAAAAGAAAAGGGTGCTTTCACATCTGCGGTAATGTGTCATTTCCGGCAAATGTCGCCGCATGTGCCGCGTAACGGCCGACTTGTGGCACTGATGCGGCAAGCCTCAGTCATTTTCCATGGCGCTTGCTGTCAGGTGCGGCAAGTGTGGTATTGCCGAATCCGGCACTTGCGGCACCGCAAAAACACTGCTGCTAGCAGCGTTTTTGTTTGCGCGGCCACAAGTGCCGGATCTGCCGGATTCAGCAATACTGCACTTGCTGCACCTGACCGCAAGCGCCATAGAGAATGACTGAGGCTTGCCGGATCGGTGCCGCAAGTCGGCCGTTACGCGGCAGATGTGGAAGATGCGGCGACATCTGCCGGGAATTACACTACAACGCAGATGTGAAAGGGGCCTAAATCACAACAAAATTTGGTGTGACCGCCATTTCCATCTAAGGCTGAGTTCACATGTCCAGTAATTATCTGTTTTAACAGATCCAGCAGCAATCTGTTGGCATAAAAATTGTACCGACACAACTCTTTTGTCCTTTTTTAAATAATTAATTTCAGCTGGATCCATTTTTTTTTTTTAACCTTGAAGCCCATTGATGTGATAACCGATCGCTATTTAGCCTCTGTTTTTAATTCATTTATAAAGGATCCATTTTTTTCCTCAATGGATCAGTTTTAAATTGAAGATAAATAGCAATCCGCTACCGGATCCGTTCTCCGTAGACTCCCATGTTACACGAAAACAGATCCAGCTGAAATAATTTTTTTCAAACTGGACAAAAAAGTTGTGTCTGCGGGATCCGCTCTAACGGATGATTACTGAACATGTGAACTCCGCCTAAAAGCAACATTCAATTCTCCTAGATACACTTGCACAAAGTCAAGGCTGTTGTAGGATTATTGTCAGCTGTATGAGTTTCTAATTATACCAAAGAGGTGAGAATTTTCATTTTGATATAAGGTAAAACAAAACCGTTAACTGACACTGAAACATCTGTGTAGGAGGCTTAAAGGGAACCAACCACCAGAATATAGCCACCTGTAAATCAGTGCAGCAGGTGATTGACTTGTGCAGCATGTCATCACTATTTGGGTTGTTTGTTTTATTCCTCCCCTGTGGGCTTGTCTCACTAACTTGATCACTAACTTGTGGTCTAAATCCCCCTCATCACGGCAGAAGCCATTGAAGAATAGCTCATAGGACATAGGATAGATAATAGTGTGATCCCATCACCCCCAGGATCCCTGACAATCACTAAAAGGGGATGGTCTTGAGTCCCTGTTCTTCCTAGAAGGTGTCTCAATCGAATGGAGTGACGTATTCACACCTGACAGCTGCCACTCCTTTCATGTCTATGGGACTGGTGGTGTTAGCTGAGCATTGAGCTATCTCAATCAATTGCATAGACCATTCATAGAGGATCAACGTAAATGTGTGACTGTGCCCCAGGGCCAGGCCCGACGACAATGGCTGCTGGTCTACTGATGAGGATGGATCTTCTAATGGCCTTGTCACACGTGTCAATGTCGCTGGCGACATCGCCGGAAAGTGATGCATCAGTGATGTCGCTAGTGATATCGCAAGTGCGTCGTGCTGTGTGACAGCGCGACGCAACTGCGATTTATCGCTGGTCGCAGGTTGACAGGTTTATGAACATGTTCATAAACCTGTCAATCTGCAACCAGCGATTAGGCTAGATCGCGCCGTCTGACACCGCAATAGCGATGTTGACGGCGATCCAGCCTATACCGCAGCATTGCTGCGGATCGCTTGCTGGGTTGATCCCAGCTGAGCGAGCGATGGCTCCGCCCGCATTGCTGCGGCGTCACCGGCAACATCCTTGTGACGCCAAGGCTGCTATGTCGGAAGCGACCGCGCACCCCGCACATCGCTTCCGACATCGCAGCCTTGGTTGACACATGTGACAGGACCATTACTCCATGACTATTTCTGACTTTTTATAGAATTATCAGTAAAATCAAGGCAGCGACCCGTCCCCTGTCCTCCATCACTATGCTGCCCTCTCACTGTCCTCTTGTACCTTGCAGATTCTTGGTTACTTTGACTATGCTTTCACAGGAATCTTTACCGTTGAAATCTTCCTAAAGGTAAATGAATGCTGAAGTTTTATTGATGGATGTGATTGTAATATAACCTGTGACTCTTCTGTACCCCCAGGTTCTAGGATATGCAGATTATGTCTTCACTAGTATGTTTACTTTTGAAATCGTATTAAAGGTAACCTGGTTTGTATGAAGCCCGTATAGAATTCAGCAGTACGGTGCGATTCTTGGCCAGTCAGTATTCCTTCTGTCACCTCTATGTCAGATAAGGCCTCATTGAAACGTTAGTGATTGGAAAAAACGGACAGATTTTCTTCAACATTTTAGAACAGAATTTCATCAATGTCCGATTTTACCATCAGTACCTCTACTGAAATATGCAAAGTGAATCCTGACCGTGTGCAACATGCACAATGTCAGGATTCCTGTCTGTTATCTGCTTAAGTTGTCGTTGACTCAATCTGGGTGATTGTATACTTGCAGTCACGTGCCGACTGTCATATGATGACCTCTTGAACAGGTAACAGAGCGGTCTCCTGACAAGTAGACACATTTTTCACACTGTCAGGACTCACTTTTCTGCATTGGATCTACAGAAATTTAGTTTTAGCTCAGATAACTGCTTTAACTTGCTGTCAATCATTAGGTAATCATACTCGCATAGAGGCACAAGTCCCTACTAGACTTCCATAGGGCTGTATTTTGGCTCTGTACAACCTGGAGGTTATATGTAGTACGTGACCACTTTGTGCAGGGCTGCTCCCAGTAGAAAATGGTTGTCAGGGGGCATTTGCGCTTCAAAATTGCAGCAAACATTTGCCACTTTAACGGGTCACATACAGCTGTTTCTGAACTCATTGCATATGTGTGGCTATGTTCAAGTGTCATGTCATTGACGTCCGTCAGGTCATGAGCCCTCTCATTGAAATATTGACTAAGAATAACGTCTTACTTCTGATTTATATACGGGTTTCTGTGTGAGTTTTGTCTGAATGGAGTGCGTTGTGTCTGCACATAAAACCCGAGAGGCGTTCGTTCTATGAACATGATGTGATATTTTGGAGTGATACATTTATGGCTGCATCTAACGGCAACTCGACATTCCCACCGAATCTGCAGCGTGGATGAAACGCAAGATTAAGGCATATACTACACGTATCTGGAGATGTTCATTGTTTTGTTATTTCTGTATGTGTGATCCGTGTATTCTCCCGTTGTCTATTTGACTGTTCTTGATACTTTGAGACCACGTTTTCATCATTTATTTATAACACGTTCTACTCTAGACTACCTTTAAGGTAATCCCTCCTCTTTTTACAAGATAATTGTATCACATACTGTGTACAGGGGCCTCTCTTTTCTTTCCTGACAGATGATCTTGAGGGAATCAAGATTTGGATGGTCGGAGTTCAGCCGCCTGAATCTTTAGATTTGCAGGCAGAAAAGCCTGTGCCAGATTTTTCAGGAGTGTCTTCCTGCATAGAGCATTCTGCACATTGAGACTGTCCTCATGATTTTGGGGTATTTTGAGGCATCAAGAAGTGGAGACTGCCTCACTGGTGAGGCCGGCCTGATATTAATGAGGCCAGATTGTTATAAACATTTTGGTGAACCACAAGTGGTCTTAAGCCCCCCATAGTTCTTCGATGGCTGTCGGACGAATGATGTTTCAGACAATTGTTCATTCAGCAGTAGGAATGAGCAAACCGGACTTAGTTCGGAGTTTGTACCGGACACAGACTTTACAAAAACTTTCAGTGTTCGGGCGTTCGTGTACTTTATGTATGTATACCACTGAAGTGAGTATCGCTGTGCTTGGGTACCCTTGGTGCTCGGCCCATTGTGAGCCACTTGCAGGGTTTCAGCGATTCACACGGGGGAGGTAAAATCAGCGTTATTGTATGTAGTGTATACAAAAAAAATAAATGACAAAACCTCGCCCGCCCTCCCATGCCCCAAAGTTCTTTGTTTATGGCTGGCTGTATGTGGATGGAGAGCTGAACTACCCAATCAGTGACTTCCCATGAGGTTCAGGTCAAGTTTGGGTCCAGAACAGAATTGTATTTAAACCCGGCTGACCCACCAGATCCCAAACGTCCACTCGTCCACTCATCTCTATTCCGTAGCTATCTCGCCCGATTCGCCCATACAGAGGAGCGCTCCTGTGTTCTCTGATATTTCTCAGTGAAAACAAAAAGATCAGCAGTTCAAAATCGGACACACAGAATCCTCAACTCCCTTGAAAAACATCTGTTGACAGCCCCCATATATAATAGATTGTTGGTTGAAGCCATTGATGTCTGTTGGTTCCTGCTATGTTAGTGCAGTGGTCATGGGGCCGGGTTACTTGACTCTCCAGGGTTTAACAGTTCAGGGGATGTCACGGTGGCCTTCCTTGGAAGTCGTGGCCATGAACGGTCGTTAATAAAGGGAAAGTTAAAGGGGAATAGTTTGTCGTGAAGCCATCTGAGCGGTCTGGTCAGATTGGTCCAGCGCTGCTTGTAGTGGTTCCCATGGGATAGGTGTTGTGGCAGATTGATGGAGCAGTCCCCTCAGACGGAGCAGGCCCCTGGGATGTAGTGAAGTAGGTGATGTAGATGATGGTGGTAGTAGTTGCAGGTACAGGAGTAGACCGACACTGGGGGTTTGCAGTTCTTACCGGTCACTTTTACTTGCAGTCTAGTGCAGAAACAACTCCTGGGAACTGTATTCTCCAAGGTTGTAGCTTGGCCAGCTTACAAGTAGTCCGGGTACACCTGACTGAGATATGGAGTATAAGGCATTTCCTTGCTTCCCGTTACTGTCTGACGCTTTGCTACTCCTTTCCTTCCTTTCAAAGGCAGATGACTTCGGGTCCTGCTAGCGACTGCCTTGCAAATCCTCTTGACCCTCTGCAGTTCCTTCGCCTGGGAGAGGCCACCTTGGCGGCCACTGCATGTGAACTTCAGTGACCTCCGGTCTCTCGACTGGTCCTGAAGATACCCAGACCGAATTGGGGCTGGTACCGCTATGCAGCTCGTTCCTCTTCCCGGCCGTCCAGCCAGCTGCAGATTTGGGTCCACAGGCCTGGAGATTAGCAGCTGACCGTACTGCATGAGGCCGTCTCTCTCCCCAGCTGCCTGCCTTCCCTAGAACTCACTCCTCCATTTTTGCGACATTGATCTCCCTCTCTCTTTCACTAACTCCCCACCCCCAACCTGACTCCTCCCTCCAGCCAGCAGATGGGGACTGCACTATCAGCGAGCCTCTTTCACTCAGCATCTCCCTGGCCTGGAGTTTGAATAGTGTTGGCTGTGTGCTGGTGGTCTCAGCAGGACTTTCCATCTTACCTGTGAGCATGATGCCACACCTGTTGAATAGGTGCTGTACCACTGTGGCGACCGAACCACAGGGGCACCACATTAGTCTTATACATAAGGCTCAGGAGGTGCTGCCAGCTGTGTCAGGTGCAGCTCCATGCATATCACCGGCTGTGAAGAAGAGAATGACGGAAGATAAGCCGATCCTATGTGACCTTAGTGTACATGTAACTTAGACTTGTCTGACAAGTATTTATGTCCCATAGTCATGTCCAGTTGTCTGTAGATTTGTTATATTAGAGGGGTTTCCCAGAACTACAAAATGAATGGCCTGTGCTTTGGATAGGCCATCATCATGCAGATTGTTTATATGGATGACCCTCACAGATCTGTAATTGATGGTCTATCCTGAAGCATAAATGATCACTTTTGTAGTCCGTGGTTAGTAATGTGGTCATTGCTGTTCTTAATATTATACATTTCATAAAATTACTGTGGCCGGAGGAGGTCTGTGCTGTGGGTTCGGTGGGAGCGTGTAGCATGCATGAAGCAGCTGGTGACAATGGCGACATGATCTCTGCACACGTGTTGCTCACATGATTTCCTTCCAGCTTAATCGCATGAGCCTCACTGCTGTGTGACACTGTGTGGGCGCTAACTGTAGGGGTACAGCAATGCTTTTTCACTTGCTTGAGTGCGTTATGTTTTTGCTTCTGGTTTTCTGGAAATATAAGTGAAATATATCAGTCACAATTTCAACCAATCGATTAAAAGGAATCTGTCATCAGGTTTCTGCTACCACATCTGAGAGCAAAGAGACCCTGAAGCTAATGATTTATCACTTAATTTACTGGGTACTGTCATTCTGACGAAAAGAGTTTTTTAATTTGTCAATGTAGCAGAGCTGAGATAGCTGCCCCCACCCACACCAGGCACTCTGTGTACAGTGTCTATAGATAGTGAGCTGCTAATCAGAGGGAGCGTGGTCAGACTGGTGTAGTTCGGCAATGATATTTCCAGGTGATAAAATCATCACTATGAGTAAACAACATCGCACAGGGTGAGTGGAACATCCTCTCTCTCCAAATTATATAGCAATAACCTGATGACAAATTCCCTTTAACTACGTTTATGTTGCAGTCTTTCTTGGGAAAATGCAAACTTCTATTCGTTGTTATAAGAACCTGTTCTGCTTTTTATCTATAAAACCTGATATGAAGTTCATAGGAGAATATAACATGTTATAGCAAATGGTGATGTCATAGAAATAAAAGCTAAAACCATAAAACTGCATTCAGCCATGCTACTTTTTATCTGCCAGTACAGTGTGATCCTGGACATATTCTGTATTTTTTAACAATGTAATTGAAGTAAATAATTACTGAAGAATAATATGTTTACTAAATTACAGAATATAAAAGCTATGGACACCTTTAACATGAAGATGTTTTTTTACATATTAGTGGTTACCTTAAATTAATAAAGTTTTGCTAAGTTTCAGTCTACAATCTCCAGCGATTTTCAGACCTTTTGATAGGCAGTTTGCACCTAGATCCACGTTTCAGATGTTTTTCTTGAGGGAGTGTCACTCCATGTAATATAGGCTGTAAGTGAGCTCTGCGTGTATCCAGGCTGCTGCTGTCTTTAATTTATAAGCACGGCTCTATTACTGCACTTACCATTTTTTGTGCTTGCTTTGTTGTCTATGGCTTGTTTTCTCTGCATTCCACAAAACTGTTAATACCTTCTTCCTTCTCCACTGCATCCTGATCCATATTTTAGATTTTTCTCTTTTAGGAGTGTCTCTCCCAGTAATATAGGCTCGATGTGATCTCTGTGTGTATACAGACTGCTCCTTTATTTAATGATGTTAATGTATGAACACAGATCTAATACTGGATTTATTGAATGAGTGAGGAAACCAGAGGAAACCCATGCCAACACGGCAGGAACATACAATCTTTTCGCAGATGTTGTCCTTGATGGGTTTGAACCCAGGACCCCAGAGTTGCAAAACAGTGCTAACCACTGAGTCTCCATACTTCCCACTTTCCATTAAATTCTTCTTTCCTTGATACCTAAAGCTTTTTTTCATTTGTGCGTTATAAAACTTTATATACTTTGTTCCCTCTCCACTGCAGATTTGACCCCCTCCCACCAGTATGATCCAAGTTTCCTTCTGTCCCCCACTATAATGTAGGCTGGATGTGAGTTCTGTGTTTATCCAGGCTGCTGCTCTAATATTGTACTTTTCCTATTTAGTTCTTTTTTTCTTGTCTCTGCCCTCCAAAAAGCTTTAGATACTTTCTTCCCTCTCCACAATAGATTTTTGTACAGCCACCTCCCTGCTGTTATCTCCAAGGAGGGTCAGTACAGGAGCTCTGATGGATTTATAACTTTTTCTGCAGATCACTCACTCTGTTAAATAGAAGAGTCACTGACACAGCAGACAGTAAATGGTAGAAATTATTTAATGAAAATTATTTAGAAAGTTGCATTTAGGGAGCTACATTTCTGACCTTGTGGACAGCTTTTTTGTCAGTTTTTCCGCTGTTCAGTGATGTCACTATATGTACACTGTATGTATACGGCTCTTCCTATTAATGTTGCTCGTCAGACTAATTGTCTTTTTTCCATTGTAGATGATGACGTTCGGAGCGTTTCTTCATAAAGGCTCTTTCTGCAGAAATTATTTTAATTTGCTGGACCTTTTAGTCGTTGGGTCTCATTGGTTTCCTTTGGAATTCAGTAAGTATATTGACTTAAAGGAGTCGTCCACAACTTGGACAACATTGCCCCATGTAAAATAAAAACCCATAATCTAAGTTACCAGACTGGTGCCTTTCCAGCTATGTTGTCATTGTGTCTGCCATTATGAGGCTGCAGACCCATCACAGTCCTTGCTAAAACGCCACCGATTTTGCAGCTGACTATATATATTTTTTTTTACATAAGGCACTGTTGCATTTAAGAAGGTGTTGCCCAAGTAGTGGGCCACTTCTTTAAGGATTGTGTTCTTGACCGCTTTGTGCAATCCCATTTTTGTTTTAAGCATACAGCTATTAGTTGCAAAAACGATCAGTGGTGAAGTGTTCAATGTCTATACTCTGCCCCCACAGGGAAGATGGGGTATTACACAATTGTTATTGCTATGAATGGACAATACACATAAACATTAGAAGGGCAAGTCCTCCAAAGCAAGAGGGGCTCTATAAAGCTCCATTTTTGGCTAATAGTTGCAATCCCCTCTTTTAATTAGCAATACCGCAATAGGGAATAACAAACTGAATGTGTCACATATCCATATAATCACAACATTTCCTGCTAAATGACTGCTCACCCTTCACAGGTCAAGTGCAATATCGGTGGTGAAGATCCTGAGAGTCCTGAGAGTGCTGCGACCCCTGAGAGCCATCAACAGGGCAAAAGGGCTGAAGGTGATGTGATACAGGAGGTCTGGGATAATACATGGCACAATTAACAAAACAATAAAGGGATTTTTAATCACTGTGATTTTTTTTTAATATTTAATCATTTACCATAATAACAGGAGATGGATATGTATATACAGCTCTGGCAAAAATTAAGAGACCACTGCAAAATTTTCATCTCTCTGACTTTTCTCTTTTAGGTATATTTTTAAGTAAAATGTACATTGTTCTTTTATTCTATACACTACTGACAGTTGCCGAAAATTCAAAGCTAAAAATGTATTTATTTGCAGCAAATGAGAATCATCAACATAATAAAAAAGAAACAACACACCTCAAATAATGCAAAGAAACAAGTTCATATTCATTTAGAAAGAATACTAATGTTTAATTCAGGAAGAGTTCAGAAATCAATATTGGTGGAATAACCATGATTTTTAATCACAGTTTCATGTGTCTTGGCATGCTTTCCACCAGTCTTTCACACTGCTTTTGAGTAACCTTATGCCACTCCGAAACGAAAAATGTAAGCAGCTCTTCTTTGTTTGATGGCTTGTGACTATCCATATTCCTCTTGATTACATTCCAGAGGTTTTCAATGGGGTTCAGGTCTGGAGATTGGGCTGGCCATGACAGGGTCTTGATGGGGTGCTCCTTCATCCACACATTGATTGACCTAGTTGTGTGGCATGGGGCATTGTCCTGCTGGAAAAAACCAGTCCTCAGAGTTGGGAAACATTGCCTGAGCAGAAGGAAGCAAGTGTTTTTCAAGAATAACCTTGTATGCGGATTCATTCATACGTCCTTCGCAAGGATTAACCTGCCCAATTCCAGCCTTGCTCAAGCATCCCCAGATCATCACTGATCCCCCACGAAATTTCACAGTGGGTGCGAGACACTGTGGCTTGTACGCGTGTCCAGGTCTCCGTCTACCATTAAACAACTAAGGTGTTGGGCAAAGCTGAAACTTAAACTCATCAGGAAGTTACCTTACTCCAGTCCTCTATGGTCAAATCCTTATGGTTTTTAGCAAACATCAGCCTGGCTCTCCTTTGCTTCTCATTGATGAAAGGCTTTTTCTAGCTTTACATGACTTGAGCCCATGCCTCTAGGAGCCTGTTACGGACTGTTCTTGCCGTGCACTTCACCCCAGCTGCCATGTGCCATTACTTTTGTAGGTCACTTGATGTCATCCTGCGGTTGCTGAGTGACATTCGAATAAGACGGTCATCTCGGTCAGTGGAGAGTCTCTCTTCGCCCTCTGCTGGTCTGTAGCTTTGTTGTCCCCAATGTCTGCTGCTTGACCTTGTCATAATGGACTGCCATCTTCAAAATTTTAAGGATGAAGGCAACATGATGCTCACTGTATCCCCCCTCTGCTAGTAAAGCCAGAATTGAGCCCTTCTTTTCCTCACTCAAGACTTTTCTTTTCAACTCTTTGGCATGGTTCAAAGTTATTTTTTCGTTGAAATTACTTTTGGGCTATTCCTGCCACTTGTTTTGCCATCCAGCTTGTCCTATTGCAAGAGGATTGTGAAGACTACAACAGTGTTTTTTTATACTTTCCCTCGTTAAATAAGATTTGGTTCAGGTGATCGCCTCATCAGAGGCACATTAAGTAGAATGAGGTGCACTTTTGTTGGAATTGAACTGACACTGGAATGGAATGACTGTCAGACATGTAGAGATTGGGATTTGTAGAAAACTGTGCAGTGGTCTCTAAAGGCCACTTTACACACACAGATATCTGAGTCCAATATCTGAACAGATCTCTGGTTGCAGTGAAATCATGGATACATTGCTCCATGTTGTACACAGCCACAAAATGGAGCAATGTATCCATGATTTCACTGCAACCAGAGATCTGTTCAGATATTGGACTCAGATATCTGTGTGTGTGAAGTGGCGGGTAAAAGATGATAATAGACTCACTGAGGGCCCCACTACTCGGACCTGTCCCGAATATCCAGTCCGGTAGAGTTTAAATGAGGCAGTGATCCCACTACCGCTCTTTATAGAGGTTGTGCAGAATTCTATAAACTTTTCTATAATGCTTTCCTGTAATATTGCTGCTTGGCTCCATTTAAGTGAATGCACCTAGGCTGTAATACCACATGCAACCTGTAGACAGGGATGGCACTATTTTTGAAAGATACAGTCAAGTTTTATTAATCCTTGAAATACCCTTTAATATCTATGGGACTGAGAGATGTATTTGAACCTTGGACATGTCAGTCTATGTCAGGACTATAGAGATTAGATGCAGCAGTGATGTGCACATGTGATCACCACTCCTTTCTGGTATGGGGGTTAGTATACCCCATTGAAGTGATCAGTGCTGGGACCCCCACAGATTATTCTCTTATTACCTATTGTACCCTCCTGATTGGTGCGTAACATTATTTTTACATTTAATTTTTAATGCTGCCTTTTCATTGGGCCCCTTGTACATTGGTGATTTCCACATTGCTTATTAATTTACACTTAAGTAACTTCTAGAGGAGTATTATTATTAATTCTTCTGCTCACTTTTTCTCGATAATGGCATTTTTTTATTTTCATACCTTTTTCTTTTGTCTTCAGCACGTTGTCCAATGCGTGTTTGTCGCCATCCGAACTATCGGTAACATAATGATTGTGACCACGCTGCTGCAGTTCATGTTCGCGTGTATCGGCGTTCAGCTGTTTAAGGTGAGTGAGAAAATAAGATGGCCAACAATTCCTTCTTTTTTAAACCAAATAGATTTTTATTGAATATCATTTAGGTTATAACATTCAGGTTGACATTTCCCATTGTACAAAAAGTTTTAAGCATCCCTCTTCCACCTCCCTTCCCACCCTTTACCCCCAAATCCAAATTTCAGATTAACAAGTGTTCATTCAGGGAGCCCATAGGTTATCAAACAATTTCTCCTGTTTCCTTTTTTGATAAATTATTTTTTCCATACATGTGACTTGGTTTGGAAATTCGCCCCTAGACGGGGGCTCCTCTGCTATCCAGTGCTTCGCTATTAGTCGATGGGCCACATATAATAGTCTAGCGATTACAGTTTTACGTACATTTCTAATTCCTATTGCTACTGCATAGGCCAGTATACATATTAAGGGATCTCTATGAATAACACCCTTTTATACACCTTCTATTTTGTTTAAGACGGTGGTCCAATAAGCAGATAATCTAGGGCACGTCCACATCATATGTACCAACCCTGCAGGTTCTGCTCGACAACTGGGGCATGCCGAGTCCGAACCAAGTCCAGCCCTATACATCAGCTCTGGAGTTTTGTAATCCCTATGAATGACAAATAGCTGAGACAATCTCCCTGGTTCACTTAAAGACAGCTGAAGCACATATTCCAATGTTGATTCCCATCTGTCATCCGTGATCCCACTTATGCTTTAATCGGGTGTTTAACCAAGAAGGTCTGCATCAGATTATTATTATTATTATTATTATTAATTTATATAGCGCCATTATATTCCATAGCGCTTTACATGTTAAAAAGGGCAGACTAGGACAAGTAACATAGTAGCAATACAAGTAACAATAAATGTTGACAATTCAGTTGTACAGAAACAAGAGGGGAGAAATCCTGTCCACAAAGGCTCACAGTCTACAAGGGGCGGGTGGGGATACAGTAGGAGGGGGAATATGTTGGAGATAACACCCTTCATTTCCCCCTGTGCGCCTATATAGTCCAGTAGAATGTCTTTCTGTATCATCATGACAGTCCGCTTGTTTTGGGCTCTATACGCATGTTGAATTTGTTTATGAACAATTCCTTACTAAGAAGGTTTACAGAAGAGGTTGTGTGGTCCAGGTACAGGAGCTGCGGGGGCTCAGAAGATTTCTGTCCTGTATCAGTTTTATATCTGGCACATGATTGGGGGGTCTTAATACCGATTTCACAGTAAAGGGGCTAAAGAATGATAAATTGTCCTCCTGCTTCTATTGTTCTGGACTTTGGTATTTATTGGTTTTATGTTCTCTAAAATCAGGGCAAGTTTTACCGATGTTCAGATGAAGCCAAACAGACACCAGTGGAGTGCAAGTAAGTGTTCAGTCTTTTTCATTTTTCAGAGTCTGATATTTGCCGATTCTCAGCTTTCAGACAAAAACTGACATCCCGCTAGAAATCCTGAGTCCCTCATAAAGATTGTAACCCTTATTCTCGTCGGGAAACTCTATGTCTATGGAACAACCAAGGACTGAAATTGGTGAAAATAAAAATGATAAAAAAAATTAAAATGTTGCTTTTAAAATCAAAATGTACAAGTCGAAGATATAATCTTGAAGTATGATATTAGATACCTTATGTCCAGGAGGTGAGCGTAATATGATGAATAACCCGTTATTTGATAAAATGCCTTTTGAAAAAATTAATCTGACAGTATATGATTGTTGATGCATACACGTATGTTGTTGTATTAATGTATTAATACATGTTTATTATATGTAATGCTATACTTTTCTGGTCATCATAATGGGAGACCCAGACAATGGGGTTTAGGGCACTGCCCTCCGGAGGTCACACTAGGTACTACAAGTTTGTAGACACCGCCTCCTCCGCTTATAAACCCCTACCGCAGGGAACATCCTCAGTTTTAAACTTAGTGTGCTCGGAGGATCACGCTTTGCTTGCACTTCACTGCATTCTCACAGCTTTCGTGATGGCGTCTGAAGACAAGGTAAAATGGTTCCGGTCGGGACCTGCGACAGCCTCCCCGCTCACCCTTGTGGAACACGCAGGTGGAGGTACCGGAGGGCCTTGGGCCTGGACACTCTGTGTCCTCCCGGTACGCTGTCGCGCTCCTCTCCATCCTTCTCCGGGGGGCTCTGGAGAGTGGGAGATGGGAGCCTTGCACAGCTCCGCTCCGTCCGAGGCCTCCCTAAATGGTGCTTACAGACCGGACTGGAGCCAGCCCAGTCCGAGGCCTCCCTAAATGGTGCTTACACTCCGGACTGGTGCTGAACCCCCGTCCGAGGCCTCCCTAAATGGTGCTTACAGACCGGACCGGCACTGAGGCACTCTGTGTCTCCTGTGTGCCTGGGGGTAGTGTCTGTCACTTTATGTGTCCTGACACTCAGACCGCGCGTTACCCTCGGGTCCGCGGATCTGCTGGTGTACCCTGTGCTGGGGTCACCCTGGCTGACCGCCCTGTGTGTCACAGGGGCTGAGGCCGTGGGCTGCGGATGTTTGTTTGTGCATGCAGTCTGTGTGTAGTATTTTACACTATTTCCCGCGCTGCGGGCTCCGGCACCTTCATGCTGAGGCTGCTTGGAGGATGGGAAGCAGCCCGTGCGGTGACGTCATCGATGGGCGTGTGTGTGTGTTTTCCCGCGTGTTTTTCGGCGCCGCCCACAGTTTCACTGTCGGCGGCCATCTTTACCCTCACTTCCCGGCTGGGATCTGTATGCAGCGTGCGCCTGCACTCCAAGGGGAGACCGGAAACCGTCGCGGAGGTCACACACACACACCGCTTCCTCCTACCGCTTTACTGCGGTCGGTAAGCCACCGGGACTCCCGGTTTTTTGTCTGCAATTTGGCTTATTTTCCCCTACTGTGGCGATGTCCTCAGCTAGGAAGCGTGCTGCTAGGGCGGCAGAGACCACCATTACCTGTGCTACATGCAATGGGACACTGGTGGAGGGGTCCTGCAATAACTGCGGACGCCCAGAGGCCCGGACTGACACTGCTGAGTCAGCAGCTCCGGTGCTATACCCTGAGGTTCAGGTGATCTCAGGGCCATGGGAGACTCAGAATAAGATCAATGAATCTCTGTTGTCCCAGCTGTCCTCCATGTCGCAATCCCTGGAGGCACTTAACAGGAGGCTGGATAGCCCAGCTACTCCGTCCAGTTACCCCCGGGTGTCTCCCTCTTCTGCTGTGAGACCCCTTAAGCGGGTTCGTCGTGAGGAGTCACCCGAGCTCCAGGCTCTCTCTGAGGAGGAGCGTTCCTCTGATGGTGAGGACGATGATGGGGGTTCCAATTTCGGGTCTGTGTCTGTATCTGAACCACCAGATGGGGTGGAGGATCTGGTGTCCTCAATCAACGAGACTTTACGTCTCGTGACACCCCCTGAGGAGGTGACGGTGCACCCGAAGGAGGTCTATCAATGGCTGCGGCCAGAGGCTAGACCAAGTGGCTCCTTCATGGACCACACAAATTTTGGAAGGGTTGTTAGAGCTCCCAGGTTACATCCTGGGCGGCGTTATGTCCGTAAACCCAAGGACAATCGCTTCCCCTTCCCCCAGGAGGTGCTTCAGGAGTGGTCGCAGTCCCCGAAGGTGGACGCTTCCATGACCAGGATTGCTGCACGCTCCCTTTTCTCTGCCTCTGATAGCTCCTCGCTGAAGGATGCGACGGATAGACAGGTCGAGCAACTCGCCAAGTCTTCCTATGAGGCTGTGGGGTCTTCCTTTGCCCCTAATTTTGCCACGGTCTGGACCTTACAAGCGATTACTACCTGCTTGGATGGTATCTCTGACCTGGCAAGATCCAGTCCAGAGGTCCTGGCACTTACCGAGAGGGCAAGAGCCTATGCGGACTACGCCAGGACGGCGACTCTGGAAACTGCCACTCGCTCAGCTGTGGCTTCTGCCAATGCTATAGCGATCCGCAGATTGTTGTGGCTGCGTCTTTGGGACTCAGATACCACATCCAAGAAGATTTTGCAGAATCTTCCGTTCGCTGGTGACAGGCTTTTTGGCACCGAACTGGACAAGCTAATAAAGGATTCTGCTGAGTCTAAGATACCGCAGAATAAGCCTAAGCCACGGTATACCGTTAAAAGGAACCCAAAACAGTGGTCCTTTCGTTCCAGCTCGCAGTCATCAGCACCGTCCGCCCGCGCGGACCGAGGGGGAAAGCCCGCTTCTCAGTGGCGCTCTAAGAGTCGTCCAAAGAAGCCGGCGGGGGCGGCAGCTGCCACCCCCAAACCCGCCTCTACATGACTCGCTCTCCCTTCCTACCTCCCCACAGGTGGGGGGCCGCTTGTCTCGCTTTCAGGACAAATGGCTACTTCACGTTCAAGATCAGTGGGTTCGAGACGTGGTCTCGCGAGGTTACAGGATAGAGCTGACGTCAAAACCGATATCCCGATTCCATCGGTCGGTCCCATCACCAGAAAAGGCTCAGGCTTTTTACTTGGTGTTGGAGGGTCTCCGCAGGGACGGAGTGGTGATACCGGTGCCGTCCGGAGAGAGGTTCAGGGGTTTTTACTCCAACCTCTTTATCGTCCCGAAGAAGGACGGATCCTTCCGCCCGGTGCTGGACCTGAAGTTGTTCAACCATCACGTGTTGGTTCGGAAGTTCCGTATGGAATCACTGCGCTCCGTGATCGCGGCTGTATCACAGGGAGACTTCCTGGCGTCCATAGATATCAGAGACGCGTACCTTCACGTGCCCATTGCACCAGCTCATCAGCGCCGGTTGAGATTCACAGTGGGGGAAGAACACTTCCAATTTGTGGCGCTGCCGTTCGGGTTGGCCTCGGCACCGCGGGTGTTCACAAAAGTGATGGCCTCCATGATGGCTCTCCTGCACGTGCAGGGACATGCCGTCATTCCCTATTTAGACGACCTACTGGTCAGGGCGCCATCAGAACACCTTTGTCAAGAGAGCCTGGATGTGACCATGCGGTCTCTGGAACAGTTCGGTTGGCTCCTCAATATTCAGAAGTCAACGCTAGTTCCGACCCAGTCTTTGACATATTTGGGCATGGACTTCAACACAGCCTCAGCCCTGGTGTCTCTGCCACGAGTCAAACAGATGGCGATCCAATCAGGAGTGCAAGCAGTCCTCCTGTCACCACAATCATCCCTACGGGTGTTGATGATGCTGGTGGGACGCATGGTGGCAGCAATAGAGGCGGTGCCTTTTGCACAATTTCGCCTCTGTCCTCTCCAGCTGGAGATTCTCCGCAGGTGGGACAAAAAGTCGATTTCTCTGAATCGGCTGGTGACCCTTTCCCAACCGACCAGAGATTCCCTGCAGTGGTGGCTACAGCCACATCACTTGTCTCGGGGCCGGTCCTTCGTCAAACCGTCATGGTTAGTGGTGACCACCGACGCCAGTCTGAAGGGCTGGGGAGCGGTGTTCTTACACCACAGGGCCCAAGGCCTCTGGTCTCAGTCGGAGTCGGCGTTGCAGATCAACGTGCTGGAGATCAAGGCGGTCTATCTGGCACTCCTGGCGTTTCAGAAGTTCCTCTCAGGACAACCCATTCGGGTTCAGTCCGACAATGCGACGGCCGTCGCTTATATAAATCATCAAGGAGGAACCAGGAGTGCAGAGGCTCTGGCCGAAGTCCACCGCATCCTATCCTGGGCGGAGGACAACAACTGCCTGATATCCGCAGTTCACATCCCAGGGGTCGAAAACTGGGAGGCCGACTATCTGAGCCGGCAGGGGATGGACGCCGGAGAGTGGTCTCTTCATCCAGACGTCTTCCAGGACATCTGCAGCAGATGGGGCACTCCGGACGTGGATCTGATGGCCTCACGGCTGAATCATCAGGTGCCACAATACATGGCGAGGTCATGGGATCCCCAATCTCTGGGAGCGGACGCTCTGGTCTTGACTTGGTCCAGATTCCGTCTGCCGTATGTGTTCCCGCCTCTGGCTCTGATTCCCAGGGTGCTGTGAAAAATCAGGTCGGAGTGCAGGGTAGCCATTCTAGTGGCTCCAGATTGGCCCAGGAGGTCCTGGTATCCGGACCTGTGGCAACTGTCAGGCGGACACAGGTGGGCTCTTCCAGACCGCGCAGATTTACTCGCGCAAGGCCCATTCTTCCACCTCAATTCCAAGGCCCTCAGATTGACTGCATGGCTCTTGAGGCCTGGCTACTGACATCCAGGGGTTTCTCCCCTACGGTGGTTGCCACTATGAATCGGGCTAGGAAGCCAGTCTCAAGGAAGATGTACCACAGGACGTGGAAAATCTTTTTTACTTGGTGTGCTTCTGGTGGACGGTCTCCGTGGCCCTTGTCCATCCCGACGTTGTTGGCTTTCCTACAGTCGGGTGTGGAATTGGGATTATCCCTTGGCTCCTTGAAAGGTCAAGTATCAGCACTCTCAGTGCTGTTTGACAGGCGATTGGCGCTCCTCCCGAAGGTCCGTCAATTTCTGCAGGGGGTGTCACGGATGGTTCCGCCATACAAGAGACCTCTGGACCCTTGGGACCTTAACATGGTCCTGGCGGCATTACAGAGACCACCGTTTGAGCCGCTGAGAGATGTTTCTCTATCTCGTCTATCTCAGAAAGTGGCCTTTCTGGTGGCAATTACGTCTCTGAGAAGGGTCTCAGAATTGGCTGCACTTTCGTGCAAGTCGCCCTTTCTGGTGGTTCACCAAGACAAGGTGGTGTTGCGTCCTCGGCCAGAATTCTTGCCGAAGGTGGTTTCAACTTTTCACCTGAACCAGGAGATTGTTCTCCCATCATTTTGCCCTGCTCCCGTTCATCAGGTTGAACGCGACCTCCATACTCTGGATCTCGTGAGAGCGATACGCATTTATGTGTCCAGGACCGCCTCCTTTAGGAGTTCGGATTCCTTATTTGTTCTTACGACAGGTCGCTGTAAGGGGTCCGCGGCATCAAAGTCGACATTGGCCAGATGGATTAAGGCTTCCATTCAAGAGGCTTACCGGGTTTCTGGTTTGCCTCTCCCGGTGGGATTGAAGGCTCACTCTACCAGAGCTGTTGGTGCCTCCTGGGCTTTGCGACATCGAGCGTCTGCTCTACAGGTGTGTCAGGCTGCCACCTGGTCCAGCCTGCACACTTTCTCTAAGCACTATATGGTGCATGCCCATGCCTCTGCGGATGCAAGTTTGGGCAGGCGGGTTCTCCAGGCGGCGGTTGCCCACCTTTAAAGGGAACCATGTGTTATCCGTCTTGTTGAGGAACTCTTCCCGCCCTGGGGTATTGCTTTAGGACATCCCCATTGTCTGGGTCTCCCATTATGATGACCAGAAAAAAGAGAATTTTGTTTACGTACCGTAAATTCTTTTTTCTTTAATCATCAATGGGAGACCCAGCACCCACCCAGTTGTTCCGTTGCATGTTTTGCATTTGGCTCTGTTCTCTGTTGAGACAGTGTTCGCCGGGTTGTTAAACCGTCTGTGCACGGCATTCTTCCCGATGTTTCGGGTGTGGTTTATTTCCTCCTCGCAGCTTATGGATCAAACTGAGGATGTTCCCTGCGGTAGGGGTTTATAAGCGGAGGAGGCGGTGTCTACAAACTTGTAGTACCTAGTGTGACCTCCGGAGGGCAGTGCCCTAAACCCCATTGTCTGGGTCTCCCATTGATGATTAAAGAAAAAAGAATTTACGGTACGTAAACAAAATTCTCTTTTTTGAAAATACCAATAAAAAGAGGTTTGAAAAAAAAAAAAATCAAAATGTGTATCCTCCTGGGAAACCTCTTTTATAGTTCATATAAAGAGAATGCTATGGGAGATACAAAAGTATCCCCCATATTACACCTTCAGAAGCTTTTCAGGTCTTATGTCTATCTCCATAGACTTCTTTTGGAGTTCGCCCCCTTGCTGATATATATCAGCTCCTGATTTTCTTGGAAGGATTTCTACAAGATTTTGGAGGTGTCTTGAGATTTTTCCCCCTTCATTTAGAATAGCATTTGTGAGGTCAGACCGTGATGTTGGTGAGAGGCTGGGCTCAAAATCTCCATTACAGGATGGGGCTGAGGTGCGGCTGTCTTATTGTCCCCCCTCCATGTCTGTATGGACCTTGTGCACTGGGCACAGTTATAGGGAACAGAAAAGGGTCTTCCTCAAACTGTTCCCATAAAGCTGAAGCTACAATTGTCCACAATGTCTAGTGCTTGCCCATTACTGGAACTAAGGGACCGCGGCCACCCCTTGATAACAGCCCAGAGCATAATCCTCCTCCAGCAGGCACAATGCAGTCAGGCGGGGAATGTTCTCCGTTCACCAAACCCAGACTCCTCCATCAGATGCAGAAAGACACATGTGATCTGCACTTTAATCAGTATGTCACGCACGAAACATTTGTCCATATAGTATATGTCAGATTACATGAACCACATCATTATCACACACTGGGCAAGATTTAGCAAAAAAAAAAAAAAGTGCTAGAATCTGGTCACTTTTAGCAACTGCCTCAAAATATAACTTAGGCCCTTTCAACTAGCGTTTCTGTCCGGATCCGGCAGATCCGGACAGAAAACCGCATTTGCCGCCTAATGGCTTCACTTACGGTGCCCTTGCGGTAAGCCCCATGCATTGTCTGTGGGGTTTGCGGCAAGTGCAGCAAGTGCTATATTGCCACGATCTGGCACTTGCAGCAGTTGCAGCCGCGCAAAATAACCGCAACTAACCGCGTTTGTTTTCGATGCCGCAACTGCTGCAAGTGCCAGATTGCGAACATACTGCAATTGCTGCACTTGCTGCAAGCCCCATAGACAATGCATGGGGCTTACAGCAAGTGCAGCCGTTAGGCGGCAGATGTGGTTTTCTGTCCGGATCTGCCGAATGTGGACAGAAACGCTAGTGTGAAAGGCCCCTTACACTTGATTGGATAAATCTCCACTGTTCATTTCTGCACCAGATTTATTGCTGATAGTTAAAGAAGTTATCCAAGAATTTAAGGCAGCTACAGAAATAAGATGAAACAACACTATTAAACGCCTTTTGATCGCGCTCTGGTTCTCCAATGATCTCTATCGGTCTGTGTTCATTTCCCCGTAGCATTGATGTGCTATTCAGTTATATGACGGGTGATAGCAGCATTTACAGGTCAAGATCATTGAAACCAGTGATGAACATGAACATAGGTCCTGTCTTTACAGGGGTCATAGTCTGTTGCCGCCTGATGGATGCTTTGAAAATAAAGCTGTTCTTAGTATGTAGAAATATAATTTATACCTTGTCTTTTGTTTCTCACAGGGGAAAGTACATTGTTTACAAGGATGGAGACGTCAACAGCCCTTCTATCCGAGAGAGACATTGGCACAACAGCGATTTCAATTTTGATAATGTTCTGTCTGCCATGATGGCGCTCTTCACAGTTTCCACCTTTGAGGGATGGCCGGCGTATGTAAACCAACTTATCTATAAAAATTACCTTTATTTATTTATTTGCGTACCTGTCACATAAACTATGTCTTTAAAGATGACCTGTCACCACCCTGCTGCTTTCCAAACTGAAAGCACCACTGAATGCAGTGTATATGCTGCATTCAGGGAAGGGGTCTCCCATGTTTCTACCCCCCCTGTAAGCTGTAAAAACACTTTAGAAAGTTTACAGATAAAAAGTCCGGAGGGACTTACTGATTATACAGTCCTCGCTGTTCATGGGGGTCCTCCACGCCTCCTGCCTCTCTATGCTGCCTCCTGCCTCTCTGTGCCACCTCCTACCTGTGTTCGTCGGGTCTCGGCTGCTGGAATTGCACATTCATGGAAACGTCAGCGCCAGATTGCTGCCCTAATGCATGCATACAGCATAATCTTTAGCAGGGCGGCCTTTGGCACTGACATTCCCGCACATGCGCCGTTCCAGCAGCCAGGACCCGACCCACACAGGCAGGGGGCGGGAGGACCCCTGTGAACAGCAAGGACTGCATAATCAGTAAGTCCCGAACTTCTTATCTGTGAACTTTATAAAGTGTTTTTTACAGGTCACAGGGGGAGTAGAAACATGGGAGACCCCTTCCCTGAATGCAGCAGACATGCTGCATTCAGTGGTGCTTTCAGTTTGGAAAGCAACAGGGGGGGGTGACAGGTCTTCTTTAAAGGGATTGTCTCAACACAGTGCTTCATTAGTGCAGCTCTCTCCAGCCTCCCTAGGAGCATTGTGCTCCTGATGATTGACACATTTGATCTCCGGTATGGTGAAGCTGCTGGTGTAAACTGGTCACTTTCCAAGGTGCAGACATGCACAGCTTTACCTATGCAGATATCGGCGACTGAATTTGCTCATCTGAATCTGATTGGTTGCTATGAGCAACTGTACCAATTGTACTATGCACTTGACTGTTAATTGATTCACCAAGTTTTTGGGGGTTATTAAAAGGGATTATCCAGGAGTTTAAGCTAGTTACAGAAAAGTCACAACTTCTTTAAGGGATTGCATCATTTTCTGTTTTCAGTAGCGCACCGCTCTTCTGCTTTGCAGGTGGTGGTGTGTTGCTAAAGAATCACCATTTAGACCAGCAATATGGCTGTACTGCTGCTCCAAACTGTGCGCTTTCTGATGCTGCACACAGAGGCAACTTTTAGAGAAGCCCTGGGGCTGTAAAGCATAGAACATTATGTGTGCCCTCTTAAGGCCACTTTACACGCGGCAACACGAAGATAGAAACCGGCAGGTGTCGGAGACAATTGTACCTTTTACCTTCAAAACACCTTGCAGATACCTGAATTACACGCAGCCACTTCAACGTGTTTTGAAGGTAAAAGGTACAATTGTCTCCGACACCTGCCGTTTTCTATCTTCCTGTTGCCGCGTGTAAAGTGGCCAATAGGGGTAATGAGTAGTAAACAATATGATTTAAAAAAACAAAAAAAAACCCTCTACTTAAAAGACAAATTACAAAGTTGCTTATTTTTACAACTTTTAAAATTTTAGCCATTTATGATGTTGAGACAGCCCCTTTACATCAGCAGATGTGTAAAGTTGGCCATACATATTAGAGGAACGTCTGCTGAACCCATTTATTTTATGGAACTGGCTGACGAATGTGTACGAAGTCTATTGGGGGCATAATGGTCGTCCATTCATCTGTATTTAGCTCCTTGTCTCTGACTTCCCCAGACTCTTGTACAAGGCCATTGACTCCAACGGAGAAAACGTTGGTCCCATCTACAACAACCGAGTGGAAATCTCCATCTTCTTCATCATCTATATAATCATCATCGCTTTCTTTATGATGAATATATTTGTGGGTTTCGTTATCGTTACATTCCAAGAACAGGGAGAGAAGGAATACAAGAACTGTGAGCTGGACAAGAATCAGGTGCAATATTCTGAATATTCATAGACCTGAATGAACAAATACGGTAGTTTACCACCAGAAGGAAATATCTACAAATTAAATACTACTTACAGCTGAGATTTTGCTTCAGTTGTATCTAGCCTAGATTATCCAATTTGAATTAAACCTCCTGGTCTCCGGGCTGTGACATTATACCTACTCTAATATATTGGGGCAGGATAGATAGCTGATAAATTTAGCTTATAGAGGCTTGCAATGATAGCACATGGCCAGGCTGTGAAATATTACAGGTTTTTAACCTTTGAATATAAAAACTATTTACTTTCACTGATCACAAATATATATCTTAAAAAGGGAGAGGATATGAAAACTAAGTACATTAGAAAATTGCTAACATATTTAGAAGCCATTTATTAGTCAGTAAATGTTTTTTAAGTATACCTTCTATTTTGATTGAAAAAATAAATATACATTGTAGAAGACCGTCTTTTGCCCAAAAGAATTGTTAAATATCTTGTGAAAATCGCTGAGCTCAGCTGATTTTGTCACATTTTTCCATTTTGCACTTTGTCACTGTATTTCAGAGATAATCACATTTGTTTTTTAAGAGCGCAGAATGTGAAATCTTTGCTTGTAAAACAGCTGGGCGTTTCTTCAGAGTCTTCTCTGGGTCAGTGTGCTTTCACTCATCCGTCCCAAATGCTGCCAATTACAATTCAGCAGTATGCAAAACTGCTAGATCAGTTGCTGAGCAGTGATTAGCAGTGTCTGGGAGGGAGGGTAAAAACACACGACTCAGCCTCTGAAGAAACACCCAACTGCTTTACATACAAGATTTCACATACTGCTCTCCAGAAGCAACAGATGTGAATACCTCTGTAATGGAGTGACAAAACGCAAAGGAGCGTCAGAGCTAGAGGAGACCAGAGCTTGTTACAATGTATTTAACTATGTATTTTTGAGCAAGTGACTGATCCTCTTTATGAAGTATATGCTTTCTTTATGATTTGTATAACACAATCCCACTGATCTCAAAATGCAGCGACAGTGTGTGGAGTATGCACTGAAAGCCCGTCCTCTCAGAAGATACATCCCCAAGAACCCCTATCAGTACAAGTTTTGGTACGTCGTGAACTCCACTGGATTCGAGTACATCATGTTTGTTCTCATCATGCTGAATACACTGTGCTTGGCAATGCAGGTGGGTACCTGGGAAGGCGAGGTTACTTTTTTATGTTGGGTTTACCTGGCACAATCACGGAGATTAAACGTCCATTGATCGGCCACTTGCAAGTATTTAATGACCTCTTTATATTGGCCAACCACACTTCTATGTTCACAGAACAATTACATTTTCTGTAGCACATTTTCTGTATACATGGGACAGTGTGCTGCCGAGATTGATGATTTTTAAGCAGGCTTAAAAATCATCGCACCCGGTGAACGAGCATCTTGCATTTTAGATGGCCAATAATTGGGTTTGGCCACTCTTATGAAGGCTCATTTCCTAATTAGTTGCCTGCCTGCATGGGCCCTAAGTACTGATAACTGATTATTTTACAACGGAGAAGTCACTTGGTGTCATACAGTCAAAATACTCTTTGAAATACGATTTGCACCCTTCTTTAAAGAGGACAAAATCCTGGATTTACAAAAAGTATTTCTTCAAAGCAAGAAATCTAATCATACTACAAATAATATTACTTACTGGTAACTCCCTTAATGGACCAGTGTCACGTCTCCTGTACTCCCCCGGTCACTGTTGACTGGTCCGGTTGTGACGGTTTGTCATACATGCACATGTGACTGCTGCTCCCTAGGACTGGCCTTAGTTGTCTTGTGCTGGCATCACCAGACAATACAGGATAAATCTGGCCAGTAGAAATGCTCTTGCAATTTCATTCAATATATTGCAGCAGCCCAACTTCTAAATGTTCTTGGAGAATGCTGGTTGGCAAATAATATATAAGAACTATTGATGACACCTGCAAGAAAACTGCAAATAATTAACTTCTGCTATATTACTTGAGTTGATTGTTAAAAGGAATTGTCCAATGAAATAAAAGTTTTCACGAGTCCATGAGATGAGGTATAACTTGACTTATGGATATCCCATTACTGGGGCCCACACCAATCGGCAGATTGGGAAATCTTTATCCACAACTGAGCACTTTTAGCCCTCTTAGGATATGGTGAGACGGCTGTAGATTGTCCCATCTGAGAGACTCAGGCCAATTATGCAAATGACACTCTGGTCTCAGAGTTTGATCAGCGTGTCAGTTTAGTGTCATCCAGTGCTCTCGGAGGAAAGAATCATAGCACAATGTGAGGAGAATATGGAGAGCAAAATATCTTCATCTTCTCCATTGTGAGAGTCCAAGGAAATCTGAGTGCACTTACGTATCATCCGCATGCAGTCCAATGATTTCACGCACCCGTGGACTTGAGTCTTGGGTGAGTCTTGTTCCATTTACGAGTCAAACTGCACCATGCTGCAATTTTGTTGTCTTTTACCGAATTGGTATAAGAAATATAAAACTATTGAGGAGATCTTTCCTTTGAATAATATTGAACTGAGTGCTATCCGATAAAAATTGACATATCACTTATATGATTGATATGGTGGTCTTACCCTGGCCTTTCAAAATAGAATGGCGGTGGGATGCCCAATCGCCGCTCCATTCAGTCTCCATGGAGCTGCCAGGAAAGCCAAGGGCACTCAGCAGGGCTGTGGAGTCAGTAAGCTAAACACCGACTCTGACCTTAAATTTTCCTTCAGGCTCCAACTTCACCAAAATAGACACCGACTCCATGACTCCGACTCCACAACTATGGCTGTGAAGTCAGTAAGCCACATATCCGACTCCAACTCCTCAATTACCCTGAATCCGACTCTGACTACACCCAAAATGGGTACCAACTCCGACTCCATGACTCTGACTCCATAGCCCTGAATAGCGCAGCCATCTGCAGCTTCGTAGGTAATGAATGGGGCAGCAGTGGAGCATTAGCACAACTGCTCCCTTCTAACGTGGATAAAAGTTTCCCATTCTGCTATTTGTTACGTGTCCCAGCGGTTGGACTGCCCCCCCGATTAGCATGTTATCACCTGCCATGCCAAGAGGAGGATTTTTGTACTTATTGTAAAATCCCTTTCTTGCAGCCTTCGTTGGGGGACACAGGGATGATGTGCTGTGTCCCCCAATAAAGCACTCAAGAAAACTTGTTTGTCACCGAACCACCCCTGTAAGATACATTAGTGCTAAGATATGAATGTTCCCGGATAGGTAAACTGCAAATTTACCAGTTTGTGCGGTGGATTATCCAGACACAATGGCTTCAATAACACAATTTGATTTTTTTCCAGCATTATGGACAATCTAAAATCTTTAATGATGTCATGGATGTGATGAATATGGTCTTCACTGCCGTCTTCACTGTCGAAATGGTTTTGAAGCTTATAGCTTTCAAACCCAAGGTAAGTGATGAGCGCCGATCTGACCTACGACTAACAGGGGAGGGGGGCCGGTCTGGTGGAGGCCAGCACTGGCCAGATAACACAAGTTATTTACTGATATTCTAATGGGGTTTCCAGATTTATGAAAAGTGGCCAAATACAATGAACAGGTTAAAGAGGGAAATCTGTACTCATCCCATTAGTCTCTGCAGCTCCCATGGTCCCCACCGGTCTCTGCTTATATTCTGCTGCAATCACGTCATATTTTTGCTCTTTTTTACATGAATTTTAAGGTGTAAATCTGCTCCAAAATCCAATGCTTAAAAAAACACAGAAGAAGCAAAGACAAGTTGTTTTTTTTTGCAGAATTTGGTCAGATGTTAAAAGCCATATAAAAAAAACGGTGTGAATATACCCAAAGACCAATGGGGACTACATAACAAATAACAGAATATTCAATAAACATTATTACTTAAATGGACATCCCCATCTCCAAGATTCTATCACAATATGTAGTAGGCATAATATTGACCTATTCTCCAGTTAGAAATACAGAATAGATCTCCTTCTTGGCTATGTTACTTGCATTGCAGCAGCTTAGGTATCCATGGTTACGACCACTCACATAGTGACAGTTGCCAGTGGTCGTAACCATGGATACAAAGCTGCTGCAATACCTTGCACATGAGATAAGCTACATAGCTAAACAGGAGAATTATACTACTTTATTCACTAATATTAATTATTATTACACCTACTACATATTGGGATAGGATCTTGGAGATGGGAATACCCCCTTTAAGGACTTTACATTAGCACAGAAAGACATGGTGTTTCAATATTGAATACATGTATATTATATCATAGTTTTGAAAGTTGCAATTATGCTACAAATCTTAGTAGAATGTGAATCCCCCTATATAGTATGTCTCTCAATGGCCTATGCCTGCAGAATAATATACATTATCATGCCAGATGTGTTCGGGTATCTATGCTCAGTGTCCTAGAGAAAGCTGTAATTCAGCCATCATGAAGACAAATGTCCTGGATGGTGACATGAGCATCCGCACCTGAACATATGTCCTCTGTCATACGAGTAAGAATAACCTTATGAGAATCCTGACCCTGTATTCATATTATCTATCATCTATCAGATTTGTGTGGCCAAAAAAAAACGTTGGCTCGTAAGTGACCAGTGATTGCTGTGTAATCCTCCTCCCAGAAATGCATGATGAGCTGGATTTGCTGTGACTTGTCCACATTACGTATCCCCTCGTCAGTGCTGCCTGCCATGTGGGTGTTCATTTCTTCAGTATTGCTAGGAAGTGGCTGAGTATTATCTAAAAAAAAATCTCATTAGGATATTGTCCCTTGTATTGTCCCCTGCACATTGGGGACCCAAAGACCTAAATCTCTGCAGAGTTGGAAGCGGCTCCCATCAGCTGCAAGCAAGGAGAAGCTGCCCTGCACCCACCGCACATGGTGAGTACAAGGCGGCTGCGGACTCCCTGCAGCCACCCGCAGGTTCCCTCAGGTCCGAAGGAGCTGCGTCCAACACGCAGCTCCTCCAGACCATGAGCACATACCCTTAGATCTCTTTTAATAGGAGCTCTAACAGTGCACACTGGAGAGTCTTGTAAACCAAATGACCAAGTCCCAAGGTGTATGGATGACTCCAGCAAATAAGGGTCTAGTATTCCATCAATACTATCTATGGCTGCCTTCAGATTTGCAGATGCCTCCGCAGCATTTTGCGGAGGCATCTGCAAGCATCTGCATGCAGACGGCAGCCCCTATCTTTATAATGGAGTGCACGGTGTCTGCAGATGCTTGCAGATCGCCGTGTGCTCCCATTGCTCGCCACGAGTGATCTGTGCGCAGGCGGATGCCTGCGCACAAAACACACAGTCTCGTCCGCACCAGGGACGCGACATGTTGCAGATGCTTGCAGATGCCTCCGCAAAACGCTGGGGAGGCATCTGCAAATCTGAAGGCAGCCTAATTACACAATACAAATGTAGGTTAGACAGTTGTAAAAAGTGCAAAGTTTCTTAGTGGTTCATGGTGTGTGAGAAATCTGTCAGTTTTAAGACCGTCTAGTCTCAGTTTACACCACTGTTTTCTTAGTTGTCTGATTTTGTGCCAGAATTGTGCACCACAGTCTGGCACATTTTTTGGTGCATTGTATCGCACATTAGGTTACGCCATTTTCTTAAAAATAGCAGCCCCTTTTCAGCAAGGCCATACCCCTCATCGGATAAGTCAGAAATAAAAATATCTTTAAACATCATAAATGTGGTGCAATTCATTAAAGAGGTATTTGGTGTGGGTTACTCCAGAATTTAGTGTTCTCCTACCCCCTCTTGGAGCTGTTTCCTTCCTGATTTCATTAATAAAGTATATGTGAAAGTTGATTATATTCACTTGCTCTACATTACTCTTTAATAAAAATTCAAAAGGCCTTTTAAACCTTTCAGTATTTACCTCCTAGACCAGCACTATTTCTGCGATGTTAGTCCTGTGACCTCAGTTGTCATGTGTAATATTCTTATATCATGTGACCACTGCAGCAATTATTGGTTGCTGATTGGCTGCATCCTCTATGTTCGATCAGAAGGGATGTCCAGACCTATGAGGTTGTCCAGCTAGAATAGATGATGCATGTATGATCAGTGGATGTCTGACCGCAGGGACCCCCAGTGATCTCATGATTGTGGATCCTGTGGGAATGAAGCAACAATGCAATAGTGTTTTGTTCACTTTTTGGATGATCTGCAGCCTGTTTAGATTGCATTATTATAGAGAAACAGTTAGTAAAATAATCAGTTAAAAGAATAGAAGCGTTGGGTAATTGCTGTACTCATTCTAAGGGTGGAGGCACACTAAGGGCGTGAAAAACGGAGCGTTTTGTACGCTAGCCATTTTTGCGACTGCGTCGTGTATTTGTCCGCGATCGCGGTGCGAATGGGGTGCGTTTGCAGTGCGAGTGCGATGCGAGTGCGTTTTTTCAGTCACAAACAGCGATCCGTATGTAAGGTGTTTTTGAGGCATGGAGGCATGCAGGTGCACTTCAGAATTGGAATCAGCTTGTACTTCCTGTTCTGCTGATCACGTACAAGCGTATTTCGCGCATGTAACTCGCCTCATCTGCTGTTTTGATGCGAGAAAAACACGCACCCATTGACTTTCATTGCCCGCATGCGCGCCAAAATCGCACACAAACGCAGCATGCTGCGAGTGGAATCGCATTGCTGGCGACATGCGAGAGGCGGACGCAGAAAACGCACCACTGTGCCCTGGCCAATTTTTAACAGCAGTGCGAGTGACATGCGGTTTTCCCCGGCGTGAGACTCGCGGAGTCTCACGCCAGTGTGCCTCCTGCTTAAGGGTTCATGCAGACATCCGATTTCGGATGAGGATGTACAGACTGACTGTGACTCTCCTGACTAAAGTGTTACAGCCCTCTAGAAATATATGAAGCTGTCATACTCCTGTCGGGAGAGCTGCAGCCAGTCTGTGCAGTGCTATTCTAGATCGGAAAGAATCATATTGACATATAAAAGAGCCCCAAAGCACACAAGCCTTGGAAGGAAGACATGTTAAGGTAAATTTAAAATCACTATGGCTTGAGGAAAACCCTTAATTCCTTACCCTTAGTGGGTTAGTTTTTAGTAGGTTGTCCGAAGACTCAGTCCATTTCCTAGACAATATGGAGGCCATCTGTACCTCTGCGCTTGTGTGCTTTTTTTCCTGCAATGTGGTTTGTCATACCTGGTGAATTATTAATGTTAACCACCTCCATTTGCCCCTCTGGCTGCTGTGCGCAGGGTTATTTTAGTGATGCCTGGAATACCTTTGATTCACTCATCGTTTTCGGCAGCATAGTAGACGTGGTCCTCAGTGAAGCTGATGTAAGTACAACCCCGCTCTACTGCCGTCACCCTGTGTCTCCCACCACAGCTTCTTCTGCCTTGTGTCCCCGCATGGACAAGTCACAGCCACTTATAACACGTCCTCCTGCTTGGGTGTGCAGGATTTCTGGCTCTCCTACCACCTCTACTTTGAAAACTAAGACTTTCATTTTCCGGTCCAGGGTCCATTATGGAGATTTTCCATATGATAATGTTCCGAAACAAAAAATTATCCAGCAAACAGAAAAAAATGGTCTTGCATTTCAACACACAAGAAATAAGGTCCTTAGATTCACAGATGAGACTTTTTGAGGGTCCCAGACCCCTGTAGCAGGTTTAGACATGTGGAATCTCAACATAGACGAAGACCATGTACATCTGGTATAAATAAATTGGTGTCTTCATGGTCCAGATTGCTCCTAGGTTCAGTAACTGGTCTTCTTATGTTGAGGTCCCCTTCATGAGTTCACTGGGGCTCATCAATCAGTTTCTGATGGTTGCCTTTAGACAGTGGTAACTCTTCTCTCTCCTTATTTCTCTTTTGTCTCATCCTGTCCTTCCCCTTACTAACAGCACTATTTCACTGACGCTTGGAACACGTTTGATGCCTTAATTGTTGTCGGTAGCGTCGTAGATATTGCTATAACCGAAGTTAATGTAAGTAACTTATGTCGCTTTATGTCGTGCCTCTGTCTTGTGTCCAAGATCCAGTGATATAACCACCATCAGACAACTCTGTCAGATATATACATGTCACTCCCGACTTGTCTGCTTTAGTAAAAAAAAAATTACATGCAGTGTGAAAATTGGGGCTTCTTTTCCTATAAGTCTTCATTGTGCTGTTCCTCTGTTATTCCTCCAAGACATGAATACATTTCTGATTGGGTGTTACCAGATGGGTCCGTGCCTCAACACATTCTAATTCTGTCCAATCAGAATTGCTAGCATCTAATTTAGTATGGACACGCCCCTCTGAAAGGTGACACCCATGAGGAGCTATAACAGAAACCGAACAACACCGAGATATAAAAATAATTCTTAATCATAGGGAATATACAATTTTCTTTAAAACAGACAGGTCAGGAGAGCTGAGGGGTTTGAATTTTATCTGGTTTATAGTCTCTTATGTATAAATAATATGCTATTTTTGCATTGCTGCACGCTCCCCCAACACTTCTGGTTTTCTGGGCTTTCTCTGTGGTATATTTGGTTCTCGTCTTCTTGTCTTTGTCCTTTAATGTGTTCATATAATACATGATACAATATCAGTAACCATTTATCTAACCAGAGATGATCACTAACTGTCTGACAATGATGGATGTTCACAGAAACAATGGGTGGGCAATGGCAATCTGTGGGTTGTGTATTCTACTACAGTGAAGATGCCAATTTGAATATTTCTCTGTTGTAAAAGTGTACAAAAACTAGTATGAGCAGAATAACCATGTATGTTACTCTTTTTGATAGTAGAAAAGAACCTTAATAGAGTCTGTCAGCCGAAAATGACTGTTCAAACCTAGCACAGGTGCTCTGTGTGTCTCGGCGAAATAGTTCAGCGCACCGTCTCACTTTCTACCATGGTTTTCCATCTGGTCTGTCTCTTCTGGCTTCTGTAAATCGGAGCTGTAAATCGAAAAAGAGGATGCGGAGACAGTTGAGACCTAAGTCGGTGAGAAGCTGCCCTTGACGGTTTGGCCACACCTTGGTCTGAAATGTCATTTTGTGCTAACAGACTCCCTCTAAAGGGGCTTTCAGGGCTGAAAATTAAAATCCACAAATGCGCCCTGTCTTGTGCTGATGTGAATGGAGAGTTTGCAGCAAAGGTGGCTATTTCTCTTCATTAGCATTCAAAAAAAGCCGAGAGACCCAGTGCTGATGGATTGGTAACACTTTCTGAACTCATAACCATCAGCCGGAGAAGTAGAACAGCTTGGCTGCCGCAATAGGAGTTTCAGATTTTAGCCAGTAATTTGCTTTTTATGCCATGTACGTTTTATATGTATATTCATTGTTTGCACAGTTTTTGTAAATACCCTAAGTAGAGTTTGAAGACAATTCCCTTTTTAAGTTTTGTGACTGTTCCTTACATCTGATTAGGATTTATAAAAGTCCATGCACATGCTGCAGAAATCTGTGCGCTACAGACTTTCAGTTGCTGAGATTATTGGATCAGATCTGCTTTGTGTGAGCAATATCCAGAATTAAGGGTTTGTTTATTTATAAGAGAATCTGATGCCAAAAGACAAGTCTGACGCTTGGAATTCTGCCACAAATCTACCAGAGGATAAGGCCATTCTCACATCATAAAAGGCGGCTGGCCGTGGTTTTACTGGTTGTTCGGCCAGCAGTCCTCTCGCCTGCTCTCCCATACACCTGTGCGCTCCAGGGTTCTCTATGGGAACCAGGGGCAGACCTACCGTGGTGCAGCTGGTTCAACTGCACCAGGGCTCCGACCGGCTAGGGGGCCCCTGAAGCCTGCAGGGGGGCCCCCAGCCAACCCCCGTAACCCGATGTCAGAGGAGAGGAGGGCCAGGCAAGGGAAGCAGGAAGCCTCCTGCTCCCTTGCCTGATCCCACCCCTCCTCTCCTTTGCGCACTGTGCATGCACTCAGCGGCGAGCCGCACACTAATAACCGCCCCCCCCCCCCCGCACCTTGCCGACGGCCGCCAGCACCCCCCCCTTCCCGCTTCTTGCCAACGGCCGCCAGCACCCTCCCCCCATCCCTCACTATGGCGGCATCGGGGCCCTCCGGGCTCAAGGTCCGCCACTGATGGAACGCTGCTTAATTTTATCTTTGGTGATGAGTGATGACTTATAGGAAAATCAAAAGAATCCTCAGTCCAAAATCCGATATGACGGGTCCTAACTCCCCCAACAATCATTTGTCTGGAGCCCCAATACACAGTAGACTGTCGGCCAAGCCCAACGATATTGGTGGGTTTTGCCCATGTTACTCTGTGTACGGAGGCCTTAGTTTTACTTTTCTTATGGAATCTGCAAAATAATGTACCTTGTTCATTCCTTTTATCTTTTGGTCAATTTTTTGGCACAGCAAGCAACATTTTTTTACATTTTTTTTTAAAGCTTAGGGCACAAAATAATCCATCTGCTTGCATTGAATGCAAAATATTAGCAAATTGGATGTAGATTTAAGTGCAGAATCCGGTCCCAACTTCTTATTATATTAAGCATAAGAGTTTATCAAGTTTTAGTAATGAACTTTTCATGAATTTTATGTATTTGGTTTTTTTACTTTTTTCAGAGCTCTCATTTTTTAAACATGCATTTTCTATATCCATACAAATTAATTTTTGGCCTTGTGCCCACTCAGTGTATTTGGTGCAGAAAAATGTGCAATTTGGTTGCAGGAATTTGTGCACCAAATACGTATCTTTCTGCAGAAGAATGCACCCAAAACGCATTGTCTTTTAGATGCGTTTTTGGCACCTATTTGGAGCGTTTTTCTCATTGCGTATTTTATAATGAAGTCAATGACTGAAGGGCTGGAAAACGCTGTAAAAAACTGATCAATAATTAGCACATTATTAATGAGATACTTACCAGTCTGGAACATAATCTAACCAACTGTGTTTTTCATCCCTAGAAATTTCTACAGGCAAGTATGTAACACGTGTGAATTACCAACTAACTGCACAAAGCAGCTCGTGTTTTAACCTTCCTGGCTCATTAACATTTCTCCCACTCCCATCCATTAATCGAAACCTCCTACTTTACAAGAACACCATTTTCGCCATGAACACTGGTGGCAGGTGATACAGCTTTTTAGACCGGTTCACTGAAATGTACATTGACCAACTTTGCAATAACTTGGGCAGAAACCAAGCGTAGGTCGGGCATCCTTTTTTTTGCCGATACAAACGTGTAGCTTTGCCCAGACATAAGTCATCTAGTGCAAAGTGAAATATCCCTGTTCCTGATGATATTTGCTATCCATCGCCCAATACATTAACCTAAGAATATAACATGTTCATAGATTACACTGTAGGTCAGTCGGTGGTCCGCATGAATGTAAGGGGTAGCAGTCACCAATGCAAAAATAAGGTAAAGATTGAGGTTGCACCTGCAGAAGTTAATAGTAATATATAATAATATTTATTCATTTATATAGCGCTATTAATTCCATAGCACTTAACATACATTTGCAACACTGTCCCCATTGGAGCCCACAATCTATCGGTTGTCTTTGAAATGTGGGAGAAAACCGGAGTGCCTGGAGGAAACCCACACAGACACTGGGAGAACATACAAACTCCTTGCAGATGTCGTCCTTGGTGGGATATGAACCCAGTACCCCAGCGCTGTGAGGCTTCAGTGCTAACCACTGAGCCATACCCTCACCTATGCTTTTCTGCTTCTCGGTTCCTCGATTAGGTTTGTTCTCTCTGCTTCAGATCGCTACACCATGTATCTATGGAGCAGAAAGAATAAAGACTGACGGGGAACCAGGAACTGATGGAACAGCAGAGGTGGGTGATCAGTAAAGTGAATATTACTTTTTTAGTGCCCTTGTGTTCTCTATATAAGAGCCATTGTCAAATCTCTGGTGGCACCTTAATAGAGAAGAAAACGATCAGCAGTCCAAAATTGGATACACCAGATTCTTATCTTCCCCGACATTATCTATCGTGGGGCCCCATACACATTAGGCCATCAGACGAGCCCGTTGATACAAGTAGGATCAGCTGATGTTAGTCTAATGTGTATGGTGATCTTGAGAGTCTTCACAGGTCTTTTTCTGGCACGTCTATGAGGTCAGATGTACCCAAAACTATGTTTTCTCTTAAGTGAACAATGACTGGTAATTGCTTCTTTTTCACACTAAACTGTGTGCAGAATTATTAGGCAAATTAGTATTTTGATCAAATGATACTTTTTATACATGTTGTCCTACTCCAAGCTGTATAGGCTTGAGACCCAACTACCAATTAAGTAAATCAGGTGATGTGCATCTCTGCAATGAGGAGGGGTGTGGTCTAATGACATCAACACCCTATATAACGTGTGCTTAATTATTAGGCAAATGCCTTTTCTTAGGCGAAATGGGTCAGAAGAGAGATTTGACGGGCTCTGAAAAGTCCAAAATTGTGAGATGTCTTGCAGAGGGATGCAGCAGGCTTGAAATTGTCAAACTTTTGAAGCGTGATCACCGAACAATCAAGCGTTTCATGGCAAATAGCAACAAGGTCGCAAGAAGCGTGTTGGGCAAAAAAGGCACAAAATAACTGCCCATGAATTAAGGAAAATCAAGCGTGAAGCTACCAAGATGCCATTTGCCACCAGTTGCAATATTTCAGAGCTGCAACGTTACTAGAGTATCAAAAAGCACAAGGTGTGCTATACTCAGGGACATGGCCAAGGTAAGAAAGGCTGAAAAACGACCGCCTTTTAACAAGAAACATAAGAAAAAACGTCAAGACTGGGCCAAGAAATATCTGAAGGCTGATTTTTCAAAGGTTTTATGGACTGATGAAATGAGAGTGACTCTTGATGGGCCAGATGGATGGGCCAGAGGCTGGATCAGTAAAGGACAGAGAGCTCCACTCCGACTCAGACGCCAGCAAGGTGGAGGTGGGGTACTGGTATGGGCTGGTATGATCAAAGATGAACTTGTGGGACCTTTTCGGGTTGAGGATGGAGTGAAGCTCAACTCCCGGACCTACTGCCAGTTTCTGGAAGACAACTTCTTCAAGCAGTGGTACAGGAAGAAGTCGGCATCGTTCAAGAAAAACATGATTTTCATGCAGACAATGCTCCATCACATGCATCCAACTACTCCACAGCGTGGCTGGCCAGTAAAGGTCTAAAAGAAGAAAAAATAATGATATGGCCCCCTTGTTCACCTAATCTGAACCCCATAGAGAACCTGTGGTCCCTCCTAAAATGTGAGATCTACAGGGAGGGAAAACAGTACACCTCTGGGAACAGTGTCTGGGAGGCTGTGGTGGCTGCTGCACGCAATGTTGATCGTAAACAGATCAAGCAACTGACAGAATCTATGGATGGAGGCTGCTGAGTGTCATCATAAAGAAAGGTGGCTATATTGGTCACTCATTTTTTGGGGTTTTGTTTTTGCATGTCAGAAATGTTTATTTCTAAATTTTGTGCAGTTATATTAGTTCCTGGTGAAAATAAACAAGTGACATGGGAATATATTTGGTTTTTATTAATTTGCCTAATAATTCTGCACAGTAATAGTTACCTGCACAAACAGATATCCTCCTAAGATAGACAAATCTAAAAAAAAAACCTCGAACTTCCAAAAATATTAAGCTTTGATATTTATGAGTCTTTTGTGTTGATTGAGAACATAGTTGTTGATCAATAATAAAAATTATTCTCTAAAATACAACTTGCCTATTAATTCTGCACACAGTGTATATGGCTTTCTCTTTGTTACCGTACATAGATTTTGCATAAAAGTTATTTTTTTTCACATTTGGCTGTAAACACGATCTTATCACATAGCTTGTGGATCGCACCGATACAAGAGCACAAGGAGATGTCACACTCTGCCACGTTCCACCTTGCACCGAGCTTACCTCTTAACTTAAAATCTGAAAATATTTTTGTGATGGATGGTGACGCTAGTGACTTTGTTCTTATTTATTTCAGGAAAGACACTAATAACTTTGGCAACATTATGCTATTAATTTAATTTTACATTGGGTTCCAGTGATGGATTGCTTTAGTATCATGCACTATTGCCCTTTTGTTTTACATGTTTCCTAATTACAGAGAAAAAAAAAGTCAGTGTAGACATAATGCTATTTTCTAGACTACAATGCTTTGGGGGTGTTGGGGTGGGACCTGGCTATCCCTGTGATGACTCGCCAAACCCTCTCTTAGGATGTGGCTATATTATGACTTTAGCTGGGACACCTTATACATGAGAATGGGGTTGAATTTTGACACCAAGGGTTACATTAAACCACGACAGCAAGTGGTAATCACATCAGAGTTTTTGCAGCTTGCTTGTTACCAGGGCTATGGATTCAGAGTTGGAGTCAAATTTAGGGAAATTGAGGAATCTGAGTTGAAGGATGGAGGCTTGGCTTACTGACTGCACAGAAGTCTAAATCGTGGAGTCGGATTCTGGGAAATTGAGGAGTCGGAGTTGGAGGTTTGGCTTACCAACTCCACAGCCCTGCTTGTTACAGTACCCTTGTGGTCGCAATGTGACCCCCATCCTCATGTATTGTGCTGAGCTGTAGCAGTGACTCCTTGCAAACTTTGGTGACACGACAGCTGTTAGTTGCCGTGTAGCCTCAACCTCACCATTTTTTTACCTTCTGGAGCCTCTCATCAGCTCCCTGTATCTAACCTTGTGTGTGTTTTTATTGTGTACACCCTGAACATTTTGACAGCTTTTCTTCTGTGCCTCTAGACTACATTTCCCAAGGAGCAGTGCACTCTGTCTTCTCTGCAGACCTGTATCCTCCCCCCCCCCAACCTCAAAATGCACTCACTCTGCATTCAAAGCACCATCTAGAGACTGATATCTAGTCTCAAGATGGATAAATGGCTGTCCAGCCTCTTTTCCCGAACAGTCCAAGAACGCCCTTGATACTCTCTTGCAGCCTATAATGTTGCAAATACTGACAATGTCCCCACACAGGCAGCAGGGGAGCAATAATTCAGATAATGTATTCCTTTTTTATGCTATAATCTCACCTCCTGGCGTGCACAGCACCAACCCTTCTGGCTAAAATCACTAGTTGTGAAGCCTGCTCTGCCTCAATAGTTCAGCCTCCTTCCCTTTACAATAGTGATGGTTTGTGAACGAACCGGCTTCGTTCTGTAACACATGGAAGCGGGCACCCCAGTGAGAGCCATTTACAGTTTCTGAATAGCTTTCATTTGTGGGTAAAATGATGGTGTGCTTCTATTATTTTCCTCTCAAAGCACAGACTGGAAGTCTTTCTACTCTGTGCTTTGAAGGAGCTGGAGGTCACATCACCATGTGTGACAGCTCAGAAACAGAGCAGAGTTTTAACAGCAAGTAATTGTGAAGTTTCTCTATTTGTCATTGGTTTTACAGTAGTTTAATTACATGTATGCCCAGAAAACTCTTTTGTGGTGTTCCATCTTTGTTTGAAGAAGGCAAGTTCTTTAAGACAGCTGTCTGTAGATCTGTTGTGTTGTTTTGAGCAGATTTTCTTAGTTGAGTTGCAAGGCTTGTTGAAATGATGGACTTTTACCTATAGGGAGCTACTGCCAATAGGTGGCACTATGAGAGCGTTTTATAGCTTCCTCACCACTTGGACATATAATAGGACCTTCCTGCCAGGATCATGACCTCCTTCTTTGGCGCCACAACATTCTGCGATCCTTCCTTTTAATGACCGCGTAGTGCAGATGACTTCTATCTGATTTGTCTGAATGTAAAGAAACAGATTCAATTAGAGTCATCCATTAGCTTTGACATTTATGTTTCAGATAATGGATCTTGGTGGATATTGTAATAAAAATAGACTGATTTTACATTGTTGCTAATGAATATGTCATGTAAACACATTATGAAGCTTTTTTCCCCCTTTCCACTGACATATATGTGATTATAGGCTAAAGAATTTTTTAGAGTAGAGAGTAGGCATTTCAAATAAAATAATAAAAAACAAGACGTACAGTGGGTACGGAAAGTATTCACACCCCTTTAAATTTTTCACTTTGTTTCATTGCAGCCATTTGGTAACTTAAACAAGTTCATTTTTTTTATCATTAATGTACACTCGGCACCCCATCTTGACTGAGAAAACCAGAAATGTAGACATTTTTGAAAATTTATTATTAAAGGAAAAACTGAAATATGACATGGTCATAAGTATTCAGCCCCTTTGCTCAGTATTGAGTATTTGCACCTTTTGAGCTAGCACAGCCATGAGTCTTCTTGGAAATGATGCAACACGTTTTCCACCCCTGGATTTGGGGATCCTCGCCATTCTTCCTTGCAGATCCTCTCAGTTCCATCAGGTTGGATGATGAACGTTGATGGAGAGCCATTTTCAAGTCTCCCCAGAGATGCACAATTGGGTTTAGGTCAGGGCTCTGGCTGGGACAGTCAAGAATGGTCACAGAGTTGCTCTGAAGCCGCTCCTCTGTTATTTTATCTGTGTACTTAGGGTCATTGTCTTGTTGGAAGTGAACCTCCGCGAAGTCTGAGGTCCAGAGCTCTCTGGAAGAGGTTTTCATCCAGGATATCTCTGTACTTGGCCGCATTCATGTTTCCTTCAATTGCAACCAGTCTCCTGTCCCTGCAGCTGAAAAACACCCCCATAGCATGATGCTGCCACCACCATGTGTCACTGTTGGGATTGTATTGGGCAGGTGGTGAGCAGTGCCTGGTTTTCTCCACACATACCGCTTAGAATTATCACCAAAAAGTTCTATCTTTGTCTCATCAGACCAGAGAATCGTATTTCTCATAGTCTGGGAGTCCTTCATGTGTTTTTTGCAATTTCTATGTGGGCTTCATATGTCTTGCACAGAGGAGAGGCTTCCGTCGGGCCACTTTGCCATAAAGGCCCGACTGGTGGAGAGCTGCATGATAGTTGACTTTTGGAACTTTGTCCATCTCCCTACTGCATCTCTGGAGCTCAGTCACAGTGATTTAGGGTTCTTCTTTACCTCTCTCATCAAGGCTCTTCTCCCACGATTGCTCAGTTTGGCTGGACGGCAGGTCTAGGAAGGCTTCTGGTGGTCCCAAACCATTTGCCATTTAGGATTATGGAGGCCACTGTGCTCTTTGGAACCTTGAGTACTGCAAAAATTATTTTGTAACCTTGGCCAGATCTGTGGTTTGCCCCAAATCTGTCTCTGAGCTCCTTGGGCAGTTCCTTTGACCTCTTGATTATCATTTTGTCTGAAAATACACTGTGAGCTGTGAGGTCTTATGCAGACAGGTGTGTGCCTTTCCAAATTAAGTCCTATCAGTTTAATTAAACACAGCTGGACTCCAATGAAGGAGTAGAACCACCTCAAGAAGGATCACAAGGAAATGGACAGCATGTCACTTAAATATGAGTGTCTGAGCAAAGGGTCTGAATACTTATGGCCATGTGATATTTCAGTTTTTCTTTAATAATAAATTTGCAAACATTTCCACATTTGTGTTTTTCTCAGTCAAGATAGGGTGCAGAGAGTAATTAATGAGAAAAAATTAACTTTTTTGAGTTTACCAAATGGCTGCTATGAAACAGAGTGAAAGTCTAAAGGGCTCTGAATACTTTTCGTACCCACTGTAATTTTCCCTCATCCTTCACTGCCACTGTTCTGATGTCATTGTCTGTTCTTGTCACCCAGTCATTCTTCTCCTCTTCATGGTATTTTGGTATAGAGGCGTTGAGGGTTGCAGACATAGAACACACATTGCCTGGTTTAAGGGTAGCCAAAAGCCTCTCTGCCACCTACAACACCACAATAATCGCCCTTGATGAGTAAGGGCCTCTTATATAGTGGATTGTGCAGTCTCCACAGTTATTTTAGTTCCAACACAGGCAGAACTTTCCTGGTCCTCTCTGTGTAGATGAAGTGATGGCAATTTTGCACACTTTATTATTTAAGCCAGCCCCGTTTTCTGACTATGCATAATCCCTGTATTACACCGCCGCTGTGTTAGATGTGATGAAGAGGATGAGTATCTGGATCACTTCATTAATTTGTCCAGCCTCCTATCCCGTCTATGCATTATCCATGATGGAGAAGGGGCCTGGCTTAGCTGATGAATTGAACCAACCAACCACACATGACCACTCAAAGGGGAAAGTGGAGCTTCCAAGACTGTGATGAGGAGTCTGACACTGTTACATTGCTGCAGATTTCATAGCTAAACTGTTAGTTATCAAATCTTTAAAATTTATTTTTGCAAAACCTCCCAATAAGTATTCATGTAGTTGTAGAGCTCTATTAAAGGGAATTTGTCACCAGGTGTTTGCCAGCCTATTTGAGAGCAGCATGCTGTAGGGGCAGAGACCCTGATTCCAGTGATGTGTCATTTACTGGGCTGCTTGATGTTGGTTTGATAGAATCCATTTCCTCTGCTGCAGATCTAGGAGTTCTCTGAGCTGTGTATAACCCTGTCCACACCATTGGTAGATTTCTGTGTGCACTGTACATAGGCAGAAAGCTACCAATCAGTGGTGGGGGTGGGGTTATAATCAGTTCATGAATAGAGGACTACAGGACAACAGGTTTAATAGTCTTCTATGATAGAACAGGGATTTCATAAAAGCTTAAGCAAACAGCCCTAGAAGTAACACATTTCTGGTATCAGGGTCTTTGTCTCTACAAGATTAGGTGGTGAAACCCTGATGACCTATTCCCTTTAAATTACTTATTAATGTGTTTGATATCGACCATGCCAATATGGATCTCTTCATGAGTCACCATATTTAGTAGCCTCAGGGGCTAATAATGTGTTTCCCCACAAAGAAATCACAAATTTATAAAGAGCTATCTAAAGCCAGGCATTTCCCAAAGTAGCCTAGCCCCCTGTTCTGTCTATATGTTATAGATGGAGAAGGGGTCTGGCTGAGAACATCTTGGGCCACGTTTTGGAATCTCCTCATATATCTTCTCTCTGACATAAGCAGCGCTTATACACCCTTTCCTTCCCCCCCAGTAATGAAGAGGGGACTATTCTGTGTATGCATTGTGATAGAGAAGGGGCTGGTTTAGCTAATGAATTGAACCAACCACTAATCTATCGAAAGTTATCATTTATGCTCCATGGTTGGGATGCCTCGGATATGTTGCACAGTTTTGCCATTTATAGGGAGGTAACAACTTAGGATATGGTCACATTTAATTTAACAATACTTTCAATTTCTTCAAAGCCACCAGAAATTGACCCAACCGGGCCACCTACGGTAAGAATAGGAAGCCGCAAAGATACCTTGTATCAATTACCAAATTCTGTATTTGTTTTGACCTTTTATAACCTGCGGATTTCCTTGTCGTTGTTGTTAAAACCTTTACTTTTGCTCCTTTTCATGCATCTCGCTTACGTTCTCTGAGCCCCCTTGAATGTGAACTTGCATCCAAATATTGATAATTCATTTTTAACATTTTTGATGCAAGTCATGGTATCTTATACTTGGTAAATGCATGCGGCATGAGCTGAGGGGACGTGGCATGTTTTGTCCGGTTTTTGTGAACCTGGGAATTGAGGGTTTGCAGTGTGATCAGGGGTTGGAGGAAAGTGAGATCTCTCGAGTTAGTGAAATACATGTGATAAAGACGCACGTCCTAACGTAGAAATAGTTTGTGAATTTTAAGACTAATTGAAGAGGTAATTATTAATAATCTGTTTGAAAAAATAAGTAACCTATGCATGACCCCGATACCCTATATAAAAAGAATGTTTTGTTTCTTGTTTTTATTGACATTTTAATCATGACTAATGAGTGTGACTGGTGGATCCTGTCCCCTACTTCACAGCCACATGTCCTGACTTTGGCCACCTGTGTACACTTTTGCATTTAGGACACAGCAACTTTGGCCTTTGTGCCTTTGCTACTTTGGTGCAACTTTTATTAACGTCTCTTTATTACCCCAAAAATGTTCTAAGTGGTAGTCAAGAGACAAAATAAATTAGATATGTCTCCCTTAGAAATGTTGAGGGTTCGCGATGGTGGCTTCATACCAATTAGCTATGCACAAAATATGCAACAAAATTCTCTTCAATGGAAATTCAATAAGTAGCCAAGGCCGCTGTGTAGCCTCATTGGTGCAATGATAGACAGCTCCATTGTGTCATGTTCTTCAACAAGCTCCAGTCTAGATAGAGCCCACCATACTCATGAGACGGCTGTCAACCAAACCATCTTTCAGAGGATTGTTCAGCCCACAGCCATCTCTGCTACTTCTATACATAGGAGGGCTCATTCGGCCGAGCCCTCCCATGTTTCTCTAGGAAACTAAAAATATTGTAAGTCAAAAATCTAACATGCCTGATCAATACCCAATAACCAATAACATAGCTCTAATGCACAATACAGTGTTGGCCGAATCCATCAATATCGGTGAGTTCAGCCGACATTACCCTAATAAGGATAAGGCTGCTTTCACATTGCGATTTTTAACAATCTGTGGCTCTCCGTTGTAAAACGGACAGACACGGATCCGATTTAGCCCCCATGTATCCCTATGGGCACGGATCGGATTGGATTTGGCCTTATTGCCATCCAATTTGTGTCAGATCCGATTCTGTCCGATTTTTTTCCTGCTCCTCATTTGGGCACAGCGCACCAAATCAGACCGAATCGGATCCGACCCAATCCGCGACCTTTAACATGGGGGCCTATGTAGCACGGGTCCGAGAAAACACAGGATAGTTTCTGTGACCCGATTTTAGTGTACTGAGCATGCTCAGTACACTGAAACTGCTCTGTTCCCCTTTAATTTCACTTCCGCAATGTATATACATACATTGCGGAAGTGGAATTAAGTGAATGAAGGGTTAAAAATAAAAAAATATTATACTCACCTCTCCGGCGTGTCCCGCGCTCTCTCGCGCTCCTGGGGCTTAAGGACTTGGCATTGCCTGGCAACCCGATCAGCTGAGTGGTCATGCGACCGATCAGCTGATTGGGTTGTCACATGACCGCTCTGTTTAAATCTCCCGCCCGCCAATCAATTTTGGCGGGCACGGGATTTAAACCGCTCAGCTGATGCCAATCATGTGACCGATCAGCTGATCAGGTTGTCACATAACCGTGCGGTTTAAATCTCCCACCTGCCGATCAATTTTGGTGGGCGCAAGATTTAAACCGCTCAGGTGATGCCAGTCATGTGACCGATCAGCTGAGCCGTTTAAATATATACATTGCGGGAGTGAAAGTGCCCCACTTGCCTGCACTTTGCAGGCTCGGGCTTTCTGTGTCCGGACCCGTGAAAATCACGAACCCGGACACAGAAATAGCATCTGGAGGTCACCTCCGATGCTTTCCTTTCCTGTCTGTTGGGTCCTGAGAAAAGTAGGTTCCCACGGACAGGAGAAAAAAGTGTGAAAGCAGCCTAAGGGGCTTATGTCAGCATGTAGTATAGTTGCATCTCATCCTCAGCAATTAAGAATGTCTACAAGCTTAATGTTCATTAAGCTTCTCCAACTGACTGTTCAAACATACCCTTGGCACAATCTAACAGATCGGTGACCTTTCCACCAACTTGTTTTCCATCTGGCTCTGCCCTTCAGCTCCTCTGAAGCCTGAGCTGTCTGGCCACGGCATGATACACCAAGGGCCAGTGCTTGCAAATTGAGCTACAATACAATGGTCATTTTTAGATGAAGCATAGTCTTTTATAGGCTACGTTCACACCATGAGCTTTTGATGTTGCAGAATTTCGGCACATACTGTATTAGGTTACTTGTGTGTTTTCATAGTATTTTTGGGCACTTATTTGATGCTTGATGTGTTACACTTCAAATAAAGCTGCTTTGTTTTCGAAACTTCCCAGTATTCAGCTTTGAGGAAACTTTGATAGACTTGGGTGTGGATTACATGCACTTTTTATGTGCTTTTCAGCTGTAGATTTTCTGCATCTAATGCAAGTCTATGGGAAAAATCTGCACAAAAAACTCAGTGAACCCACAGGAGACCTGGACATTCTGCAGATTTCTAAATGCTCTACAGGTCAACCTATGCTGAGTAAAAAGAAACACAGAGGCAGGAGATTTCTATAAGTCCATCCACTTTGCTGGGACTGTGATGGTGGGGTTACACGTCCCGATATCACGGCGATATCGGAGGCAACGACGCGGGAGCGCGCATTTAGTGCATGTTTCTCCCTGCATCGCATTGCCAGTTTACACGCCGCGATATCGGGATGCAACGTCCCGACGATGTGTACGCCCACCAACCCAGGAACAACCATTTAACATGGGAGTGAATGGGTGACGTCAGCGTACACATCGTAGTTGGGCTGTTACACACTACGATGCTGCTACAACGGCCATGCGATATCGGGGAGTTGAATAGCTCGGCTATTCAACCCCGATATCGTTTTGGCATCGTTCCAGCATCGCGTTGTACGCTCAAACCGTACAACGCGCAAACGATATCGGGTCCAACTCGCGACCCACGTGACTTTTTGTCGGAGTTGGACTCCGATATCGCGGCGTGTAAACCCGCCATAAGACTCTGCATTTTTGACGCAGCAGAAATACACAGCAGAAATACACAGCATCAATAGCTCATCTTGGGAACATAGCCTAAGGCTGGAAACCACTGTCCAAGTGACATGCGAGTTACTCACAGGAGTCTCAGATCATTCACCGGACACAACCCCTACCTCTTTGAATGGAATACTATCAGTGGTATATATTTCTATGTAGCTCCACGGCTCCCGTCCAGAGAGCGGGAGGTCATCCCAGGTGAATGATCCGAGACTTGGGCGGTAACTCACATGTCACTCGGACAGTGTGTTTCCAGCCTAAGGCAGACCATACACCCAGGTTCACATAGGACTATTTTCTATGACAGATAATGGATTTCCATTATTTATGGGAAAGTACAAGCTGGGCATTATAATTTGATGCTGAGCAGGTTTCCGAGATGGTAGATCCCCCTGGACAGAGTAGACCAATATCTGAGCCCCGTCATCCCTGGAACATTCAATACCTTATATTACCCATCTCCTATTATCATTAGTTTCCATTTTCCCGAGATTAAGTCTTTGTTACAAGATCACTCTTATCAGTCTTAGGCTATGTGCACACAGTGTGTTTTTCCTGCTTTTTTTACCTGCATTTCTATTATGATTTTATGCACATATTCATGCTTATCTATACCTGCGTTTGGGCTTTCCAGCAAAGCCTATGTATTTTAGGGAACAGCTGTGCACACATAAGGTTTGTAGATAGTGTGAAGACCCCTGGTTTTGCTGCGTTTTGAAAAGAAAGAGAAGAAAAAACACAGCCAGGGCCCCTTTCACATCAGCTTTTTTTAAAAAATTGCAGCAGAACCAGCAGATTTACCGCATCTGCCGCCTAACAGCTGCACTTGTGGCACACTTGCTGCAAGTACCATGCATTGTCTATTTGGCTAGCGGTCGGGTGCGGCAAATGCGGTTCTGTCGAATGCGGGAGATCTGGCACTTGCGGCGGCGGAAAAAAAACTCAGCTGACCGTGGTTTTTTTTGCGGCCATAAGTGCCGGATCTGCTGCATTCGGCAGAACCGTACTTGCCGCACCAGACCGCGAGCCCCATATTCAATACATGGAGCTTGCCGGATCCGGGCCGCAAGTTGGCCATTAGGCGGCAGATCCGGCAAATGCGGCGCCACCTGCCAGATCTGCTGCACATCACCATAAACCGCTGATGTGAAAGTGCCCTAATGCAGCAGATGCGGTAAATCTGCCAGATCTGCCACAATTAAAAAAAAAAAACTCTGATGTGAAGGGGGCCTAAGATGATACAAAAACGCGCAAAAAATGCAGCTAATCATCTGCCAAGAAATCTAGAGATCCTAGAAACCTGTACAGGTTTTGCTGCGTTTTTGGCCGCAGCACGAACACCCTGTGTGAACATATCCTTATCAGCTACCTCCTCATCCAGTATAGTTCACCTTCTTCCTCATGGTACTTTTTTTTTTTTTTTTAACATTCACTGTTTTCGATTTCTTTCAAGCCAATGCCAACTGAACAAGGCCCCACTGGGGACCCGGCGGTAAGATGAGTGCTTCCGGGACGGTTTGACCTTTGTGAGCCTTCACTTTGCATCATTTCTTGCTGGCTTGCCTTGTTTTACGGGAAGCTCTTGAAGTGGGTTTTCTGGCAATCATTTCATCCAGCTGATTAAGACTTTAGGCTAAGATGTGCATGTGTGTGCTCCTGCAGTGGAAACAAAGTCTGTCTTAGCATGCGGCTTCAGTGCGGCACAGTAGGGGCCTCTGGTAAAGGCCGCACCTACCACAATGAATATAGCTGGGCCGTCATGAATGGAAAGGCTCAATAATACCACAGCCATTCTCTGCCACTCCATCTGCGGCAGAACTACAACTCCCATCTGGTCAGCAGTGGATTTGTAGTTCTGTTATTGCCAGTTAAGGTTTGCATCCTCTGAAGTCATGAAATTCTAAAAACTCAGTATCGGCTGTGTTCACACTGTTGTGGCTTCTGTTAATGACGCTGTGCGGATCCATCACACCATGGACACTAAGGCATTTGTCCGGTTCTGTTGCATCTTCTGACTGTCTGCCGGCAGTGTGAACAGAGTCGTCCTCTGTGCACCTGCCTCTTGCTCTGCTCCACATGCTGTATATCTGCTGCCCAGTCCTGGGACTTAACTTTCCCAATGCTTTCCAGAGCTCAGAAGACAGCGCCCGCATCTCAATCACTTTCTTCCGATTATTCCGAGTCATGCGACTTGTCAAACTTCTAAGCAGGGGCGAAGGGATCCGAACGCTACTGTGGACATTTATAAAGTCGTTTCAGGTGCGTAAAGTGTGTTTTTTTAATTTTATAACTAGGAGACACCAGTTGATTCATGTTAGTATACACATATACTGGTTTATTACCATCATGAGGGCTTTATTACTAGCCACAATAAGGCTATGTGCCGACATACGGTACTATGTGTGCTACAGATTTGACTTCCAAAATCTGCTCCATGTTTCAAAGATCTGACCAATAAGTTGGTTGTCTCTAGGTGACTTTTTGCCGCATTTTTTTGTATGAAATTTGCTGCATTTTGTTTTATCAATTGTTCACTGTTGTGACTGTGAATAAAGCTAGGTTAAAGGCTGGACTGAAAAAGGGTTATTTGATGTCAAAATGTGACGTGGTGCTCCACTGTTTTTTTGGTCACCAGCTTAGGTACAGTAGGCAGCTACAGGCTGCCACCCACCCCCAGCTGCCTAGTTTTACCTAACTGGTAATCAAAAATTTAGGGGAGGCCTTTTTTTAAATTATCTCTTGAAATAATAATAAAAAAATGGTGTGGGGCTTCGCTGTGTTTTTGATTTCCAGTCAGGTAAAACTAGGCAGCTGGGGGCTGGAATTCTCAGCGTGGGTTGCATAAAAAAAGGCATATTCATATGGCCAATCACATGCCAATCTGGTTACAATAGTCCCTGCACCTAATCGTGTGCCATCTATCCACATGACAAGTCATAGCCTGCATTGTACTCAAGATCAGCTGCGGAGAAACCAAGACTGCCGAGGCACTAGGAACTGTCAGGGTCAGGGGGCTGGGGTCAAGATAGCCAGGATTCTCATGGCTGGAGCAATAGAGCTATTGTAGGACTCTGTGGTGATCAGAATTCACTTCGGCAGAACCACAGCAGTCGGGCAATTGTGGCTGTGATCGTACAGATACTAAAATGTGCCCATGTTATACCCGTCTGAATGAGCCGCTCGGTTCTCTTGCCACTTCCCACCCCCTCATTGTTAGATGGATAGAGCACACATAGAAAAGACCTTGGTGTAATGTTTTGCCAATCTTTATTACAGGCTTTACCATATGTCGCCCTCCTTATTGCCATGCTGTTCTTCATCTACGCTGTGATTGGCATGCAGGTAATATTATAGGAGATGACTGGTCAATGCTGCAAAGTGGAAATAACTCAAATCTGTGTTGCCATGTGTGTTATGTTCTACGACTTCACACTCATTGGATTAATCACCGGAGTCCTACGATTGCTGCCTGATTACCCAAAATGACCCGTTCCATATGTCTGGGTGTCTCATTCCTCTTGCATTAAGCAGGAGACCGACATCCCCCCAATTACTGCCTGTAACATAATTGAGATCACTGCTTAATTGAGTTATGTGTTTCCTGGTGGGCGGTAATTATTACATGTGCTACTGCGTGTTTCATGGAGCTTCCCACCCTGGGGATGTGCTGATCTTTTACTCAGCCTCAATGACGCATGACCAGGTGAAACTGGAGAATTGTAGATTTAAAATCTCCTTAAAGGTAGAAAGGATTAAAAGAATAAAAAAAACAGTGCCACCTCTGTCCCCAGGTTGTATGTGTCATTGCATTCCATTCAATTTAAAGGGTCTGCACAAAATAACTGTTCAAACCAAGCATCAGGTGCACACTGGGTGTGGCTAAACGGGTCAGTGCACCTTCCCACCTACTGTCTCCGGCGCTCTCTGCTCTTGTACCTTAGGGTACGGACACACTGGTGTGAAAAACAGACAAGTGCAATGCGTGAAAATCTCGCATTGCACTCGGACCAATGTTATTTAATGACTCAGAACACATTTATGTGCGTCGGGCGCTTTTTTTCATCCAGAATCTGTATGAGAAAAAAAAGTAAGTTGCAACATGCTGCGTTTATCGCGCGAGACTCACCAATGCAAGTCAGTGGGTCCGACAAAACCACGGACAGCACACAGACCATCCAAGTGGCATCCATTTTTTTAACTGATACATTATCATTCTGCAGCTGAGAACACTGTAAAATGTTCCTGTAAATGATTCTACAGTAATAGCTGCTGAGAAAAAAAACGCATTGCACACGGATGTCACACGGATCAAAAATCGGATGTCACTCGTCCAATTGTCCTGGATGAGAATCTGACCATTTTTTTTTAACGCCAGTGTGTTTCCACCCTTAGGCTCCTGTAAAGTCAGAGCTGTCAATCAAGGAAGAGAAGGGCGGGAGAGAGATGCAAAATTAGTAGTTAGGAAGATGCAGTGAACTGCATGGCCACACCAAGGGTGCATCGAGCACAGTGTTTAGTTTGAAACTGCTTTTAAAAAAGCAGAGCTGCAATACTAGATGTAACCTGAGGTGAGGAATGGCACTGTTTCTGGAGGAAATCATTTTGCATGAATATGTTTCAACTAAAAGGAATCCAATACCAAGACATTTCAGAGATTTTCCACTTGCAGAAAAACTATTTCCAAAGCTACAGTTTTTTTTTTTTTAAAGAATAAACAACAAAATAAAGGTTTTGTGCACATAGTTCGTTTTTGACGCTTTTTAGTTCAGATTAGATTTGTAACAAAACTGCATGCAATTCCTTTGCCTATGTACTCACGGTCCAGAGGAGCTGGGTGTTGGACGCAGCACCTCCGGACCTGAGTGAACCCGCGTGTGGCCGTAGGGAGCCCACAGCCGCCCTTTACTCACCATTTGCGTAGGGTGCGGGGCAGCTTCTCCCTGCAGTCACCCGATGGCAGCCGCTTCCGACATTAAATGAACATGTTGCGGAGGAGCGGAATGCCAGCAATCCGCTAAAAGAACGCTGCTGTCAGATTAAGCATAGTGGGCATGGGATTTCTGAAAATCCCATCCACTATACTGATACTGTATGACACAGTGTTTTGGACGCAGCGGCAAAACGCTGCGTCTACTGACTGTGAGTATGCAGCCTTATGCCAGCAAAGTCAATGGGAACTCTGCAGTTTTGTGCACATGTTGCTTTTTTTTCCCCTTGCAGATTTGGTGCAGAAATAAATTTGGGCATGTTAATTACTGCAACATATTCCACCCCAAATGAATGAAACATGAGATGCAGATTTGGTGCAGACATTTCTGCAACCAAATACTCAACATGCGCAGACACAGACCCAATTTGTGCTTTAGACTTTGTTCACATGTTCAGTTTTTGGTCAGTTTTTTCACATCAGTATTTGTAGTCAAAACAAGCAGTGGGTGATAAATACAGAGATGGTGATGTGTTCCTATTATATTTTCCTCTGTTCCACTCCTGGGATTGACTAGTAAATGCTGATGTAAAACACTAACCAAATACTCAACATGTGAACGTCGTCACCACTAATGCATTTTTCATCCAATCCTGGTTGTGGTTTACACAAACTGATGTAAACAAAAATGAAAAAAAAAACTGAACATATGAACATAGCACCCTGGCCACTGAGTCTCCATTATCTGCAGCAGAGATGTCATATTCACTGAAAAATACAAAAGGTAATTTAACTCACCCCTCTGTGGTCTTCCTTCGGTCTCAATGGATCCAATTCCTGGCACTCGGGTATACGCCAATGGTCTCGGGCGGCAATAGAACTTGAGCAAGAGAAGCAATCCGGCGCTGACAGGAAGCATGACCATGAATTGCAAGATCGACTAAGGGCCCTTTCACATCAGCGTTTTGCGCTGATCGCGGCAGTTGTGGTGAAAAAACGCAACTGCCGCGATTACCGCATAACGGCCGCACTTGCGGTTCATTTGCGGCAAGCTCCATGCAATGTCTATGGGGCTTCCAGCAGGTGCGGCAAGTGCGGTGTAGTTGCGGTTTTGGCACTTGTGGCAGATGCAACCACGATAAAACCGCGGTATGCCGCATTTTTTTCGCGGTCGCACCTGCTGCAAGTGCCGAAACCGCACCTGCCGCACACTTACTGTAAGCCCCATAGACATTGTATTGCGGCCGTTATGCGGTAATCTCGGCAGTTGCGTTTTTTTTCACCGCAACTGCCGCAATCAGCGTTTACCGCTGATGTGAAAGGGGCCTAAGGCCCCTTTCACATCAGCGTTTTTTCAAATCGCGGCAGATGCGGTGAAAAAAACCGCATCTCCCGTGATTAACGCATAACCGCAACACTTGCGGCACAGTTGCGGCAAGCCCCATGCAATGTCTATGGGGCTTGCGGTAAGGGTGCGGCAAGTGCTGTTTCGGCACTTGCGGCAGGTGCGGCCGCAAAAAAAAACCGCTGCTGACTGCGTTTTTTTGTGGCCGCACCTGCCGCGAGTGCCGATGCCGCACCCTTACCGCAAGCCCCATAGACTTTGCATGGAGCTTGCCGCAACTGTGCCGCAAGTGCAGCGGTTATGCGTTAATCGCGGCAGATGCGGTTTTTTACCGCATCTGCCGCAATTTAAAAAAAACTCTGATGTGAAAGGGGCCTTGGTAATATACTTCCCATACTTTACTGTTCCATGCTCATCGTTGCTTGAAACGCAATACAAGGTCTATACCAAATGGTATTTAACACCGCAGAAATTACATATAATAGACTCTGGTAATTGTGAGTTGTGTTGGAGAGATTGTGGATATATAGGGACAATGAAGCATGTCTTTTGGACTTATCCAGTCATAAGACAATTCTGGCTGGAAGTCCAATGTCTAATAAACATGACTCTATAATATATAATGATAATATTTAATATTTGTTCATTTATATAGCACTATTGATTCCATCGCACTTTATGTACATCAGTAATGCTGTCCCCATTGAGGCTCACAATCTAAATATCCTATCAGTATTTTTTACAATGTGGGAGGAAACCCACGCAAACACGGGGAAAACATACAAACTCCTTGCAGATAATTATAAATTCTGATTAGTCACTGGAGCTGGCTTGGGGGCATCAGTAGGGTGACATACCCTGACTAGAAACCTAAGGTATGCAGCTATAGGGCCCTTAGGGGGTTCCGCGTGTATGACCACCCTTCTACAGTCTTATGGTTATTATATTTAATTTAGGGCCCAGCGCTCACTTACACCTCTTTAGTGTTCTAGATGTACTTCAAATTACTAGAGACACATTTTCATTAAACTTACACTCATTTATTAAACTCTGTTTAAAACCAGACTAGACTCATTTATGATAATAATCCGTTCTATATACGGTACCATGTTTATGTATATAGTTGTGGAATAACCCTGTTCTAAAGTTATATCATTTCATTCTTTTTCAAATCTTGTTTTCCCTACCCTTTGTTTTCCTTTATCCTCCCCCTTTTTTTTTTTTTTTTACTTCATACTTAATCCCTTAAAAAAAAATCATGATCATTTGATAATATTTAACATACATTATATATAAAATTATATTTGTCAAATGTAACTATACTACCTTAATTGTATCTTAATAAAAGGAATTGAACATGAAGCAGGGTTAAAACAGCAAGTTTTATTGAAGTCGGTTTAAAACATAGTGCAGCATAGGGGGCCCCGTGCACACCGCCAGGGTACAATCCTATGCATCTTGGCTACATGCCTTAGGGCCACTTTACACACACCAACTTATCTGTCCAACTTCTGACCAACTTACTGGTTGCAGTGAAATCATGGACACATTGCTCCATTTTGTGGCTGTGTACGTACAATGGAACAATGTGTCCATGATTTCACTGCAACCAGTAAGTTGGTCAGAAGTTGGACAGATAAGTTGGTGTGTGTAAAGTAGCCATTACTCATGGATTACATATGAATGAGAGTTAAAAAAATATATATACAGCCGATGCACTCTGCTCAAAGGGAAAGCCCATCTATGATGTCACTAATTGATGTCTGGGTCTACACCCTGATTTTACATATGCAAGATAAGAGCTCATGGGAGAGTGACGGTACAATCATAACATGTAAAACTTTAGGTGAAACAGAATGTAACAGAGAGCAAATCGTGTAATCATACGGATTATCACTGGGTATAAATTGGTGGTACCATTTTGCATTGTTCCCATTGGGAAGAAAGAAATGGAAGAAAAAAAATTCCTTTTTCTTTTTTTTTTTCTTTTCTTTCCTTTTTCTCTAATTTTTCCTTTAAAAAATATATATATATATATATTATATATTCTACTATATAATAGTCTTATCGTGTCTGTCTCTCTGTAACGGAAAGCCCGAGTCGCTGATAGGTCGCGCCTGGCCGGCCGTGACCAATCAGAGAAACAGACAGAATTAACCGCAGATGTCCCTGCCCACTACTCCCTGGCAGCTCGGCGGCAGAAAATGGCAGAGCTGTGGAGCAGGGCCGGTGTCAGCACCCGGCGTATCCACCCAAATGCCTGGGCACAGGCGTGACTGAGGGGTTCACCGTTGTCCACCCGCATCAGAGATCAGCGGTGGTGCAGCTGGGAGATGACCGGCACGCTTAGTCACACTTGGTGACGCTCCAAAGATCTTGACAACTATACGACCTGTAGGTATCGCTTGAACGTCGCCTAGTGTGGCTCACGGACGTCAGCAGCGGCGCAGCCAGGAAATGGCCGGTGCAAGCCAGTCCTCTCCTGGCCCCTCACAACGGAAGTACCCTCACCGGCGCTAGTGATGTCGCTCAGTGTGACGTGCAGCAACGACCAGGCCCACGCTCTAAGATCGCTGATCATCGCGATGAGTAAGGTACTGTCACACTTGGCAATGCTCCAGCGACCTCGACAATGATACGACCTGTAGGTATCGCTGGAGCGTCGCCAAGTTTGTCGGTATCTTACTGATTGCTGGTGAGGTGTCCCATGTGCAGATATATTTGAACGAAGCCGCGTTGCTGATTGGTCGTGGCTGCTCGGTATTGCCGTCACGATATTGGCGGAGAATTTAAACCCCACTCACAGCGCGAGCAATAACATTTAATGATAATGTATATATTTTACTCGGAAAATGCTGTGTATTCATTGCATTATTCTTACATCTTCATAAATAAACTACATACATATTCTAGAATACCCGATGCGTTAGAATCGGGCCAACATCTAGTATATTATATATATTAAGTCAGTCTATAATCACTGGGCACTTTTCAGGGTTTGAGGGGTTAATACCTTCAGTGGCCTGCTATAATATTTGTCTCTTTTTAGTGGTGCACACAGTTGCAGATCCAAACATCGGAAAATAAGAAAAAATGCTGCACTCACCAGAGATGATCTTTTGTCCTTTTATTGACATATCCAAGTTATGGTACATGCGAAAAAACAAGTGCGGGGAGGGGGAGAGGAGACGGCAGACGACGGCCTGCCGTTTCGCGGACACCAGGACCCGTCGAAGCGGCATTGTCCGTGAAACGGCAGGCCGTCGTCCGCCGTCTCCTTCCCACTCCCCGCACTTGTTTCATCGCATGTACCATAACTTGGATATGTGAATAAAAGGACAAAAGATCATCTCTGGTGGTGCCGCATTTTTTCTTATTTTTCAATATTATATATGTTATATATGTCTTCTTTTTTTCCCCTTTATGAATCCTGTAAACTTAGGTCTTGTCTAATATTTAGACTTTTTGCTGACAATGTATCAAGTTTGAAAATCCACTATGCATCTCGATTCAGAATCTTTCTTCTCCAATCACCTCCATGCAAAGATTTAAACACTACCAGAAAAAGAGAGAAAAGGAAAAAAATTATTTTTTTTCTTCCCAATCAGTAGCACCAATTTATACCCAGTGATAATACGTATGATTATACTGTTTCTCTCTTGTTACATTCTATTTCCCATGAATGTTATACATGTTGTTTTAAATAATAATATAGATCATATTTATTCATTTATATAGCGCTATTGAATTCCATAGCGCTTTACATACATTTGCAATACTGTCCCCATTGGGGCTCACAATCTAAACATCCTATCAGTATGTCTTTGAAATGTGGGAGGAAACCCACTCAAAACAATGTTGGCAATTGAAGCCAGGACCTCAGTGCTGCAAGACTGCAGTGCTAACCACTGAGCCAAATGTACCTTCACTCTCCTATGAGCTTTTATTTTGCATATGTAAATGAAGGGTGTAGACCCAGACATCAATTAGCGACATCATTGATGGACTTCCGTTTAGGCAGAGTGCATAGGATATATATATTTTTTAATTCTCATTCACATGTAATCCATGAGTTAAAGGGATCCTGACAACTCCAAAATGCCTCCTAAGCTACCAAAACATGTCTCTGCAGCGTCCTATCACTAATCTCACACTCCTTTTGTCTTCTAAAAGCATCCTGTGAAAGTGCATAAAAACGTTTTAATGCTCACTCATTAGTGATTATGATTAGCAGGGGCTATATTCTTTAGCCCTTAGGGCGTGTTGTTTTGCAGCCTGAATGATCCACCTTATCTCTGTGCAGCTTCTGCTGTGATGTGCAGCTGAAGGCAGGACTAATGATTTCCATTCTGTGAGTGATAGAGGGGAAAGGGCAAAGCCTACACAAGCAAAGCAACACAGACAGAGAGAGGGTTGATCATTGAGGCTGCAAAACAACACGCCCTAAGGGCCCCTTTACACGCGGCTACATTTCTTGGGTGGCTACAGGTAACTTACTGGTTGCAGTGAAATCATGGAGAGATTATTCCATTTGTACACAGCAACAAGATAGAACCTTGTCTTTATGATTTCACTGCAACCAGTAAGTTACCTGTAGCCACCCAAGAAATGTAGCCGCGTGTAAAGGGGCCCTAAGGGCCCCTTTACACGTGGCTACATTTCTAGGTGGGCTACAGGTAACTTATGGTTGCAGTGAAATCATGGAGAGATTATTCCTTTGTACACAGCAACAAGATAAAACCATGTCTCATGATTCACTGCAACAGTAAGTTACCTGTAGCCACCCAGAAATGTGAGCCGCGTGTAAAAGGTAACCCTAAGGGCTAAAGAATTAGCCCCTGCTAATTATAATCACTAATGAGTCAGTATTAAAACGTTTTTATGCACTTTCACAGGATGCTTTTAGGAGACAAGAGGAGTGTGAGATTAGTGATAATATGCTGCAGGGACATGTTTTGGTAGCTTAGGAGGCGTTTTGGAGGTGACAGGACCCATTTAAGCCCCCGTCACACATAACGAGATTGTTGTAGCATCACAGGTTTTGTGACGTAACAGCGATCTTGCTACGTGTGACACTTAACAGCGATCGGGCCCCTGCTGTGAGATCGCTGATCGTTACAAAGTGTTCTGGGTAATTTTTTGTCGTTGCACTCCCGCTGGGAACGCTGCATCGCTGTGCTTGAAAGGGACAATGACCAACGATCTCAATACTACTCCCGAGAGTGACAATTCCCAACGACCTCTGTATCATTCCAGGTCGTTGCTGAAGTTGCTGGTGAGATCTGACTGTTTGACATCTCGCCAGCGACCCCAAAGTGACCTACCAGCGATCCCTACCAGGTTGTATCTTGTCGGGATCGCTGGTGTGTCATTGTGTGTGATGGGAGCTTAAGGCATGTAGTCGAAATGCATAGGATTGTACCCTGGTGTTCTGCATGGGGCCCCCTATACTGCACTATGTTTTAAACGGACTTCAATAGAACTCGTTGTTTTATCATATTCCTGCTTCCTGTCAGTGCCGGATTGCTTCTCTTGCTCGGGTGATGTCATATTGACACCACTACAGCTAATAACTGATGGCAGCGGCTTATGCCGTCTTCTCGGGTAGAACCACTGAGCACAATGCTGCAGGTAATAACAGATACTGACAGCAGCATTGTAGACTCAGCACTGGACATGGGGAGGATGAGTAAAGGCTCCGTCACACACTATGATATCGTTAACGATATCGTTACAACATCACCGTTTTTGTGACGTTGCATTGACGTCAAAACAACATTGTTGCGTGTGACACGTATCAACGACCAACGATAAGATCGTTGATCGTGGAATAGTGGCCAGGACCATTATTTTATCATTGGTCTCCTGCTGTGCAGCCAGCATCGGCATGTGTGACAGCGGGAGACCAACGATGAACGAGTTCCCAGTGCCACACACACGCTGGGAGCTGTTAAACAGGGTAAATATCGGGTACTAGCGCAGCGCTATGCTTAGTTAACTGCTGTTTACCCTGGTTACCAGCGTTTTCGTGGTCGCTGGTGAGTCTGCCTGTGTGACAGCTCACCAGCGATCAGCTTACAATGTCCCAGCGATCCCGATCGTTGGTTGGATCGCTGGGACATCATATTGTGTAATGGGCCGTAAGGCACAGTTTTTTTTTTTTTGGTGTTTTCTGAAAGCAGACCATGTCAACAAATCATTTGTAAGGTACCGTTACACGCTACAATGTCATAACGATCTCACCAACGATCTCACGGGAGCACGGTCAGTAGGAGATCGGTATGACATCATTGATGAGTTGTCCACATGTAGATATCGTGGACGACGCACTAACGATGTGGCGAGCAGTTATCGTTCACACAACCCAGCGAACGATACTTCTTCACTGTTGTGAATAGGCGAAGTCGTTAATGAGATCGTTATCGCGGTGTCACACACAACGATGCAGCAGGTTGGCTGAACGACAATCATCTGATTTCAGAACATGTTCTCAAATCTGCGATCAGCGATCCAATGATTTATCGTAGTCGTATCTCGGTGTAACACGCAACGACGTACTAACAATGTAATTTGAACAATTCCAAATACATGATGTTTCAGCGATATCGTTCATGATATCATACCGTGTAACGGTACCTGTACACAGTGCAGAGAATCTCTGCAGATAAATTGGCTGGTGCCACAATAGTTAAGTCTGCCGTAGATGAATTTCTGAGTGGCATATTTTATTGTGGACATGTCCCAGGGATAATTCCCAGAAGGTTTATTGAGACTTGACTTGTTATTATCATCTCAGATGTTTATTCCCAAAGGTTACGTCTCCCCCTTCTCACCAGGCATATACAGCTCTTTCTACTGACTTCTATAGGAGTTCCAAAAAAAAATAGCGGTCTGAAGAGCTGACACCCCCTTTTTTTTCTAAATGGCAGTAATAGATATCATTGATATGAAATTAGGATTTTTCTCCAGTCTCACTGCTGCAAATCAATATATAACCCTGTCCAAATAACATTATACCAAACACATTATCACTGACCTCATGTTAAACGTCCACCGGTGGTTGTGACTTTTTGGACATCAAGAAAATAAAAATGGAGCCAAATTCGTTAGACTGCGGCGTTTTGATCTGATGCGATCTAATATCTATTCTATACGCTTATAAAACCAACATTTTTATTTGCAGGTTTTTGGTAAAGTCGCAATGAGAGATAACACCCAAATTAACAGGAACAACAACTTTCAGACGTTTCCACAAGCGGTTCTTCTGTTATTCAGGTACCTGCAGTTAATTGTACTGCAGTGTGAATGAACCCTCCTAGATGGAGGCTTAATGGATGACTTGTATTCTCAGGTGTGCCACCGGCGAGGCCTGGCAGGACATCATGCTGGCGTGCCTGCCGGGAAAGCTCTGTGATCCAGAATCTGATGCCAACCCCGGGGAGGAGTACACGTGCGGGAGCAATTTTGCTATTGTCTACTTCATCACATTTTATATGTTGTGCGCATTCCTGGTAAGTGATGGTGATCAGCAGCGGATACTGATTGGGGGGTTCTATGCCACCTAGCTGGGGTCATTATAGCTTTTAAATTGTCACATTGTCTTTTAAAGGGCGTATGGGAGAAGAAAAAGTTGCACATTTTTGTAAAGAAACAAAGTATCTCTCTAACTGCTGCAATACCACACAGAGCCTGTAGACAGGAGAGGCGCTGTTTTATCTCACAAAACCTATTTATGTCATTGTCATCAACAATATTTAGAACATAAGAGGAATCCGATAGAAGAACAATTATTCCTCCTGTAAATAAATTTAGAAATGGGCGTTACCATTCTCCCCCCTACTTGTGAAGTGGGCGTTACCATTCTCCCCCCTACTTGTGAAGTAGGCGTTACCATTCTCCCCTCTACTTGTGAAATGGGCGTGTCCTCACATAATCTGATATTGTGTTCTCTGATTGGATAGTTGGGACACACCCCACTGTCAGCTGATTTTTACATTTTTAGGAGGAGTACCGTAATAGAGAAACGGCACATTGTAGAGTTAGAGGAAATACACGTCTTTATCTGTTCCTTACAGTTATTCTCCACCTCTGGTGTATGCCGGCTGACATAAGGCAGCTAAACTCCGGCTGGGGTTAGTTTTGGCAAATTACTGAATGGCTACTTATGCTCACAGTACCCTATAATTTGCCTGCTTTATGGGTTATTACTGTGTTTTGTTTCTCTGGACTATAAGATGCTCTTTATCATAAGACACAAAAGGTTTAGACAGCTGAAAGTAGGAAAAATATTTTCCTTGGTAATTAGAACTTCCCTGGCGGTATAAAGTGGAGGGGTCATTACTGGCGTAGAGTAGGGAGGTAATTAGGTAAATATATTGTTAGTGTTTCCCTGCAGTGTGTATATTATACACAAACAGCTCTGCTGCATGCACACTACATGTACATTTACAGACATATACAACATACACAGCTCTGCTTCATATACATAACATGTACAGTTACAGACATACACAACATGCACAGCTCTGCTACATCATTCTACATGTACATTTAAAGACATACATAGCTCTGCTACATGCAAAATACATGTACATTTACAGACATATACAGCTCTTCTACATGCACACTACATGTACATTTACAGAGATACACTCACAGCTATGCTACATGTACACTACATGTAGATTTACAGACATACACAGCTCTGCTACATGCACAATACATATGCATTTAGGCTGGCTTCACACTGCGGCAGCATCAGGTCCAGGGCTGTCAGGGGTGAACCTGACAGCCCCGACCCGATTTGCAAACAGAACCGGAGGGCAAATATGCCCTTCGGTCCTGTTTGTAGCTGGATGCAATCAAGCTCAGCTGTCCCCTGCGAAATGGTGCTGAACCGCTTCACAAGGGACAGGTCCCTGGTGCTGAAGTTCAGCGTAGCTCACGCTGAACTTCAGCAGCCGGCGTCCGGTTCCCAGATCCTCCCGGATTCTCTCAGATTGGGGCAATCCGGCCCCATACACTCCCATGTTAGGGAGCACCGGATTGCCCCGGATCCGGGAGGATCCAATTTGGGGAGATTTTTCTTCCCGGACACAAAAATGCTGCAAGCAGCATTTTTTCTGTCCGGGAGAAAAATCCGAATACACACGGATCCTTCTGGATAGACGGAAATCGGATGGCAGCTATCTGCCATCCGGCTCCATCTGGCCCCTTAGCATACTATAGCATACTATGGGGCCGGATTCTGATCCGGGGCTGTTAGGTTAGGTTCACCCCTGACAGCCCCGGATTGGATTTAACCGTGGTGTCAAGCCAGCCTTACAGACATAGACTACGTTCACACACAGCAAATTTTCTGCGCTTTTTTACGCAGTGCTTTTGCCCAAAAGCGCATCTGCGTCTTCATTTCCCGCAAAGAATGGACCACTTCATTAAGGCGCACTTCTTGGCACTTTAAGGCCATTTGCGCTTACCTTGTTGTTCAGACAATACTCTATTTCAGCGCATATAAGCGCGGGCGCAAGGGGAAGTGATGTCACACAGGGACAGGAATAATCCTGTTCCCTTGTGACATATGTGTACTTTCGCTTTCACAGTGTATGTACATACACTGCTAAAGTGAAATAAAAGAAAGCGATGGTTAAAAATAAAAAAAAAATACTCACCTTTCCGCAGACTGTCCCGGGATGCGAGGCATCCATGTCCGATTGCTGCAAGGACCTGAATCAGCTGATCGGCGACAAATCGATCAGCTTATGATGTCAGGTGACACATCAGCTGAGCGGTTTTGGCGGACAGGTTAAATTACTCAGCTGATGCTGTCTGGTGACACATCAGCTGATCTCGTTGCCCCCGGTCAGCTGATTCAAGTCCTTGCAGTGATCGGACGTGGACGCCTCGCATCCTGGGGCAGCCGGCGGAGAGGTGAGTATTTTTTTTTTTATTTCTATTTCCATTGTTCACTTTTATTTCACTTTAGCAGTGTATGTACATACACTGCTAAAGCGAAAAGTACACAGATGTCACACGGGAACAGGATTATTCCTGCCCCCGTGTGAATCACTTCCTCCTGCACTTTTGGGGGAAAACGCGGCTGTAAATAAAAGCGGCACCGCGCTTGTTTACCGGCACTAAAAAGCGCAGCCGCAAAACCACAAAAAGAAGCAGAAAATAAGCTGCTTGTGAACATGCCATACCCACACTATTCATTACCACAACTTGCAGTTCCTGATCGGGACTGACAGGAGGCTGCAATAGTTGAGCAGCTGAAGGATCTTCCATGAGCGGCTTCCTCTCCTGCTCTGCAGCGATCGTATAGATCAGTGTGGAGCAGGAGGAGAGAGAGGATGGTTTCTCTGTGATTGGGGAGGACATGGTGTCGGCATTCTACGCCATCACAGCAATCTGCCTTCAGACTATAAGACACATACTTTTTAGCAGGAGTTTTGCTTGTTAAAAAGTGCATCTTATAGTCCGAAAAATATGGAACATTGCTTGTGCTCTCATTTCTGGAGGATGTATAGACAAGTCCCTGCACCCAATTCCTGACCTGTATGATGCACCATGTAACCACTGACTTTTTCCAATCCCCCCAGATCATTAACCTGTTCGTTGCTGTCATCATGGACAACTTTGACTACCTGACCCGTGATTGGTCCATACTGGGTCCTCATCACCTGGATGAATTTAAAAGGATATGGTCTGAATATGATCCGGAGGCCAAGTCAGTAGCTTTTATTTTTTGTGTTCTCTTATGTGTGTAGTGGATCTGTGTGAGTACTAACCCCCTTAGACGCTGCATCCGGAGACACATTTCATATGTATCACATTCATCGAGCAGCTCGTTCCGGCTCACAGAGGAGGGGAGGGAGGTCCCACTGTCTCTATGACATGTAGATGTCCTAAAGTGTATGGACAGGACTAACCGGTTAGTTCCTTACCACTGCGGGGGTTAGTGATATCTGGATGTCAGGTGAAAAGCTGAGACTGGTTACTAGAAGCATTAGCAAAAGTATGAGAAGTCTAAACATTATAGATACAAAGTAATTCTCCTTTATAATGTAGGGGCAGAATTAAGCATCTGGATGTAGTTACCCTCCTCCGCCGCATTCAGCCTCCTCTGGGTTTCGGGAAATTGTGCCCACACAGAGTCGCCTGTAAGGTAAGATAATATTGAGTTAAGTTGAAATAGTAATAAATTGGTCATCTCTCCAGGATATTGGGTTTTATCTCATGGTAACCCATCTGTCAATACAGATATGAATCAGCACCTGATACGATATGCCAGCACTAAAAGGGTTATTTTCATCTTTATTGATGAATAATGTTGACTGTTGTTTGTATTTACAAGCATTTTCTTTTGCAATTTGCAGCTTAATAAAAATTTTCAGTCATTTTTGAGACATTGACGCTTTTCTTTTCTTTTTGCTTTGGAGACCGACCATCGCCCATAGAGAGCAGAGCATACTTAATGCTTACAAGTTCTTACCTCTTGAGCTTGTAAGCACAATTTTGAAGGAGGCCAGAATTGCTGAAGCGCACCTATACCTCATAACTCTGGTCATCTTCAGGTAAACAGCAGCAGTGGTCGGTCTCCTAGACAAAAGAAGAGTATCTCAAGAACGGCTGCACAAATGTAATAAAAGCTGTGAATTGCAAAAGTGCTTGAATTTATATGCTCTATCGTAAAATATCCATCTATGAAGATGGGAATAACTCTGATGCAATGGTCTGATCTCTACTGATCCTAAGAATGAAGGTGCTGCAGACACCATGGGTCTTCTTGCTTATTTTTCCTTCGCAGCAGTGCTCCCAGCCGCCTGACTGGGCATTTAATTGCAACTAATGCACCTAACTCAATTAATTGAATGTAGCAGTCATGTAGGTATCCAGCCAGGTGCACAGGAAGAATGGAGAAGGAAACCCAGCACTGAAAGGACTGGAGCCCATTTTGTTCTCAGGGATATGGAGGGTCCAAAGGTTGAACCATCAGGGATGGCATCTACTAGTTTTCGAAGAAGTCAAGCATTATAGTGCTAGTGTCACTGATCAGCCCCTACATTTCTGGATGGATGGTTGCAAACCTAATTCTGATCACCAAACCTGTCATATACAGTGGTGTTAAAAAATGTTGCATGTTTGTCACACTAAATGTTTAAGATCACCAAACCAATGTAAATATTAGACAAAGATAACTCTAGTAAACACAAAATGCAGAGAGAAAGAAATCCAAACCTACAGGGCCCTGTGTGAAAAAGTGATTGTCTCTAAACCTAATAACTAGTTGAGCCACCCTTAGCAGCAACAACTGGAATCAAGTGTTGTTCTAACTGGCAATGAGTCTTTTTTGCTCTGGAGGAATTTTGACCACTCATCTTTGCAGAATTGTTGTAGCAAAGCCACATTTGATGGTCCGTCTTTTTAGTCATGCCACAGTGTCTCAATCAGATTAAGGTCAGGACTTGGACTCGGCCACTCCAAAGCCTTAATTTTGTTTTTCTTAAACCATTCAGAGGTGGACTTAGTGTTTTTTGGATCATTATGCTGCTGTATAACCCAAGTGCTCTTCAGCTTGAGGTCATGAATTAGATGACCGGACATTCTCCTTCAGGATTTTTTGCTAGACAGCAGAATGCATGCTTCCATTTACCACAGCAGGTCTTCCAGGTCCTAAAGCAGCAAAACAGCCCCAGACCATCACACTACCACCACCATATTGTACTTTCTGAAATGCTGTGTTACTTATTCACCAAAAAGGTGAACTTTAATGACTGAGACCATCAGTCCACAGAGTATTCTCCCAAAAGTCTTGGGGATCATCCAGATGTTTTCTGACAAAACTGAGACTATCCTTTGTTCCTTTTTCTCAGCAGTGGTCTTCATCTTGGAACTCTGCCATGTGGCCATATTTGCCCAGTCTCTTTCTTATGGTGTCGTTATAAAAACAGACCTTAACTGAGGCAAGTGAGCCCTGCAGATCTTTGTATGTGGTTGTAGGGTCTTTGTGATCTCTTGGATGAGTCATCGCTGCGCTCTTGGGGTAAATTTGGTTGTCCGTCCACTCCTGGGAAGGTTTACCACTGTTCCTTGTTTTCTCCATTTGTGGATAACGGCACTCACTGTGGTTCACTGGAGTCCCAAAGCTTTTGAAATGGCTTTATAACTATTTCCAGACTGATAAATCTCAAATAGTTTGTTACTCATCTGTTCCTGGGTGTATTGGATTGCGGCATGATGTCAAACTTTTGAGGATCTTTTGGTCTACTTCACTTTGTCAGGCAGGTCTTATTTAAGTTATTTATTGATTCAGAGCAGATATGGCAGTAATCAGGCCTGGTGTCTCTAGAGAAATTGAACTCTGCTTCCTAAAGATGTGATAAACCACAGTTAAATTATGTTTTAAGCGGGGCAATCACTTTTTCACACAGGGTCCTGTATGTCTGGATTTATTTTTCTTTTAATAATGAACTTATACATTTATTTGGTGATCTGAAACAATTAAAGGCCACTTTACACAGCACGATATCGTTGCCCAACTACGATAAAAAGTCACGTGGTTCGGACGTTGTCGCCGATATCGTTCGTGCGTTGTGTGGTGTAAATGAGCAATGTGACGCAAGAACGATGAAAAAACGATATCGTTTGGGAATTGTGCAGGTTCTCCAACCAGCCAATATTGGCTCTCCAATATGACCAGATTGTGCTGTGTGACGGCGCAACAACGATTTGGAGCACAACTTCCCCTATTCACTCCCATGTTAAATGGTCGTTCCCTGGGTCGCTCGTTCGAGGGGGTGTATACATCGCAGTTGCGTTGCCTGCCGATATCTCCCTGTGTAACATCTCCTATGCGATCTTGAAAGTGGCAAAAACGTGCGCGCTCCCGTGAAGTTGTATGCAATATCCGTAAAGCGATATTGGGCTATCTTTTATGTAGTTTGGATGTAAAGCGGCCTTAAGTGTGACAAACATGCAGAAGAGTAAGAAATCAGGAAAGGGACATGCAGTCTTTCACATCCTGTGTGTATATGTATATATGTATGTGTGTATGTATTATATATATATAGATATATATATATATCTGTATATATTATTTATATATAACATTTTGTGTCCCACTGCAGCGGCTGGTCGCCATGAATATGCCACTGAATAGTGATGGGACAGTGATGTTCAATGCCACGCTGTTTGCTTTGGTTAGAACTGCGCTAAAAATCAAAACAGAGGGTATGTATATATTTATATATCTATCTAGACTTTGTACACCCTCTTTGAATTCTGTGTCTTTATGTATCAGGACAAAATAATAAAACTCTGCTCCTTACAAGTTCTTAAAATTAGATAAATTCAACTTCAGTTGAAGAACATGACGTGACGGATGACACCGGGTCCTCATTTATTTACTGATCACTCGGTCAAAATACAGCAGTGGGTGAATAATAAGTACACCCCCGGGGTCTTCTAGACCTGTAGCAGCAATAACTTGAATAATCGCTTTCTGATGACTTTATCTGTCTCCCTCCTCTACTCTGTGTCTTCCTTACAATGTTACATTCGTTTTTGCTCAGATATATTACTTCAAGTCCACATTGCATATGATTTTGTATGTCTGACTGCAAAATTGTACATTAATTAACAGAGCAGTGATTACTGTTCTATAGAAAAGAGCTTGTAAGCACTGACAACTGGCCACTGCTGATAGACTGCAGAGGTGGTCGGTAATGTAGGCAACAAGCAATACACAGTACAACTAAGAATCCCTTCTTTCTTGAGGATTAAGGAGATTTTTTTTTATAAGAGCTAAAGTGGAAAATTGCTTTTTTTTTTTTTACAATCACTTGGCAATTTTATCCATTTGTTACAATGAAAACAAGCCTTTTAAGAAGTGTCTTAATCCTCTCCCATGCAGTAAGTGTTGCCTGATTCCTCTGAGGATCTCTGTTATGTAGGCGCATGAGCCATGTCAGAGTTAAGCGGGCCGCTTGTCCCCTCCTCGCCTGCTGAACACACATTTTTCGGGCGGGCAGGGAGGCAGTTGTTTCACCAAACAATTCGCAGTCTGATATCTATATCTAATATGTATTGGTGTCTCTAATAATTGTTCATCATGATGGATTTGGAAACTTCCATAAGTGTCTTGTCCCATCCGGCAGGTAATCTAGAACAAGCCAACGAGGAGCTCAGAGCCGTCATCAAGAAAATATGGAAGAAAACCAGTATGAAGCTCCTGGACCAAGTAGTGCCCCCTGCAGGCGGTCAGTTTTAACCCTCTTAATCTGCATACATCACACACTACTGCTGTATACATACACACATGGTATGATCTGATATCGGAACTGCACTACATATTAATTACTATAGTATATATTACACCACAGTATACAGTGCAGTCTTAGCATATATTACACCAGTGTATAGTGCTGTACAGTATACATTACACTACAGTATATAGTGTCTTGCAGTATATATTACACTATAGTATACCGTGCGCTTTAGTATACATTACACCAAAGTATATATTGCACTCCAGTACATATAGCAGTACAGTATATATTACACTATCATATGTAATGTAGTACAGTAGATATTACACTAATGTATATATTGCACTCCAGTACATATAGCAGTACAGTATAAATTACATTACCATATATAATGTGGTACAGTACATATTACACTAATATATATATTGCATTCCAGTAGATAGTGCGGTGCAGTACAAATTGCACTCCAGTATATAGTGCCGTGCAATATATATTACAGTCCAATATACATTCCACTCCAGTGTATAGTGTGGTACAGTATATATTACACTCCAGTATGTATTACTCTACAGCCCAACCTCTCTGTACCTGTCACTTGCACTTCCATGATATAAGCTTTGTCCTTACCATGTGTCAGAGATTATTGGACGGATGGAGGAGACCCTGCACTTATAGATGAGGATGCACAGCTCCCGGGCTTCCTGTACGATGATGTAAACCAGACGGATCTATCAGATTATAGGGGTGGCTTTCATCATGAAGTCCCACTAAATGTCCTAATGATGTGATGTTATCTACAGTAAATCTGATCTGCATAGAAATGCTCAGTAATTGTTCTAGACATTTCCACTCGTGCCTTGTCTTTTTCTCACTACAGATGTTATTACTGGATATTGCTGTGATAACGACTGAATATGTTTTGTGCTTTTGTGTGTCTTCTTTACAGTGATCCACAGCTGGGCTGAGTGACAGGGGACAATGGGAAATAGGGTCCTCCATAGTGAGTTGCACCTGTCAATCACAATCAGATGGTTGGAGCTTCTTGAAAACACATAATGGATTATTTTTCTGTTATGTGACTAGGGAATCTGCGTGCTGCAGTCGAACCTCCGTCATAGGCGATCACAGGGTGCCAAAAGATTGCCAGGATAGTCTGTCCCTTTCATGTCCTGAGCTCCTGCCTGTGACTGGGCTTCATAGGAGACCACTAAATATACCATGGACTGCAATACTCCAGTACTGTATAGCTCAGGGGTCCCCAACTCCAGGCCTCGAGGGCCGCCAACAGTGCATGTTTTCAGGATCTCCTTAGTATTGCACAGGGGTTGGAATCATTACCTGTGCATTTGATCACATTAACACCTGTGCAATACTATGGAAATCCTGAAATCCTGCACTGTTGGCGGCCCTCGAGGCCTGGAGTTGGGGACCTCTGGTATAGCTGATCAAGAGATCACAGGTTCAAGTGCTCAAAAGGAGCTAATGAACAAGATGAGAAAACATAAAAAAGATATAAATAAATGGTATTATGTATAAATCACAATCATTTTGTCACCAAAACGTAACTAACAAAGCAATATGTCTAATCCAATAAACATATTGCAAATAGAAATATCTAAAATGGAAAAAACTCTTCAACGCTTTATATACACATATATATTTAATATAATACAGACCTATATATAAACTTGCAAATACAATCTCTGTTTCAGCTGCCGTATTCCGAGAGCCAAACATTTTTCAAGTAGTTATTGCAAAGAAAAGAAGTACGGTATATGGATTAGATCTTATCGTATAAAAAAAAAATTGCTAAATTTCTAGTTTTTCGCTACTTCAACTGCACTCTGCATTTTTTCCCATTGATCAGGACATTGAATGGTAAAACAGATGTTATCATTCATTACTATAACCGGTTGAGATAAAATCAAGCCCATCTAGATGCCTAGACCTTTTATAGACAATTCCACTATTTTCCGATGTGTTGTGGCCTCCTCTTTCAGAAGACTAATCCCCCCCTCCACTTTTCACTGCACTTTAGGATGGCCGTAGGTCAGTGATAAAAGGAATTAGGCAGCAGTTTATGTATCAGTTACATGTACACCGAGTATTCTACCTTTCATCTCTTTCACCAGTTATCAGCTAAAAATCATGGTCATGAGATGTAGATGGTGATCTACATAACAAATAAAAGGTAATTCTGAGGACATAGACAGATGCGGGATGAGTAAATTATGCATGGCCGTGCCCTGGGGTTTACTCCTCCAGTTCCGCATACACGGGTCTTTACGGGAAGCAGATGGAGACATCAGGGCACCGAGCAGATCCACATTCTCGGCAGAGACGCTGCAGCCACTGATGTGAATGACTCTGGTTATCAACGGATATTCTGCTGACCCCATTGCTGGTCGTAATCGCTGACCGAGGTCTCCCCTGTCACCAGCCTACATCCCTGGGACTTACTACCTTTTAACTGTCTGTTGTTTTAAAGGTGCAGAATCCATTTCTCTCACCATCCATACAAGTAGCCGCATGCCTATGAATTAGTTATTTTTAGCTTATTCTACTTTTGTAGTCTTGAAGCGTCTTTAAGGAATGTTCAGGTGCGGAAACAACTTGAGGACCCCCCAGTGCCAGTGATGATGGAGGCTAAGCGCTACGAAGGTGACACTCTCAGTCTCTTTAATGAGGAGCATGCCAGCCACTCTGCTCTTCAGCATGATCCAAGGAGCAGTATTAGCATTGGCACTTAGACTTAGGGCAGTCACTTTCCACCAAAGATGGTGGAAACCATTGCAACCGAGAGAATGCCGATCTGCCACGGCCAAGAAGATCGATCTAGAGCAGATAAAGAGCAGCCTAAACCCATCGATACTGCACATTTAAAACAGTTGTTTCTGTCTTACTGTAGTCTTCTTAGTCGTTGACCTTCTGCTTGCATGGCCTAATGGAACTGCTTTGTTACTGTAACTACTGTGCTTGAGCTTTTTCTGCAGCCTTTCTTTTTCCTTTCAACTATCCTCTCAGAATATTCTGAAGCAATTCTGTTTTAGGGTGGTGGCATGGAACTAGTGTTGCCTCTTGCCAGCTGTATTCCCCTCCATTTGTTAATATATACACAGATGCATGCTTCAGAATACAGTATCTCTGCATGTATGGGGTCTATAGAGTCATCTGTCTGCCAAACTGTTACCATACGCTTCCTTTGTCATGTAGGGTTAGTAATCGGTAAGTATGTGGCCACTGTTCATTCATTCACCTAGCCTAATAGGACATTTATTCTAAACTACACTTGTTTTCATCTTTACTGATAACATTCATTATGCTTTCAATTAAAAAAATAATGTTTCCCTAATTTGCTATTATTTCATCTGGACACGACCTGATTTTCTGGAAAGAAGCTGTTCCAGCGATCATCTGATCGCAGTGATCAGCGTTGGGCACTATACATTTTCACTGCAGTGGCCACTTCAGGTGGAAATGTAGAACTGCATTCCAGTCATTTGTATGAATAGCAGACCATGTAATATATGAAGGGGGTCACAAGTAGAGCAACACATTTTAAAGCCACTGTGTCAACCTGGTGCTGGGCTCGGGACCCCTATTCTCATTTTTAGAAAATTCCTTTAAAGGCATGTAAACATTATAAATAATCCACACCATTCTCTATGAAAATATCTATATTTCCTGACATTGATTAATTTCCTATTTACATTTTGGGAAATCTTAGATTTTTACATAATATTGATATGGTTAGGTAGCTGGGGAATTAGAGAATATTACTGGATGTGGTAGAAGAATGATCCATCGAGGTCTTCATAATTGATTCATTGACCTGCTGAAGTGGCGTTGGTCCTCGTTAAATATATAGCACAGGTGATAGAACACACTTTCTATATTTTTCCCTCCCACTTTACAAAGGCTGTACTAATCCTCCCCTCCGGCATGTGTCCAGGAGGTCCTCCGCACCGCATCTCCTCTTCCACCATCCATACTCATCTTGCTTGCTTGCTGGTCTTCTGTGCTAGTTTAGTCTGCCCTACCTTTAGTTGCTCAGCTTAGACTCTGCCGCCTCCATCCATCTCTTTTCAGACGCTAGCGTTCAGGGTGATGGTGAATGTTGCTGACTTGGGAAAGATTTGTCTGTTCATTTAGATGATGAGGTAACCGTGGGGAAGTTCTATGCCACCTTCCTGATACAGGACTACTTTAGGAAATTCAAGAAGCGCAAGGAACAAGGATTGGTGGGAAAATACCCGACAAAGAACTCCACCGTGGCACTGCAGGTGATTGGATTTTTAGTTATTCTTTACTTTTTATTCATGTTGTACTTGGATCTACATCTCATAATTGGGCAATATCCATAGCAAATTTTTATGAAAGTCCAAGGCTGACCTTCATATTAATGGTGAACAGATTAGCATTCGGTTTACCCTCATTCAGGAGGATTAGCCACAAGGAAACCCCTTCAATAAGGGATGTGTGCTTGAAAAAAAATGTGCACCATTTGATCAGCTTCATGGATTATAATTTAAATAAATGGGATGCAGGTAGATATTGGCAAAACTAGGAGTCCTATAGGACTAACTAGGAGTCCGTTTCAAACCAGTACAGAACATAGCTTTTCAGTAGGACAAAATGCCCCACCATTCTGGGCTTCATAGTCGAGTGGGTGGTCCTACTCAGTGATAGACAGCCTTCCTTGTATACGCTGAAATGACTGAGCAGGACCACCCACTGGACTCCGAAGCCCAGTAAGAACAAAGGTTCCAATAAATGTTTCTTGACTCAAGTAGGTTGTTTGGTGTCAATTCAGCGTCAGCCTACGGAAGAACATATTGGAAGAAAACAATATGAGAGCGCGCATTTATTCTTGCAGTGATATTGCATCACTTACGGAGCTAATTAGGTTGATACTTGGCTGTGGGTTCTGTTACTAACTTGTCTGCTGGATCCATTGTTGGGCCACCATTGTTGACTTATAATTGAAGGTCCAGCAGTTTCTGCAAAAGTGTCGAAAGTTTCATGCTGCTATTTATTTCTGTCAAATGTAATGGGGCTTTAAGCACTTGTGATCAGTCATTGTGTTGGCCGTACACACCAGAATAATGTTGACTATACCCCTTAATTTTTGGCTGGACCTAGTAATGATCCAAGGTTACAGGGGACAAAGTACAATATAATGCCCTCTACTGTATGATATATAGACTAAAGCACTGTTACTACTCTACATCACACCATCAGGGGATTTTATGACCTCCCATTCTAAATCCATACACATTAATATGGAGTCGACTCAGTGCAGATATAATGGCTCCCGCTCTTCTGGCAACGATTTGTAGGTGTCTGCGGGAATTTTTGACCCTTCATTTAGAAGAACAGTTGTGAGGTCAGACACTGATGTTGGGTAGGGGCCTGGCTCACAATCTCTGTTCCTGTTAAGGGTTTACAGTCTGGTCTCTGTACGGCCGGTCATATTCTTTTACACCAAACTCCCCCAACCAAGGGCATAACAATCATGATCACAGAGGGTGTGACCAGTCCTTTGTGGGAAAGTGGCCCACCAACACCAGCACCTATTTCAGCTGGATATGCTTTCGAGGACACATTCAGCTGAAGTGAATTGCTGCACAGAGACCCACCGGATTTCTGCACTGCAGTACACGCCGTCAGCCAATAAGACGCAGCTGACATCGACCAGCCTGTCACAAGCAGCGATTACGGTGACGTCATGCACTGCCACTGCACATTGTGGGAGTGGGGAAGGTGAGAAGAGTTCTTGTATGTTTATTTTTTTTAATGTTTTGTAAAAGAAAAGCAGAAGGATGGACAATATAATAGGAAGGTACTCAGAGTGGGGGACATTTCTTACAGGATGTGGCCAAGGATGAGAACATTATTATAGGAAGGAGTACAGAATGGGGGATATTATTATAGGATGCAGGACAGAATGGGGACATTATTATGGGAAGGAGCATAGCATGGAGAACATTATTAAAGGAATAGGAAAGGGCCCAGGATGGGGGACATTTCTTAAAGGATTTGGGCCAGGATGGGGGAAATTAATTACAGCAAGGGGCCTTGAATGCGGGACATCATTATAGGAAGGAGCCCAGGAAGGGAACCATGATGATGACATGTTTACAAAAAGGGGCCAGGATTGGGAACATGATTACAGGAAGGGGCCAGGACAAATGACATTATTACTGGAAGACGCACATGATGGGGGACGTGATTACAGAAAGTGGCCAGGATGGTGGGACACAAATACAAATGTCTTTATAGAATCTAGTACGCCCATACATCTGACCAACATGCAGGTGGGGGCCTAGGTCCAAATTTTGCAGCGGGGCCCATTGGAGTCTAGTTATGCACTACCCCCAACCCTGTCTTTATGGACTTTGTACATTGGGCACAGTCATGGGGAACAGAAAAGGGCTAAGCTAAGACCCCTGATAACAGCCCAGAGCATTATTTTCCTTCACCTTCTGTACATCGGGCACAATGCAGTCATGCAGGTAACGTTTTCCATTCACCAAACCCAGACTTGTCCATCAGACGCAGATGGAGAAGTGCAATCTGTCACTGCACACATCACGTGTCCTCCAGAGTCCAGTGGTGGCGACTTTTCTCTGCTCCATCCATGGTTCAGCATTGTGCTTGGTGATGTACAGCTGCATGTAGCTGCTTAGCCATGAAGCTCCCGGCGGGTGCATTGTTTGTGCTGATGTTACCCAAGGAGATCTGAACTCTGCAGTTATGGGGTCAGCAGAGCGGAGGGGACTTTTCTGCCCTCTGCTCCTCAGCACTCAGCCCCCCACTCTGTAATGTTACGGGGTCTCCACTTCAACGCTGAGTTGCTGCAGTTCCTTCCATTTCTCAATAATATCACTCACAAGAGATAGGGAAGGTTCATGAAGAAGAAATGTCATGAACGGACTTCTTATTCCGGTGGCTCCTATTACAGGACATGCTGGTATTAGTGGGCTCTGCAACACTGACCGCTCTGTCACATGGTAGTAATGGAAGACAGAATGGAGGGGGCCGAAGATTATATACTGGGGCAGGGGACTGAAGTTTATTCATGGGGTGAGGGGCCAGAGCAGGGGCGGAACTACCGTGGTGCAGCTGGTGCAGCTGCACCAGGGCCCCGACCAGCTAGGGGGCCCCTGAAGCTCCATGGCGGTCCGTTAAGTTTTCTGTCAGGAGGGCGGTAGTGGCCGCAGGAGTGCTACTCCCCTCACTGTGAGTCCCGGGGGGAGTGCTTTGCTCTGGCACTGAGTCCCCAGGGGGTTGGGGGGTGCTGATAGATTACAGCCGCCGGCCGCCCGCCGCATTTACTCCCCCGTGGGCCGCTGCTGTCGGGATTGAGCTGCTCCGCTCACCCGCAGCTTTGCTCTGGCACTGAGTCCCCGGGGAAGGGGGGAGGTGGTAGATTGCAGCCGCCGGCCGGCCGCAGCATTTACTCCCCCGTGGGCTGCTGCAGTCGGGTTTGAGCTGTGCCGCCCACCTGCAGCTTTGCACTGGCACTGAGTCACCCGGGGGGCAGGAGAATCACACCCTCTCCAGGAGACAAGGAGACGATGAGCAAGCTCTGGAGGTGACTGAGGAGGGCTCCAGCCAGGTAAGAGCCCCAGAGCAGGGCTTTGGTGGGACTGGGGAGGGAAACAGTTAGTGACCACAGCACACCAACATGATTTGAGGGGGGGTCCCAGGATTTGGATGCCACAAGGAAGGGGCGTTCCTGGGGCCCCATGGACCCCCGTTCAGAAGGGGGGCACTGGGAGTGAAACTCAGCTGCATTAAGGAAGGGGGGCCCCTAGGACTCCTAGAGGCCCCCTCCTCTTCCTTAATGCAGCCGAGCTCCTCCCCAGGATCTCCCCTAGGGCCCCCCCTTCCTTGATGCAGCCGAGCTTCTCCCCCAGGTAGGGGGATAAGCTTACGTCCCCGTATCCCAGAATGCAGTGCGGGCTCGGAAGTGCGCCTGCCCCCATATTGGATATGGGCACCGCCGCACATCCCACTGCCAGTAGCTGCCATGCCCACCACCAGCCACCACCACTGGACCGCTCCCAGCTGCACATCCCGCCGCCAGCAGCCACCATGGCCAGCACCAGCCACCGGACCGCTCCCAGCTGCAAATCTTGCCGCCATCAGCCGCCATACCCAGCACCAGCCACCGGACCGCTCCCAGCTGCACATCTCGCCGCCAGCAGCCGCCGTGGCCAGCACCAGCCACCGGACCGCTCTCAGCTGCACATCTCGCCGCCATCAGCCGCCATGCCCAGTACCATCCACCACCACCGGACCGCTCCCAGCTGCACATCCCGCCGCCAGCAGCCGCCATGGCCAGCACCAGCCACCGGACCACTCCCAGCTGCACATCCCGCCGCCAGCAGCCGCCATGCCCAGTACCAGCCACCGCCACCGGACCACTCCCCGAAGCCCAGCCAGGCACAGGGGGAGCTCCAACACTCACGATGGAGTCCCCCTCTGACCCTATGCTCCTCCACCATTAACCCCTCCATCCTGTGCTGACCACCGAGCCTCCATCCTGCGCTGACTACTTCATTCCCGGTTCAAGCTTCCATCAACGATGGGTGAGACCGGAAGGGGGTGTGTAGGTGTGTGTCTGTGTGTGTAGGTGTGTGTGTGTCCACTTAGCCGCCCCCCGCATCGCCGCCGCCGCACCGATCCTCGCCCTCCAATGCGAAAGCATCAGGCACACTTCTAGTATATATATATCCTCCTTGAGGCTGTCTTGGGCTATATATGTTATACCAGGCTATGCTGGGCTGTATATATTAACTGGAGGCTGTTTTTGGGCTGTATATATTACTTGGAGGCTATGCTGGGCTGTATATATTACCTGGAGGCTGTGCTAGTCTGTATATATTACCTGGAGGCTGTGCTGGGCTGTAGCGTATATGTCACCTGGCGGCTGTGCTGGGCTGTAGCGTATATGTTACCTGGCAGCTGTGCTGGGCTGTATATATTACCTAGCGGCTGTGCTGGGCTGTATATATTACCTGGCGGCTGTGCTATTCTGTATATATTACCTGGCGGCTGTGCTGGGCTGTATATATTACCTGGCGGCTGTGCTGGACTGTATATATTACCTGGCGGCTGTGCTGGGCTGTATATATTACCTGGCGGCTGTGCTGGGCTGTATATATTACCTGGCGGCTGTGCTGTTCTGTATATATTACCTGGCGGCTGTGCTGGGCTGTATATATTACCTGGCGGCTGTGCTGGGCTGTATATATTACCTGGCGGCTGTGCTGGGCTGTATATATTACCTGGCGGCTGTGCTGGGCTGTATATATTACCCGGCGGCTGTGCTGGGCTGTATATATTACCCGGCGGCTGTGCTGGGCTGTATATATTACCCGGCGGCTGTGCTGGGCTGTATATATTACCTGGCGGCTGTGCTGTATATATTACCTGGAGGCTGTGCTGGACTGTAAATATTACCTGGCGGCTATGCTGGGCTGTATGTTTACATTACTTTGTCGCCACTATGTGGGGCGGGGGGGGGGGGCCCCGAAAGATTTCTTGCACCAGGGCCCACTACAGTCTGGGTCCGCCCCTGGCCAGAGGTTATACACTGGGGCTGTGGGGCTGAAGGTTATACACTGCGGGCGAGGGGCTGAAGGTTATACACTGGGAGCAAGGGGTCCGAGATTATACACTGGGGCTGAGGGGCTGTAGGTTAAACACTGCGGGCAAGGGGCTGAAGGTTATACACTGGGGGCAAGGGGCCCGAGGTTATACACTGGGGCTGAGGGGCTGAAGGTTATACACTGGGGGCAAGGGACTGAAGGTTATATACTGGGGACAAGGGGACCGAGGTTATATACTGAGGCTGAGGGGCTGAAGGTTATACACTGGGGGCGAGGGGCTGAAGGTCATACACTGGGGGCGAGGACCCGGAGGTTATACACTGGGAGCGAAGGCCCAGAGGTTATACACTGGGAGCGAAGGCCCAGAGGTTATACACTGGGAGCAAAAGCCCAGAGGTTATACACTGGGGGCAAAGGCCCAGAGGTTATACACTGGGGGCAAAGGCCCAGAGGTTATACACTGGGGGCAAGGGCTCAGAGGTTATACACTGGGGGCGAGGGCCAGGAGGTTATACACTGGGGGCGAGGGCCAGGAGGTTATACACTGGGGGCGAGGGGACGGAGGTTATACACTGGTGGTGAGGGCCCGGAGGTTATACACTGGGGGCGAGGGGCCGGAGATTATACACCAGGAGCAAGGGGCCGATGGTTATACACTGGGGGCTGTAATACGACAATTTAATGATTACAATGTGTCGTCAGCACTACGTACCCCGCTCTGTAATATTACAGAATCTCCACTTTGGAGCTGAGTTGCTCAATCATATCACTCATAGGTGATGGTGTAAGATTCAGGTGGGAGAAACATGAACAGATTTGTTACCCTGGTGGCTCCAATTACAGGAGCATGCTGATATCAGTGAGGTCTGCACCATTAGCCACTATGTTGGTAAAGGCAGATGGCATGGCGAGAGCCACAGATTAGGCACTGGACCAGAGATTATACACTGGGGGTGAGAGGCCAGAGGTTATACACTGTGGTTGAGGGGCGAATGTTATACACCAGGGTCAAGAGGCAAGATATTATATGCCAGAGGCAAGGGGCTGGAGGTTATACAACGGAGGTGGGGGGCTGGATATTATACATCAGGGGTGGGGGCTGGATATTATACATCAGTGGCGAGGGGCTGAAGCTTATACACCGGAGGCGGGGGGCAGGATATTATAAATCGGGGGCAAAGGGTCGAAGGTTATATACCAGGGTCGAGAGGCAAGATATTACACGCCAGAGGCAAGGGGCTGGAGGTTATACAACGGAGGTGGGGGGCTGGATATTATACATCAGGTGCAAGGGGCTGGAGGTTATACACCGGAGGCGGGGGGTGGGCTGGATATTATACATCAGGGGCGAGGGGCTGGAGGTTATACACCGGAGGCGGGGGGGGGCTGAATTTTACACATCAGGGGCGAGGGGCTGGAGGTTATACACTGGAAGTGGGGGGGGGGGGCTGGATATTATACATCAAGGGTGAGGGGCTGGAGGTTATACATCGGAGGCGGGGGGGCTGGATATTATACATCAGGGGCGAGGGGCTGGAGGTTATACACCGGAGGTGGAGGGCTGGATATTATACATCAGGGGAGAGGGGCTGGAGGTTATACACCAGAGGCGGGGGGCTGGATATTATACATCAGGGGTGAAGGGCTGGAGGTTATACACTGGAGGCGGAGGGCTGGATATTATACATCAGGGGAGAGGGGCTGGAGGTTATACACCGGAGGCGGGGGGGGGGCTGAATTTTACACATCAGGGGCGAGGGGCTGGAGGTTATACATTGGAAGTGGGGGGGGGGGGGCTGGATATTATACATCAAGGGTGAGGGGCTGGAGGTTATACATCGGAGGCGGGGGGGCTGGATATTATACATCAGGGGCGAGGGGCTGGAGGTTATACACCGGAGGCGGGGGGGGGGGGCTGAATTTTACACATCAGGGGCGAGGGGCTGGAGGTTATACACTGGAAGTGGAGGGGGGGGGGCTGGATATTATACATCAAGGGTGAGGGGCTGGAGGTTATACATCGGAGGCGGGGGGGCTGGATATTATACATCAGGGGCGAGGGGCTGGGGGTTATACACGGAGGTGGAGGGCTGGATATTATACATCAGGGGAGAGGGGCTGGAGGTTATACACCAGAGGCGGGGGGCTGGATATTATACATCAGGGGTGAAGGGCTGGAGGTTATACACTGGAGGCGGAGGGCTGGATATTATACATCAGGGGAGAGGGGCTGGAGGTTATACACCGGAGGCGGGGGGGGGGCTGAATTTTACACATCAGGGGCGAGGGGCTGGAGGTTATACACTGGAAGTGGGGGGGGGGGGCTGGATATTATACATCAAGGGCGAGGTGCTGGAGGTTATACATCGGAGGCGGGGGGGCTGGATATTATACATCAGGGGCGAGGGGCTGGGGGTTATACACCGGAGGTGGAGGGCTGGATATTATACATCAGGGGAGAGGGGCTGGAGGTTATACACCAGAGGCGGGGGGCTGGATATTATACATCAGGGGTGAGGGGCTGGAGGTTATACACTGGAGGCGGAGGACTGGATATTATACATCAGGGGAGAGGGGCTGGAGGTTATACACCGGAGGTGGAGGGCTGGATATTATACATCAGGGGTGAGGGGCTGGAGGTTATACACTGGAGGCGGAGGACTGGATATTATACATCAGGGGAGAGGGGCTGGAGGTTATACACCAGAGGCGGGGGGCTCGATATTATACATCAGGGGTGAGGGGCTGGAGGTTATACACCAGAGGCGGGGGGGCTGGATATTATACATCAGGGGTGAGGGGCTGGAGGTTATACACCAGAGGCGGGGGGGCTGGATATTATACATCAGGGGTGAGGGGTTGAAGGTTATACACTGAAGGTGGGGGGGCTGGATATTAAACATCAGGGGCGAGGGACCTGGGGTTATACACCAGGTGCAATGGAGCTGAATGACAAACCTGAATTCATTGATTGAGAGGAGTCCTGATACTTTTGTCCATATAGTATACAGGTATATGCAGTCTCTATAATAATTTAGGTTATATAGCTCTATTCTTACATTCAGCACTAAGGCCACGTGCACACGTTCAGTATTTGATGAGTTTTTTACCTCAGGATTTGTAGACAAAACCAGGAGTGGAGCAATCAGAGGAAAAGTCTAATAAACACCTGCTCCACTTCTGTATTTAATTATCCACTCCTGGTTTTGGCTACAAATCCTGAGGTAAAAAACTCATCAAATACTGAACGTGTGCACGTGGCCTAAATGTCACCCGAGATTCCGGAACGTAAATCCTTCCCCCACACGGTAGCAATTTTCTTTAAAAATGCCTCTCTAAACTCTACCCTTAAACTATGATTTTCTTTTTATAAGAGCGATTATATATGCTGTGCAGAAGCTGAGACCCCAGCGGTCCCACCTAGTGACGGCTCTGATCCAGCCTCCCCTCCAGCATTTACATTTCCTTTTTTAGCGGCAGGTGCTCTGTAAAGAGCCATAATGGCCGGGTGCAGCGGCTGGTGAAACCTGCCTGGGGTTAATGTGTCACTCATCTGGAGCATAATGAGGCTTTCCTGTATATCCGGCGGGGCTGAGCGCTCTGCTGCTGGTAGCCCAGTGCACAGTGACATTCAGCAGACTGCGGAGCGTGGAGCAGCATCTATGGACCCAGAGCAGGCAGAGCCACACCGACTGGAGCACTTTGTGTCCTATGTGCACTGCTACAGCGTAGGTGTCCTCTTCTCTGTCACTGTCCTGTCCTCTTTATTCTTAGATTTGGGGTCACTTGTTGAATTGTATAAGTCTGTATTTAGTCTACTGTTTCCCCAGTCCTATCACGGATTGTGGGATTGTGAACAATTTGTCCTGCTTTGCTTCCCAATGTCAATACTGGAGCATTTTCATGGTGGAATATAAGATACCGTAGATGTAATTTGTGTTTGCATGTAGGGAGTTGCACTTGTTGACCGTTATATAGAAACTTGCATTTCCATTAAATTATTGCATAGATATTCTGAATAATAGAATTTGCTAATTATTTTATTCTGAGACTTCTTAAAAATATTAAAACAAATGTTTTGTGAGGTGCCTTTTAATAGTGCAAATTAACAATGTAGTTAAAAGAAAATAAAAGGTGGGCTGGGAGGTCCGGGGCAGTAATGCTGGTTTTCTTATGTCATATTCCAAGTTTGTGGTCTCTCTAGTGTTGTTTTGGTCTTAACAAATTTATTTCCAAATAGCTAATCTGTATGTTCCTTTATTATGCACCCAACGGGCATGTGTATGTGTATGTAATGTAGCGATTTGCTCACTGATGGTACGGGGGATACTCAAATGGTTTCAGAATTGAGGCAAGCAGGCATGTTTTTCCAAAAAATAACCATAAACCACATAACAGTCCAGTATATGTACATCAATGGGATATTAAATGTCCCTCAATCTGTCTCAACGCCGGATACGCCTGGCATTTTATACATTTGTCCCTTTTAAGGTACCGTTACATGGAACGATGTTGCAGTGATGTCGAAAGCGATTCCACGGGTGCGCGCTCGCTTCCGACAGTTGTCTAGGTGTCACGCTGGGAGATGTTGCCCGTGACGCCGCTGCGATGTTGCAGCAGCTATCGCTCGCTGGGTTGTGCACAACCTGGCGAGCAATAAGCATCAATGGTGCAAATAGGCTTCATCGCCAGCAACATTGCTATCGCCGTTTCACACTGAGCGATGTTACCAGATCACTGGAGCAACATCGCCAGGTTTACCAACATGTTGGTAAACCTGTTAACTGCGATCGAGCAATTTATCGCAGTTGCATCATGCTGTCACACAGCACGATGCACCTGCGATGTCACTGCAACATAGCTGAAGCCGAGACTTTTCAGCCATGTTGCAGGCAACATCGCCCCGTGTGACGGTGCCTTTAGACTCATGGATACCTTACAGAAGCTATTCCCTTCTCTGACTCCTGCCAGTCCATCATTCAGGAAATTGCCTCTCTGGGATCACCAATACCTGTCAGTTCCAGATCCTCAGCAGGATTGTAGATTGCTGAATATCTCTATGGTCTCCTTGTCACATACCTTCCAGGACGCCGGACGTTTCCACGCTTACCATACAGGTGCGTACCAGGACAATGGACGCTCCAAGCAACAAGAGTGAGCCTTCACAGGTTCTGCCAGTGCCATCCCAGGCTTGGCATGCGATCTCCGGATCTTCATGCCTTCCTTGGCACCAGCTGGTCCCAAGCAAAATAGGTACCATGGTCCCTGAACCTCATGCCTTCCAAAGAGCCACATGCTCCAAAGCATGAGATCTGGCCTCCTGACCTTACAGTTTCCAGGGCAACTCCTGCTCCCAAAGGCACGTAGACATCTAATCACATTAAGGTCACTTACGGGACGTGCATGTGAGTGTCTTGCATGCATCTCGAATGAGTCACCCGGCCCGACTCCTGCATCTCTGAATGAGAGCATGAAGCCGATTGTCTTTATATGGAGCTCCACACTCCCATTCAAAGAGGCAAGGGCCAAGGTGACTCTTGCAAGATGCATGTGAGATACTCAGTATGTCTCTGCCCTAACACACAGATTATATCCCCTGAGGCACCCAGGTGTGTGAAGAATCAGGTTGACACGCCCCTGTCTTTTGATTCACCTGCAGTCCTGCACTTGTAATGCATTACCTGAACCTGAACAACAAGTCCTAGCATACATATTTGCAATGCAGCAAGCCGCTGCTACGCAATATGTGTAAATATTTATATGTATTTTTCGGACTATAAGGCACAGTGGACCATGAGATGCACCCAGGTTTTAGAAGTAAAAATTATGGGAAAAAAAGATTTTTAACAAAAAGTGTGGTAAAAGGGGAAGATGGCGCCGTGAGACTGAATGGTGTTGGTAACGTACAGTATAAAAATGGCAGAAGGTGAATATAAGAACCTGAGGAGGGGGCTTATATTTAAAGCGCCACTCTAGTGCTGAAGAAAAAACACTGGAGTGCTGCTTTAATATTTTCATAGGTGCAATTCATATCAATAGAGAACTATAACTCCCAGCATGTCCTGCTGATCATTTGGCATGCTGGGGTTTATAGTTCACCACAGAAGTGGTAGAGTGCTTGTATGTGCACTACTTTATTAAGAATTACAATGAATTCTTGGCTTTTACACTTACATTAACTGCTGCTCTCACTGTGATCCTTCAGCCGATCTATAGCAATTCTCTCCCATAGAACAGGACTTGCGATGAGGTAATGAAGTGGGCAGGCTGGAGCATCACATGACTGCACTCCTTTATTACATGTGATGCTCCAGCCCACCCTCTTCATTACCTCATTGCAGGACCTGTTCTATGGGAGAGAATTGCTAAAGATTGGCTGCAAGATCACAGTGACAGCAGCAGTTACTGTGAGCACACGCTGTGCTTGGCCCTGTCACTTCTGGGCCAGGCACCACTGCAGCGATCCCAGCTATGCCTTCTCTCCCCAGCTGAGCAGTTACACTTTCTCCCCAGCACCACTGGATCCGGTGCTGGGGAAGCCACGTAGTTCCTCTGAGTGGAGGAATATACATTAGCTGCTCCCCGCTCACTGCTCAGCGCTGACAGGTGGGCGGGGATGCGGCTAATTAATATTCCTTCACTCTTAAGTATTGGCACCACGTGGTTTCTCCAGCACTGGATTCCAGCAGCGGGGACCTATCACATCACCGTGAGCGACCAATCACAGATCTTGCAAGGTCTTGGAAGGTCGGTACCTGTGTTTATCAGCTCCCGGGTAACCGAAACACTCAGCAGAGGATAAGTATTCAATATTTATTATTTTTAACACATTTGGCTTACTTTAATTTAGGTTTTGCAGTGTATATTAATACACTACGAAACCCAAAAGGGCTGTCACAAATGTCACAGAGGGGAGGAGGAACAGGATTGTTCCTCCCGTGTAACATCATTTCTCCCCTGCACTTTTGTGGGAGAAGTGCACCTGTAAAAAAAATGTGATGTGTGAATGCACCACGTTTGTTTACGGCACTTTTTTGCACAGGTGCAAAACGCAGCAAAAAGCACCCGCGCAAAAAATGTGCAATGTGTGAACGTAGCCTTAGACTGGGCACATGTAAAGTGATCCATTTTTTCCCTTTTCGAGTGCTCCGTTTTATGAATGAGCATGTTGGTTTATCTGGAATTAGTCTCCTGCATTTTCCCATAGGGACCATTGTTAATGGAAAAAGAAACACAGTACTCAAAGTGCAGCAAAAACGCATCAGAAATGAATGATCCATTTTTTGGTACTTTTTTTGAAGACACCTCCTGTTTTGCAGCCAAAAATGCACCAAAAACATTGTCTCTGAATGTAGCCTTAGGGTACCGTCACACACAGAGATATATTGCATGCAACTCACTGGTTGCAGTGAAATCATGGACACATTGGTCTATTTTGTGGCTGTGTACAAATGTAACAATGTGTCCATGATTTCACTGCAACCAGTGAGTTGCATGCAATATATCTCTGTGTGTGACGGTACCCTTAGGGCCACGTCACACACACAGATATCTGTGCAGATATTGTTCACAGATCTCTGGTTGCAGTTAAATCATGGGCACATTGTTCCGCTTGTACACAGCCACAAAATGGAGCAATGTGTCCATGATTTCACTGCAACCAGAGATCTGTGAACAATATCTGCACAGATATCTGTGTGTGTGACGTGGCCCTTAGACTACATTCACACACAGCGTTTTTGATTCATTTTGTGAGGATCCCGTTTTTGCAGTGAAACAGATCCATTTCTGAGCTTCCTAGCAAAGTCAATGAGTTTTCAACCTTTTGCAGTGCTGCGTTTTTTGGCTCAAAAATGGATCCTCAAAAAGAATGAGCTGTCAATTTGTGCTGCGTTTCTGATCCACTTTTAAACCACATCACAAATGGAACAAAAAAATATCATCTCTTTTTTTATGCATTTTTTTGAAAAGCTGAAAAACAGATCCTCTAAACACTCCTCAAAAGCAGTGTGAATGTAGCCTTAAAGTGGCATGCCCCCTTCCTAACTGTTCTAGCAGCTTTTCTTAGGCTGGCTTCACACTATGGCTGGAATCCGATCCGTGGCTCTCCACTTGAGCCACACAGCCCCGGACCGGATCAGCACACAGAACCGGAGGCCTAATGGCCGCTTTACACGGCACGATATCGTTGTCCAATAACGATAAAAAGTCACGTGGTTCATGCGTTGCCGCCGATATCGTTCGTGCGTTGTTTGATGTAAGTGAGCAATGCGATGCAAGAACGATGCCAAAACGATATCGTTGGGGAATTGTACAGGCTCTCCAACCGGCCAATATTGGCTCTCCAATATGACCAGATTGTGCTGTGTGACGGCGCAACAACGATTTGGAGCACAACTTCCCCTATTCACTCCCATGTTAAATGGTCGTTCCCTGGGTCGCTCGTACACAGCGCAAAGGAGGGGGCGTAGACATCGCAGTTGAGTAGCCTGCCGATATCTCCCTGTGTAACATCTCCTATGCGATCTTGGACTAGTGCCAAAAACGTGCGCGCTCCCGTGCCGTTGTATCCAATATCGGAACGATATTGGGACGTGTAAAGCGGCCATAAGACTTTTACTGATCGATTGGCAATTTAAATCCCTAATTCCACAGGCAGACAAAAGTAAACGATATGCACGGCCGATATATACTGGATTCTTTAGTACACTGGACAATGCACGACCAAGAACCATAATTTCACCTGATAAATAACCGTTTTTGCCTGTTCATAAGGCGATCGGTCGCCTGTCTTACATGGCAGCATAATTAGGAAATTAGTGTTTTTAATAATGATCCTTCATGAATATCCCTGTGCCCCTTAAGGGTTTCACGCTATGATATCGTTAACGATTTCATTGATACATCACGGCTTTTGGGGCGTTGTTACGACGTTGTAATGACGTCGTTGCGTGTGACACGTTCATACGATCAACGATAAGTCGGCTGATCGTTGATTGGAGGTTTATGATCACGACCTTAAATCAGTCGTTGATCGTCCGTCCAACCTGCAGCATGGGTGTGTGTGACACCTTGATAACGATTAAGATAAAAAAGGAGGGGGAACAAGAGGCGCAATAGTGCCCTATCAATGTGGCACTGAGTATGTAAGCGGTGAAAATAGGGATTCACTCACCTGGGGCAGTTGTGTAACCCACAACTGGCTTGAAGGCGTTAAATGAAGATTGTTACCAGATAGCCGCTGCAGGACTTCCACCATCCACACAAGTGTGGAGATACATCAGATGATAGGGAAAAAATGGTGTGTCACAGTCCGCGCTGCCACGATCATCCACTCCAAAGAAAACACGTGAAGATGGAACTTCCACGAAATACTTTATTTCCTCCTGCCTCCTACGCGTTTCGGTGCCCTCCTGGCACCTTCCTCAGGGATCCCTGAGGAAGGTGCCAGGAGGGCACCGAAACGCGTAGGAGGCAGGAGGAAATAAAGTATTTCGTGGAAGTTCCATCTTCACGTGTTTTCTTTGGAGTGGATGATCGTGGCAGCGCGGACTGTGACACACCATTTTTTCCCTATCATCTGACCTTGATAACGATGTCGTTTACGACTTCGCCTATCAGAACTGAAGGACGTAGGCGATCAAACGACCGCAAGTATCATTCGCTTGTTGCAGAGTCGTTGCTGTGTCGTTTGCGATATCTGTACGTGTGACGCATCACTAACGATCAATTAACAAAGTTCCAGCGACCTAGGTCAAGTCGGATCGTTGGTCAGATCGCTGGGAAATTGAAGCGTGAAACGAGCTCTTTAGGTCATGTTCACACTTTGCTTTTTTCTGTAGGGAAAGCCTGCTTTTTTAACAGTAAAGAAGCTGTTTAAAAATATAATCTTCACCAAAACCTGATATTTGTAATTTGTCTACGGTACATGTTTCATAAGGCTGGTTTCACATATGTGGTTTTCTGCATCCGGTGGCAATCCAGCGAAAACCGCATTCGACCACATCAATTTTAAATTGTAACACCTGATGCAGTCAGAGATGATCATACTGGTATTATAACGGATCCGTCAGCCAGATCCAGAATAATACTGGTTCAGTGATCTCCGGATGCATTAACATCATTGTCCGTTTTTTTCCAGATACTCCAAAAGATAGGTAGATAGATATATTTAGAGCTTACCAGTCTCCCACTCTCCCACTGCTTGCTTCAGGGGCCTCTCATGGATGGATAGATAAATGGATGGATGGATGGATAGATAGATATAAACAAAAAAAGGAACAGCACAGAGTTTTCTATGTTCAGGTGAACATCCCTCCTATCACAATTCGAGGTTTGTAGATACTGGAAAAAATGAATGGCAGCACTTCCTTTAGAAAAGCAAATGTGGATTTTATTCACCCAGGGAGAGCAACGTTTCGGCTGGAAGCCTCTCAAGCAGCCTCTTGAGAAAGGCTTCCAGTCGAAACATTGCATCCCTGGGTGAATAAAATCCACATTTGCTTTTCTAAAGGAAGTGCTGCCATCCATTTTTTCCAGTAGATAGACTGGTAATGAGCGGGTATCATAGACACCTATTATTAATTTGGGCTCAATAACAAGCTGTCAATACTCAGCTGTTCAACATCACAAAGCACTCACTGATCTCAGGGAGACCAGTCGAGGAAAACACTGCTGGCAGCCGGCAAAAGCGCTCAACACAGTGAAATCCTAGGTGCATTAACCCCTGGGAATTACGAATATGCAAATAGAGTCCATAGAGCCTCGTTTAGGAGTCTCAAACACAGGCCTAGCCAGATATCCCTCCAGGGAAGGACCTAGCAATGGGGTGGCCCCTTGCGGAAACCACAATATCCACCATATTCAGTCAATAACCAACTCTTTACGAGTTGTCTGTGGATGGATACCTGGCTTTGTAATTCCCTTGTCATATCTTTAAACTCGTAAAGAGCTGGATATAGACTGAAAGGGCCACTTAATATGTTGGTTATGGTGGTTTCCGCAAAGAGCCACCCCAGGGCTAGGTCCTTCCCTGGAGGGATATCTGGCTAGTCCCGTGTTTGAGACTCCTAAACGAGGCTCCACAGACTCTATTTGTCTATTTGAATGCTCAGCTGTTAACCCATTCTATCACCCCAATGCCACCGCACCAGGTAATCGGGTAGAGCCAGGTGAAAGGCTATGAATTGTCGCTTTTAATGAATGTGTCAATTTCTGGGGTGGCTGCGGTCTGCTATTCTATAGCATGGGGGGTGGCCAATAACTATGGGTCCCACCACGCTGAAAATACCAGCCCCTTTGTTTTTCCTTGGCAGGCAATTAAAAGTAGGCCAAAGCTATCACACATTTTTTTTTGTTATTATTTATTTAAAAGAAAAAAAAAAGTTCCCCTGTATTTTTCATTGCCATCCAAGGTAATCCTAAGCAGCTGAGGGTGGCAGCCTGTAGCTGTTCACTTGGCTCTGGCTGGGAATGAAAAATACGGGGGACCCACCTACACATTATATTTCCCATTATTTATTTATATTAAACACTATGATGGCAGCTTGGTTGCCATACACTAATGTATATGACAACCAAGCACAGACACCGGTACAGATTGTGGGGGCACAATCTGAGGCTACGTTCACACACTGCGTATTGTGTGCGCTTCTTTGTAGTTGTGTGCTTTTGCCCACGTTATGTGGAAGAAAGCGCAACTGCATGCACACACTGCGCATTTTTACCAGCCCTTTTCCCAAGCCCATTTTATAATGCAGTCTTTGGGAAAAGTGCACATAAAAATGCGCAAATGAATGACATGGTCATTCTCTTTGCAGACGCGCTTTGCAGTGAAAGCTCGTGCGCAAAAAGATGCCAATGTACACGGTGTCTGAACGCATTTTAGCAAAAACTATGGCTTTTGCTGAGATGCTCTTTCAGCGTTGTGTTTCTTTGCATTTACACAAGTGCAAAAAAGTGCTGCGTAAATACACAAATATGCAACGTGTGAACGCAGCCTGAGTGCATCAGTTAATCACAGACAATCTCACAGACGCAAGCAGCGAGAGAGCAGGAGACTGGTAATGGTGGGGTTACACGTAGCGATATCGTCCCGATATCGCATACAACGCCGCGGGAGCGCGCATTTTGGGAGCACTTTTCCCGATATCGCATCGCCGGTTTACACGCTGCGATATCGGGAAACAACGTCCCTCCGATGTGTACGCCCACCAACCCAGTAACGACCATTTAACATGGGAGTTAATGGGTGAGGTGCGAGTACGCATCGGAGTTGGGCTGTCACACGCAGCGATGCTGGTAAAACGGCCTTGCGATATCGGGAAGTTGAATAGCTCTGCTATTCAACTCCGATATTATTTTGGCATCGTTCCAGCATCGCATTGTATGCTAAAACAGTACAACGCGCACCCGATATCGGCTCCAACTCGCAACCCACGTGACTTTTTGTCGGAGTTGGGTCGGAGTTGGACGCCGATATCGCGGCGTGTAAACCCACCATAAGATCTATCTATATCTATCCATCCATCCATCCATCCATCCATCCATCTATCCATCCATCTATCCATCTATCCATCCATCTATCCATCCATCTATCCATCCATCTATCCATCCATCTATCCATCCAGTGAGACCTGAATGCTCAGTAGGAATACTGGATCCAGTTTTATTGAATCCTACCTGATTCGGTAAAACCTGTTGACTTCCATTTTAATATACTTTGTATCATACTGCATCCGGTTGGGTCTGGGTTTTTAACCACCCCAAAAAAACGCAACATTTTGCATTTCTGTAGGTGAATGAAAAAACTTTCTGCCGAATGCAACCAAATGCAAATGCGCGAACCAGAATGCAACTGAAAATCAATGGGCAATAACCGGATCTGGTTTGCATAATGGTTTTAAAAAAAGAGTTGGATCCCCAACTTGCAGAAAAAGGCTTATGTGAAACCAGCCTAAAGTTAGTTTCATTAACAAAAAAAAGCAGCAAAATCACATGGTTGCAATTTGCAGCATTTTTGCACTTTCTCATTACTTTCTATGGTGAAAAAAAGCTGCAAAAGCACTGAAAGGATTGACATGCTGCAATTTTCAAAAAAACAGCTTTCTATTTGTCAGAAAAAAAACAACTGAGTGCAGGAGATGTCTGAAATCTCGTAGCTCTTGCTGTACTGTAAAAAGCTGCTTTTTATTTGCATAAAAAAGGTAGGATTTGCTCACGTTGCATTTTTGCTATCAGTTTATAGATATGTAAATCACACCTGCTGCCCATCACAGTGCCCTATGGTGTGGTATAAGTACCAGGGCAGTGGGCATAGCAGCCCATTATGGGCTCAGAAGCTATGGGGGAGTGGGGTCTTCTAGAAGGGTCTAAGAAGGGGGAATTGGTGTTCACTTCTGGAGAAAAGAGGGGGTGCAGTCTGGGATCCTTTCCGAGTTTGCTATTGAGCCCATCACTCACAACCACAGTTTATTGTCCTTTATTACATCCGAGGCCCAAATGTAACTTCTGTTATATTTATATTATTTTTTTAAATGCTTGTGCAGTAAAAAAAAATATATATTTTTTTGGTACCACGAGTTCCAAAACCTAGAGCGTCTCCGCTGCGCAATCGGCCTCAGCTGCCAGGCTGCACTGTATGAAAGCTATAGAAAACTCTTTACACTCCTTCATATCCACGGCCTTTTCTTTTCTTCTATTCGCTAGGGCACAGTCATTTCATGCCCTTACTGTGAACATGAAGCGTAATTATATACAGAGCCGGGCAAAGTGTATAGTTAAGTGTTTCCATAATTACATATTTCAATATTCCACCTCCGAGCAGGAGCCCTGTTTTGATGAGTGCTATTTAGTATTCTTGCCCCCGCTTTAACCAAGAGATTAGTCAGAAGTAATACAAGATGACGGCGCAGATGTGAATAGTCAGCGAACGCCGTAATGTCACCGATTACGCAGATATTTGTGCAAGGAGCTCATTAATAAACCGTCAGCAAAACAAAGGATCCCTGATCTGTGTTAACAAACTAGGGGTTAATTCACATGCTGTAGATTTCATTGTCCATTCTACACTGAAAATGTATAGAAATTTACAGTACAATACAGCTTGGCTCAGTTTCAAAAACAGGGCGGAAAATCTGCAACATGTAAATTCGGCATAGCAATCCGCGTAAGGCCACTTTCACACCAGCGATTTCTGAATTCATCAGAGATCCAGTTTTTGCTCATAGGCTTAAGGGCCCGTTTCACACTTCAATGTCCCAGCGATCCAACCAACGATCCGACTTGACCTAGTTCACTGGAACGTCGTTAATTGATCGCCAGTGAGGTGTCACATGTGCAGGTATCGCAAACGACGCAGCAACGATTCCGAGACAAGCGAACAATACTTGCGGTCGTTTGATTGCCTACATCCTTCGCTTCTGAATAGGTGAAGTGGTAAACGACATCGTTATCAAGGTGTCACACACACACCATGCTGAAGGTTGGACGAACGATCAACGACTGATTTATGGTCGTGATCATAAACCTCCAATCAACGATCAGCCGACTTATCGTATGTACGTGTCACATGCACCGATGTCGTAGCACCGCCACAAAAGCCGTGATGTATCAATGATATCGTTAACAATATCGTAGCATGAAACGGGCCCTTTATAATGGAGTGCAGTTGCATCCGGTTTCTGCTAGATCAAGGCGGACAAGTTTTTTTTTTACCAAGTTCCAAAGATGCACCATGTAGTTTTTTGGGCTCGATAAAAAAATGTATCTGACCAGATTCAATATGATCTGGTATTAATTATAATGGAAATCAGTGGGTGTCTAACCCGCTTTTACTAGACCATGTCGGATCCGGTATGTCTACTGAGCGTGTGGGTCTCACTAGAACAGTGATGGCGAACCTTTACGGGACCGAGTGCCCAATCTGCAACCTAAAACCTAATTCTTCATAGTGAAGTGCCGATAGGGCAATTTATCCTAAATGTGGCCGTCACAAGGACTGCACAGGGGAAGAGTCAGCAGCTGACAACTCTCTTCCCTGTACAGTGCTTGTAGTCTTGACACCCTGATAAGTTCTATTATTTTAACAATGAATTGATTTTAAACTTACCTTTGCAGTGTTCTCTTCTCTTCAGCAGTGGTCAGACAGCTCATGTGTACTGCACATTGAAGCAGAGCTGCTCCCACTGCCCTTTCCGGACACAGCAGGTGGACTGATCTGTATGAAAAAAAATGGAAGAATATTAGAGATAGATAGATAGATAGATAGATAGATAGATTAGTTATGTGCCCAATCCTGACCCTTTCCTTGTAGCTATATGCTCCATCCTGACCCTCTCCTTGTAGTTATGTGCTCCATCCTGACCTTCTCCTTATAGTTATGTGCTCCATCCTGACCCTCTCCTTGTAGCTATGTGCTCTATCCTGACCATCTCCTTGTAGGTACGTAGTCCATCCTGACCGTCTTCTTGTAGTTACGTGCTCCATCCTGACGCTCTCCTTCTAGGTATGTGCTCCATCCTGACCGTCTTCCTGTAGTAATCTCTCCATCCTTACCCTCTCCTTGTAGATATGTGCTTCATCCTGACCCTCTCCTGGCAGTAATGTCTCCATTCTGCCCTCTTTCTTGTAGTAATGCCCCATCCTTGTCCACATTTAGTAATGGCCCATTCTGCTCCCATCTTGTAGAAATGCCCCATCCTTGTCCCCTTTCAGTAATGCATCATCCTTGTCCCCTTCCAGTAATGCCCGATCCTTGTCCCCCTCCAGTAATGCCCCATCCTTGTCCCCTTACAGTAATGCCCGATCCTTGTCCCCTTGCAGTAGTGCCCCATCATGCCCCCTCATTGCAGAAATGCCCCATCATGTCTCCTCCTTGTAGTAATGCCCGATCATGCCTCCTCCTTGTAGTAATGCCCCATCATGCCTCCTCCTTGTAGTAATGCCCCATCATGCCTCCTCCTTGTAGTAATGCCCCATCATGCCTCCTCCTTGTAGTAATGCCCCATCATGCCTCCTCCTTGTAGTAATGCCCCATCATGCCTCCTCCTTGTAGTAATGCCCCATCATGCCTCCTCCTTGTAGTAATGCCGCATCATGCCTCCTCCTTGTAGTAATGCCCCATCATGCCCCTCCTTGTAATAAGAGCCCCATCATGCCCCCTCCTTGTAATGCCCCCTCCTTATAATGCCCCCATCCTTGCAGTAAATGCCCCCTCCTTGTAATGCCCCCATTCTTATAGTAAATGTATCCTCCTTGTATTGCCCCCTCCTTGTAGTAAATGCCCCCTCCTTGTAATGCCCCCATTCTTATAGTAAATGTATCCTCCTTGTATTGCCCCCTCCTTGTAGTAAATGCCCCCTCCTTGTAATGCCCCCATTCTTATAGTAAATGTATCCTCCTTGTATTGCCCCCTCCTTGTAGTAAATGTCCCCTCCTTGTAATGGCCCCATCCTTATAGTAAATGCCCCCCCTTGTATTGCCCCCTCCTTATAGTAAATGCCCCATCTTGTATAGCCCCCATCTTTATAGTTAATTCCCGTCCTTGTAGTAAATGTCCCATTTTGTATAGCCCCCATCCTTGTAGTAAATGCCCCATCTTGTGTAGCCCCCATTCTTGTAGTAAATGCCCCATCTTGTGTAGCCCCCATCCTTGTAGCAAATGCCCCATCTTGTATAGCCCCAATCCTGGTATAGCCCCCATCCTGGTATAGCCCCAATCCTGGTATAGCCCCCATCCTTGTATAGCCCCCATCCTTGTATAGCCCCCATTCTGGTACAGCCCCCATCCTGGTACAGCCCCCATCCTGGTATAGCCCCCATCCTTGTACAGCCCCCATCCTGGTATAGCCCCATCCTTGTACAGCCCCCATCCTGGTACAGCCCCCATCCTTGTACAGCCCCCATCCTGGTACAGTCCCCATCCTGGTATAGCCCCCATCCTGGTATAGCCCCCATCCTTGTACAGCCCCCATCCTGGTACAGCCCCCATCCTGGTATAGCCCCCATCCTTGTACAGCCCCCATCCTTGTACAGCCCCCATCCTGGTACAGCCCCCATCCTGGTATAGCCCCCATCCTGGTATAGCCCCCATCCTGGTATAGCCCCCATCCTGGTACAGCCCCCATCCTGGTACAGCCCCCATCCTGGTACAGCCCCCATCCTGGTACAGCCCCCATCCTGTATAGCCCCCATCCTTGTATAGCCCCCATCCTGATACAACCCCCATTCTGGTACAGCCCCCATCCTGATACAACCCCCATTCTGGTACAGCCCCCATCCTTGTACAGCCCCCATCCTGGTACAGCCCCCATCCTGTACAGCCCCCATCCTTGTATAGCCCCCATCCTGGTATAGCCCCCATCCTGGTATAGCCCCCATCCTGATACAACCCCCATCCTGGTATAGCCCCCATCCTTGTACAGCCCCCATCCTGGTATAGCCCCCATCCTTGTACAGCCCCCATCCTGGTATAGCCCCCATCCTTGTACAGCCCCCATCCTGGTACAGCCCCCATCCTGGTACAGCCCCCATCCTGGTACAGCCCCCATCCTGGTAAGCCCCCATCCTGGTATAGCCCCCATCCTGGTACAGCCCCCATCCTGGTACAGCCCCCATCCTGGTACAGCCCCCATCCTGGTACAGCCCCCATCCTGGTACAGCCCCCATCCTGGTACAGCCCCCATCCTTGTACAGCCCCCATCCTGGTATAGCCCCCATCACTGGTACAGTCCCCATCCTTGTACAGCCCCCATCCTGGTACAGCCCCCATCCATTGTACAGCCCCCATCCTGGTATAGCCCCCATCCTTGGTATAGCCCCCATCCTGATACAACCCCCATCTGGTATAGCCCCCATCCTGGTATAGCCCCCATCCTGATACAACCCCCATCCTGGTATAGCCCCCATCCTTGTACAGCCCCCATCCTGGTATAGCCCCCATCCTTGTACAGCCCCCATCCTGGTAAGCCCCCATCCTTGTACAGCCCCCATCCTTGTACAGCCCCCATCCTGGTACAGCCCCCATCCTTGGTACAGCCCCCATCCTGGTACAGCCCCCATCCTTGTACAGCCCCCATCCTGGTATACCCCCCATCCTTGTACAGCCCCCATCCTGGTATAGCCCCCATCCTGGTATAGCCCCCATCCTGGTATAGCCCCCATCCTGTACAGCCCCCATCCTGGTACATGCCCCCATCCTGGTATAGCCCCCATCCTGGTATAGCCCCCATCCTTGTACAGCCCCCATCCTTGTACAGCCCCCATCCTTGTACAGCCCCCATCCTGTATAGCCCCCATCCTGTTACAACCCCCATCCTGGTACATCCCCATCCTAGTACAGCCCCCATCCTGGTACAGCCCCCATCCTGGTACAGCCCCCATCCTGGTACAGCCCCCATCCTGGTACAGCCCCCATCCTGGTACAGCCCCCATCCTTGTACAGCCCCCATCCTGGTATAGCCCCCATCCTGGTATAGCCCCATCCTTGTACAGCCCCCATCCTTGTACAGCCCCCATCCTGGTATAGCCCCCATCCTGGTATAGCCCCCATCCTGGTACAGCCCCATCCTGTATAGCCCCCATCCTGGTACAGCCCCCATCCTGGTACAGCCCCCATCCTGGTATAGCCCCCATCCTGGTATAGCCCCCATCCTTGTACAGCCCCCATCCTGGTATAGCCCCCATCCTGATACAACCCCCATTCTGGTACAGCCCCCATCCTTGTACAGCCCCCATCCTGGTACAGCCCCCATCCTTGTACAGCCCCCATCCTGGTATAGCCCCCATCCTGGTATAAGCCCCCATCCTGGTATAGCCCCCATCCTTGTATAGCCCCCATCCTGGTATAGCCCCCATCTTGTACAGCCCCCATCCTTGTACAGCCCCCATCCTTGTACAGCCCCCATCCTTGTACAGCCCCCATCCTTGTATAGCCCCCATCCTGGTATAGCCCCCATCCTGGTATAGCCCCCATCCTGGTATAGCCCCCATCCTTGTACTGTAGCAAATGCTTCCTCCTAATTTAAAAAAAAAAAATCCACATACTCACCTCACTATTCCTGTTTCACCGCCGGCTGCTTCTTCATAGCTGCGGTTCTTCTCGCGCTGTACTGCGGTCACGTGACGCTGAGCACGTCACATGATCCGCAGTCACATGATCCGGCGGGCGGGGCTTGCAGACAGTGTCCTGAGCGAGGAGAAATGTCTCCTCCGCTCTGACACACAAGAGGCGTCATGCCGGCGAGGCCGCGTGCCACCAGAGAGGGCGCTGCGTGCCCTCTGTGGCACGCGTGCCATAGGTTCGCCATCACTGCACTAGAATGTAGATAAATACAGCTCACCAGTCTCCTGCTCCTTGCTTCCGGGGCCGCTTATTAAGCTTCATGAATATTCACTACACTGAACTGCAATGGCCAATCACAGATGCTCACTCTCTGTGACAGCGTCTGTGATTGGCTGTTGCACTCAGACTGCTCCCCTATCATTTGTACCATTGTTTGTGCTTGTTTTCCTTATACATTAGTGTATGGCAACCAACTTGCTGTCGTAGTGTGTACAATAAATAAATAATGAAAACAAAATATGTAGGAGTCCCCTATATTTTTCATTCTCAGCACAGATAATGCAGCCAGCTAAATAATTAAAAGAAATATGTGTGAGATTTGCCCTTTTTTTGATTGCCAGCCTAGGTAAAACCAGGCATCTGGGGGCTGTTATTCTCAGCATAGTTAGGCCCATAGTTATTTGGCCTCCCCAGGCTACAGAATAGCAGAGCACAGCCACCTTAGAAATAGGAACATCAGTAAAAATTGCCAATTATTGGCCTCACCTGGCTCTTTCCGCTACCCTGCTGCGGTGGCAGCAGGGTTATAAAAGGGGTTAAAGACAGCTGAGTATTGACAGCTTGTCATTAAGCCCAAATTGGTTATGTTCAGGCGTCTATGTATACCCACCCATTACCAATCCGGTAAGTGAATAGTTTATAAACTCACACACACACACAGAAAAATCCTTTATTAGAAATAAAACACACTGACAACCCTTATTTTCCCATTGAATAACCCCAAACATACTGACCAACTATAATCCATAACAAGGTTCCACGAAGAACACTCAGCTCTGCTGCATCGGAGGTCACGCTGAAGGAGGAAGCATCCTATCAGAGTGAGGTCAGTGCACACAATGAGTTTTCCAAGAGCACATAGAGTGTCAGTTGTGCAGTGTGAGGTCACCATGGTAGCAGTGTCAGCTGATGTGGCTATCATGGTAATTGTGTCAGCTGACTGCTGACACGGCCGAAACTCTCGGTGTGTCCAGAGGTCGGCCACAGCTCTCAAGCCACTCATTGTATGTTCAGAGCTCGTGCTGATAGGATGCTACCTTTTTCAGCGTATCTCCGATGCAGCAGAGCGGAGTGTGCTTCGTGGGACCTCTTAATGGATTATCGTCAAAGGGTATGTTTGTGGTTCATTAGTGGTAAAATGAGGGTGGTCATTGTATTTTATTTCTGATAAAAAACTTTGTGTGTGTGTTTATTAGCTATTTACTTACTGGATTTGTAATGGGCCGGTATCCTAGACACCTGAACATTACCAATTTGGGCTTAATGACAAGCTGCCAATACTCAGCTGTCATTAACCCCTACTATCACCCCAAAGCCATCACACCAGGGCATCAGGAAGATACAGGTAAATGGCCAGAAATTGGCGATTCTAATGAATGCACCAATTTCTGGAGCAGATGCCGGCTGCTATTCTGTAGCATGGGGGGCCCAAAAGCTATGGGCTTCACCACGCTGAGAATACCATCACCCAGCTGCCTCGTTTTACCGTGGCTGGTAATCAAAAATAGGACGTAGCCCACACATTTTTTTTTTTTATTATTATTTTTTTTTAATAATTAAAAAATAAATAAATAATAATAATGGGCTCCCCTGTATTTTTGATTGCCAGCCAAGATAAAACTAGGCAGCTGGTGGCTGCAGCCTATAGTTTGTTACTTTGTCTGTGCTGAGAATTAAAAATACAGAGGAACCCTACGCATTTTGTTTTCCATTATTTATTTTACACACACATGACAGCAGGTTGGTTGCCATACACTAATGTATATGTCAACCAAGCACAAACACCAGTACAAATTGTGGGGGCACAGTCTGAGTGCAGCAGCCAATCGCAGATGCTGTTACAGAGAGGGAGTGTCTGTGATTGGCTGTTGAAATTCTATCTATCTATTCATTCATCCATCATCTATCTCTGAGGGCCCTCAAAAGAATATGGAAAAAAAACGTACAATAAACCTGATGTAACCGGCCGGTATTATAATGGATCCAGTGGACAGATCCTGTATAATATTGGTAATATTGGACAGTTGCATCTGTTTTTACATCAAAAACTGCAGATTTTTATGTTTTTTCTTTCTGCGTGAAAAAGTGGTTTGTAAATCACAGTGGAAATTAAAGGCAGTATAAAGCTTTTGGACTATATTCAGACGTTGTTTTTGTTGTGTTTTCTTTCTGCAGCCAAAACCTGCTCTCTTGGTAGTAAAAAAAAAAAAAAAAGTCTGTTTCCAAAAAGCAGGTTTTGCTGCAATTTTGGTGTGTTATCTGTCTGCTGTACGTGTTTTATATAAAGCTAGTCTCATTCACCAAAAAAGCAGCAGAAACACAAAAAAAACCCCCGCAGTAGTTGTGATTATGCTCTTTCTCATTGCCTTTAACGGTGAAAGAATTGACAAAATGCCAAAATCCACAGGTTATACATGCAGATTGTCTAGTGGATTTGTGCCCGACTGCATAACAAACTTTTTTTTTTTTCATGTGAACATTACCACGGGGTGAATACAGGGGATGGGACTGGGGTAAATTGTGCACCAACTCCACACCCTTTGGACATTGAAATCTGCAACAGTATTTATTGCTGATGTCCTTTTTGCTGCTCAGTTAATACAAGACAGTTTCCATGTCACCTGGATTCTGCTTTTGTTTGTTGTTGCTGGACCAGGACCATTGACTTTTATTGGTATTTTACTCTTTTGTGTTGTCGTGTTTTGTATCCTGATAAAAGGGGGCATCAACTGCTTCCATAAAGATGGGATGAAATCTTTTGGCTGTTTTTGAGTTCATTACCTTCAGAACTATCAGGATCCATTTTATTCACATTCCTTCAAAACCTCTATGTGCAGTCTTAGTCCAGCTTCACACCACGGTTTTGCAGATCCGGGGCTGTCCGGTGTGATTTCAGCCCCATAGTGTTCCTATGGGGCCGGATGGCAGCTATTTGCCATCTGGTTTCCCTCTGTCCGGGAGGATCTGGGAGAATTCGGATTTTTGTCCCGGACACAAAAATGCAGCTTGATGCGATTTTCTGTCTGGTGCAAAACTCTGCACAAATCAGATCCTCCCAGATCCAGCGTGATCAGGCGCCCCCTAACATGGGAGTCTATGGCGCCGGATCCAACATAATATTAATCTGGCTCCCAGGACGCCGGGTGCTGAGGCTCAGCGCCGGCTGGTGCTGAACTTCAGCACCGTGGAGAGCTCCCCGCTGACATTTCAGCAGGGACAGCTCCTGAAAGCTGCGATCTGCCGATTCCAGCAGAAAACAGGAGCGGAGGGCATATTTGCCCTCCGGTTCTGTTATGTCCAGGGCTGCCAGGTTCTGTCCAGTGCTTCCTGCAAAACACCAGACAGAACCTGCTAGACCAAAACTGTGGTGTGAAACCGGCCTTAGCAGATTTCATGGAAAGCCTAGCATTAGTGATGAGTGAGCACTACCATGCTCAGGTGCTCACAACAAGCAACCAGACGTGTGGACGAGGTACACTCGTTTGCTGAGTATAATGATAATTCAGTGGGGAACACAAGCGTTTTTCTGTAAATTCTCAAGTTCCCCATTGATTTCTATTATACATGCCATACAAGTCAGGCCTGCTCAAGCATATGACTGATCATTTCAAGTATGGTCGTATTCGCTCATTACTACCTAGCATTGCATGCTGTGCTACTATTCCATGATAATGACAGAAGCCTAGGACATAACCAAACAGACCTCATTATAAGTCAATGGTGTTTATAAGGCCATAGAGGTACTTAATCTGCCATGCAGTGGATCCGGCTGATCGTTGTAGCTTCCAGTATGAATGGAAGTCACAATGGTAAACTTAGAAATCAATGTGTACATTAATGAGAACCTGTCACGTGCTCAAAAAATTAATTGAAAATATCTTGTAAAAATCCCTAAGCTCCACTGATCCGGACTCTTAACATTTTGCAATGAGTTGCTCCATTGCACAGATATTCACTTTTATCTCTTTTGGAGTGCAGTATGTGAAATTTCTACTTATAGTGCAACTGAGCATTTCTTCAGTCTTCTCTGGAGATGTCTGCTTTAACTACCCCCCCTTACGCTCCCAATCACCGGCTGATTATTGAAGTCTCAGACACAGCTGAGCAGTGATTGGCAGTGTGTAGGAAGGAAAGATGAAATTGAAGACTGAGGGTGCCTTCACATTGCGGCACGATCCGGTCCGGGGCTGTCCAGGATGACCCTGACAGCCGCGGACCGGATCAGCACACAGGACTATAGGGCTAAATTGCCCTTCGGTCCGGTGTGCAGCCACACTCAGCTCCTGCTGCTGATGGGTCGGGACTGCGGGCGCCGCGGTCCTGACATGTCAGCGGCTGCAGCTGTGTGCGGCTGCACACCGGACTGGAGGGCATATTAGCCCTCCAGTCCTGTGTGCTGATCCAGTCCACGGCTGTCTGGGTCATCCCGGACAGCCCCGGACCGGATCGTGCCGCAGTGTGAAGGCACCCTGACAAAATGTGCAGTTAATCTGCAAGTAAAGATTTCACATATGGTACTCCAAAAGCATGAATGTGCATATCTCTGCATTGGAGCAATGCAGCACAAAATGAAAAAAGTGTCAGAATCAGGGGACATCAGGGATTTCTACAAGGCACTTATGTCAATTTTTTGAGCACGTGACAGGTTCTCATTAATGTACACATTGATTTCTAAGTTTACCATTGTGACTTCCATTCATACTTGAAGCTACAACGATCAAGTGACAGGATCTCTTTAAGCAAGAAATATAGTTATCCTCACTGGTAGTCTGTAGCATTTTCTGGGTGATCCAGAAACAGTCAGTCTTGTTAACCTTTTCTAAATAATACTGGAGTTCATCATCTCCTTATTTCCTTCTTAAGGGCCCGTTACACGCTACAATATCGTTAACGATATCGTTGGTACGTCATGGCTTTCGGAGCGGTGAAATGACATTGTAACAACGTTGTTGCGTGTGACTCCAGATACGACCAACGATAAGTCGGCTGATCCTACGGTCAATCTGCTGCATCATGGTGTGTAACACCGTGATAATGATGTCGTTTACGACTTCGCCTATTCAGAACTGAAGGACGTAGGCGATCAAATGACCGCAAGTATCGTTCGCTTGTCGCAGAATCGTTGCTGCTTCGTTCTCGATATCTGTACATGTGACATCTCACTAGTGATCAATTAACGACGTTCCAGCGATCTTGGTCAAGTCAGATCGTTTGTCGGATCGCTGGGACATTGAAGCGTGAAACGGGCCCTTTACCCTGGTGGCTAGGTGAAACCCCGTCGCATTAGCCAAGAAAGAGGAACTTTTGTAAACTTGGCATGGGGAGACAATCCAGCTGCAGCCAGTTGTCTCGCAGCCATATTTAGGAAACTGAGGAGAAGGAGGGGGGGACATTATTTATAGAGTATATTTCTCATTTTTTTTTATTCTAATAGGAAAGAAGATAGGATAGAAGCAGGAGATTGTTGGAGTGTCTGGGCATTGTTTGGGCATAAATTAATCTAAAGCCCTAACATTTCACCCCCATGACATTCTCTCATGTGTCTTAATCAAATGCCTTTAATAGGATGGATACTTATATGTGCTGCTTTTTATTCAGGCTGGACTAAGAACACTTCATGACATTGGCCCTGAAATTCGCCGAGCGATATCATGTGACCTGCAAGATGATGAGCCGGAGCAAAACAACCATGAGGAGGAGGAAGAAGATATATATAGGGTAGATATCTAACAGCATGACTTACAACTTTACAGGGTAGCAGAGGAAGGAGAATGGAAGAAACTGGTAAGAATGCTGAAGTTAGGTGTTCTGAAATTTAGACACCGCAGACTGAGCCCGGTTGTTCTGATGTAGAGGACCAGTAGAGCTGTAATTTGTTTCATGCCACAACTTGGCTGCATCAATTTGAACTTTTCATTATGAGAAGCTGTGTCATGACCTCCAGTGTGACCACTGGTCCCATACATGATGTATATCTATGTATATCTCTGCCTTATATCAGTGCAGTAATATAGTAAATGAGCAAGTCAACACAGTGAGGCCTCCTTCACACATCTGTGCCTCCAGTACAATCGACGCACATTTTGCCACATACCGGAGACACAAACATACGTATGCCAATGCAAATCAACAGTATTCTGTACACGTCTGTGTTTTGACAGACCGTGTGTCCATGTGGAGCACACGTGTCTGTGTGCTCCACACTGCAACATGTCTAGTTTTGCTGGCAGCACGGATGCCACAAGGATGTGTGATCCATGTGACACGTACTGGGGGAAATGCATGTCACTGAAATAAATGTATTTTATATTTATCTGGCTCCGGTGCGGCTGTCAAACTTGCTTCTGTATCCTGATCATTATGCCTCATGAATATTCATTGCACTGACTGCAACAGCAGACCTGGAAGCAAGTGTGACAGCAACGATGGAAACAGATAAGTATAAAATTCATACTGTCCATATGCTATCTGGATGTCACATGGATAGCACATGGACAGCCAAACTACAAAACGGACTGTTAAACGTTCGCTTTATGCATGGGCAGGTGAAGGAGGCCTTATAAAGAGTTATATCACACCAATGACTCGCACTGCTTATCAATGCCATCTGTGCTGTACGTAGATTATTCACTGTTTTTATGAGAGAATCGTGTTTAGTCTGTCTCCTCTGCCTTCTGCTTGTAAAAGCTGGTAAGGCTAATCCTATTACAAGCAGAAGGCAGTGGGACCGGCAGAAGAAACATCACATAGAATGCAATTAGACTGCAATGAGACTGCAACTAGTGAATCTTTCACTGCGTCCCTTAAGGCCTGCATACACATTAGATGAAAGTCGGCTGAAATATGACGATTTTGTCAGGATAAGAAAACCTTCTGATGTGCATGGGGACTGCCTAATTCTTCCTCTTCAGAGTCTTCCCTGAATGCGTATGTTTTCACACCTCTCTCACAGAAGCCGATATTCACAGTTGATTTGACAGTGTTTGGGAGGGAGAGATAAAAGCGCATGCCTCTAGGGAAGATTCTAAAGTAACACCCATTTGGTCTGCAAGAAAAGATTTCACATACTGTGCTTTAATAGCAACAGATGTGAATATCTCTGCAATGGAGCGATGCAGCAGAAAACAAAAAGAAATGTCAGAGCGATTGAAGATCAGACATTTGACTGATTATTTCTTAAAAAATAAATAATATAAAAAGGTCCAGTGAAAACAAATTATCCCCTATAGATAATAATAACCATGATAGAATGGAATGGCACTACTCCTCCATTCTACCTCTTTGGGGCTGCTGAAAAAAGCTGAGTGCAGAGTTCAGCAGCTCCACAGGGAATGAATGGAGCGGTGTTCGGACATCTGAACTGACGCCCCATTTTGTAATGGAATAAAAGCTGTGCTTTTTGCCGATTTGTTGAGTGTCCCAGATCTGGCACTCCCCACAGATCAGCAAGTTATCAACTATTGTTTGGATAGATAACTTGTTTTCCCTGGACTAATTCCTAAATTCTATGTTTAATAGGAAGCTGTGAGTTTCGGGCCTCAGAAACATGGTGCTCCAGCCAGTATAAAGATCCAACATGGAATGATCTATACAAAACTTCACACTTATTTACTTGCCGAATAGCATAAAGAAAGTGGTGATCGATGTTAGCCAATAATGTGGAAATCTTTAAAGACCACATTCCTGAGTTATAAGAATCCTATTGTTTGGAGGGTCCCCTGCCAAGAAGGTGATCACAGGTCCTGAGCCTCAGTGATCAGCTGTGTGAGCACCTTGACAATGAGTGTTCGGTTTCTCTGCCTATTCAAATCAGTGGGTGTAATGCAGGACAGGTCCTCCAAAATCAGACACTCTTTTTTGTAGCTGCTCTCCTCTTCGATAATGAGATGAGAATCCTGAACAGAGAAATGACCATTGTATTAAGTCACATTTCTCTAATAGGATATACAAAATTAGGGTTTCTGACCTGACTAGCCCTTTAAAGGCTACAAATGTGCCGAACTCCAGCAAGTGACATCATTCAGATAAGAACGGGATGTAGTCAGGAGAGGCAAATGCATAAATTGTACAAGAAAATGGACCATGCAGTGTTATCACTTTTATATCTGTTTACATAACTAATATTTCTTGAAATCTTCTCATTTGCAGAGAAATGGTGGTCTATTTGGAAACCACGTCAATCATGTGGCCAATGACAGACGTGATTCCTACCAGCAGACCAATACCACCCGGCGTCCCTTGCATGTGCAGCGACAGTCAATACGCTCCAGCAGTGACACTGACAAGTCGGTATATTCCCACACTGGAAACTCCATACTTCACAACCATCATAACCATGAATACTCTGGGAAACATGTGTCCAACTCCACAAATGCCAACCTAAATAACGCCAACGTGTTCAAACCTATGAATGGGAAACATGCCAGTCTGTTAGTCCATGATCACACATCCCAGAACGGTTACTACACTTACTGTAGAAATGACTACGAGAAGCCAAGAAAGTCCAGTATAAAGAGGTAATGCCCATCTTAAGACATTCAGGTGTGTATCTTATAATGGATTAAAGGAACACTCTGGGCACAACTGGTACAGTGGGTTATGACTAGTTCGGGGCATGAGGGGGTGGTGCGGGACATTGGGATGTAAACACCAAAGAGAACCTTTGTCACACACCACCCACCCGGGCCCTGCGCGAGGTACAATCTAGTGGAGTGTTACTTAAAGGCAATTTGTCGCCAGTATTTTGATACTCTATCTGTTTCTTTTATGTAGGGACAGAGATCTTGATTCCAGCAATGTGTTGCTTACTGAGCTGCTTGCTGCCATTTCGATACAATCACTGTCTTCTCTGCTGTAGATCTAGCAGTGCTCAAAATGGTGAGCCCTGCTTAACCTCAACCACACCACTGATTGGCCACTTATTGCTTTTAACCCAACCCACACTACTGATTGGCAGCTTTTTGTGTACACTGTGCAGTGCTGGGGGCGGAGTTACACAGAGCAGGACTACATGCACTTTACAACTAGTCCTGTAGCAATAATCTCTTTCTCATAAATCACTGATTGTATTCAAATAGCAACCCTTATCCTAGTAAGTGATACATTACTGGGATCAGGGACTTAGCCATACATCATTCTGCTCTCAGATTACCTACCAAAACCCACTGACAGATTCCCTTTAAATGATATGCTCCATCATATCACCGTTGGACGTTTGGGAGAACAAAGGGGCACAGGTCCTTTAGTGGTCAATGTGAGTGAATATGGCTGGGAATTAAATTCCCATAGAAGTTTTGTTCTTCTGCACCACCCATGATACGTACCCATGGATTCAAACATTTGTTATATGAGGCTCATTTAGGCTTACTACTTGTGTTATATTTCTCAGCCTTGATGCATGATCAACACTTTTAAAGGCTGGATGACCCTCTAATTGTTTGAATTTTTTTAATCATGGCAGTAGGTGTATATCAGTAAAAGAAATACATATTTAACATAATGACTATTATTGCAGGTCTTAAATCTGTGTGAACCCCCACAAAAATATTCCTAAAATGCTTTATCCTCCCATAAGTATTTATTTACAATTGTGGCCAAAAGTATTGAGACCCCTGCAATTCTGTCAGATAATACTCAGTTTCTTCCTGAAAATGATTGCAATCACAAATTCTTTGGTATTATTATCTTCATTTAATTTGTCTTCAATGAAAAAAACACAAAAATAATTTTCTTAAAGCCAAACTGGATATAGTTCCACACCAAACATAAAAAAGGGGGTGGAGAAAAGTATTGGCACTGTTAGAAAAATCATGTGATGCTTCTCTAATTTTGTGTAATTAACAGCACCAGTAACTTACCTGTGGCACCTAACAGGTGTTGGCAATAACTAAATCACACTTGCAGCCAGTTGACATGGATTAAAGTTGACTCAACCTCTGTCCTGTGTCCTTGTGTGTACCACATTGAGCATGGAGAAAAGAAAGAAGACCAAAGAACTGTCAGAGGACTGGAGAAACCAAATTGTGAGGAAGCATGAGCAATTTCAAGGCTACAAGTCTATCTCCAAAGACCTGAATTTTCCTGTGTCTACCGTGCGCAGTGTCATCAAGAAGTTTAAAGCCCACAGCACTGTGGCTAACCTCCCTAGATGTGGACGGAAAAGAAAAATTGACAAGAGATTTCAATGCAAGATTGTGCGGATGATGGATAAAGAACCTCGACTAACATCCAAACAAGTTCAAGCTGCCCTGTAGTCCGAGGGTACAACAGTGGCAACTCGTACTATCCGTCGGCATCTGAATGAAAAGGGACTGTATGGTAGGAGACCCAGGAAGACCCCACATCTTACCCCGAGACATAAAAAAGCCAGGCTGGAGTTTGCCAAAACTTACCTGAGAAAGCCTAAAACGTTTTGGAAGAATGTTCTCTCTTTTTGGGAAAAGGCATCAACATAGAGTTTACAGGAGAAAAAAAGAGGCATTCAAAGAAAAGAACACAGTCCCTACAGTCAAACATGGTGGAGGTTCCCTGATGTTTTGGGGTTGCTTTGCTGCCTCTGTCACTGGACTGCTTGACCGTGTGCATGGCATTATGAAGTCTGAAGACTACCAACAAATTTTGCAGCATAATGTAGGGCCCAGTGTGAGAAAGCTGGGTCTCCCTCAGAGGTCATGGGTCTTCCAGCAGGACAATGACCCAAAACACACTTCAAAAAGCACTAGAAAATGGTTTGAGAGAAAACACTGGAGACTTCTAAGGTGGCCAGCAATGAGTCCAGACCTGAATCCCATAGAACACCTGTGGAGAGATCTAAAAATGGCAGTTTGGAGAAGGCACCCTTCAAATATCAGGGACCTGGAGCAGTTTGCCAAAGAAGAATGGTCTAAAATTCCAGCAGAGCATTGTAAGAAACTCATTGATGGTTACCGGAAGCGGTTGATCGCAGTTATTTTGGCTAAAGGTTGTGCAACCAAGTATTAGGCTGAGGGTGCCAATACTTTTGTCTGGCCCATTTTTGGAGTTTTGTGTGAAATGATCAATGTTTTGCTTTTTGCTTCATTCTCTTTTGTATTTTTTCATTGAAGACAAATTAAATGAAGATAATAATACCAAAGAATTTGTGATTGCAATCATATTCAGGAAGAAACTGAGTATTATCTGACAGAATTGCAGGGGTGTCAATACTTTTGGCCACATCTGTATAGGAGCAAATTTGGTCCATAATGGGTACATGTTAATCTTTGGGCTGTGTTCACACCGGGGATGTCCTTTTATCTTTTATGCAAACTGTTGTGCTTTCTGCTATAATCTGAAGCCACGATGCAGATGGGAACAGATTTTCACTGATCAGATAGAAATATGGAGGCTCTGATCCAGTGCACCCGACTGATGTGATCAGCGGGCTCGATCCTATACCCATATGTGATGGCTTATATCTGACCTCACACATGTGTTTAGGGTTTGGGTGCCCTATTGTGGTTGTTAGATGAAATCCATGGGACACCTACAAGGAGTGAATAGGGCATAGGTTTTGCTAGCTGCAGGCTCATGCACTCATTCGCACCTACTCATGGGTCATTTTTTGACCACTTTTGGCAGCTGTACTATGGGGTGCTTACATTGTAGCTGCCTAGAGAAAAGTAGCGTTTCATTCTTTGTGGATGTCTGTGCTAAACCACTGATCCTGGGAGATATTGAGGTTGGATTCTGGAAGATTAGCTGAAGGACACAAGCCTCCCCAAGTACCTTCCTCCATGGCATAGAGAATCACTCATAGGATGTGCCACCAAGCCGACAATGATTCTTCCTGCCTGGTCACCACATAGGCAGGTTTATGCCGTGCTGTCTGGCTTGATAGATTGGTGGGTGCAGGCTGGATATGTGTAGAGAGTTGGGATGATTTAGGGTCTATGCCTTTGTTTTCTCTCCCGCTTCCTTCAGACCTAGCGCCATTCCCTACTTCCGCCATCTCTGAGCACTGTCGTTATCTTGTATAAGGCACTATTTGCATGAAGTGTTAATCTGTCTCTTCTTAGACCCTCTACAGGTCGGTTTCTAACTCTCACTGCATTTGTGCCGCGTTGTGCCGTCTACTTATGTAATAACTGATATTTATTTCCTGTCTAATAAATATCTTCCCATATTTGTATGGCTTTCCTGGATAGGACCCGCTATTATGAGAGTTATATTAGGTATGTTCCTCTGTGTTCGTGAGATAGCTGCTTGTGCCATACAATATATGCGAAGGCAAATAGTTATTACATGCTCGGCTGTAGTGTCATAGTAGTATCTGCATGCTCTGTACTGTATATACCGTATACCATTCACTGCAAACCATGACTTGAGCTCAAAACTGATGACGCCCCTGATAATTCCCTGTTCTCCGTGTAACAGTACCAGTGCACATTTTGAGAGTTTCAACTCTGTCTCCATTTCTGTTTTGTCATTGTAATGACCCCTAGTCGCTACAATGCTAGAACGTTGGGAAGCGCTAGCATTGAAGCTCGAGGTTGAGTGGGATTTTACATCATAAAAAAAAAAACCCTTAAGGCTACGTTCACATGCTGCGTTTTTGCTGCGTTTTCTTTGGCTCTGTTTTCCCCTAAACACATCTGCAACTGTGTTAAGCCCCTTTCACATCAGTGGTTTTCACTGATTGCAGCAGATCCAGCAGATTTACCGCATCTGCCACCTAAAGGCCGCACTTAGCTGCTTAGCTGTACCTGGCTAGACATAGAAATTGCGCGGAGCCCCACGCATTTTTTTGACTCCGACTCCGAGACGACTCCGACTCCGAGACGACTCCGACTCCGAGACGACTCCGACTCCGAGACGACTCCGACTCCGAGACGACTCCGACTCCGAGGCACTCCGACTCCGAGGCGACTCCGACTCCGAGGCGACTCCGACTCCGAGGCGACTCCGACTCCGAGGCGACTCCGACTCTGAGGCGACTCCGACTCTGAGGAGACTCCGACTCTGAGGAGACTCTGACTCTGAGCCTCTGACTCTGAAATTCATTAAATAATTAAAAAAAAAAATGCGTGGGGCTCCGCGCAATTTCTATGTCTAGCCAGGTACAGCTAAGCAGCTGGGGGCTGGAATCCGCAGCGCAGGGATGCCCAAGCTTTCTGGGCACCCCCCGCTGCAAATTGCAGCCCGCAGCCGCCCCAGAAGATGGCGCGTTCATTGAAGCGCCATCCTCTGGCGCTGAACCCCGCTCTTCCAGCGGCCCTGGTGGCGGTGGCACACAGGGTAATAAAGGGGTTAATACCAGCTTTGTTATACAAGCTGGTATTAAGCCCGAGATTCTTAATGTCAGGCCACGTTTGACCCAGCCACTAAGAATCTCCAATAAAGGGTTAAAAAAACACAACACAGAGAAAATTTTTTATTTGAAATAAAAAAAAAAGCCATTAGGGACTCCATCTTTAATTAAAAAAATCCTCTTCCGTCCGACGTAGTCCAAAACGCGATGTCCTCTCTGCTACATCCCCTGTGCATAAATATAGATGTCTATGCACAGGGAATGAGCAGACTGAGAACAATCTCAGCACTGCTACATCAGGCAGCAGGCGGGCTCTAGGACCCTGGAGCTGCACAGAGAAGACAGCTGGACTCGGCTCGCAAAGAAACAGCAGTTACTTTGCGAGTTTCCCTGCTATCACTGGCACAGTAGCCAGTGATTACTCGCACGAGTCTAATGCAAACAATGGCAATCCGAGTTTTGTCAGCGTTTCTGACAAAACTAGGATTGATATTGATTTGCATTGGACTCGTGCGAGTAATCACTGGGAAACTCGCAGAGTACCGAGTCCTGCGAATCCCTTACTACTCGCCGAGTAACGAGTCCTAGCGAGTAGATTCGCCCATCCCTAATGGTAATAAAAAAAAAGTAAAAATAAAATACTCACCTAAACTCGAGTGTCCCAGGATGCAAGGGAAAGGTGTCTGGTCCAGAGATCAGCTGCAAGGACTTGACATCCAGTAAAGCAATCAGCTGATTCAGTCAGCTGACCGGACGGCACATCAGCTGATCGGTTTACTGGTGTCAGATTGATTAGCTGATTTTGGATCCGGTTTGGACTTCGCTGGACCCTGGACTATGTCGGAGGGAATTGGTGGCTATTTTAATAAAGCGGTGAATGAGGCGTCTGTGTTTTTTTTTTTTTCTTATAAAGCTCTTTTTTTCTTGCGTCTGTGTGGTTTTTTTAAACTCTTTCACTATTGCTAATCGACGACTATCATATTGGCGGCTGACATTAGCAATAGGGGCTTGGTGTCAGCTGCAAAATAAGCTGTCACCAACCCCATTATTACCCAGTCTGCCACCGTGCAGGGCAGCTGGAAGAGCAGGGCAACCGCCAGTTTTGACATCTCTTATGGAGGCTCCAAATCTAGGGCCACTGCCTTGGGCCTCACCACGCTAAGAATTCCAGCCCTCAGCTGCCGGGGTTACCTCTGCTGGCAATAAAAATACAGCAAAGCCCATGCTTTTTTTTTTTGTTAAACTAAAAAAAAGGGCTTCCCTGGATTTTACATTCACAGAAAAGATAACACCAAGCAGAGGGGGTTGGCAGCCAGTAGCTACTTGGGTTACCCTTAGCTGGTAATAGAAAATGCTACGGGAGCCCACGTGTTTGTTTTTTTTTTCTTTTTAACAACAACAAAAAAAATAGGGCTCCTTTGTATCTCCATCGCCTGGAATGGAGAAGACAGGAAATAATGACATCAGGGACAATATTATTTTGTATATGGCGGATCCAATTGGAGACCTTCCCGCCCTGTTAAAACAAAGAGAGACTTTTGGGGAGTTCTCAGGTTTTCAGTTAAATAAAGCAAAATGTGAGCTATTGATGTTAAGGAACACGGGAGGTGAGTTTGAGCTGAGAAACAAACAGAAGGATATACATGGTATTCCTATATCGGCAAATTCAATAAAATACCTAGGCATACAAGTGGGAAATGATCCTACATCTATATATAAATTAAATTATACCCCGTTGATCCTGAAAATTGAAAGGGAGCTGGAGAGATGGGAGGGATTGCCTCTATCCGTTCTCGGGAGATGTCATCTTATAAAAATGATCAGCTTCTCGAGATCCCTATATCCTCTTCAGACTGTCACCCTCCTCCTCAGACATTCAGATGTCAACAAGATTAACTGAGCCTTTACGAAGTTGCTCTGGAAGGGCAAGAAACCAAAGATTCGAAGTAGCACGCTAATGCTCATGAGGGATATGGGAGGATTGGGATTCCCAAATGTGAGGGGCTATAATTTGGCCTGCTTGACGAGACACATCATAGATTGGATTAAATGGACTAGCGTGCTTTTGGATTATGAATTGGAGTCTGAGTGGTGTAGTCCGTGGGAAGCGGTAGCAATTCTACACTCATCGGCCTCGAACATTGACCCCTGGATGAAAAATTCTGTGATATTTAGAGACATGTTGGGAGCATGGAAGGCGATCAGGAAAAAAATGGGATTATCATGGAGAGAGTCGAAGTATCTCAACCCCTGGCGTCACCCTGACTTTACTCTAGAGACAATGCCCTTTTTAAAATATGGAGAGAAAGGGGAGTTAAAAGACTTAATGCAGCTACGTGAGGGCAGATGGCTGACCAATGTGGAGGTATTGGAGAGATGGCGTTGGCTCCCACTCACGTACTCCAATACAAGCAAATACAGTTGCATATATTTCAATAGCTTCGAGACTTGAAACAGGAATGTGAGAGACACAAACTTGACAAACTCCTAGACAGGGATGGGAATACTATCAACATATACATGATTTATAGCACTCTGAGGGACCGCACATACACAAGGTAGTGAGAGGATCCGGGCATAAGACGGATATATTCCATGGGATGTGGGAGTGTAGGAAAATACCACAAGCCTGAGGTGTAGGAACGCTGAGGAGCCTCAATATAAATAGAGACCAAATGAAAATGTTCCACATAATTGTAATACTTTTTAAAAGACTGATACTATGTCACTGGCTAGATAAAACGGTACCAACTCTGAATGCATTAACTAGGGTGGATAAAAAATCCCCGATAATGGAGAAGGTCGAGTCAGAAGGGGATAGGGACAAGAAAACTTCAAAGTTCTTTGGGAAATGGCGCCATTTCATTATTTCACATTTATCAGGGGAGGAGATGCGTCTTCTAGACTCACAGAATGGTACGCTCTAGAACTTCTCCATGTTATACTAGGAGAATTGAAGGTAACGTGACTTGCCTATATATAGTATATGACTTATGAACAACTAATGCCGGAATACCAGGGATTGGTCAGCAGACAGTTAATAGAACAAGATGGGATTGGGAAGGGAGATGTTGATTTTTCAATATATGTAGCAAAAAAATGTACGGAGGTTCTTTTGTTCACGGTTAGTCTTCTCTGTACATAAAGGAATATGGTCGACTGTAACATCTGCGTTGTTTTATGATGGCTGTTGTTAATGTCTCAAAGAAAATCTTATAAAAAAGATAGTTAAATAAAACGCATCCTCAAAAATAAGCACCAAAAAACGCATTGCATTTTTTTCTTCTGCTCAAAAAAAACGGATACTCAAAATTCAGCAAAAATGGATCCTCAAAAAATGCGGCAAAAATGCAGGGTGTGAACGTAGTCTTAAAGTGGTTGCATGTAAAAAAGGTTTTTCTCTTCCTTTCTCCCAAAAAGAGCTCGTTATCACATTATCACAGCGAGGGTCCTTGGGTCCAAAGAAATTTATTTTGAACCCATCAGTCTATACAAAATATGTAGAGCCTTAGTTTTAATTGTCAGACATAGGGCCCACCTCTGGATCCTCCGGTGCTGTGGTGGGCCAGTCCAACACCCTCTCTCGCAGATTTCATGATCTGTGTGCAGACTTCAATGCCCAGACTGACCACGGGTCTCCTGTTTTGAAATGTCCATCTTATATATACCTATGAGTGTGTTAGTTTGTGTCTGCAAACCCATGGAGGTCTGCACATATATATAGACGTCATTCCAATCTATTCCATTATGGATTGGAGATTCTCCCTGTGATTTCCCGCTTTTTATTACTATAGATCGGAGTCTGGGGAAAGAAACCTTCCTGTCATCTTCCGTGAAGATCCCGACTTCTTGGACTATGAGGATCCTTACCTGGGTGAACCTGAGTACTATAGTGGAGATGAATGCTATGAAGAGGACACCATGCTCTCAGGAGACAGGTGCGGGATTAAGGGCTTCAGAACATCCAGTCTTTACTACCGATACAATTCCAGAAATTAATAAAAAACCTTTATTCAGGCAACTGTATGAGGAACCGGCAATGTATCCAGCCAATGACCTAGACTATGAGAGACCTAAAGGCTACCACCATCCGCACAGCTTCTTCGAAGAAGATGATCCTCAGATATGTTATGAATCTAGGAAATCACCCAGGCGGAGATTACTGCCTCCAACTCCTCCATGTGAGTAGATTCCCAATGAAGAGAATTTGAGTCATCAGTAAATTGATATGCACATGAACTATTCACCATACAGGGTACTGTGCAGGTGCACGGATGGCCGGGGTGGAACATGGACTTTTACTATCTTGTTTTTTTCCATTTTGCAGCAAACAGAAGATCTTCATTTAATTTTGAATGCCTCCGAAGACAAAGCAGCCATGATGAAATACCTCTATCCCCAGCCTTTCATCACCGCACAGCATTACCCCTTCATCTAATGCAGCAGCAGGTACATGTCTCACATCTGTACAGGTTTAGCATGAACAGAAATTATGTGTTTGTTATTGTATCTCCACGCTCCTCTAACTCCTGTGAAGCCAGAGTTGTCAATCAAGAAAGAGGGGGAAGTAGGCGGAAAGGTGTCATACTGCTTGGCCATGCCCAGGGTGCACTACACTGCTCTAAAGTGCTCAGCCAAACCCAGGGTGTACTGAGCACCTCCATAGAGGATCTGAACAATTGCTGGCAAACACAACAATCGAATCAGACTACAATTTTTACTGTCCCCTACATAGTCTATGCACTTATAACCACAGACAGTTGTGGGCACATACCAAAATTCCCTGCCTAACAGTCACATCATTTCTTTGCACATATAAAAAGATCTTTAGAAAAAGTATTTCTAAAGTCTGTTTATGAGATGAAAATTAGGGCTTAGACTAGTCAAGGGGGCGTTAGTTCCCCAACTAGACAGCCCTCTTAGCATGTTATCACACCCTTGCACCTCTCTGAAGCCAGGTGTATGTGTCTCAGCTTCAGAGAGGCATAGTGCACATGATCGAAAATGTAGATGACTTCTGATGATGCACAGTGAGCCTTTCTGAAGACCAGCCGTATACACCCAAGTTCAGAAGCTCAGTGCTGAGGGGTACAAACATCTGATTACGTGCGCAAATAAATAATGGGGCTGTTAGGCAGGGGATTTTGATATGTGCCCACAACTTTCTGTGGTTATGGGGGCACAGAGGACTGACAGGTTCCTTTTACGCAAAAAGTAAGTAAATCTCAACCTGTTGTAACATGACGGCCCGTGCAAATACAAAGGAGTTCTGACAGTGCGCGCATTGCACATAGAGAGACTGCAGAATTTATGTAGTTTCATAGTTTTTAAGGTTGAAGGAAGACTTTAAGTTTATGTAGTTCAACCCATAGCCTAATATGTTGATCCCTAGAAGGGAAAAAACCCCATGTGGCAACACTAAGCTCCACATTGGGGGAAAAAATTCCTTCCTGACTCCACATACGGCAATCAGACTAATTCCCTGGATCAGCGCCCTATCAAAGAATCTAGTATATATAACTGGTAATATTATAATTTTCAAGAAAGGTATCCAGGCCATTCTTAAATGTTAGTAGTGACTCACTCATTACAACATCATGTGGCAGAGAGTTCCATAGTCTCACTGCTCTTACAGTAAAGAATCCGCGTCTGTGATTATGATTAAACCTTCTTTCCTCCAGACGTAGAGGATGCCCCCTTGTCCCAGTCTCAGGCCTAAGAGTAAAGAGATCATTAGAAAGGTCTCTGTACTGTCCTCTCATATATTTATACATTATTAGAAGATCACCCCTAAGCCTTCGTTTTTCCAAGCTAAATAACCCCAAGTTTAATAACCTGTCTTGGTATTGCAGACCCCTCAGTCCTCTAATAACCTTGGTCGCTCTTCTCTGGACCCGCTCTAGTTCAGCTATGTCTTTCTTATACACCGGAGACCAGAACTGTACACAGTATTCTAAGTGTGGTCGCACTAGTGACTTGTGTAGAGGTAAAATTAAAACTATGTTCTCATGAGCATCTATGCCTCTTTAATGCATCCCATTATTTTATTACCCTTGGCAGCAGCTGCCTGATACTGGCCACTAAATATGATTTGGACTTAAAAAAAACCATTTCACCTATTGTGAATAGTGAATCCTATGTTATGTCCTCTATATAGAAGTGGTATTAGTCATTGTACTGGAGGAGGTGAGCTGTGATATCACCTATTGTGAATGGTGGATCTTGTGTTATCTACTGTATATAGAGGTGTTATCAATCATTGTACAGGAGGAGGAGGTGAGTTGTGAATGGTGGATCCTGTGTTATATACTGTATATAGAGGTGTTATCAATCATTGTACAGGAGGAGGAGGTGAGCTGCAATATCACCTGTTGTGAATAGTGGATCCTGTATTATGTACTGTAAATAGAGGTGTTCTCAATCATTATACAGGAGGAGGTGAGCTGTGATATCACCTATTGTGAATGGTGGATCCTGTTATCTACTGTATATAGAGGTGTTATCAGTCATTGTACATGGGAGGAGGAGGTAAGCTGTGAATCACCTATTGTGAATGGTGGATCCTGTGTTATCTGCTGTACATAGACGTGTTATCAGTCATTGTACAGGAGGAAGAGGTGAGATGTGATCTCACATATTATGAATGGTGGATCCTGTGTTATCTACTATATATAGAGGTGTTATCAGTCATTGTACAGGGGAGGTGAGCTGTGATATCACCTATTGTGAATGGTGGATCCTGTGTTATCTACAGTACATAGAGGTGTTATCAGTCATTGAACAGGAGGAGGAGGAGGTGAGCAGTGACATCACCTAATGTGAATGGTGGATCCTGTGTTATCTACTGTATATAGAGGTGTTATCAGTCATTGTACAGGAGGAGGTGAGCTGTGATATCACCTATTGTGAATGGTGGATCCTGTGTTATCTACTATATATAGAGGTGTTATCAGTCATTGTACAGGAGGAGGTGAGCTGTGATATCACCTATTGTGAATGGTGGATCCTGTGTTATCTACAGTACATAGAGGTGTTATCAGTCATTGAACAGGAGGAGGAGGAGGTGAGCAGTGACATCACCTAATGTGAATGGTGGATCCTGTGTTATCTACTGTATATAGAGGTGTTATCAGTCATTGTACAGGAGGAGGTGAGCTGTGATATCACCTAATGTGAATGGTGGATCCTGTGTTATCTACTGTATATAGAGGTGTTATCAGTCATTGTACAGGAGGAGGTGAGCTGTGATATCACCTATTGTGAATGGTGGATCCTGTGTTATCTACTATATATAGAGGTGTTATCAGTCATTGTACAGGGGGAGGTGAGCTGTGATATCACCTATTGTGAATGGTGGATCCTGTGTTATCTACTGTATATAAGAGGTGTTACCAGTCATTGTACAGGGGAGAGGAGAGCTGTGACATAGCAGCAACGAGGTGTTATCAGTGAGGCGGCCGTCACACGTAGCTATATCGTGAGCGATATTGTAAGCGATCACGTGCACGCGCGATCGCTAACAATATCGTTCACATCGCTGGTGAGCTGTCACACAGACAGACTCACCAGCGATGTGGACCAGCGAGATCGCTGGTAACTATGGTACACATCGGGTTACTAGGCGCCGCGCGGCGCTTAGTAACCCGACGTTTACCATAGATGCCATCTCCCAGCATAGGCTCTGCCGCTGGGAGATCGTTCATCGTGGTGTCACACACCACGATGAAGCAGATTGAACAAGCGTTTATCGCTTGATATGAGCTCCGGCTCTCATATCTGCAATGTCACGATCAAGCGATTTTACATTGTAAAATCGCTTGATCGCACGCAGCGATGCACAAACGATATCGCTTAAGCGATCAAAAAGCAGATCGCTTAAACGATATAGTTAGCAATATTGCACCGTGTGACGGCCGCCTGATTATAATGTTGTATGTGATCATAATGAGACTGCTGAAAAGCTGTTTGTTCATATTAGGAACTACAGCTCCTGTTCATCAAAGTTTTTATCTTAAGAAAACTTGCATAAAAAGGCTTGAAAAGTCACAAAAATGTTTGTGCAAAGCCTGATTTTGCAAAAATGTGAGTTTTGATATTTTAACTTCATTTTTACCCAGCTCTGACAAATGACAAAGTAGATGAAGCTGGGACATGATGATCAAAATGATGACAAGCAGCGGCATTTCTTACGTCACAAATCTCACTTGTCTGTGACTGGAGGTAGTTTTGAGTTGAGGTACACATGGAGGTGCAGGCTGCTTTGCTGGATTTATTAAGAGGTTTCCTCAGTCCACTGCACTCTCTCATCACGACAGGAGTTTTTCATGATGGCCTTAATGAACTGGAGCCTATGAGGCTATGTGCACACTGGTCATTTTTGATCAGTTTTTGGTGCTGCATTTCTTTAAACTGCACCAAAAACAGATCAGTAACTGTGTCTGCCAGCAAAGTGAATGGGATTTTCAATTTGCTGTGCAAACATCAGTGTTTTTGACTCCTACGTTAGTGGTGGAGAAAGCGCATCCAGAAAATAATGAGTGTTAATTATTGCTCTGTTTTTCTGCTGCAATTTCTCCATTGACTTCATTCTAATGAAAAAAAAAAAGCATCACAGACTGATTGGTAATCACACGGAGAATGCTTTTTTAGTGAGCTTTCCACAGCACAAACACTCCAATTACTTACCCTTCTGGGCGATCCCTCGGTGAGCCCCGGCGATGTGTTTCTTCCAGGTATCGCCCTGTACAGGACCTGCGAGTACTAACAGGAATTGGACATGTGACTCAGCCTGAAAGTCACATGGTCCGATCCTTTTGACTTCCCACAGGTTCTGTACAGCGTGATACCCTGAAGGAACACATCTCTAGACACTGCGGACCTTGGGGAAGGTAATAAACTGTGTGTGTGTGTCTGTCTGTGTCTGTCTTCTCTTCCCTGTCCCCTATGGAATAGTAGTGCGTTTTTGCTTTGAAAAACCAAAGTACAGCACTAAGAAAATGGAGCAAAAAAGCAACACAAACGGATGATGCATTTTTTCATGCTTTTTTTGCAAAAAAAAAAAGAGGATCCGTCTTTGCTTCAGAAACTGCGCCACAAATGGATCAACACTGTGTGAATGAGCCCTTAAGGTACCGTCACACAGGGACATATCTCCGGCGATATTGCCGGGGATCGCGGGAGCGCGCATCCCTGACAACATCGCCGGTGAGATGTCACACTGAGCAACTTACCGGCGATGTCGCCGGCTAGTTGCCGCGGCTATCGCTCGCTGAGTTGCCCAGCAACCCAGCGAGCGATAACCCGCAATGTTGTAGATAGGCGGAATCGCCCGTAACATTGCGGGTTGCCGCGTTACACAGGGCGATCAGGCAGAATCGCCTGAGCAACATCGCCAGGTTTCCCAACATTGTTGGGAAACCTGGCGATGTGACTCAGGCGATTCATCGCCTGATTATCGCCCCGTCACACGAGGCAATTCGCCGGCGATGTCGCCGCAACCTGACCACGCCCCTCGGTTGCCGGCAACATCGCCGGCGATATCTCCCCGTGTGACGGTACCTTTAGAGTGACTAGTTGCTTAGGCTGGCTTCACACCACGGTAGAATCTGGTCTGGGGCTGTCCGGTGTAAACCTGACAGCCCCGGACCCGATTTTGCTCTAATGCAGCCCTATGGGGCCAGATGGAACCGGATGGCAGCTATGTGCCCCCACGTTTGTGTCCAGGGTGAAAAATCTGCCCAAATCGGATCCTCCCGGATCCGGGGCAATCCGGCGCTCCCTAACATGGCAGATTGCCGAGGATCCAGGAACCGGACACTGGAGGCTGAAGTTTAGCAGCGAGCACTGCTAAACTTCAGCACCACCGACTGTTCCCTGCACACATTTCAGGACTGCGTCTAGCTCCCGCTAACCGCGATCTTGAAATTGCAGCGGCTGCAATTGAAGACTCCGGCTGTAAACCGGACCGGAGGGCATATTAGCCCTCCTTTTCTGTTTGCAAATCAGGTCCGGGTGGGTGTCTGACCTCTGTGGCCGTCTGTCCTCTTTCCTAGCCTAGATGCTGACTGCAGTAGGGCTGAAGCGGTCACGTTCTCGATGTGTCTCCTCCTGATATATTAGTGCATTTAAGTTTAATACGACATCTGTGCTCGCATTAGCTTCACTTTAAAGCTTCATTTCCTGTTTTAGAGTCGCACGACACACTCAATTAACGTGACATTTCCCAGAATCTAAGTAATGCTGCGGAGACGTCTCCATCTAAGGGCTGTGACAAGGCATCTCTGCCTGGATATCAGATCAGTCGTGGTTCTTCTTATTAATGAAGTGTAATTCTCCAATCTTTGCTCTTTCCATTCTGCTAAATGACTGTTTTTTCTTGTGACATAACCATTCACCTTCTAGTGGGGTGATGTAATGAGATCTGTGTCCTCACTCGGCGGTTCATCATGAAACGTGTTAATGTCTCTTATGGCCGAAGCTCCATCCTGGTGAATATTAATGGTTGATCTGGTGATATTTCATTTTGTGAGCAAATGCCATACTGGAATAAGATCCTGCCTATATGCACCGAGAGGGAGAATGTAATAATTGCTGCCAGATTGAGTTTATGGTTTTTTACCTGGTGTACATGCTGCTGTTTTCATGAATCCAACGATGATTTTCTTTTGTTCCTGCATCCTTCCATTCCTGGGATATGGCTCTTACTTTCCTGTTTAAAAATCCAGTCTTGTTATCTAGTGGGCATGTAAAAGTCCTGTCACACACAAGGACCGCTCCAGTGATCCCGACAGCGATAACGACCTGCCGGGATCGCTGGAGCGTCGTTACCTGGTCGCTGGGGAGCTGTCAAACAGCCAGATCTCCCCAGCGATCAGGGGCATGAGAGCCACCTCCCACATCGCTGAAGGCGATGTTACCAGCGTCCTCCCTGCTTAGAGCTGCCTGTAAGCAGGGAGGACGCTGGTAACTATGATAAACACCAGGTATCTAGGCAGCGCGCCCTGCCTGGATACCCAGATTATCATAGTTACCAGCGTCCTCCCTGCTTACAGGCAGTGCTAAGCAGGGCGCACGCTGCCTGGATACCCGGTGTTTACCATGGTTACCAGCCAGTAAGGTCACTGATCGCTGGTCTCTCGCTGTCACACGCAGCGATGCGTGCTGACCAGCGGAAAACCAACAATCAAAAATGACCCAGAACACTTTGTAACGATCAGTGATCTCACAGCAGGAGCCTGATCACTGCTAAGTGTCACACATAACGACATCGCTGGAGAGATCGTTGTAATGTCACAGTTACGATCTCTCTAACAAAATCATTATGTGTGACTGGGCCTTTACTCAACTCTTCTCAGTGGGCGCCTTCCTGTGGTCCACGCCTACTTGGCTAACAAGGCTGGATTTCTATACAGAGGGCCAGATCTCAGGAATGGAGAGACGCAGGAACAAAAGAAAGACGTGACTGGATTAAGGAATAGAGATGAGCGATGTTTGATTGAACATGATCACCAATTTTAAATTTGACCTGTTTTGGGCGATGTTCGAGTCATTCGACGAATGCGAACGATTTGCTAAAATCCAGTAATGTGAGTTTCTGTTCGATAATGCTTCATTGCCAAAAGCGTTACTGACTTTTCACAGTAATGCTTTTGTTCAATGTTATTATGAGTTTCAGTGTCTAGTAGTGAATAGTGGGTAGGGGGGGTCTGGAGAGACGTCTGTGGTCAAATAATGCAGATCTCCATTTTATTTACTTACTGTGGGTGGTCCGGTCTGTCAGCCTATCAGCACACATAGAGCAAAGTACACTTTTTGCACACAAGGGCTTGTGTCATTGGCTGGGTATGTCACATACCCTTGCCATATAAGATCCAGTCATTTTCCCTCCTCACCATTTTATCAGTGTTGGAGCTCAGTGTCAGACGTCACCGCCGCTGCTGTGTGCGCTACAAAGATAGTTGGATAGCGATTCCATTCCAAGTAATAGCGAAATAGTAAGCATAGGGACTACTTTCAAGAAGAAGAAGAGATACCTGAGGAGGCGGTTGTCTCCGCCGAAACGCGTTGTATCCGTTTTTTATATTCTCGCATGTTTTGAGGAATAAATTTTTTGTGACAAGAGTTCTTAAAATCATTACCACGGGAGCGCGGCCACTATAGAATTGGATCACTTCTATTGATACTTTCAAGAAGAGCCATTTTTAGGCAGGTCTGTTCCAGTGCTGCAAGCGTTTTTTACAGCATCTGGCCAAATCTAGCCAAGTAAGTCCTTTTTGGCTAGTAGCAGTGTGTGCCAGCCACTGGTGTAGCACTGCTGTGAAGAAAGCTACACCTACTGTGTTTACTAGTCTTTTTTTATTGCATCTAAGGCTGCTTTCACATCACATTGTTGTTGGATCCGTGGCTGTACGTTTTACAACGGATCTGATTTGGCCCCCATGTTATCTTGTGGGGGTTGGATCGGATTGGATTTGGCCTAATTGCCATCCAATTTTGTGGGATCTGATTTGTGTCCAATTTTTTGCTGTACCCAAAATTGGAGACTGCTTCAATTTTGGGCACAGAAAAAAATCGGATCCCACAAAATCGGATGGCAATTAGGCCAAATCTGATCCGATCCTCGGCCTTTAACATGGGGGCCTATGAGCGCGGTCCAAGGAAACAGCTGATCGTTCCTCGGACCCAATTTTAGTGTACTGAGCATGCTCAGTGCCCAGTCAGCGACATGTAACGCCCTTGTCCATGCTTACTCGTCCAGGTGTCTGTGGTGAAATGCACCCTGTCACACACAAAGTTTCTCAAGGGAGTGGTGATGTTGTGTGCAACATGCTGGTGTAGCACAGACACAGCTTTTTTTGAGAAGTAGAGGCGACGGGGCATCTGGTACTGGGGCACTGCGATGGCCATAAGGTCTTAAAAATCATCTGTATCCACCAGACGGAAATGCAGCATTTCCGTAGCCAACAGCTTGCAGATGGTGAAATTCAACCTCTTAGCTTTGGTATGTGTAGGAGGAAATGGTCTTTTACTTGTTGACATTTGAGGGAACGAGGGCTGGCTGCTGTGCTGAGACAAGGTTGAGTAGGGTGTCCGCCTGCTGGACTGTGAGGGGCAGGCGGACATATTATATCAAATTCATAAAAAGGTTAAAAAGGTGGTGCTCTCGATGTCTGACAGCGCTGAAGACCAGCAGGTGTTTCCACTTCCAAAACAGCTGACAGCTTGTCAATCACACTGGCTGTTACAGGTAAAGAGATGGAAGTTCTGTGGCCGAAAGCCTGTGTGAAAGCTGTCCCCACAATCACAGAGGATGAAGAAGCCGCAGATGCTCTTGATGGAGCAGACGGTGGTTGGCCAGGCCCGCTAGGCAGCATTGTAGCACAGTGAGCTTCCCACTGTGACTTATGCTCAAACTATTGATTTTTTGGCCTCTACTCAGATTTTGTTTACAAATTTTGCAGATAACGAGTTGGGTCATCATTTGCGATCTGAATAAACGCCCAGGCTAGGCAAGGCTTAGCGCCCATGCAACCTGCAGAGCCACAATGGCTTCTGCACAGAGGCAGAGTTGTGGCTGAGGACGCAGTTGTTGACGTGCTTCCAGGACTTCATCTCTGTCCAGGAAGCCGCAACCTAACCTCCAACACAAAGCAATCACTGATCTCAGGGAGACCAGGCCAAGAGCTGGATTTTGACTCAAAGGGCCACTACTTAATATGGTGGTTATGGTGGTCTCCTCAAAGAACCACCCCATGGCTAGGTCCTTCCCTGGAGGGATATCTGGCTAGTCCTGTGTTGAGACTCCTAAATGAGGCTCTACAGACTTTATTTGCAACCTAACCTCGTCACTAGCATCCTCCTCCACCTCCTCTGCTAAGCTCATCAACTGCCTGCCTGTGCGTTGACAGTAAGTGGGATCTCCAACCTCATCATCACCCTGTGTGTTTTCACACTTGTCGTCCTCAGAGCCAACCTCTTCCTGCCCTGAGCGCAAAGTCAAATTATCGTTCCAATCATGTATCTGAGTCTCATCATCATCTGCCTCATTGTCTCCACCAACAGGGGGTGACAGTTTGGGAATGAGGGTCTACATTATGCCCTTCTTCATTTGGGCCTGGATCCGACTCACAAAGATTTTGGGCATCGGTGCAGATCATTTCCTCGTCTTGACTCACTGAAGCTTTGGAGCAGACCTCTGATTCCCAGGCTATAGTATGAGTGAACAGATCTGTAGACTCACCCATCTGTGTTAACCCATAGTCAGTAGGTCGGCAGGAGACTTGTGGGCTGTGAGGAAGCAAGTGCAATTGGGGTGACCTCTCTCTGTTTGTGATGCTGAAGTAGAGGTGGATGAGAGCCCACTTGAAGGAGAGCTTGATATCCATTGCAGCAACTGGTCCACTTGGGCCTCATCTACACGTTTTAGCGATGCTCTGCTGCGTAAGAAAGGGATGATAGCAGATTGTCCACGAAAAGAAGTAGACATTTTAGTTTGGCTTGAAGACTGTACTTGTTTTTCCTGTAATACTTCACGAAACATATAGTTGTCCCGCCTGTGTGTAGCGGGCATAACATTGAGATAGGAACGCTTGCATGAGCTTTGAGTTTATCCGGCCCACTAGGCCTAAACAGGTCACTGACCTACCTATTATTTCCAGTAATATTCCACGAAACGTAAAGCTATCCCACCTGTGTGTGGCAGGGCATTACGTTGATGGGAGCACTTGCATGAGTTTGCGTTTATCTGTGCCATGCAGGGCCATTCAGCAATTTTTGGTCTGGGAGAATGTATGCCATTTTGCTGTGGTCTGACCCTTTTGGAAGAGTGTGGACTCTTGTTGGGGTCCCCTTGCTGTGTGGTGCATGATTTGAGCAGGGTGTGACATGCCCATACCTGTGTCTCATCTTCCTTTTACTCCTCTACCTCTTTATACTTAATGTAGAAAACTACTGCCACTTTTCCCTGTAACTCATCATTTTCAATTCCAAGTCAGTTTCACTCACCTCTGAAACTTTAGGTGCATGTTAACCACCTTCTATTTTGAAGTGCTTTGGAAGAGTGTGCAGGCTGGCACAGACTATATCTCGTGCATCCATGCCACGCCATGAGACTATTTGTACTGTGGATAGATTGTTGTCACTTTTCCTGGTGTTTGTTGTCCATTCTGGGTAGTTTGGCAGCTTTTGGACACCTTTTGAAGGTGTTTGCTATGTGTTTGCTGTAGCATGCCATTGATTCCAAGGGGTTTGACGGTGTTCAATGAATAATTCGTCGAATACACCCTAATTCGGCGAATCAAATCAAATTCCAACACTTGGGTATTGGCTCATCACTATTAAGGAAGTCAGCAGCATTTACACCAGGTAAAAAAAGAGATTTTTGTGTACTCACCGTAAAATCCTTTTCTCTTGGCCTCTAATTGGGGGACACAGGAAAATGGGTGTTGTCGCCACCTAATGGACAGCAGCACACTAGGCAGACTCTGCAAAAGATTAACAGTGGCTCCTCCTCTGCAGTATACACCCCTAGAGCAGGCACTGCCTTAACCAGTTTTGTGCTAAAGCAGTAGGAGGGTTAACAGATAATAACAGTAAAACAGGACCTGTAACCATGCAGGCAACCTGTGTAAACAGATATATCTAAAAAGGTAATAACAGTGTAACAAGGCCTGAAACCAAACAGGCACGTGTGTAAACAGTGAAGAGTTAGCAGATTAATAATAGTACAACAAGGCCTGTGACTAAGCAGGCACATGTGTAAACAGTGAAGAGTTAACGGATCAATAATGTATAACAAGGCCTGTAACTAAAGAGGCTCACAGTACTACAAGCCTGTAACCAAACAGGCACAAATTTAAACAGTTAACAGAGTGATAATAGGCAAACATGTGTGACAGCTGTGTGAGAACTGTAGAAAAGGCCCACAAGGGCAATAGGGTTGGTGCTGTGTCCTGCAATTAGAGGCTCAGAGAAAAGGATTTTACGGTGAGTACATAAAAATCTCCTTTTCTCCTTCGCCTCATTGGGGGACACAGGACCATGGCACGTCCCAAAGCAGTCCCTGGGTGGGAAAAAGCAATGGAACTAGTAACACATGGTCAGTGAAGAACTATGCACCGACAGGCAGGCTGCTGCCTGGAGGGCACGTCTACCCAGACCTGTGTTTGCTGAGGACTGAGTGCAAGCACTGTAGTGGCTTGAGTATGTGTGTAGGCTGACCTTTTGGCTGCCTATACACTTGTTGCGCTGACACCTGGTGCCGAATAGCCCAGGAGGCCCCCACGGCCATACTAGAATATGCCGTGACACTGCCGGAAGGAATGAGTTTTTGATGGTATAAGCGTCTTGGATTGTTAGATGAATCGACCTGGTTAGAGGAGCCTTAGAGGCTGATGTGTCTTTATTTCTGCCCTCTGGAAGAAGGGAGAAAGAGAATCCGACCTCTTCGAAGGGCACTGTCCTGGATACCTAGATGCGTAGGGTCCTGACAAGGTCTTGCATATGTAAGTCCTTCGCGACCGGATGGACTGGAGTCGGGCGCAGTGATGGCAGAGAGATGTCTTCATTAAGGTGGAAGGAGTATACCGCCTTTAGAAGAAGGATAGAATCAGCCGTAGGGCAATTTGTCCAGGTGGAAGACCAGAAAAGATGGTTTACATGAGAGCACTGCCAGTACTGATACCTCTGCAGAGAAAAGTAATTGCCACCGAAACATACCACTGTTTGGATGAGATGCTAAGGGTAATATCCCATAGAGGCTCAAAAGAAGTTTCTTGTAGGGCCGTGAGGACGAAGTTCAGGTCCCCAGGGTGTAGTCCTGTTGTATGGAGACCTTAAATGGCAGACCCTTCGAAGGAAGGATTTCCTAAAAGTCTGGTGGCAAGACGTGTTTGGAAGCAGGTGAACGGGCTGAAACCTGCTGTGTGAGAGACCCTAACGACAGACCTGAGTCTAGGTCTGAGTCGAAGAAACGGAGAGTTCGTGGTACGAAATAAGGCCAAGGGGAATGACCTCTAGAGGTGCCCCAAGCAAAAAAAAAAAAAAGATTACACATATGTGATGGTATATCATTGATAAGGCTGGTTTCCTCGCTGTGACTATAGTCGCTACAATATCTTAGGAAAAACCCTTTGGGTTAAGTTCTAGGTCTCAAGGGCTATGCCATTAATTTCAGAGTTGAGGAATTCTGAGAGAGAACTGGCCCTGAGAGAGCAGGTCTGGACTGTCTGTTAGTCGTCCTGGTACTGCTGCTATGAATTGGACGAAATCTGCGTACCAAGCGCATCTGGGCCAGGCTGAGACCACAAGGATGATCCGGCGACATTCTTGTTTGATATCCTGCACTATCCTGGTAGTGGGGAAAGCATATAGGGGAGACGGATACAGGTCCAGTCTTGGCCTAGTGCGTCTGTCCTATTGACTGTGGGTCCTGGGGCCCGGCCAGGAAGGTTGGAACCTCGTCATTGAGGAGTGCCTCAGTCAGGTCCACATCTGTGGTTTCCCGGTGCTGGCAGCCTTGACTGAGGATATTTGGATGAAGGGACCGTTTTCCTGAGTCCACCATCCCTTGGCGGGTTAGGAAAACCACTTCCCAGATGTGTACACCTGGTATGAGAACAGCTGACAGTACAGTGTTCAAGGATTCCACCCGATTAAGGATGTGGCGAACATCTGTCATCGCTTGAGGACTGCGGGTTCCACCCTGGTGGTTGACATATGCCACGGCTGTGGCATTGTCTGACTGCATTCTGACATGCCCAACTGCCAGAAGGTGACTGAATGATTTCAATACTAGAAATACTGCCCGAATCTTCGTAGATTGAGGGGCATCTTTGGGTCTGGGCGAGACTACTGCCATGTGTATTGTGATGGGGGTACATCGCACCACATCCTGTTCTCGTGCCATGCCTGAGCATGGATAATTGAAAAGGCCGGAGGTGCAGCTGAGCCAATGGAACTGCCGCCCATGCTGCCACTATCCTGTCTAGGACTCTTATGGCAGTTGTGAAGGATTGAGGAGACCGCTGAAGGAGACTGCGGATTCCCAGATGAAGAATCTGTGCCTTGTCTGGGGAAATTTGACTAGAGTTGTGGATGTGTTGCAGCTAAAGGCTGGTGTTTTCATCCGATGCGGTGCGTCCAAAATGGCTGAGACTCCATATGTGATGCTGCAGCATGTGGCCGTCAGGAGTACGCAGCGGAGCTGGGACTCCTGGAGTGTGTGTGCTGTGCTTCAGCATGTGCCTCGGAAGTGTGGTAGACATGTGGAGGTTGATCCGCCAACCGAGTCTTCTTAATGTGCACAGTGAAAGTGGCACTGTGTTCGCAGTCCCAGAAAGTCATGCATTGATGAATAAGTCGTCCAGATATGGGAGACTCCTGGAATGCAGTATAGACCTTGCCAACTTCAGGCTGGGAAAAACTTTGCATTTACTTGCTTCAGGTCTCACGGTATTCTTTTGACTCCTGAGTCCAGAAGGGACTGCGTGGAAGAAGGTTCGGGCCACGACCATACGGGGGACCGGAGGGCCCATTCATTGGGTTAATGCAGTCGGGGGTCTGCGAGATCCTGCTTCGGAGCGGGCTGTGCAGAGTGCTTGCGCGTGTTATCTCAACCCAAGTATCTAATATAGGTGCAGTGAGCAGATTGGCAGCTGGGCTCGTGTTTCTACGTTCTGCGACCCGGAGTTTCGATTTTTTTAGTCTGGGGAGGGAGGCCAGGTTGTCGCAACTTCAACCCGAGTCCCCAACAGTGGGGAGTCGAGGAAGGAGTATGGCATATAGCAATCTCGGCTACCGTGGGGAGTTGTGGGGAGTATGCTGTGGGTCGTAGGTTCCAGATACCTGTAGCTGAATTACCCGTGCAGCTGCGGATCACGGTGTTTCAGCCTGCGTCTTGTGAGACTTGGCTGTCGTCACCGCCAACCAGAACTCCAGCTGTGGGGTCTGGAGAGGATTGGCGAAGAGTCCTGGGACGCCTTTACAGGCGTAAATCAACTGCAAATGGGCTCTCCAATAGTGGGGGGCCGAGGAAGAAACCTGTGAGTTAAACTCGTAGTAAGTCCACCACAACCTAATTGTCCCAGCAGTGTGGGGGCCCGGGAAGGGGTATGTTGGACGAGTGTTTGAGACATTTGAATATCAACTGGGCTCCGCCAACGTTGGGGGACCGAGGAAAGGGCATGTCGGTGTCTCACTTCAACCTAGCTCCTCCCAGGGTAAAGCCATAAGGTTGGATAGGTGTACTAACAGGTACCTGCATCTGGCACGCTGTAGGAAAAACACAATACGTGCGGTGCCCGTGCGCTGGACAGAGAGACTTTGCATGTACCGTTTCAGGAATTAGGGATGTGATTACTACTGTAGGAAAAGTTGCAATGCTCCTCGTAGTATTATATTGCTCTTTACACATGTACAGAGGGGGACAAGCTGGAGCAGGATATATCACTGCTGGTTGTCCTGCCGTTTCCGGAGACTGCCGCACAGCAAAGCTGTGCGCATTGAACCCTCCAGAGCCCCTGTGCGTGTGCCCCACAGCGAGTGCTGTGCTCATTGTACCCCCGCACAGCGGATGCTGTGATACTTCCTATTAAAAAATTAGTAATGGCTGTTGGAGAAGCTGGAGAATGATGGGGGGCATTGCAGACTGGCTGTATCTATAGGGCATGGCAGCCTCTGCTGTAAGTCCATCTTCCCTTTGGTGCCGCTGGGAGGAGAAGGAGGGGACAGGCACTGTAGGGCTCCTAAAACCAAGGTAGCTGCTGCACTAGTGTGGGCCTTGAAGACCACGGCAGGGAAGAAGCACCGTTGGGCTCCCAGTGTTTGTGAGGGGCCTAGTGCTCATTGTATCCCCTGCCGGCTGCCCACTATATATGTGCCACCATGCCAGTAAGGTCATGGGCACGTGTCTGTCCGCACACAGGACAGCCATCCTACATGTGTGGGCTCATGTCTGCGTGCACACAGGGCAGCACTTACATGTGTAGTACGGACACATGTTGTACACTGGACAGCTCTTACACATGTAGTGTGTGCACATGTTTGTCCGCACACAGGTTAGCCCATATATGTGGCTCCTGTGTACGGGGCTCAGGCCCAGCGGCAGGAGCAGTTCGGGGATCTTTTAATGGCCACCACTGCTTAAAGGGAACCAACCACCCCAAATGACCCCCCCGGACTGTTAATATGTGTCCCTACACCCAGCACACACATTTGGGGCAATCGTTTTTGCTAAAAAAACAGTTTAGTAGAAGCTAAGATATATGTTTATAAAGTGTAATCAATCGCGACGGATAGGTGTTACCTAGCTTTGTCCACGTGCAGTGTTCGTGCCTGTGATCCTCCTCTCCCTCCTCCCCTCTCACATTCTAAGAGCCTGGCCGCGTCATGAAAGGGGCAGGGCTAAATCGCGTCATGAAAGGAGGCGGGGTTCGCCGCGATTTAGCCCCGCCCCTTTCATGACGCGGCCGGGCTCTAAGAAATTGAGAGGGGAGGAGGGAGAGGAGGATCACAGGCACGAGCACTGCACGTGGACAAAGCTAGGTAACACCTATCCGTCGCGATTGATTACACTTTATAAACATGTATCTTCGCTTCTACTAAACTGTTTTTTTAGCAAAAACGATTGCCCCAAATGTGTGTGCTGGGTGTAGGGACACATATTAACAGTCCGGGGGCGTCATTTGGGGTGGTTGGTTCCCTTTAAGGGAGAGGGGAAGGGCGGGCTGGCCAGTAAAAAAGGCGCGGAGGTAATCTCGCAAAGAGCGAGAGGCCCGCCCCTTGGTGATGCGACCGCTTTGCCTCCCGCCCCATTGATGATGGGGCTGTGGCTCTGTTCTGGCCACATCATTCTGCTCATCCAGGGGCGGGAAATAAGGCGGCGCCTTTGCGCTAAAAGTAGAAAATCACATCCGAAAATGGCTCCAGGCCGGCGCGGAGGTCCGGAGAGGGGCCGGAATTGACCCGGACCCCCTGGGCAGCCTAGCAGTGTATAGTGGCGGACCCTGCAGGAGACCCAGAGCACTGGGTCTCCTGAGACCAGCCACAAGTGCAGACTGTGGCTGTTTACAGGAACACAGGCAGTCTGTGCTCCTGGGATGGCTAAGGCTGCCCCATGGTGCTTTCCCCTGGCCCCATCCGGAGCACGCAGCAAAGCTGGGTCTCCTGGGTCTGCTGCAGCCATGTGTGCTGGAGCAGGTGTCCATGAGAAGCACTCAGCCAGGCTGAGGCTTCTGGAGTGCTGCTGCATATTGAGGTGCAGCACCTTCTGGCCCTATCTGTGGTGTCTCAACCTAAGAACCCCATGAGGGGTGATTAGGGAGGGATTCTGCCATCCACTGTCAGGGCGCTCCTGCTTATCCTTGACTTCAACCCAGGGTCCCCAACAGTGGGGAAATGGGGAAGGAGGAACATCGTCTCGACTTCAACCCAGCACCCCAACAGAGGGATGCCGAGGAAGGAGCGGTATGTGGGGTGAAAGTCTCAACTTCAACAACGCGCCCCCAACAGTGGGGGGCCGAGAAAGGAGCATGCCGGGAGTCGTCTTCTTGAAGGAAAAATTCAAAAAGTGAAAAAAGTTTTAGGAAAATAAAATTTTGGTGTGCCTCCTACGACACTAAGCAAAAACTGGTTAGGGCAGTGCCTGCTAAAGGGGTGTATACTGCAGAGGAGGAGCCACTGTTAAGGTACCGATGTGTTCAATTAAAAACTAGAAAGAGAAGCAAGCGCAGATAGGGTCTTATGTTTTAAACAAACACCTTAAGGACCGTAATGATCACTGCTCACTGCTCACCTTATCAGGTTGTGTGACACACAACCAGTATGAAAGGCATGAAATGGCGGCTGCTGCTGGACTCACACCTCCGCGTGCTATGTGGTCAAAATCCAGTACTCTCCAGGGACAATGTGCTGTCAGTCTGTGCTGCCACAAACGACTCAGAATCTAGATTTCACTCTATACATTTATTGGATCCATCCAACGGAGGATCCATCCCTGAGGAAGGAGCATAGCAGGCTCCGAAACGCGTTGGATGGATCCAATAAATGTATAGAGTGAAATCTTGATTCTGAGTCGTTTGTGGCATCGCGGACTGACAGCACATTGTCCCTGGAGAGTACAGTTAAGGTACCGTCACACGCGGCAATATTGCTAGGGAATTTCAATGGCATTTTTCTGGTTGCAGTGAAATCATGGACACATTGTTCTATTTGTATACGGCAACAAAATAGAACAATGTGTCCATGATTTCACAGCAACCAGCAAATTGCCAGTGAAATTGCCTAGCAATATTGCCTGTGTGACGGTACCTTTTAATCTTTTGCAGATTCTGCCTAGTGTTGCCTCCTAGTGGACAGCAGCATAACACCCATGGTCCTGTGTCCCCCAATGAGGCGAAGGAGAAAATACACTGCTCAAACAAATAGAAGAAACACTTAAAGGTTAATTACGGGGAGAAACTTTTTTGTACTGTCCCTGCCCTTCTACATAATGAAGCTGAGCTGTCCACTACAGTTCTAGGATGTTTAGATCTCTTATAAATCAATAAAATCATATCTGCTCCTCAGCACTCACCCCTCTCTCAGGGGACAATAGGTCACAGAGCAGATTCAGCAGATGGCATGGCCACACCCTCTGATGCTCACACTATATGCCAGCCCACGCTCTATATGTCTGCTGTATGTGAGAGCATGAGGCTTGCAGCCAAGCTCCCTGTTCATTACACTAGCATGAAATATGAGGGGGCTGGAAAGTAGGATGATAGAGTCCCTGGCAGCCATGCTCCTCCACAGCCCCCTGCTCTCTGACACTGCCCCCTCCTGTTTGTAATAATATCTGATATAAGCGACCTCCTATTTGAAGGTAGGTACAGGTAATGTAACATTCTGGGAGAAATGTACTGATCCATGTCCACCAGAGTTCTGATTCTCTGTCCCGGAGACTGCTCTGTAGAGGTGGATGGAGCCTGAGTGTCCTGATACTGGTTTGTATCCCTGGTGGACTATCCCTAAAAACAGGATATATCATGATGCTGTGGACACAACATCTGGCTGACTGTTCTTTATTGGTGACAGAAGCCACTCAGGGTCTTGTCAACTTCATGTTTTCACTAATTGCTCCTAATGACAAAACTTCTGTGTGTTGTATTAATGAATTATTTATTCTTGCAGATTATGGCGGTGGCTGGTCTGGACTCCAGCAAAGCTCAGAAGCATTCGCCTTGTCGCTCTACTCGGTCTTGGGCTACTCCCCCGGCAACTCCAAACCACCGGGACCGTACCCCATTCTACACCCCTCTCATCCGGGTAGACCGTGCTGAATCTAAGGAGCAAATGAACGGGAGTCTCCCCTCTTTGCAAAGGAGCTCATGGTACACAGATGACACAGATATTTCATATAGGACATTTACACAATCCAACCTGACTGTGCCCAACGACTTCAGGAACAAACAGAGCGACAAACAGAGGAGCGCAGACAGCCTTGTGGAAGCCGTAAGTCCCCCAGTAAAGGTTCAGAGCAACTCTTTCCTACTTTTAAAATCTAAATCAAAGAGGACCGGTCACTCATGAGTTTGGGGGCTGGGAAGATGGCCTGCCCCTAATAGGTGTAATGCCAGCAAGTACTGACATATGCACATGAAGCCACCCAGTACATCGCCACTCCATGTGCACCACACACTCAGATCCCAGCAGCACCAAGAGCTCTGAATCCAGGGTTGAATGTATCTCTGCTCACCGTGGCGGCAGCAATGGCTAATTTCAGAATTTATTGATGGAGAAAGGGGGTCTGCAGCTGAAGGAGGAAGCGGGGGGTATACAAGATTTAGTGTTGAATTGGGAATACTGAGACTGCACATTCACCATAGGATTCATTTAGACGTCTGTGCTTCATCTGTGTTCTCTAAGGATAGAACCTGTCCACATATTCACATCTATTATTTATTCATTTTTCTGACTATTTACTCACTAAAGAAAATGTTTAGACCAGCCCGTTTATCAGACTTTTATAGATCAAACTCGCCATGAAAAAAAAACAGATGGGGTACACATGCAGTCCAGAAGCTGTGCTCTCTATTGTGTAATGGGTAGGAGAGTTTGTAAAATTATTATTTTCTTTGCATACAAGAAAAATGGATGTTATACTGATGCCGATAATGGACACACGGACCAAAAAGTGGTGGAAAATTGGATCCAGCACGAAATGCAAAATGGTCTATATTTTCTTGTACCCAAAAGAAAAACAATTGGACCTCTGAATAGACTCTAATGCTGATGATGCAGAATGTGTCAGATATATTCTAACATGTCCTGGAAGAACTGATAATGGATTATCTGGTAGGAAGACTGTAACAATTTTACCCAACGTGTATTGTAAAACAAGAGGAAGAAGATAGTCACGCTGAGATTACCTATGTGAAGGGGCTCGTCTACACAGACATTGATATCCATACTTGAAACAGTCATCAGAAATGATCTATTGTTCAAATCAGGTTTCTGTGTTAAATGTACTCTTTTTAATGTTGGCAGTGGGTTTTTTCACATGACAATCTGTTTAAAAAAAATAGAACATTGTAAATTCTCATATTAACCAAAGAGGCTTTTTCTCGTTCAAAGTATTTTATTAATTTTGAATAACATAACCGATAACAATACTCATGAGGGCATTAGCTTACCCTTTAAGATACAGTATACAAACATAATAAAAACAAGCATTGTAATAATCTAGATGTAAATTAGCAAAGAGTACAAAACAAGTATTGAAAAATATGTAAAAATCAAATAGAGATAAATTACCATAAAAAGGGTCAAGTTAATTGAGTCACACAAGAATCATGAAATTATAGCAAAAATAACGCTAAAATTAGAGAAGAAAAGGGGAAGAGGGGAAAGAGAGAAAAAGGGTATGAACAGAGGGGGTAAGGGAAGGAGATCTAGTTCTCCAAGCATTGAGGTTTTGTATAGCCAGAAATGGAAATATGTGAAGGGATAGTTGAATGATTAATGGGAAAATAACAATTCCACAACCTCCATTTCCTCTCATATTTTCTGTAAAGTTTATTTCTCAAAGCAAACGAGAGTTCATAGGAGTTATGAGTAGCGATTTTTTCAAGTAATACTTTAAACAGCGGTGGCTCGGGGTCTCTCCATTTTGTTGCTATAAGATTTTTTGCAGCTAATAAGATATGTGCAATAGGGGGTCTAACGTCACTTGGGATAGAATTAATGCCAATTAGGAGAAGTGCAAGTTCTGGAGTTAAAATAAGGTGTATAATACCAACGAAGAAGAATCTTGTAGTGAGATTCAATAAGAGAAGAGCATGATATGTAGGAATGTAAAGTTGTGAGAGTTTTTACTTAGGCAGTCTGAGGGAATACAAGATTTTAATTCCCTTTCCCATGCTACTATATTGGTGGATTTAGTTAGTGCTACATCAGCATTGATTTCCTTGTATATATTATTAGTCTTCCAAAAGGTAAAGTTATTTGAGTGTTTGAACATTTGGGTGACATTTAGGGGGAGAAAGAAATTAATTTTGTGTTTGTTATAAAGATTGTTGATTTTGTCCCAAATTTTAACTTCCAGCTCCTTCAGGTTAAAGATTGAACTCAGTTCATCAAAAGGGATAAGTTTTTTTTCATTATTAATTATGTCCGAGATAGAATTAATTCCAGCAGTTTTCCAAGAGTCAATTTTCAGGCCCGGAGAACGGAATTCCATTATTTCTATGGGGATCCAGTTGGGAGTAGTAGTCGACAGAGGGTTATGGTTTTTTGCCAAAAGGCGCCTCCAGGATTGAATTGTTGCTTTGACTGTATGCTCTTTAGGAAGTCGCTTAGATGAATCACATAAGTATGAGAGCAACAGAAGAGTAAGTCTATTTCTGGAAAATTTGGTTTCCTCCAAAGAAAGCCAACTAGGTCTAGAATCTTGGTTCCACCATGTCTGACTAAGTTTTATTACTGAAGCGTTATAATATGCCGACAAGTTGGGAATTGCCAGACCACCGTTTGATTTACTTTTCTCAAGTATAGTCCTCGCCACTCTAGGTTTTTTATGACCCCAGATAAAATTTATTAATTGGGTTTGTAGTTTTTTAAACCATGACTGTTTGGGGGTAAAGGTATGGAGCGGAAGACATAAAGTAACTTAGGGAGTACGAACATTTTGTATGCTTCAACTTTACCGATCCAGGATACGTCAATTTTGGAAATATGAAGAAGGTCCGCTTTGATAGTTTTAAAAATTTCAGAGAAGTTAATGTTTGCCATATTGGAAATTTGTTTAGTTACTTTAATGCCCAGGTAATCTAACAAAGAGGCTTTTTCTAAACTCTAACTTCCTGTTGTTTATGAAAAATTGCATGTACATTAGCAGCAATGGACTGATCATTTGTACTGGGGGCATCTAATGAGCATGTGAAAAGGTCAGGGTTAGCAGGTGGGAGCTGTGATACTGTGACATCACCTATTGTGAATAGTAGATCCTGTGTTATCTACTGTATATAGAGGAGTTATCAGTCATTGTACAGGAGGAGGAGGTGAGCTGTGATATCACCTATTGTGAATGGTGGATCCTGTGTTATCTACTGTATATAGAGGAGTTATCAGTCATTGTACAGGAGGAGGAGGTGAGCTGTGATATCACCTATTGTGAGTGGTGGATCCTGTGTTATCTACTGTATATAGAGGTGTTATCAGTCATTGTACAGGAGGAGGAGGTGAGCTGTGATATCACCTATTGTGAATGGTGGATCCTGTGTTATCTACTGTATATAGAGGTGTTATCAGTCATTGGTCAGGAGAGATGTGATAACACAGGATTCACCATTCACAATAGGTGATGTCGCAGCTCACCTCCTCCTCCTGTACAATGACTGATAACACCTTTATATACAGTAGATAACACCTCTGTATACAGTATATATCAAATACTGCGAATGGTGGATCCTGTGTTAACACATCTATATACAGTAGATATCAGTCATTGTACAGGAGGAGGTGAGCTGTGACATCAGCTGTTGTGAATGGTGGATCTTGTGTTATCACAGCCCACCTACTCCCCCTCCTGTACAATGAATGATAACACCTCACTATACAGTAGATAACACAGGGTACACCATTCACATTTGGTGACAGCACCTATATACAGTAGATATTGTACAGGAGGTGAGCTGTGACATTAGCTATTGTGAATGGTGGATCATGTGTTCTACATGGAACACAAAGACCTGATTGAATCAGTAGGTCATGTTCTGCTGATCGCTTCCATTTAAGGCCTTATTCAGACGTCATTTCAGATTTCCATCTGTGTTTGGTCAATGTGTCTGTTTTTACCATCATTGATTTTTTCATCTACAAAAATACAAAGATTAACATGAACAGGCAGGAGAACAGACTGTGCACAGATACCATTCACGTGTGCTCTGTGATTTTCATGGACACATTAATTTGTATGGGTGATTTTGATCCATAACAAAACGGTTTGTGTTTTTCTTTGTAGACTTATGGTCTACAAAGTAAACCCCCAGACAAGTGAACAGCGCCATACGTTCTAACCATAAGAAGCATAATTGACGTCCAAATGGGCCCCGTCCTCCTCTTCTGCCCTTTTCTAGTCTGTTGACCGACTGAGCTTCCGTGTTTCGCCTGTCCTCATGCCATCTCTTCTTCTCTATTCCAGGTGCTAATCTCAGAAGGTTTGGGCAGATACGCTCGAGATCCAAAATTTGTGTCGGCCACAAAACACGAGATTGCTGATGCCTGTGACATGACCATTCGACGAGATGGAGAGTGCAGCCAGCAACCTCCTCAACGGCAGCATCCGAAACTGGCACAGCAGGGGGCGATATGTTCCCCATCCTCAGCAGGAGAGACTACGATCTTCAAGACTTTGGTCCCGGGTACAGTGACGAGGAGCCGGAGTCCAATAAATATGAAGAAGATTTAGCTGATGAAATGATTTGTATAACAACATTATAGTATTTAACAAAAAAAAACAAACTTTAGGATGCTATAAAACAACAAAAAAAAAGTGCCTCTCAATCAGTGATGCATGGCACTACACGGGAGGACGGACCAGTCTGGCGCTGTGATGAATGGAAACCAGAATGGAGGGTATAGCCAAGTCCTGGAGGATGGCGTGAATACTTTTGCAACGGCTCGAGAACTGGAGATGGATGATGGTCAAACCATATTGTGTTATATATGAACAGTATGACGCATGTTGCACCTGAATCAGTGATGCAAATATGTGATATATGGTGATGACAATCAAAATGCCCTGGTCATTACCCCCTGCCATATACATATCTGGTCACGACCGGCGGTGATCCGGCTTCACCCTCCGCTATAGAGCGGGTTTATGGGTCCGCACAGGATGAACCCTGGATGATGTAAAGTTACCTTTACATAGAGAATATATCATTTCTATAGTCAACTTTTTTTTGACTATCACCTTAAAGGGCAAATGACACTGGAATAAGCTGAAATAACGCACTGACCCCCAGAATCAAGTCACTAGATTTTCTGTAAATGACGTGTATCATACGACTATTTGTAAAGAGATGTTCTATATTTTGTATCCATTTCCGGTAAAACCTGAACTGCAGCAATATCTACTGGTTTCTGATTTTATGTAGTTCTCCACGAAAAAATTATAAATTGCGATTATTTTTTATTTTTTTGAAATTCCATAGAGATCTAGAACAATATATTCATAGTCACAGGGAAAAAAATCTAAATTTATGAAGAAATTAAACAAAGAGGTACTTTATGTCAAATTGAATATTATTATAAAAAGAGAAAATCTTATGAGAGTGATGTGAGATTACTCCGAGTGGTCAGGGTTTTTCTTTCCCATGTGACGTTGAGCTGTGAAACTTTTTAGTCTGCAATGAAACTTTTACCAAAAAAACAAACTTTTTTAAGTTTATTTTACAAAAAAAAAATCAGAATCCATTTTGTAATACTGATTTTGTCTGATGAGCGTCTCCATTAGTGTTTCTAGTCTTTCGCACGTATTCAATCATAATCTGAAGCAGCGCTGTATAGGTAATTGGGATCGGAGGTGACTAGAAAGATAAGGCGGCCATATTTACTGATAAATGTACCCTCCCTATACAGTCACACTATAAGAGCTGTGGGTGCTAAGCCAGCTCTTAGCCCAAATTTATATTTACCCTGCTTTACAGGATCCTTGCGTAGTCTGAATAGTGTGACGTCCAACTCATCGACCTGATTTCTATGGGCAAGATGCATAAATAGCAATTCCATAACATGCGTCTATAACAGGGATCACTCCCTTAGTAAAAAGGAAGGAATTCTTGCCATTTTGTCTAATAGAAATGGCCATCTTCTGTTCTATGATGAGAATGGTCCAACTGATAAAGAACCGCTCCGGTCACATTTATGAAATTGTTACTTGTGCAGCCCATTAATATATTGCACTGTAAGGTATTGCACCCATACTTGTGTTGGGTTTAATCACTGGCTGCCCTTTATGGATGGCGAGACCAGATATGGTGGGAAATTATTACTTTGTGCATGGAGACAAAACTGACGGTAGTAATAATGCATTGGAGCTAATGGAAGAATCGGAGGTCGTAATTCATTGGGAAAAATATTTTTAGTCAATGGTTTTATGTGCAGATACAATGAGGCATCGGCGCAGAGTATACATGGTGAAATCATGCCTGAATCAATAAACCTCTTTTCTACGGGTGTTGTGTGTTCTCTTTTGACTCTAGTGGAGAAATAAGAAATACACAGGACTGTGTTACACCGGACCCGCGCTGCCGGCAGAGGAGACGTCCATTGTTGGTAGCAAGTGGCTTTTTACTTCATCCGACGCACTTCGGAGCCAGACCCGACTCCTTCCTCAGGGAGCACACATTACAATGGAGTTGGGTCTGGCTCTGAAACGCGTTGATCCATTCCAAAACAGAAACTATTTCTGAAATGGACCAAGAACGTGAAATACATGGAGCAGGTGTGAACAGAGCCTAAGAAATGTCATTGTATACCTGATGAAGACAGATCAACACTGTCAAAATGTGTTGTGGAAAGCAAAGAGTTAAATAAAGGTTTGTTAACCTATATCTGGTCTAAAACTATCCCTCACCCTAGAGTTCCAGAATCCGCTACAATTTTTTTGTGTTCTCACCAATCCCCTGAGGGAAAGTAGCAGGAGCAGCTTCGGGCATCCATTGCTACAAGCCGCGCCGTCCACAGGACCTGCAATAACCAATTACAATACTATAGGATCTGTGGTGATGTGTTGCCGGGATCCCCGAGCACATGACGAGTACCCAGAAGTGCTGTGCAAGCGGCAGTGGAGGCCAGCATCACTATCCATGGATAAGCTTCAGCTGGGGTTGGTAGGAGTGCATAACCCCATTAGGTGACTGGCCAATTAAGCCCTAATTTTATTTCCACTAGCCCACCAGGTACTCGGTGCTCCTTGAAGCTTCTTTTTTCCTAGAAATGTCATGGCATCCTATGGAAACTGAAAAGCTTTACGCAACCCCTTTAAACAAATATTAAGTCTACAAAACTGTGACTTTCCACTGTGCTGCTGGGAGTTGTTCCTGAAGGCATGGATCTCTCCCATTGAGGCCTGCATACACTGGTTGGGATCCAGGTGGCATATTTTGCACATGGACATGTGTAGGTGCATGTTATACTAGTGTGGTTATTGGAGCATTGCACCAACATATTACTAATACGGATCTGGGTCTCCCATGGTTTCTGGCATATTGCTCCTATCAAATGCAGCAGGTTTAGGCCTTGATCCTGTTCACATCAGGTACCACAGTTCTATGGGCATAAATATAACCTCCATACTCCTCACAGAAAATGGTGCTCTAGAATACAAATCAGTCTTCTATTACATGCAGCATCAGATTGGACCTCGTTAGTGTCTTCCAGTTGTCCCAGGCTCTGACATAACTTGTCGCTTGGGTCTATTTCTTATAAGCGGATTCACAAATGACAGTACACGCCCAGAAGACCCCTTTAATGTCAGCCACTGCTAAGATTGTATGTTCCACTCTAGGGTGGAGTTCTTGGTAAATCATTTTCTTTTCATTCCATTCATTTTCATAGACAGAAGTCTATTGGTAGAGTTGATGAAGGAAATAGATTATCGTTGGGTTTCAAGACTTTTAGGCTTGTACACTGGGATATTGTTTTCTTCAAGTGGCGGCACTCCCTTAATTATATCTGCAGCCTTCTCTGCCAGCATGATAGTAGGGGCATTCAAATTGCCACTCACAATACTTGGCATGATGGACGCATCAACAACTCTTAAATTTTCCACCCCAATGACCTTTGTGTCAGGATCCACAACAGCTGTGCTGTCAGTCGGCTGTCCCATCTTACAGGTGCAGGACGGATGGTACGCGGTGTCCGATTTCTGTCTGATGAAGGCGTCAATTTCTTTATCTGTCTGAACACTCGGACCTGGAAGGACCTCAGGTCCCCGGAAATCATCAAATGCTTTTTGGGCAAAGATCTCTCGAGACAGCTTCACACACTTTCGAAAATCTATTATGTCCTTTTCTGTCAAAACAGACAATTCAATCATTATAATTAATAAAGAGAATTTTGTTTACGTACCGTAAATTCTTTTTTCTTGAATCATCAATGGGAGACCCAGACAATGGGGTTTAGGGCGCTGCCCTCCGGAGGTCACACTAGGTACTACAAGTTTGTAGCACCGCCTCCTCCGCTTATAAACCCCCACCGTAGGAGACATCCTCAGTTTAGTCCATAAGCTGCGAGGAGAAATAAACCACACCCGAAACATCGGGAAGAATGCCGTGCACAGACGGTGTAACAACCCGGAAATACTGTCTCAACAGAGAACAGATCAAATGCAAACATGCAACGGAACAAATGGGTGGGTGCTGGGTCTCCCATTGATGATTCAAGAAAAAAGAATTTACGGTACGTAAACAAAATTCTCTTTTTTCTGATCATCATAATGGGAGACCCAGACAATGGGGATGTCCTAAAGCAATACCCCAGGGCGGGAAGAGTTCCTCAACAAGACGGATAACACATGGTTCCCTTTTAAAGGTGGGCAACCGCCGCCTGGAGAACCCGCCTGCCCAAACTCGCATCCGCAGAGGCATGGGCATGCACCATATAGTGCTTAGAGAAAGTGTGCAGGCTGGACCAAGTGGCCGCCTGACACACCTGTAGAGCAGAAGCTCGATGTCGCAAGGCCCAAGAGGCACCTACAGCTCTAGTAGAGTGTGCCTTCAAATCCACCGGGAGAGGCAAACCAGAAGACCGGTAAGCCTCCTGAATGGGAGCCTTGATCCATCTGGCCAAGGTCGACTTTGAAGCCGCGGACCCCTTACAGCGACCCATCGTGAGGACAAATAAGGAATCCGAACTCCTAAAGGAGGCGGTCCTGGACACATAAATGCGTACAGCTCTCACGAGATCCAGAGTATGGAGGTCGCGCTCAACCTGATGAACGGGAGCGGGGCAAAATGATGGGAGAACAATCTCTTGGTTCAAGTGGAATGTTGAAACCACCTTCGGCAAAAATTCAGGCCGTGGGCGCAACACCACCTTGTCCTGGTGAACCACCAGAAAGGGTGACTTGCACGAAAGTGCAGCCAATTCTGAGACCCTTCTCAGAGACGTAATCGCCACCAGAAAGACCACCTTCTGGGACAGACGAGAGAGAGAGATGTCTCTCAGTGGCTCGAACGGCGGTTTCTGCAATGCCGCTAGGACCATGTTGAGGTCCCAAGGGTCCAGGGGCCGCCTGTAGGGCGGAACCACCCGAGACACCCCCTGCAGAAATTGGCGGACCTTCGGGAGGAGCGCCAAGCGTCTGTCAAATAGCACGGAAAGTGCTGATACTTGACCTTTCAGAGAGCCAAGGGATAATCCCAACTCCAAACCCGACTGTAGGAAGGCCAACAATGTCGGAATAGACAACGGCCACGGTGAGCGACCACCAGATGCACACCAGGTAAAAAAGATTTTCCACGTTCTGTGGTATATCTTCCTGGAAACAGGTTTCCTTGCCCGATTCATAGTGGCAACCACTGTAGGAGAGAAACCTCTGGATGTCAGCAGCCAGGCCTCAAGAGCCATGCAGTCAATCTGAGGGCCCTGGAATTGAGGTGGAAGAATGGGCCTTGCGCGAGAAGATCTGCGCGCTCTGGAAGAGCCCACCGGTGTCCGCCTGACAGTTGCCACAGGTCCGGGTACCAGGACCTCCTGGGCCAATCTGGAGCCACTAGAATGGCTACTCTGCATTCCGTCCTGATCTTCCACAGGACCCTGGGAATCAGAGCTAGAGGCGGAAACACATATGGCAGCTGGAAGCTGGACCAACTCAGGATCAGGGCATCCGCCCCCAGAGACTGAGGATCCCATGATCTCGCCACGTATTGGGGCACCTGATGATTCAGCCGTGAGGCCATCAGATCCACGTCCGGAGTGCCCCATCTGCCGCAGATGTCCCGGAAGACGTCTGGATGAAGGGACCACTCCCCGGCGTCCATCTCCTGTCGGCTCAGATAGTCGGCCTCCCAGTTCTCGACCCCTGGGATGTGAACTGCGGAGATCAGGCAGCCGTTTTCCTCCACCCAAGCTAGAATGCGGTGGACTTCGGTGAGGGCCTGAGCACTTCTGGTCCCTCCCTGATGATTTATGTAGGCGACGGCCGTCGCATTGTCGGACTGTACCCGAATGGGTTGTCCTGACAGGAATTTCTGAAACGCCAGGAGCGCCAGATAGACCGCCTTGATCTCCAGCACGTTGATCTGCAACGCCGACTCCGACTGAGTCCAGAGGCCTTGAGCCCTGTGGTGCAAGAACACCGCACCCCAGCCCTTCAGACTGGCGTCGGTGGTCACCACTAACCATAACGGTTTTAGGAAGGACCGTCCCCGTGACAGATGATGTGGCTGTAGCCACCACTGTAGGGAATCCCTGGTTGGTTGTGACAGCGTCACCAGCCGATTCAAAGAAATCGTCCTCTTGTCCCATCTGCGAAGAATCTCCAGCTGGAGAGGACGGAGGCGAAACTGTGCGAACGGCACCGCCTCTATCGCCGCTACCATGCGACCCACCAGTCTCATCAATACCCGTAGGGATGACTGTGGAGACAGGAGGACATTCTGTACTCCTGATTGGATCGCAAGCTGCTTGGCTTGAGGTAGGGACACCAGGGCCGAGTCCGTGTGGAAGTCCATGCCCAGATATGTCAATGACTGGGTCGGAACCAGGGTCGACTTTTGAATGTTGATAAGCCACCCGAACCGTTCCAGGGACTTCATGGTCACCTCCAGGCTCACCCGACAAAGGTCTTCCGATGGCGCCCTGACCAACAGGTCGTCCAAATAGGGTATGACGGCGTGTCCCTGCGCATGCAGGAGAGCCATCATGGAGGCCATCACCTTTGTGAACACCCGTGGTGCTGAGGCTAGCCCGAATGGCAGTGCCACAAATTGGAAGTGCTCTTCCCCCACTGCGAATCTCAACCAGCGCTGATGAGCTGGTGCAATGGGGACGTGAAGGTAAGCGTCCCTGATATCGATGGACGCTAGGAAGTCTCCCTGTGACACAGCCGCGATCACTGAGCGCAGGGATTCCATGCGGAACTTCCGAACCAACACGTGACGGTTGAACAACTTGAGGTCCAACACCGGGCGAAAAGAGCCGTCCTTCTTTGGGACAATAAAGAGGTTGGAGTAAAAACCCCTGAACCTCTCTTCCGTGGGCACAGGGACCACCACTCCGTCTCTGCGGAGTCCCTCCAACACCAGGTGAAAAGCCTGAGCCTTTTCTGGGGATGGAACCGACCGATGGAATCGGTGTATTGGTCGTGACGTCAGCTCTATCCTGTAACCTCTTGAGACTACGTCTCGAACCCACTGATCTTGAATGTGAAGAAGCCACTTGTCCTGAAAGCGGGACAGGCGGCCCCCCACCTGTGGGGAGGCAGGATGAGAGAGCGAGTCATGTCGAGGCGGGCTTGGGGGTGGCAGCCGCTGCCCCCGCCGGCTTCTTCTGACGACTCTTGGAACGCCACTGAGTAGCAGGCTTGCCCCCTCGGTCTGAGCGAGTGGACGCCGTTGATGACTGTGCACCGGAGCGAAAGGACCACTGCTTAGGGTTCCTTTTCACGGTGTACCGTGGCTTAGGCTTGTTCTGCGGTATCTTAGACTCAGCAGAATCCTTTATCAATTTGTCCAGTTCGGTGCCAAAAAGCCTGTCACCAGCGAACGGAAGATTTTGTAAAATCTTCTTAGATGTGGCATCTGAGTCCCAAAGACGCAGCCACAAAAGCCTGCGGATCGCAATTGCATTGGCCGAGGCCACAGCAGAGCGAGTGGCAGTTTCCAAAGATGCCGTCCTGGCATAGTCCGCATAAGCCCTTGCTCTCTCAGTGAGAGCCAGGACCTCTGGACTGGACCTAGCTAGATCAGTGATACCATCCAAACAGATAGTAATCGCTTGTAGGGTCCAGACCGCGGCAAAATTAGGGGCAAACGAAGACCCCACAGCCTCATAGGAAGACTTGGCGAGTTGCTCGACCTGTCTATCAGTAGCATCCTTCAACGAGGAGCTATCAGAGGCAGAAAACAAGGAGCGCGCAGCAATCCTAGTCATGGAAGCATCCACCTTGGGAGACTGCGACCATTCCTGGAGCGCCTCCTGGGGAAAGGGAAAGCGATTGTCCTTAGTTTTACGGACATAACGCCGCCCAGGATGCAACCTGGGAGCTTTAATCACCCTTCCGAAATTAGTGTGGTCCATGAAGGAGCCACTTGGTCTAGCCTCTGGCCGCAGCCATTGGTATATCTCCTTGGGGTGTACAGTCACCTCCTCAGGAGGAGTGACAAGACGCAATGTCTCATTGATGGAGGACACCAGATCCTCCACCCCATCTGGAGATTCAGACATAGACCCAAGAGTAGAACCCCCATCATCTTCCTCACCATCAGAGGAACGCTCCTCCTCAGAGAGAGTCTGGAGCTCAGGAGAAGCCTCACGGGCTCGCTTAGGGGGTCTTACAGCAGAAGTAAGAGACACCCGGGGGTAACTAGGAGGAGTAGCTGGGTTCTCCAGTCTCCTATGCAGTGCCTCCAGGGTTTGCGACATGGAGGACATCTGGGACAGCAGAGATTCATTAATCTTATTCTGCGTTTCCCATGGCCCTGGGATCACCTGAACCTCAGGGTATAATCCCGGATTTGCAGACTCAATAGTAGCAGACCGGGCCTCTGGGCGTCCGCAGTTATTGCAGGACCCCTCCACCAGTGTCCCGTTGCATGTAGCGCAGGTAACGGTGACCACTGCCGCCTTAGCAGCATGCTTCCCAACTGAGGACATCTCCACAGTGAGGGGAATATAAGCCAAAGTTCACAAACAAACCGGGAATCCCGGTGGCTTACCGACCGCAGTAAAGCGGTAGGAGGAAGCGGTGTGTGTGTGTGACCTCCGCGAGTTCCGGTCTCCCTTGCAAGTGCAGACACGCGCTGCAGCCAGATCCCAGCCGGGAAGTGAGGGAGAAGATGGCCGCCGACAGTGAAGATGTGGGCGGAGCCAGGAACACGCGGGAAGAACACACAACACGCCCAGCGGTGATGTCACCATAAGGGCTGCCTCCTCCTCCTCCAGACTGCCTCAGCAATGGAGGTGCCGGAGCCCGCGCGCGGGAAAAGAGTGTGAATATCACCACACACACTCTCAGACTGCATGTACACATAAAAACACTCGCAGTCTACAGCCTCAGCCCCTGTGACACACAGGGCGGTCAGCCAGGGCGACCCCAGCACAGGGTCACCGCCAGAACCGCGGACCCGAGGGTAACCGCGCGGTCTGAGTGTCATGACACCACAGTGACAGACACTACCCCCAGGCACACAGGAGACACACCAGGTGCCTCAGTGCCGGTCCGGTCTGTAAGCACCTTTAGGGAGGCCTCGGACGGGGGTACAGCACCAGTCCGGAGTGTAAGCACCATTTAGGGAGGCCTCGGACTGGGCTGGCTCCGTCCGGTCTGTAAGCACCATTTAGGGAGGCCTCGGACGGAGCGGAGCTGTGCAAGGCTCCAGGCTCCCCCTTACCAGAGCCTCCATGGAGGGATGGAAAGGAAGGAGCGCGACAGCGTACCGGGGGAACACAGAAGTGTCCAGGCTAAAAGCCCTCCGGTACCTCCACCAGCGTGTTCCGCAGAGGGTGAGCGGGGAGGCTGTCGGGGATCCCGAGCGGGACCATTTTACCTTGTCTTCATACGCCATCACGTAAGCTGTGAGAATGCAGTGAAGTGCAAGCAAAGCGTGATCCTCCGAGCACACTAAGTTTAAAACTGAGGATGTCTCCTACGGTGGGGGTTTATAAGCGGAGGAGGCGGTGCTACAAACTTGTAGTACCTAGTGTGACCTCCGGAGGGCAGCGCCCTAAACCCCATTGTCTGGGTCTCCCATTATGATGATCAGAAAATACAAACTCTATATTAATCAAATTCTTTAGAGACATCAAATCTTCCAATTTGGTAAGGTCTGAAAAGATATCTGCCTGCTACGCAACTGTCCCATTTGAGATTCAGATTTAGCATCTCCTTTTTACAGGGAACCTGTTACCTCCATCTTACCCCTCCCTCCTATCACTAGCTGTTCCCTAACCATCCCTCTCTGATCTAAAGGGGCCCTATAACGATTTTGAAAAATGAATTAGAACTAACATATGGTCTCCATCTCTGAGACTGGAAAGGCGGGCTCCGGGCACCATGATCCCCTCCTCGCTGTGTCCTAGCACGCTCCGCTGGGAGTCATCCCTCCTGCTGCTTTGCCGCCTTCTTTTGGAATCTCCCGCCCTCTCTGCAGCTGTAATGCACCATATTGTTCCTGCACCATATTTAACACATCAAGGCAAAAGGATGCAAAAGATAAAACTGATCTTTATTCTTGTGTTTAACTTTATTGTGACTTTAGTGCAAAAAGCTGCATGTTCTACTAAAACATGATCAAATTTGTGCAATAAATAAAAAAAAAATCAAAATCAGGCATTCATGAACTCAGTGTTAGGGTTCGCTCCCATCTGTGTTTAAAAAATGACTCTGATTTTCACGTAGAAAAGTTGGCCGAGTGAAATCTGGTTGGTATTCCATATTTCTTGAGTGCAATTTTTTTTTCTCACCGACCACTATGTCTGGCATTTTATTCTCAGCAGCTATTATTCTACAATCACAATGTTCTATGCTGCAGAATGATGATATATCCATAAAAAACTAATGGTGTTTGGATGATCCATGTGATGTCCGTTTTTTTCCTCGCGCCCAGACCTGCACTGAGGAGTCTCGGGCGTTTTGCGCGGCCATACGCTGCATGCTCAGATTTTATTTCTCAAACCGAAAAATGCTGAGGGAAAAAATTTCAGATCAGCACTGATTAATGAATAGCATTTGTGTAAGTGCAATGTATTTATACACAGATGTGAGTGAACCCTAGACTAGAGGATATATGCAAATTGTCACTTCAGTGAGGAAGTGAGAAACTAATGCCACCAAATAAAAGTAGCCATCCTTAAAGTCATAATCGACTCTTTAACAAGCCTTTTAATATGATTTAAGGTACCGTTACATGCTACAATGTCGTAACGATCTCACGGGAGCGCGGTCGTTAGGACATCTTTTTGAGATCGTTGGTGAGATGTCACACGTCTAGATATTGTGAACGACACAGCCAACAATCTTGGCGGTCGTTATCACGCTGTCACAAGGCAACTACGTGAACGACTCCAACCTCAATGTGGGCGTAGTTTGTGACACAGGCTAGGAGCCAGGCGTGCCAGATTGTGTTTTCCCGCACCCCTACAACTCCAATTGGTGGCCACAACTGCGTTACCATTGGTCAGCCTTGTCTGGCAAGATGGTCTCTTTATTAGCGCTCTTGCCCTTTCAACCATCTCGCCATTCAAGGCTGTTTCCATTTAGTGACGCCTGTGCAAGCCACTGATGCATCCCCAAATTGTCACACATAAACGCTCGGTGTGGCCCATGGTTGACTGGCTGTTCCATACACACTCATTACATATTAGGATGTATTTCCATTGTTACAACAATGATGGCTCACTGCCAATCAGTTCCAGCTGATTGTTATGGGGACTTCTATTAGGTAAAGATTGTCCAAAGCAGAGACCCCTATAAATACCTCAATCCGGAAAGATATTTACCTGTTGAAAGGTAATTTGGGTTGATCAATGGATGGACACTGGGGTCAGCACTCCGAAGTTTTAACCACCCAACACTTGTCTCTCTCATGGTGCCAACATGAACCTATCAGAAATAAAATGGAAAACACACAAAAGGCTCCGGTCACTGGAGGTTAATGTACAAGTAAAGCCCCCACACTACACGTCATGCTTAATCATGAGCAAGTGTAATGATCATTTGTTACTCCCATGGATAGTATGGTATTCGCGATACTCATTACTCGGTGAGTATCGCTGGTGCCCATGAGTGATGTGTCGATCATTATCGATCTGACACGAATTGAAAGCTCCCTTCAGTGCACAATGGGAGCTGGCACCTCAGTGAGAGCACATTGAATGTTAGGGCTTCTCTGGGGGGGTACAGCAAGGTGTTTTATGTAGTGAAAATGCAAAAAAGCCCACCCTCCGCCCTGTCCCATTAATACTTGTTTTATAGCCGGATGTGTGTGGACAAGCCAGTCACTAATTGACTAACATTAAACTCAATATTCGCACTCATGAGTACTTTTTAATACTCACATACTCGTCCGAATAGCAAGTCACTCGCTCATCACTAGTCATGCTCCTGAGTACTAGCCCTCCTAATGGTCTCTATTACAACATGTATGAGCAGTAAAGTCTGCTAACATTTGGGTATTTTGGGATGCAGATGGTAATCTGACAGCCAGAGGGATTTATCACCATCTTCATAGCTTGACAGTTACATTAAATAAAGATTCCCTTCTTGTCTTTAAATTACCTGTGAACAATCAAGTTGTCACAGTCGTCTCTTGAATGACGGTAATAGCACATTATAAAATGCTGATCCTGACTCATCTGTCATTAATTGTAATTCCACATCCCCCAAACACTAACGATCACTCCTAATTATTCTGAAAATACACTCTGAGCCAGAAGGGGGTAATTTAAACTTTTATATATTATCCTTTAGTTTTTTAAACCTTTTATTTTTTCATTAGGCCAGCTTCACACCACTAATTTTGACTGTCGGTTCTGTCCGGTGTTTTGCAGGATGCATCGGAGGAACCTGACAGCTCCGGACAAGCAGTACCTGCTTTTTGCCAGCTTCATTGCTGACGCTGTCCAGTGCTGAAATGTCAGCACCGCGGCCAGCTTCCCTGCAAATTTCAGCTGTGGAGCTCTCCAGGTATGAAATGCTCTTTCAGCACCAGGCGTCCGGGACCCGGAACGATTTTGCCTGGCGCCCATAGATTCCCATGCTATGGGCGCAGGATCCGGGAGGATCCGGTTTTGTCTGATTTTTGCATCGGACACAAAAAATGCTGCAGACTCAGGTTTTGTGTCCATTGCAAAAATCAGACAAAACCGGATCCTTCCAGAAAAGCCCCAAACCGGATGGCAAATAACAGCCATCCGGCCTCATAGTGATGCATGGGGGGCAAATTTGGAAAAACCGTGGTGTGAAGCCGGCCTTAGTTTTTTAGTCCCCTAAGGATTTGATCACTTATACTATATACTACAAGACCACGGTATTGCAGCAGTGTAACTGTGGTTCACTATGAAGCCCAGCCTGTGGCTGAGCTTCACAGAACAAAAAAGAGAAATTTGGGCGTGTACACCAGGAAGCATCTTTTTTCTGTATGATTTCTGCAGCAACCGAAATAGTTTAGCACGCCTGGATCTAACTAGGTCTTCATCCAGTTTTAACAATCCGCCACACCTCCCTCTAGAACCCCTCATACGCAGGCGGACAAACTTCATTTAGTTCGTAAGTGGGTTCAAACAATTTAAAACGACACCAACATCGGAAGAACCGCTGCCACAACCCCGAGTTAATCCAACCCGAGCCACACTCTCACAGGTAAACCTGGCCTGTGTAAAACCTTAAGCAACCTGGTGGTTAACTCCGCCCCAATTGAATGTATAAACGACCCACCCTGTATTTACTGGCCCCTGTCCATAAAACTTTCTCCCCTGCCCCTCATTAATAATGGGAATGATCCTTACTAACTGAAGAGTGGATGGTCTAAACTAGAGCAAGCTACCTTCAAGGGGCCGGGAAAGGGTCCTCAATAAGGTATGAGTAACAATGGTTCCCTTTAAAAAGGTGATGGCAATGACGGCAGAACACCGATCTCCATTTTTTGCTCGCCGATTCGTGCTGAAGCTGCAATCATACAGTGCTTAGAAAAAAGTGTGTAGCATGGACATAGTAGATGCACCCATTATTACGAAGATCTACATTCGCAATATAGGAACTAAATGGTCTCTGGTAAAGTGAGCCTTCAATCCCACCGGGAGAGGCAAACCAGAAGACCGGTAAGCCTCTTGAATGGAAGCCTTAATCCACCTGGCTAAGGTTGACTTTGAAGCCGCGGACCCCTTACAGCGACCTGTCGTAAGAACAAACAAAGAATCCGAACTCCTAAAGGAGGCGGTTCTGGACACATAAATGCGTATAGCTCTCACGAGATCCAGAGTATGGAGGTCGCGCTCAACCTGATGAACGGGAGCGGGGCAAAATGACGGGAGAACAATCTCCTGGTTCAGGTGAAACGTTGAAACCACCTTTGGCAAGAACTCCGGCCGTGGACGCAACACCACCTTGTCTTGGTGAACCACCAGAAAGGGAGACTTGCACGAAAGTGCAGCCAGTTCTGAGACCCTCCTCAGAGATGTAATCGCCACCAGAAAAGCCACCTTCTGGGACAGACGAGAAAGGGAAACCTCCCTCAGAGGCTCAAATGGCGGTTTTTGCAATGCCGCCAGGACCATGTTAAGGTCCCACGGATCCAGAGGTCTTTTGTAGGGTGGAACCATCCGCGACACCCCTGCAGAAATTGACGGACCTTCGGGAGAAGCGCCAATCGTCTGTCAAACAGCACAGAAAGTGCTGAGACCTGACCCTTTAAGGAGCCAAGGGATAATCCCAACTCCAAACCCGACTGTAGGAATGCCAACAGTGTCGGGATGGACAAGGGCCACGGGGACCGGCCCCAGAGGCACACCAGGTAAAAAAGATTTTCCACGTCCTGTGGTACATTTTCCTGGAAACTGGTTTTCTAGCCCGATTCATAGTGGCAACCACTGTAGGGGGAGAACCCCTGGATGTCAGCAGCCAGGCCTCAAGAGCCATGCAGTCAATCTGAGGGCCTTGGAATTGAGGTGGAAGAATGGGCCTTGCGCGAGAAGATCTGCGCGTTCTGGAAGAGCCCACCTGTGTCCGCCTGACAGTTGCCACAGGTCCGGATACCAGGACCTCCTGGGCCAGTCTGGAGCCACTAGAATGGCTACCCTGCATTCCGACCTGATTTTCCACAGCACCCTGGGAATCAGAGCCAGAGGAGGGAACACATATGGTAGATTGAATCTGGACCAAGTCAAGATCAGGGCGTCCGCTCCCAACGACTGGGGGTCCCATGACCTCGCCATGTATTGCGGAACCTGATGATTCAGCCGTGAGGCCATCAGATCCACGTCCGGAGTGCCCCATCTGCTGCAGATGTCCCGAAAGACGTCTGGATGAAGGGCCCACTCTCCGGCGTCCATCCCCTGCCTGCTCAGATAGTCGGCCTCCCAGTTTTCGACCCCTGGGATGTGAACTGCGGAGATCAGGCAGTTGTTGTCCTCCGCCCAGGATAGGATGCGGTGGACTTCGGCCAGAGCCTCTGCACTCCTGGTTCCTCCTTGATGATTTATATAAGCGACGGCCGTCGCATTGTCGGACTGAACCCGGATGGGTTGTCCTGAGAGGAATCTCTGAAAAGCCAGGAGTGCTAGATAGATCGCCTTGATCTCCAGCACGTTGATCTGCAATGCCGACTCCGACAGAGTCCAGAGGCCTTGGGCCCTGTGGTGTAAGAACACCGCACCCCAGCCCTTCAGACTGGCGTCGGTGGTCACCACTAACCAAGACGGTTTTATGAAGGACCGGCCCCCGCGACAAGTGATGTGGTCGAAGCCACCACTGCAGGGAATCTCGGGTCGGTTGTGACAGTGTCACCAGCCGATTCAGCGAGATCGTCCTCTTGTCCCACCTGCGTAGGATCTCCAGCTGGAGAGGACGGAGGCGAAATTGTGCAAACGGCACCGCCTCTATCGCTGCCACCATGCGACCCACCAGCTTCATCAACCCACGAAGGGATGATTGTGGTGACAGGAGCACCGCTTGTACTCCCGATCGGATCGCCACCTGTTTGGATTGTGGCAGAGACACCAGGGCTGAGGACGTGTTGAAGTCCATGCCCAAATAAGTCAAGGACTGGGTCGGAACCAGGGTTGACTTCTGAACATTGAGGAGCCAACCGAATTGTTCCAGAGACTGCATGGTCACATCCAGGCTCGCTTGACAGAGGTGTTCCGATGGCGCCCTGACCAGCAGGTCGTCCAAATAGGGAATGACGGCATGGCCCTGCACGTGCAGGAGAGCCATCATGGAGGCCATCACTTTTGTGAACACCCGCGGTGCCGAGGCCAAGCCGAACGGCAGCGCCACAAATTGGAAGTGTTCCTCCCCCACTGCAAATCTCAACCATCGCTGGTGAGCCGGTGCAATGGGCACGTGAAGGTAAGCGTCTCTGATATCTATGGACGCCAAGAAGTCCCCCTGTGACACAGCCGCGATCACTGAGCGCAGTGATTCCATACGGAACTTCCGAACCAGCACGTGGCGGTTGAACAACTTCAGGTCCAGAACCGGGCGGAAGGATCCGTCCTTCTTTGGGACTATAAAGAGGTTGGAGTAAAAACCCCTGAACCTCTCCCCGGAAGGCACCGGGACCACCACTCCGTCTCTGCGGAGTCCCTCCAACACCAAAGAAAAGGCCTGAGCTTTTTCTGGGGAGGGACCGACCGATGGAATCGGGATATCGGTTTTGACGTCAGCTCTATCCTGTAACCTCGCGAGACCACGTCTCGAACCCACTGATCTGAAACGTGAAGTAGCCACTCGTTCTGAAAGCGAGACAAGCGGCCCCCCACCTGTGGGGAGGCAGGAAGAGAGAGCGAGTCATGTAGAGGCGGGTTTGGGGGTGGCAGCTGCTGCCCCCGCCGGCTTCTTTGGACGACTCTTAGAGCGCCACTGAGAAGCGGGCTTGCCCCTCGGTCCGTGCGAGCGGACGGTGCTGATGACTGTGAGCTGGACCGAAAGGACCACTGTTTTGGGTTCCTTTTAACGGTATACCGTGGCTTAGGTTTATTCTGCGGTATTTTAGACTCAGCAGAATCCTTAATTAGCTTATCCAGCTCTGTGCCAAAAAGCCTGTCACCAGCGAAAGGAAGATTCTGCAGAATCTTCTTAGATGTGGCATCTGAGTCCCAAAGACGCAGCCACAACAACCTGCGGATCGCTATAGCATTGGCCGAAGCCACAGCTGAGCGAGTAGCAGTTTCCAGAGTCGCCGTTCTGGCGTAGTCCGCATAGGCCCTTGCCCTTTCGGTAAGTGCCAGGACCTCTGGGACTGGACCTTGCCAGGTCAGTGATACCATCCAAGCAGGTAGTAATCGCTTGTAAGGTCCAGACCGTGGCAAAGTTAGGGCAAATGACGACCCCACCGCCTCATAGGAAGACTTGGCGAGTTGCTCGACCTGTCTATCAGTAGCATCCTTCAGTGAGGAGCTATCAGAGGCAGAGAAAAGGGAGCGTGCAGCAATCCTGGTCATGGAAGCATCCACCTTCGGGGACTGCGACCACTCCTGAAGCACCTCCTGGGGAAAGGGGAAGCGATTGTCCTTGGGTTTGCGGACATAACGCCGCCCAGGATGTAACCTGGGGGCTCTAATCACCCTTCCAAAATTAGTATGGTCCATAAAGGAGCCACTTGGTCTAGCCTCCGGCCGCAGCCATTGATAGACCTCCTTCGGGTGCACCGTCACCTCCTCAGGGGGTGTCACGAGACGTAAGGTCTCGTTGATAGAGGACACCAGATCCTCCACCCCATCTGGTGGTTCAGACACAGATACAGACCCGAAAGTCGAACCCCCATCATCTTCCTCACCATCAGAGGAACGCTCCTCCTCAGAGAGAGTCTGGAGCTCGGGTGAAGCCTCACGACGAGCCCGCTTAAGGGGTCTCACAGCAGAAGAGGGAGACACCCGGGGGTAACTGGAAGGAGTAGCTGGGCTATCCAGTCTCCTATTAAGTGCCTCCAGGGATTGCGACATGGAGGACAGCTGAGACAACAGAGATTCATTGATCCTGTTCTGAGTCTCCCAAGGCCCTGAGATCACCTGAACCTCGGGGTATAGCACCGGGGTTGCTGACCCAAGTAGTTGCAGCCCGGGCCTCTGGGCGTCCACAGTTATTGCAGGACCCCTCCACCAGTGTTCCATTGCACGTAGCACAGGTAACGGTGGTCTCGGCCGCCTTAGCAGCACGCTTCCCAGCTGAGGACATGGCCACAGTAGGGGTAGATAAGCCCAATTGCAGACAATAAAACCGGGGATCCCGGTGGCTTACCGACCGCTGTAAAGCGGTATGAGGGAGCGGTGTGTGTGTGTGACCTCCGCGCTGTCTTCCGGTCTCCCCTCTTGGAGTGCAGACGCACGCTGCATACAGTTCCCAGCCGGGAAGTGAGGGTAAAGATGGCCGCCGACAGAGAAACTGTGGGCGGCGCCGAAGACACGCGGGAAACACACACACACACGCCCCGCGGTGACGTCACCGCACGGGCTGCATCCCATCCTCCAAGCATCCTTCTCATGAGGGAGCTGGAGCCCGCAGGGCGGGAAACAGTGTAAAAAACAATGTACACAGACTGCAATTACATGTCACACATCCGCAGCCTACGGCCTCAGCCCCTGTGACACACAGGGCGGTCAGCCAGGGTGACCCCAGCACAGGGTACACCCGCAGAACCGCGGACCCGAGGGTAACGCGCGGTCTGAGTGTCATGAAGCACATAAAATGCCAGACACTACCCCCAGGCACACAGGAAACACCGAGTGCCTCAGTGCCGGTCCGGTCTGTAAGCACCATTTAGGGAGGCCTCGGACGGGGGTGCAGCACCAGTCTGGAGTGTAAGCACCATTTAGGGAGGCCTCAGACTGGGCCGCTCAGCCCAGTCCGGAGTGTAAGCACCATTTAGGGAGGCCTCGGACTGGGCTGGCTCCAGTCCGGTCTGTAAGCACCATTTAGGGAGGCCTCGGACGGAGCGGAGCTGTGCAAGGCTCCCATCTCCCACTCACCAGAGCCCCCCAGAGAGGGATGGAGAGGAGTGTAACAGCGTACCGGGAGAACACCAGGTGTCCAGGCCCTAGGCCCTCCGGTACCTCCACCAGCGTGTGCCACTAAGGGTGAGCGGGGAGGCTGTCACCGGTCCCGACTGGGACCTTATTACCTTGTCTTCAGACGCCATCACGTAAGTAGTGAGAATGCAGTGAAGTGCAAGCAAAGCGTGATCCTCCGAGCACACTAAGTTTAAAACTGAGGATGTTCCCTGCGGTAGGGGTTTATAAGCGGAGGGGCGGTGTCGTACAAAACTTGTGAGTACCCTAGTTGTTGACCTCCGTAGGGCAGTGCCCTAAAAACCCCATATGTCTGGGTCCTTCCCATTATGTGACTCAGAAAAAATGGTAGCCTTTGGGACGACAATGGGAGCCGGTGTACATCAGGAGGCAGGCTATTTAATGCCTCTGTCAGTGATTGTCTGCAGCAACGAAATAGTTAACAGCCGTGATCTGAACTAGCTCTGTCATCTGCAGTTACAGGCAGATACCGACTACATTACACTCCTCTGAACCCACTCCATACATCCCCCAGTGCCTTGTGACAAAACTGTAATTACAGTTTGTTAAGTGGTTTCAAACAATTATTCGGACACACATCTGTATAACCTGCTGCCCCTCACTCCTGATGTGTAACTTCCTACCCAGCCCCCACCCCAGTGTATAACCTCTGGCCTCGCCCTGATGTGTAACTTCCTACCCAGCCCCACCCCAGTGTATAACCTCTGGCCCCTCGCCCTGATGTGTAACTTCCGACCCCAGCCCCACCAGTGTATAACTCTGCTCCTGGTGTATAACTCGCCCTCAATGTATAACATCCGGCCCCACTCCCCTGGCGTATATACCCTGGCCCCCTGTCCATAGTGTATAACTTCTGGCCCCCTGCCCTTCCATTATATAACCTCCAGCCCCGCACCATGCCATTTGCCTTTACTAACGTGACAGAGTGGCCAGTGGTGCTAAACTCACTGACGCAGCGCGTCCTGTCATAGGGGCCACCGGGGAAAGGGCTCTCTCATATAAGTGTATGAAGTGAACAAGTGTAATCTGATAGAAAAAGGTACCGATGTTGTTCAATGAGGCAGCACCGATCTCCATTTTTTTTTCTAGCCGTTTCTGCTGCTCAAATTTCTGCAATCGGTACAGTGCAAGAAAAAAGTTGGATGTCACATGGACAATCAGTATATCATCCCATTATTACGAATAGATACATTACAATTCTGTAATATAGGAAACTAAATGGTCTTGAAAAAAATTTATAGATGCGGAGTAAAAAAATTGGATCTTTATTTATATGCTTGTGTGACCCAAGCCTAACTAGTCCGGGCAATAAGTGCTGAGCTCCCAGTCTCTGGCATAAGAGTAGTACAAATGTGTTATATCACATGCGCCACTCCGATATATTTGACTTAATTTGTGCTTTTATGACCGAGCAGCTACAAGCAGGGCTGGGTTGGAGTTGGTGTCCATTTTGGTGGAGTTGGAGTCTAAATCAAGGAAGTTGAGGAGTTTGAGTCGGAGGTTTAGCTTACTGATTGTATACCAGGGCTGTGGAGTCAGTGTCCAGCCGGAGGTTTGGTTTACTGAGTATACAGCCCTGGCTACAAGCACAATACCAATCATCAGATGGACTCCTGTAAAGGACCCTGTAAGTATTGTGTGCTGTAGTTGGAGCATGTTCTGTACTGTGATGGATCGCACTCTTCTATCTGCGTCTGATGGAGAGTCTGGGTTTGGTGATGGAGAACGTTACCCCCTGACTGTATTGTGCCCGCCGTACAAACTGGTCAAGGAGAATACTATTTTTCAAGATCTGCCTCTTTTCTACTGAAGGGAAATCTAAATTTATCAGCACAAGACATTGTCGACAATTGTAGCTTCTGGCTTTGTGGCAACAGTTTGGGGGAAGACCCTTCTCTGTTCCTATGTCGGTTCCCAGTGCACAAGGTCCATAAAAACATAAGGGGGGGTGTTTTGATGGAAGAACATGAGTGGCCTCACTGAGCCCCCTCCAACTCCTACAGCTGTGATTGTGAGCTCAGCCTCTTGCCAACATTCAGGGTCTGGATGAACAGGGAACAACACACCCAAAATCTTGTGGGAAAATCTTCCCAGAAGTGTGGAAGTGGTTCTAGCTGAAAAGTGGGAACCAAATTCATATTGATGTCTATGGATGTGGATGGGCTCTTGTCAGTGTAGGATGGTGGTGTCCCAATACTTTTATCCATATAGTGTATATCCCAAATACAACATCTTCAAATCAATTTACCAATATAAATAGTGGTTTTAGCTATAGTGAAGCGACACCTCCCTGCGTGTTTACACAGATTTAGAGGTCTGGTTAAGACATCATAGACTTACATAGGTGCTGCCTTTTAGGTGTGGTTATCCAAATAATGGCCAATCACATCCATAACCGGCACAGTGACACCCCTTACACTCCCCTGGTGTTACCAATCATTTGGCCATATTTAAACCCGTCCCCTTGACTTCAGAAGCAGGACAGTTTCTTTCCTATTTTTTCTTATAATACAGAACAACTTCTCGGCACAACGCCCGGAATGTCGTACAAAACTGGAGGCTAAAATCTAAGAAACACCCTTTCACTACCAAAAACAAAAGCTATTTTGATAAATGAAACAAAGTGACAGTCGATAAGTGTCTTGAAAATTGTAGATGTACTATGTATGTATTGTAGATATACTATGGAGTTGCTTAAAGCAGTTCTATGGATTTAACACTTGGGGTAGGTGTTGTTTTTGCTGATTTTTCGGCCCAGAGACTGCAGAAACTCCAAGTTTCGAGGAGGATGTGGAGAGTTTCCGCTTGAAAAACCTGTGTGCACACACCCTTAGGTGTGATCGGTCTGAGCTCGAATGGCTCATATCGCTTCCCCTACAAGTCATGTACATTAATTTCTATATGGCTAATATTGAAGGAGTTAACGTCTTCTCACCATACTGCTCATACTGATAACTAAAACCACAAGTTTCGACCGTTGGGACCCCCATAATCCTGATAGGTATTAGGGTCTGGTATTGGCAAGTGAAGAACACAGAAAGGAAAGCTGAAGATGCTGCTGTGTATATGTCCCCTTATTTTTAGGATCCCCATTAATCAGACAGTGATCGGATATTCTAGAGATATCATTAGTCTCATCGTTCTAGGTTCATTGTTCTAGGTAATACATTGCTTTTAGTACTTGTATTCAGGATCTAATTTGTGGGGTGCAGGCAGTACACAAGCATCGCCTCCCTCCATCGCCGTTACAAACACATATGTATTGCAGTCATATCCATATATCCCGCCATGTTGTGTCCTGCTCACCTGATAGGCCTCAATCTTTGGAATCACTCGCCCATGGTCTATGACCTGAGAAGGGAGAAAGTGGAACTGGATGTCGGGGTGCTCCACACCAGGGGCGCTTCTAATGAAGCCCCCGGACTCCAGATGTGCCGTCGCCCCATAACCTGATAACCAAAGGACAGAAAAAGATAAAGATCTGGTTATTATTAGGTTTCATAGCTTAATAATGTTGCTAAAACTAAAAGAACAGAAGTTCAGTGATCGGTCATCACATCCGGAATAAAATCACAGAACTGATCAAAACTGAAGAAAAACATTTACAACAGAGCAATAAGCAGCTACAAAACCCACAGTCCCCGGATCATCACTACTGTGTCTTCAAGTGTGTTTTCATTTTGTCCCTGGGTCTTTGTTACCATCTTTTGAACCAAATTCTTGAAGAAGGCGCAACACAGATGTTGAAATTTGCGCAAAATCAAACGCATTTTTTTTATCTTTAACCCTTTTGAACTTTTTTTTTAGACCATGATCCTTTAAAATGTCACACATTCAACCGATGAAAAATAGAATTAGGCAGATATCTTGCTCTAGGGCAGGGGTCTCAAACTTGGCTGGGTTGGTGGGCCGCACATAGAAAAAAATTGATATCGGGGGGCCGCATTGCTTGTAGGACTACGTGACATTTTTAGTAATACCAGACTTTTTTGCTCAATGTTGTAATGTCCAAATCCTGATCTTCTTCTTTTAGTAATGTCCCCACCCTAATATCCTTTATGTAGTAATGTCCCCATCCTGGTCCTCTTCTCATAGTAATGTTCCCACCTTGGTTCCCTTCTTGTAGTAATGTCTCACATCCTGGTCCCAATATTGTAGTAATGTCCCCAATCCTAGTCCTCATCATGTAGTAATGTCCCCATCTTGGTCCCCATATTGTAGTAATGTCCCCATTTTGTAGTAATGTCCCCATCCTGATCCCCTTCTTGTAGTAATGTTCTCTCTCCTGGGCTTCAACTTGTAGTAATGAACCCATCATGGTCTTCTTGTCGTAAAGCCCCATCCTGGTCCCCATATTGTATTAATGTCCCCATCCTGGTCTTCATGTAGTAATGTCCCCATTTTGGTTCCCTTCTTGTATTATGCCCTCATCCTAGTCCTCATATTGTAGTAATGCCTCCATCCTGATTCCCTTTTGTAGAAATGCCCCCTTTCCTGGCCCTCTTCTTGTAGTAATGTTCCCCATCCTGTTCCCCATATTGTAGTAATGTCCCCATCCTGATCCCCATCTAGTAGTAATGCCCCCATCCCGGTCCTCATATTGTAGTATTGTCCCCTATACTGATCCCCTTTTTGTAGTAATGTTCCCCATCCTGGTCCTCTTCTTGTAGTGATGTCCCCATTCCGATCCCCTTTTGTAGTAATGTCCCCATACTGATCCCGTTTATGTAGTGATGACCCCCATACTGATCCCCTTTTGTATTAATGTCCCCCACCCTTTGTCACCTTTTGTACCGATGTCCCCAACCTGGTCTACCTTCTTTCCACACACACACATTCTCTCACATACTCTCATTCTCTCTCACACTCACACAAACACACACACACGCAAATTTTCTCACATACTCACATTCTCTCATACACACACACACGCATTCTCTCACATACTCACATTCTCTCATACACACACTCTCACACACACACACACAACATTCTCTCACATTCTCTCATACACACACACACTCTCACACACACACACACACAATTCTCTCACACACTCAAGGCCGCTTCACACGCTAGGATCTCGTTAACGATATAGTTGAAACGTCATGGATTTGTGATCGTTCATATGATATCGTTAGTGCGTTGTTGCGTGTAAACGAACGATGTAGGAAGGAAAAATCGTTAGAATGTCATCAAAAATTTAAGATCCTGTCCTCAAATCTATCGTTCGTCGTCCAATTAACATCATGGGAAGAAGCAACATCGTTCAGTGTGACACCTTTATGAACGATGTCGGTCATATTTCTCCTGTTCCTGCCGCTTTGTAAAATCATTCAATCGTTTTTCTCCATATAGCTGGAGCTTTGCCAAATTTAATATCGTTAACGATATCCTTGCGTGGAAGGAACTGTCGGAAGGATCGCGGTCACATAGCTAATGATCTCAGTCACCTATATCCTAGCGTGTGAAGCGGCCTTCACTCTCACATACACACACATTCTCTCACACACACTCTCACACACACTCATACTCAGAAACACACACACTCTCGCACTCACACACATTCTCTCACAATCACTCTTACACACTCACTCATTCTCTCACACTCACATACATTCTCACACACTCTCACATACAGACATTCTCTGGCACACTCACAAACACTCTCACACCACACACAACACACCCCCTCACACACACTGACACGCTCACTCACACACATTCTCTCGCACACTAAGGGTGCCTTCACACATTGCGTATTTGCTGCATATTTTTACGCGAGTGCTTGTAGTTTTTGTAGCCAACACCAGGAGTGGCTGATTACAACCGGCAGTGGGTGATTAAATTCAAAAGTGGAGCACTTGTTTCTCTTCAGGTACCGTCACACACGGCAATATTGCTTGCAATTTCACTGGCAATTTGCTGGTAGCAGTGAAATCATGGACACATTGTTCCATTTGTACACAGCAACAAAATAGAACAATGTGTCCATGATTTCACTGCAGCCAGTAAGTTGCCTGGGAAATTGCAAGCAATATTACCGCGTGTGACGGTACCTTTCGACTTTTCCTCTGATTGTTCCATTCCTGGTTTTGGCTACAAAAACTGCAACAGCACTCGCATAAAAATACGCAGCAAATATGCAGTGTGTGAACGCAGCCTTAAACTCTCACGCTCACATATTCTCTCTCACACACACATTCTCGCACTCACTGTCACACACACACTCACACTCATTCTCTCACACACTCACTCTCAATCACACACACCCACTTTTCTAACCTTCAGCATGCCGGCGGTACAGTGCAGGGGTCAGTCATGGTCCCTGCTGTGTTATAACTTCCGGCCGTGGGCTGATGAGCTCTGCTGCTCAGCAAGATGAACGCGAAGCTGCCAGCCAATGAGAGGCCCGTATGTGACGCCATGCGCCGACGGCAGCAATTTTGTATTATTTCAAAAAGCAGAAAAAGGGTGAATTAGATAAACTACAGGAAAAAGAAAATAGAATGTCTATTCTCAGCCATTTCCATTTCATATTCAAAGGCAAACAAGCCACGACGTCCAACCGTTACACCCTTTGGCTCCTGTGACTAGTGATGAGCAAGTGTAATCATCACTATTCGCTACTCACACAAGGATAGTATAGCATTCACGATACTTGTTGAGTATCATTAGTGCTCATGAGTGATGTGTCGATCGTTATTGATCTGACACATATTACCAGCTCCCTTCAGTACACAAAGGCAGTCGGCACCTCAGTGACAGCAGATTGAATGTTAGGGTCTCTCTAGGGGGCACAGCAAGGTGTTTTATGCAGTGAAAACGCAAAAAGAGCCCACCCTCCTGCCCTGTTTCCGAAATACTCGTATTATGACCGGATGTGTGTGGGGAGCCTATCACTAAATGACTAACATTGGACTCTATTCAGACGAGTACGCGAGTATTACAAAGTACTCGTTATGAGCATAGCGATTACGAATATCTCACTACTCGCTCATCACTACCTGTGACATATTTAGGAGCCGTATACTCACCTGTAAACTTCAGCATCCATTCCATGCCGATCTTAAGCATCATGAGAGGCTTTTGTGCTCCGTATAAAGTGATCGGCTTAGTGCACATCTGCTGGATATAAACTTCCAGGTGATCCTGAAGATTCTGTCCAACCCCTACAATGATCAGAAGGAGAAACAGCACTGACAGTATAAGTATACTCTGCACAAGGTCTGGGGTGCCAAGGGCCCCCATGGTAACATTGAGGCTGGGGGCCCCTCTACAGACAAATGCAAATATTACACTATTTTCATTCACAAATTTACCTTTGTTCTCTAAAATAATATACTGCATAATTTGTTACATGAAAGATGAAGTGCTGCCCTTGTCTGTGCATAGTGTTTCCAGTGTATTAAGCCTCTCTTTAGAGGGAACCTGTCATGTTCAAAAATGCTATTAACCAACAGAGATAGGGGTAAACTACAGGAAACAAAAAAAAACATTTTTAACTCCAGTCTAGTCATCTTACTAATGCAGTAGATACAGGGAAGAAATTTGTTTTTTCTCCCTGTAGCTGCTTACTTCCAGGCAGTGGGAGTTGTAGAGAGCAGTTACAGTCATCACTGACTGTACAGTGTGCACATCATGAATCTCTACCTGGCACATTGATTGACAGCCTGCTCTGCACACACACACACACACACACACACACACACACACACACACGCACACACTGCAGAGCAATCTGTCAAAGTGCCATGGAGTGACTACAGCTGAGCTCACAGTGAGTGGTGACTGTACGGCGCCATCCCAATGAATGAAAACAAGCAGCTGCAGGGAGAATAAAACTAGAGTGAGGACAAAATATAAAGATGTTATGGATCTTGGATTAATAAAAGGAGTGAAAATGTTCCTGTAATTACCGGATTAAATGCCATTTACCTACAGATTACCCTGATATCTGCAGGTGAACTGCATTTCTGAATGTGACAAGTTCCATTTAAGTGGCCACATAATTCAGCTACCTGTTCTTCACCTGTACATGTCTGCTTGGATCTTCCTGCTGTGTATTGGTTGGTGTTAGTGGCTGCCAAACACTTCTTGTGACTCTTAGGGTACCTTTACACGCGGCTACATTTCTAGGGTGGCTACAGGTAACTTACTGGTTGCAGTGAAATCATGGAGACAAGGTTCTATCTTGTTGCTGTGTACAAATGGAATAATCTCTCCATGATTTCACTGCAGCCAGTAAGTTACCTGTAGCCACCCTAGAAATGTAGCCGCGTGTAAAGGTACCCTTATCGCCTACAGCAATGCGTATGTAATGTCTGTGTACACACTTGTATGGGATCCATGTGAGCCGCCAATACTAATAATTGTCCCCAGGGAACCAACAAACAGATATGTATATATATTATATTGTGTCACCACAGGATACATATACCTGGCAGGTGAGCGATCACAGGGATTCCCAATTGTCCGAGGTCTGAAGCATCTCCAATCCCAGATAGCATGAGCAGTTGGGGAGAGTTGATAGCCCCGCCACTCAGAATCACTTCTTTGCTGGCAAATGCCTAGAAAAATCACAGATTAAAAAATGGAGACAGATCAGTAACTCATTCAACTGCATCTTCTTACTTTATGAAGATGGAGGAGATTGATAGATAGAACCAGAACGTACACTGTGTGCAGAATTATTAGGCAAGTTGTATTGTAGAGGATTATTTTTATTATTGATCAACAACTATGTTCTCAATCAACCCAAAAGACTCAAATATCAAAGCTTAATATTTTTGGAAGTTGGAGTGTTTTTTTATAGATTTGGCTCTTAGGAGGATATCTGTTTGTGCAGGTAACTATTACTGTGCAGAATTATTAGGCAAATTAATAAAAACCAAATATATTCCCATGTCACTTGATTATTTTCACCAGGTAAACTAATATAACTGCACAAAATGTAGAAATAAACATTTCTGACATGCAAAAACAAAACCCCAAAAATGAGTGACCAATATAGCCACCTTTCTTTATGATACAAAAAAGGTGGGGGAACAAGAGGCGCAATAGTGCCCTATCACTAGTGACACTCAGATGTGAGTGGTGTAATGCAGTTACACTCACCTATTCCAGTTGTGAGACCCACAACTGGTTTGACAGCATATCACAGTATCAGCTGCTGCAGGACCTCCACCGACCACTCCAACGTGGAAAAACAGCCAGAAAATATGGGAAGCAAGGTGTACCACGGTCCGCGCTGCTGAGTCCACAAAATCACCGGGGATGCAAGATGTTGTAGCAGTATACTTCTTTATTCCTTCCTTCGCGTTTCGGCGCCCTTCCTGGCACCTTCCTGGTGCCAGGAAGGGCGCCGAAACACGTAGGAAGGAATAAAGAAGTATACTGCTACAACATCTTGCATCCCAGGTGATTTTGTGGACTCAGCAGCGCGGACCGTGGTACACCTTGCTTCCCATATTTTCTGTCTTTCTTTATGATGACACTCAGCAGCCTCCATCCATAGATTCTGTCAGTTGCTTGATCTGTTTACAATTAACATTGCGTGCAGCAGCCACCACAGCTCCCAGACATTGTTCCCAGAGGTGTACTATTTTCCCTCCCTGTAGATCTCACATTTTAGGAGGGACCACAGGTTCTCTATGGGGTTCAGATCAGGTGAACAAGGGTGCCATGTCATTATTTTTTCTTCTTTTAGACCTTTACTGGTCAGCCACGCTGTGGAGTAGTTGGATACATGTGATGGAGCATTGTCCTGTATGAAAATCATGTTTTTCTTGAACGATACCGACTTCTTCCTGTACCACTGCTTGAAGAAGTTGTCTTCCAGAAACTGGCGGTAGGTCCGGGAGTTGAGCTTCACTCCATCCTCAACCCGAAAAGGTCCCACAAGTTCATCTTTGATTATACCAGCCCATACTAGTACCCCACCTCCATCTTGCTGGTGTCTGAGTCGGAGTGGAGCTCTCTGCCCTTTACTGATCCAGCCTCTGGCCCATTCATCTGGCCCATCAAGAATCACTGTCATTTCATCAGTCCATAAAACCTTTGAAAAATCAGTCTTAAGATATTTCTTGGCCCAGTCTTGACATTTTATCTTATGTTTCTTGTTCAAAGGTGGTCATTTTTAAGCCTTCCTTACCTTGGCCATGTCCCTGAGTATGGCACACCTTGTGCTTTTTGATACTCTAGTAATGTTGCAGCTCTGAAATATGGAAAACTGGTGGCAAATGGCATCTTAGCAGCTTCACACTTGATTTTCCTTAATTCATGGGCAGTTATTTTGCGCCTTTTTTGCCCAACACGCTTCTTGCGACCCTGTTGGCTATTTGCCATGAAACACTTGATTGTTCGGTGATCACGCTTCAAAAGTTTGGCAATTTCAAGACTGCGCATCCCTCTGCAAGACATCTCACAAGTTTGGACTTTTCAGAGTCCTGTCAAATCTCTCTTCTGATCCATTTTGCCTAAGGAAAGGCATTTGCCTAATAATTATTTTTTTTTTTTTTTTTGAATTCTTTATTTTATTTTCAGACAATATTTGAACAACAAAGTAAAACCATACGTCTACCATTGTACAAATCATGTGAAAGACATTTTGAAAAAGAAACACCATTCCGTGCAACCGAACAGTATCTGTTGTATGTCACTTGTCTATCATATATGAGACGTATCTGAAACCATTAATCTTTCCAAAAAAAAGAAAAGATAGAGAATATAGTAGGAAGCATAAAGAAGAAAAGAGAAAGTAGTAGAACCAAGGGGAAAATGAAAGAGGGTGGGAAGGGAAGGAGGGGTTAGAGGGCGGGAGGGGAGGGACCTCTCTCTCCCGTACCCAAGGGGCAAAAGAGCTCGGCTGTAACATCGTTAGAGCTTCGTCAATCAATTAGAAACCCCTACTATCTTTATATACGTCCGTGTCCATGAAACTCATCCAGGAGAACCATGTCTGTTTAAAAGACTCAAACGAATCATGCATCGAGGACGTTAGATCCTCTAGGTGCATTAAATCGTTCACCCTCGATATCCACATCGTCACCGTCGGGCTAGTCTCCGTCTTCCACAGTAACGGGATACAGGACCTTGCTGCCATCACCAAAAAGCGTAGGAGTGACCGCTTATATCTGGTTGTGGGGATCTCACAGTGGTGGAGCAGGAGTAGACCAGGACCCATCTCTCCCTGGAAGCCAGTGACCAGTCGAGTGAGTTCTATAACCTTCGTCCAGAAAGGCCGAAGTCTATCACAATCCCAGAAAATATGTAGCAATGTACCGTCAGCCTCACCGCACCTCCAGCACTTAGGGTCCGCAGACGGGATGATTCTATGTAACACAGCAGGAACTCTGTACCAACGAGTTAGTATTTTGTAGTTCGCTTCCTGTAACCTGGAACAGATGGATGAGGAGTGAGCTAAGCTAAAGATCCTCTTTCTCTGTTCTGCAGAGAGAGTCAAGCTCAAATCTCTTTCCCATGAAAGCATGAAGTGTGGGGTCGGTAAGTCCGGTTGTGTGACCAGGTAGGAATAAATCTGAGACAGTGCATGTCTGCTATTCACCGTCGTGGTACACAGAGTCTCAAAGGGCGTCTTGTTAAGTTTGTATGTCGTTTTTGAGGGCAACTCACGGAGAAAGTGAGCTAGCTGAAGACATCGCCAAAAACCCAATGGAACCGGTTGCGTGATTAAGGTCAAGTTTTCCAAAGTCGGCCATGCAGACCTGTCTCCCAAGCTCGCTACTCTGTCTATTCCAGATTGAATCCATGACTTAAAAACGGAGTCATCTTTGCCAGGACCAAACATAGGGTGGCTCAGGACCGGGGTCTGTGCTGAGTCGGTCGGTAACATCAATTTCCTGACCAACGGGAGATTACAGACCCTCAAGGTGGCTCCTATAGTCGGATGATCCCAGAGCGTCTCTTTTTTAGGTAGGGTCACCCAGGGCAATGTCTGTAGATTATAAGAGGTGTGGTCCTGTTCAATCCTAACCCATAATTTGTTGTCCCCGTGTCTGCACCAGTCCACAACTCTGGAGAGGTGACTTGCTATGTAATATAATTTAACATCAGGTAGAATTCACACCCCCGTCTTCTTTCCGTCTGGACATCAAGGTTCTCGCTAATCGGGGTTTCGCTCTGTTCCAGACAAAGGCGGTCTGCATCCTCATTAGTAGTTTGAAAAAGGACGTTGGGATGGAAACCGGTAATGTCTGAAAAAGATACAAAACCCTGGGGAGTATAGACATCTTAAATAGCTGGCATCTACCAGACCATGAAAAGGTAGACTTCATCCAACGTTCGATGTCCGACTCGATTGCACTAAGTAGTGAGGGGAAGTTGGCTCTATATAGGTTCTTAGGGTCAGCCGTCAACATCACTCCTAGATATTTAAGTGCTTTGTTAGCCCAATGAAAAGTAAATGCAGACCGAAGTCTGTGGTATTGCACATCAGGTAGTGAAATATTAAGGGCTTCTGATTTAGTTCTATTAATCTTAAAATTGGAGAGGGTATGGTACGTCTCCAATTCTTTTAGCAGATTCGGGAGAGATAGTTCAGGCTTCGTGATGAAAAATAGAAGATCGTCAGCGTAGGCTGCCATCTTATATTCTGATCCACCGTGTTGGAGACCCGAGACATCACCACTGGACCTGACACGACGTAGAAAAGGTTCCAGCGTCAAAATAAAGATTAGCGGAGACAGCGGGCAGCCCTGCCGAGTACCGTTGAAAACGTCAAACGGCTCGGAGAGAAGCCCGTTGACCCGCACTCTAGCTGATGGGACCGAATAAAGAGAAAGTGTCCAGTTCAGCATCTGGTTACCCAAGCCGATGTGAGAAAGCGTCGATTCAATAAAAGACCAATGAACGCGGTCGAACGCTTTCTCCGCATCGGTGGATAGACACATCAGTGACTTTTTTGACTTTCTGGCGGTCTGAATGAGGTTTATTGCTTTAGTGGTGTTGTCCCTGGCCTCACGTCCGGGGACAAATCCCGCTTGGTCAGGGTGTATCAGGTCCGGGATAAACGGGGAAAGTCTATCTGCCAGTATCTTTGCGAAAATTTTAATATCAGTATTCAGCAAAGATATTGGGCGGTAACTCGTTGGCAGCAGAGAGTCTTTACCTGACTTGGGTATAACCGCTATTGTGGCCCGCAATGTGTCTTTAGGAGGAGGGCTGGTATGGGACATTGCGTTGAAGAATGTGCACATATGTGGGATTAGGATGTCTTTTAATTTCTTATAGTATCCTACTATATACCCGTCAGGGCCCGGTGCTTTACCCGAGGGGGTCTGGGCTATGGCTAGGGCAATGTCTTGTGCCGTGATAGGGGCCTCCAAAGAACACGCGTCAGCGTTCGACAACTGCGGCATACCGGAAGACTCTATATATGCCTTGATACGTGACTTAAGGGCATCCAGAGCTGACGTTGATCTTACACTATCTAAATTGTAAAGGGATGAATAATACGCTCTAAACGCTTCAGCTATGTCTGTGGGGAGCTTAGACCGCTTATGAGTAACAGGGTGCTCTATCTCCGGGACATATGTGGCTGTTCTTTGAGCTCTAGAAGCTCTAGCTAGAGATTTGCCCGCCTTGTTGCCATGTTCATAGAAATGTCGTCGACATCGAGATAGTACTCCTTTTGCCTTGATTAACAAAATTGTGCGTAGTGCCTCCCTAACTCTGAGGAGTTCCCTGCCCAGTTCTGTAGAAGTGCATCGTTTATGTCTCGTCTCAAGCTCCCTTAATTTTCCCATAAGTGCGGAAGTTTCTGCTTCTCTGGCCCTTTTCAATCTAGCTCCATGTTTAATGAAAATCCCCCTCACCACACATTTGTGCGCTTGCCAGGTCACCACCGATGAAACATCCGGGGAGACGTTAAGGGCAAAATATTCACTTAGTGTGTTGGTCACCTCCGCTCGTACCTCTGGATCTTCCAACAGAGCAGCGTTAAGCTTCCACTGCCACTGTCTCGGGATCTTGGAGGACAGAGCAAGGGAGACCGTCACCAGGGCATGGTCAGAAAATGAGATCGGAGCGATAGAGACGTCAGTTACATAGATCAGGTCAGTCTGTCTTAAGAGAAAAAAATCAAGACGCGAGTACATGTCGTGGACAGAGGAGTAAAATGTATAATCTCGGGCAGAGGGGGAGAGTATGCGCCAGACATCCAACAACTGATGGTCATGAAGAGCTTTATGTAAACGTCTATTCTGTATCTTAGATAGTGAGGTCCTACTGTGCGAAGTGTCCAGAGCAGGGTCTAAAACAACATTAAAGTCTCCTCCAAGAACTAAGGTGCCCTCAGCAAACTCATCCATCTTTTCCAGAAACTTGAGAAGCATAGAAATTTGACCAGAGTTAGGGAGGTACAGCGAGGCGAACGTATATACATTAGATGCAATCTTACCCTTAACCAGAAGAAGTCGGCCCTCTTCACCACTGTAAGAGTCCTGAAGCTCCCATGGAATCGACCTGGAGATGACAATGCTAGTCCCGGACGAGTGGGAGTCGTTGGATAGGCTGTGGTATGCCTGCGGGTACGAATGGTCTGAAAGCTTATATGGCTTGGCTGTAGACATGTGGGTCTCCTGGAGGAAGGCGACATGTATCTTATTAGATTTCAGGTAATTAAACAAAATAGAACGTTTACCAGCACTGTGGAGACCTTGTACATTTAGTGAACCCACACGAATCTCCGATATGTGTGAATATGTCATTTCACTTCAACCCCTCGGGACAAAGAGGGAAGGGCAGAGGAAAGGGAAAAAAGGGCAGAGGACCGAAAAAAAAGAAAGAAAATAAGAGTGAGAGAAAAAAGTCAAGACGGAGAAACAGAAAAAGTCGTATATAAGAACCAAAGAAACAGTGACTATAACAGTCTTTGCCGGCGAGCCAGCAAGTGCAGACCCCTTGAAAGAAAAGCAGAGGGGACCGCAGGGACCGCAGCAGACCAAGGAACGGTATGCCCGCAGACCCGAGACAGAACATACCTATATTATTCGTCGCTTACCCTTGTTTAGACTATATACATATAATCCTACATTGCACTATTTTAGAGACTCAGGGAATGTGCGACAGTAAGAAGTAGCAAGAACCCGCATTCCCGCAATAAGAAAACATAAAAATAGAAAACTTAAGACAATACTACATGCAAACAGTAGTGTTAAGCTCAAAATAGCCAAAAACAAAGAGCTAGGGGCCGGAGAAAAAACCGCCCGGCGCCAGCCAAGGAGAGAAAAAATTATCAAAAATCAAATTCAACATCCGTGTAACCAAGGCATGCATCAGGAAGGTCATTTAATATGACCGTCCAATGCTAACGGTTCGGCATCTTCCTCGATGACGTCACCTGCAGTTTGCGGTGAAAGGGAGCAGTGCACCACAGGAAAAGGAAGGGCGCGATCTCTCACTTAAGAGGACATGCCCTTTAAGGGACACAGAAGAAATCACTGTTCAGGTGGTGGAGGAAGCACAAGAGTCATTTCGCCGCCTCCTTCTAGGGCTAGTGGTTCGGGAGGCTATCTGTTCCCGATTAGTCTCTTGAGTTCTTCTCCGTCGTCGTCGGCTTTCCTGGGCCTGAGGTGCTCCTCTTCTGGTGGATAGAAATGTCTGGAGATTTTCCAGAGAGAGCCAGTCAGGAAGGACGATAGGAGGTATATCCAAAAAAGTGAATAGATCCTCCAGTTCATTTTTCTGCCACAGATAAAAAAGTTTAGTACCCTTGCGGACGATCAGGTGAAATGGGTGACCCCATCTATAGGAGGCCCCCACTGCTTTTATTTTACTGAGTAGAGGTCTCAGCTGTCGTCTTAGGTATAAAGTGAGGCCAGATACATCCGGATATAGGCTTACTGATGAATCATCAATTGTCACTTCGCCGTGCGACCAGGCCTTTTTAAGAATGCCCTCTTTATCTGTGTAATTATGTAGTTTACAGAGCACATCCCTGGGATTATTCGGATCTATAGGGCCAGGTCGAGACACTCTATGTACTCTGTCCACTTTATACGTAGTTTCCTGTGGCTGTTGGGTCACCTCATTAAATATGGAGAAAACAGTGTCCAGTAAAGTCTCAGCTGTGACTGACTCAGGGATCCCCTTTAGTCTCACATTACTTCTGCGCTCTCTGTTCTCGTGGTCATCAGCTTGTAAAATGAAGGCCACAGTATGGGAATGTGACCGTACAATCTCCCTCTCCAGTGCAGCCACTCTAGCCTCTGTAGTGTCCATAAAGACCTCAGCCTTGGAGGCTTTTATCTTCAGATCATCGATATCCTCCTTTATCAGCCCTAATGCTCTCTCCTGTGAAGCTTCCATCCGTGTTAACATAGCGTCTATGTCATGTTTTGTTGGAAGCGAAGCAAACATGTCTTTGATCGCCTGCATGTCAGTCTGTGAAGTGCCGAGCTGTGTGTGCAATGTGGTCTGTCCCGCCATGCTGCCTGTACTGCTTTCATCTCCTGCTCCGGCGCCATCTTTCCCCATCTCCTCCTCCACTGGGCCACGGGCGTTCACCGTCTGGGGCATCAGCATTGGAGCACATTTACCTGCCGCTTTCATACCTCCTGGAAGCGAGGGGCTGTCTCCCGGACTCTGGTGTCTAGGGCTCCTCTGTGGCTGCGGCTGGGGCTGGGGAGAGGACTGCTTCTGTCCCGCTCCGGACGCCATTACAGACGCGCGCGCTCTTCCTCCTGCTCCTCCAAACATCTTAGCGATGGCTGCCTCCGGTTTTGTCTTGCCTGGGTGCTGCGGGGGTGCCGGCAATTCCTCCGGCCTCTTCCTTCGCGACATCGGGCTGTCAGGGTGGCGGGATTGCGGGTATTATGTCTCGGGTCCGCGGAGCACACAGAAAGTGCGTCCTCACACCGCCATGATCAGGCCACGCCCCCTTGCCTAATAATTAAGCACACCTTATATAGGGTGTTGATGTCATTACACCACACCCCTCCTCATTACATAGATGCAAATCACCTGATTTACTTAATTGGTAGTTGGCTTTCAAGCCTATACAGCTTGGAGTAGGACAACATGTATACAAAGTATCATGTAATCAACATACTCATTTGCCTAATAATTTTGCACACAGTGTAGTGTTATCAGTGGTCCAGAGATGACACACAGTCATAGAGCAGCCCGTCGTCTGGTCATATATAGATGACAAGAATTGTATGGGAGTTTCAGCTCTCCATTGCTCTATAATTGAGTGACGTCTGCCAGCAGACAGGGTAAAATCACTAATAACTTTTGGGTTTTTCGATAAAGAAAATTTCACGCAACATAGGGGCCTAAACTGACCATTGAAAAGCAACCCAACAGCATTATCACTCATCCACCAAATTTTACAGCTGGCACAATACAGGCAGGCAGGCAGTAGTTCCTGACATTTGTCACAACTCATCCACATTTCCACTGCTCCAGAATCCAGTGGTGGCGGCTTTACACCACTCAATCTGAGGCTTAAGCATTGTGCTTGGTGATGTATGGTTGCATGTATCTGCTCGGACACGAAAACCCAAATTGTGCCAAATATATCAAAGAACCACCTTGACTTAATAAATTTGGCACAATTCAATAGCGTTAGAGACATTTTTCTTATTTTTTGATACCTCAAAATTGAAGTACTTTTACCTTTTTCTTTTGTCCATTCTGAACATACTCCACTCCAGTTGCTCTCAGTCCTTGGAAAAGTATTTTAGTGACCAGGGTCTTCTCATGAACGGACACGTTCTTGCGCTCCATTGCTGGACGTAGATAGGCACTAGCTGAGCTCCATCTCTGACCTCAACAAGAAGAGAAGGTAGGTTCCAAATGTCTATGCAGTGTGTCACATATCTATTGTGTAGCCACTTACCATTGAAAATAGTCATATCCATCCACCCCACACCTTCCTGCTGGTAGCCATTCATGTCCTCAGTGAACGGATATCCAGCTTCCTGGGCAGCTTTGATGAAGGCTTGATGAAGAAGATGATTTGTCTTTCCTCTTGAGACATGTAGTGGGCCACTACCTCCTCTGTATGCATCCGGTCCCAGTTCGTGAGTCTGGGCTTTCTTAAAATATGGCAAACAATGACTATAATCCCAGCCGGTGGCACCTTGGGCGTGCCATCGATTGTAGTCCTCTGCATGTCCTCTAATATACACCATGGCATTCAAAGATGAAGACCCACCCCAAACTCTACCTCTAGGCCAGTATATAACCCTGTATCCATGTGTCTTTGTGGCACAGTATGATAATACCAGTTGTACTTATCATCACATAGGTTGTATATCAATGCAGCCGGCATATGAATCTTCCATGACAATCTCTTGCAGCCCAATAGGAGATCCTTCGGTCCTGCTTCCAACACTAGCACAGTCTCATCATTGCTTTCAGACAGCCGGTTTGCCAACACACAACCGGCTGAACCAGCCCCGACTATGATATAACTGAATGAGTCCACATTTCCTGGCTGATGAGTGGAGAATAGACTGACATTGGACAAATGTGATCTCAGCCCGATCAAATGTCTTTCCTTATGTAAATCAGGTAAACGGTGCAAACCCTGTCCTCCAACGTGTAAATGCCAGGAGGTTACCTTAAAGACTTTAGATATCCAGGCCATCCTCTCTAGTTTTATCTGAAAAATATTAAATGATAGTATAGGAAAATCAACAATTAATATTAAAGGGACACAGTCAGGTCATTTTTTAGTATGATACTAATATCACCCTTGAATAGTGCATGGGCAGGCCTTTTAAAAACATGTAAAATCATTACTGTACCATTTGTAGTTTCCATGTTATCAGCATTTTCAGACCCTGCAGGCAGCTGGTACAGTAGTCCTCTCAATTATATTCAGAGAGGAATAGGCCAGCTGTTTTAAACTGTCATTTAATTATGCACTCCCACTCAGCTGCTCTCTCCTTCTTCCTCCCTTTGCTCTCAGTGCAGTCTCAGCCTTCAGTTTCCATTAGGAGCTTCTGTTCTGTTTTGGACACAGAGGGAGAGAGCAATTGCAGGTCTGCTTTAGGCTGGGTTCACACTGGCGTTCCCCTCCGCAGCGTCCTGCGGAGGGGACGCGCCATGTGTGCGCAGCCAGCACAAGTCCCTATCTTTATAATGGGAGCGCACGGTGCTGCGCTTGACTGCGCATTACCGTGCGCTCCCATTCACTCCCATATGTGATTTGTACGCAGGCGGACGCCTGCGCACAAATCACACACTCTCCTCCGCACCAGGAATGCAACATGTCGCGACTCCATTTGTTACAAGAATCCATGCTGTGCTGTGAGAGATTCTGTGTTTTACACCATGTTACAAATTAATTATGTAAATTGGTTTTAAGTGTCACAGGGTTTTGGGTTTTTTTGTCAATGAAATCCATTGATGGCATTGTGTCTCAGGGTTCTTTGGATCACTGAAATCAATCTCAGACACCTGTGATAATTAGTTTGGCAGGTGAGCCCAATAAAAGGAAAACTGGGTGTTCTACAATATTAAGTAGGCCACAGTTTTCAAGCAACATGGGGAAGAAAAAGGATGTCTCTGCTGCCGAAAAGCGACAAACAGTGCAATGCCTTTGACAAGGGATGAAAACATTAGATATTGCACGAAAATGTAAGGCGGCCGTCACACGCTACAATATCGAGAGCGATATTGTAAGCGATCACGTGCACGCGCGAACGCCAACGATATCGCTCACATCGCTGGTGAGATGTCACACAGACAGACTCACCAGCGATGTGGGCCAGCGAGATCGCTGGTAACTATGGTACACATCGGGTTTCTAGGCGCCGCGCGGCGCTTAGTAACCCGACGTTTACCATAGATACCATCTCCCAGCATAGGCTCTGCCGCTGGGAGATCGTTCATCGTGGTGTCACACACCACGATGAAGCAGATTGAACAAGCGTTTATCGCTTGATATGAGCTCCGGCTCATATCTGCGATGTCACGATCAAGCGATTTTACATTGTAAAATCGCTTGATCGCACGCAGCGATGCACAAACGATATCGCTTAAGCGATCAAAAAGTAGATCACTTAAACGATATCGTTAGCAATATTGAACCGTGTGACGGCCGCCAAAGCGTGATCATCGTATTGTGAAGAGATTTGTGGCTGATTCTGAGCACAGACGTGTTCGTGCAGATAAAGGCAGAATGAGCCAAGCAAGTTTATCGGGTCCAACTGGGTTGGGACATTGGAACAAAGAGCTGAGTTCGTTCATGTGGCCCATAGGCCATTACCCCACTCTCCCATCTAGCTGCAATTCCCAAGGACTTGCATGTGGGAGTCCTTCATTGCAATGGGCAACATTCAACACTAATGATCCTGCAGGCACATTGAGTTGTTTCATCTGCCTACCAACATTAGTCCTTAAGAGTAGGGCACCGTCCATTTTGGGGTACAATCATTTCCTGGATTTGAAGCTGCTCATTTCAGGTTAGTCTTTATCCTTCAGATGTTCCGTCCAATGCTACATTAATCTTTAACCCCTTCACAACCAAGGACGTATACATATGTCCTTGGCCATGTCCCTCCCTCTGATGTGAGCTGACACGCTGAGCTCGCATCACTCCCTGTGCATGTCAGCTGAGCTGATCAGCTGAGATGTGTACCGAACCGCGATCGGATCGGTGCTGTTAACCCATTGAATCGCACTGTCAATCACTTACAGCGCGATCCAAAGTACTGCGACGGGGATCGTGCCGTTCCCGCCGGCATCAGAAGCCCCTTGCATCACGGAACCTCTGATGGTTACCTTGATAGCTCGGGTCCTGTGATGACCACAGATGTTATGAATCACTTCCTGCGGATGCCTGGCAAGCATTTCTGCGGCCCACAGACATGCAGCAGCTCATCTGTGCACAGGAGAAGCAATTGGAGAATGCAGCGCTGAGGCGCCGTAGGAGGCAGTGTAAAATAAGGAAAAAAAAAAGTTCAAATCAACCCCCATTTGCCCCATTGAAAATAAACTATTAAAATATATATATATATATATATATATACACATTTTTGGAATGGCTGGGTTCAGAAATGCCCGATCTATCAAAATATAAAATCAATTAATCAGATCGGTAACCCACGAAACGGAAAAAAAAAAACTAAAAAAGCCAAAATTATGTTTTTTTGGTCACTGCAACATAGCAATAAAATGCAATAACAGGCGATCAAAATAACTTCTCTACCCAAAAACGGTATCATTTCAAAAGTCAGCTCAAGGTACAAAAAATAAGCCGTTACACAGCCCCAGATCCGGAAAATTGAGAACGCTATGGGTTGCGGAAAATAGTGCAAAACCGCAAATATTTTTCTGTAAAAACGTCTCAATATTTTTTCACCACTTAGATAACAGTAAAAGTATACATCTTTGGTATCTACAAACTCGTATTGACCTGAGGCATCACACTGACGTCAGTTTTATCATATAGTGAACATAGTGAATAAAAAAAACAAAAAACAATAGAGTAAATGCACTTTTTTTTTGCAATTTTATTGCACAATTTTTTTCCCCATTGCCAATACAATTTATGTTAAAATTGTTCTATTCAATGTTACAACTCCCGCAAAATAAAAGCCCTCATATGACTATTTTAACGGGAAAATATATCCAGCAAATAATGTAGTTTACAGACACACAAGGAGGATCACACAGTGTCAGGGCTTCCAGCATCAGTGGTGACTTTGTGACAGTAGATCGCTAACTGGAAGAATTTGGGACATGTTCAGTAGATCTGATTGTAGCTCAAGCTTGTACAGGGAGTGCCACGAAATTAAGGAACCTGCTTCTAGCTGAAACAATCCTTATCCTGGAGGTTACCTTCTGTAGGATGTCCATGAACAAGGCTGTATTCAGAGCATATTGGACCTATCACTGCAGCATTTATTTTTTATTGCACTACTGGAGTGGGGCTTTAAATTTAAGTCCCCTGCCCCCTGTCTTATACTCACCGTCCGGCGTCTTCTTCTGTTATCTGCGCTGCTCTGGTCGGTTTTCAGCGATTTGTGACTTGGCAGCAGCTCCAGTGTATCATGGAGTCAGCTGGTTTCCCTACTCAGGGTTGAGATGGGGGTACCCAAATTAAATTTGCAGCTAGGAGGTCCTAAGTACACCTGTGCTCTGGTGTCTTGATATTACTAGAGTTTGGTTTAAGGGTGGTGGACCCAGCGCTAATTGATATAACTACACTAGGATTATTGGGAAAAAAGAGGGAAAAAAGCAAGCCATGAACTGAAAAGCTAAAATCAAGGTTTTATTCAAGTTCACAATGGTTTTAAAATACAAAGCTTATTAAAAATTCAATAGTTAGAAATCAAGGTTATAAAATTTGAGGGTTGGAGGCCTCAACTGTGCTAATCCTATTTTTTAAAAAGTATACAGACTTTGGCAAACACAAGATTGTTCACTATCTTGAGACATCAAACATTATACTTCATAATTCTTCTGTCACTTCCTTCTGTGTGAAAAAAGGGAAGGCTTTTTAATGAACTGTTTAGGAACCTAGTCCTCCTTTGGAGGTTTATGTTCAAAAGCTGATTAATAATGCTAAATTTTATCAGTTAGACTAATAGCAGGATTGGGTACCTGTAGTCCATACGAAGGTGCTGCACTGAATACCCTTTTCTTTATAGTGCTGTTTTTCTGATGGTTAGCTCCTGGATTTCTGCTTGAGTGAAGAAAATAGGAGACAACAATCATTCAAGGATCACAGCTTCCCGTAAAATAAAGAAATTTACAGGTACCTGTGGAAGGATAACCTCAGGCACCCTTTCTTTTCCTATGTTGAGTTTGATGTTTGTTATTTATAATGGGGATTGAGCTGTAATTTTACGGGAAGCTGTGATCCTTGAATGATTGTTGTCTCCTATTTTCTTCACTCAAGCAGAAATCCAGGAGCTAACCATCAGAAAAACAGCACTATAAAGAAAAGGGTATTCAGTGCAGCACCTTCGTATGGACTACAGGTACCCAATCCTGCTATTAGTCTAACTGATAAAATTTAGCATTATTAATCAGCTTTTGAACATAAACCTCCAAAGGAGGACTAGGTTCCTAAACAGTTCATTAAAAAGCCTTCCCTTTTTCACACAGAAGGAAGTGACAGAAGAATTATGAAGTATAATGTTTGATGTCTCAAGATAGTGAACAATCTTGTGTTTGCCAAAGTCTGTATACTTTTTAAAAAATAGGATTAGCACAGTTGAGGCCTCCAACCCTCAAATTTTATAACCTTGATTTCTAACTATTGAATTTTTAATAAGCTTTGTATTTTAAAACCATTGTGAACTTGAATAAAACCTTGATTTTAGCTTTTCAGTTCATGGCTTGCTTTTTTCCCTCTTTTTTCCCAATAATCCTAGTGTAGTTATATCAATTAGCGCTGGGTCCACCACCCTTAAACCAAACTCTAGTAATATCATGGAGTCGTCAGAGTATACAACTCGATACAAGTCTATGGGAACCTCATCGTGGCTCCCATAGACTTGTGATGTAATTTTTGATTTTCTGTCGGAGAGAAGTTGCGTTCACAAGATGGCACAGCTGGACCAGAGCAGCAACAAAAAAGGATGAAGACGACATCAGGTGACTATAATACCAGGCACAGGGGGACTTACATTTAAAGCATTATTCCAGAGCCGAAAAAAAAGCAAACAAAAAAAGAGAAAAGAAAAGAAACACTGGCATGGTGCTTTAAAGACCATTCAACACTTTTAGCTTGTTAAACTCACCACACCATGAAATAGAGGCTGCAGAGCTGAATCAAGACAATTTTTATTTCCTCGTCATCTACATGGCAACATGTCAACACCTCAATGTCGATGCCGGGTTTGGGCTAGATGCCAGACTGGGTAAATAGTAAAACAGCAGCAATCGGAGTCAGCTCCAGTTGCTGCTGTCAGTGGCAGGTGCTGGCTGTACCACACAGCCGGTATCTGCCCAGTTCAGAGCGGGCTGCTCCATACCACTGCAGTAATTTGTCCTTTTGTCTTGTTCATGCAGACTTGTTAATAAACATTAGTATGGATTTACTGAGTGGTTGATCCTGGTTCCTTGTATACCAGCTTTTCTCTATTTGGTATGTTACTGAACTTATATGCTCATGTTGGACTACCAGTGATCGGATGTACACATATGTCCTATCACCAATCCTCTGGATTAGAAGGTATCCAACTGCTAGGACCCCACTGGTCACCAGAACGGGAGCCCCCGCTTTCCCCTACATTTCTGCTCATATTTAAAGCTTGATCTGGCACCGGCTTAGTACACGTGGCCCATTTTTCATGACAAAAGGGCCACATTTCAGTCTTCGGTAACTTTGTCCGTTCATCATCACTGGTTGATCTAATTTAGAGTCGAACAGTAAGAAACTCATAACCACGTCCACTGAACTGATGCCGATTCTAGGCATGGAAAAGAATGGAATGGCTACCAAGGCATTTTACCCCATTTTCCAGTTCAGCAGAGGTTAGAGACACTTTCAGGCCATTTTGCTTCCTTTGGTGCCATGTTGGGCTCACACACAACACAACTCTACTGCCCTCCATTAAAGAGGACGACCGACTGGCAGGGACGGATGCGATGGGCCTCAGTTATGGCCTACACCGCTGTGGTACAACGAAAGCTGAGCTCTGATTGGTTGCTTTGGGCAATAAAGACAGTTTTGTTATAGAGGTTTTGATAAATGAGGTCCAGTAAGCCTCATCCTGTACAAACCACATAAGAGAAACAAGGGGCTGATGTCTGTGGCCCTCCCTGTAGTGTGAGACATACATTTGTACTATAGAGCGTCACCTGCCTCATATAATCCTCTAACATTCAACTCTTCCTAGTTTGTCTCCAGCAGATTATAATATTTCCATTTCACAAAAATATTTGCATACTGTGAACCTTAATGAATAACTCCAAAATAGTGTTTAATCCATGGTGACACTGCAGGACATTGCCCTAGTCCAAGGCGACACTGCAGGACATTGCCCTAGTCCGTGTCTACACTGCAAAACATTGCCCTAGTCCGTGTCTACACTGCAGGACATTGCCCTAGTCCAAGGAGACACTGCAGGACATTGCCCTAGTCCAAGGAGACACTGCAGGACATTGCCCTAGTCAGTGGCCACACTGCAGGACATTGCCCTAGTCCAAGGAGACACTGCAGGACATTGCCCTAGTCCAAGGAGACACTGCAGGACATTGCCCTAGTCCAAGGAGACACTGCAGGACATTGCCCTAGTCCAAGGAGACACTGCAGGACATTGCCCAGCCTAGTCCAAGGCGACACTGCAGGACATTGCCCTAGTCCGTGTCTACACTGCAAGACATTGCCCTAGTCCAAGGAGACACTGCAGGACATTGCCCTAGTCCAAGGAGACACTGCAGGACATTGCCCTAGTCCAAGGAGACACTGCAGGACATTGCCCTAGTCCAAGGCGACACTGCAGGACATTGCCCTAGTCCAAGGCGACACTGCAGGACATTGCCCAGCCTAGTCCAAGGCGACACTGCAGGACATTGCCCTAGTCTGTGGCTACACTGCAAAACATTGCCCTAGTCCAAGGCGACACTGCAGGACATTGCCCTAGTCCATGTCTACACTGCAAGACATTGCCCTAGTCCATATCTACACTGCAAGACATTGCCCTAGTCCAAGGAGACACTGCAGGACATTGCCCTAGTCCAAGGAGACACTGCAGGACATTGCCCTAGTCCAAGGAGACACTGCAGGACATTGCCCTAGTCCAAGGAGACACTGCAGGACATTGTCCTAGTCCAAGGCGACACTGCAGGACATTGCCCAGCCTAGTCCAAGGTGACACTGCAGGACATTGCCCAGCCTAGTCCAAGGTGACACTGCAGGACATTGCCCAGCCTAGTCCAAGGTGACACTGCAGGACATTGCCCAGCCTAGTCCAAGGCGACACTGCAGGACATTGCCCTAGTCTGTGGCTACACAGCAGGACATTGCCCTAGTCTGTGGTCACTCTGCAGGACATTGCCCTAGTCCAAGGCGACACTGCAGGACATTGCCCAGCCTAGTCCAAGGCGACACTGCAGGACATTGCCCTAGTCTGTGGCTACACTGCAAAACATTGCCCTAGTCCAAGGCGACACTGCAGGACATTGCCCTAGTCCATGTCTACACTGCAAGACATTGCCCTAGTCCATATCTACACTGCAAGACATTGCCCTAGTCCAAGGAGACACTGCAGGACATTGCCCTAGTCCAAGGAGACACTGCAGGACATTGCCCTAGTCCAAGGAGACACTGCAGGACATTGCCCTAGTCCAAGGAGACACTGCAGGACATTGTCCTAGTCCAAGGCGACACTGCAGGACATTGCCCAGCCTAGTCCAAGGTGACACTGCAGGACATTGCCCAGCCTAGTCCAAGGTGACACTGCAGGACATTGCCCAGCCTAGTCCAAGGTGACACTGCAGGACATTGCCCAGCCTAGTCCAAGGCGACACTGCAGGACATTGCCCTAGTCTGTGGCTACACAGCAGGACATTGCCCTAGTCTGTGGTCACTCTGCAGGACATTGCCCTAGTCCAAGGCGACACTGCAGGACATTGCCCTAGTCCCTGGCGACACTGCAGGACATTGCCCAGCCTAGTCCAAGGCGACACAGCAGGACATTGCCCTAGTCTGTGGTCACTCTGCAGGACATTGCCCTAGTCCAAGGCGACACTGCAGGACATTGCCCTAGTCCCTGGCGACACTGCAGGACATTGCCCTAGTCCAAGGCGACACTGCAGGACATTGCCCTAGTCCAAGGCGACACTGCAGGACATTGCCCTAGTCCATGGCCACACTGCAGGACATTGCCCTAGTCAAGGCTACTCCACAGTATATACTGTCTTCTTACCAAAATGTTTATTGACGCCCAGTCAGAAAAACATTCACATTCCAGGACCCAATATCCAGTTTCCAGTCAGGAATAAAGACCTCAGCTCCCGTCCTCTCACACTTTAAGCTTTTTTGCACTTATTAGCTCCAGCACCATCAGACGGGGCAGCGCTGAATCTCTCATTTCTCCTGGGACTTCTTACATAGGACTGCAGGTAAACCCAACCTGCAAACCTGGAAGAGTAAAATGACAAACTCCACTCTGCTACATGTGGAACATTTACATCCTTTGTTATAACTCCAGTAGTGCAGGATGACTGGTGAAACAAGCGAGGATCTGCACAATGCAGATATTGGAGGGGTCATCTGTGGTGAATTCCTGGGTCTTCTGTGCTGGTTTGTCACTCACCTCACTGGGGTCCTCACAGCTGGGACACGTCTCCAATGCTGGAGGATCATGAAGACACTGAATATTGGGAAACTTCCTGCACTCTCAGTGCCAGGATCACTTCTAATACAGTATGGGGGATGGGCTCTTAAAGCTGAACAGGTTCTGTACACTGGAGGGACTCAGATAGGATCACATGTAGGTGCACACAGATAAGGTAGGATCACATGTAGGTGCACACAGATAAGGTAGGATCACATGTAGGTGCACACAGATAAGATGGGATCACATGTAGGTGCACACAGATAAGATGGGATCACATGTACGTGCACACAGATAAGATGGGATCACATGTAGGTGCACACAGATATGGTAGGATCACATGTAGGTGCACACAGATAAGATGGGATCACATGTAGGTGCACACAGATAAGATAGGATCACATGTAGGTGCACACAGATAAGATGGGATCACATGTACGTGCACACAGATAAGATGGGATCACATGTAGATGCACACAGATAAGATGGGATCACATGTAGGTGCACACAGATAAGATGGGATCACATGTAGGTGCACACAGATAAGGTAGGATCACATGTAGGTGCACACAGATAAGATGGGATCACATGTAGATGCACACAGATAAGATGGGATCACATGTAGGTGCACACAGATAAGATGGGATCACATGTAGGTGCACACAGATAAGATGGGATCACATGTAGGTGCACACAGATAAGATGGGATCACATGTAGGTGCACACAGATAAGGTAGGATCACATGTAGGTGCACACAGATAAGATGGGATCACATGTAGATGCACACAGATAAGATGGGATCACATGTAGGTGCACACAGATAAGATGGGATCACATGTAGGTGCACACAGATAAGGTAGGATCACATGTAGGTGCACACAGATAAGATGGGATCACATGTAGGTGCACACAGATAAGATGGGATCACATGTAGGTGCACACAGATAAGATGGGATCACATGTAGGTGCACACAGATAAGGTAGGATCACATGTAGGTGCACACAGATAAGATGGGATCACATGTAGGTGCACACAGATAAGATGGGATCACATGTAGATGCACACAGATAAGATGGGATCACATGTAGGTGCACACAGATAAGATAGGATCACATGTAGGTGCACACAGATAAGATGGGATCACATGTAGGTGCACACAGATAAGATGGGATCACATGTAGGTGCACACAGATAAGATGGGATCACATGTAGGTGCACACAGATAAGATGGGATCACATGTAGGTGCACACAGATAAGGTAGGATCACATGTAGGTGCACACAGATAAGGTAGGATCACATGTAGGTGCACACAGATAAGATGGGATCACATGTAGGTGCACACAGATAAGATGGGATCACATGTAGGTGCACACAGATAAGATGGGATCACATGTAGGTGCACACAGATAAGGTAGGATCACATGTAGGTGCACACAGATAAGATGGGATCACATGTAGGTGCACACAGATAAGATGGGATCACATGTAGATGCACACAGATAAGATGGGATCACATGTAGGTGCACACAGATAAGATAGGATCACATGTAGGTGCACACAGATAAGATGGGATCACATGTAGATGCACACAGATAAGATGGGATCACATGTAGGTGCACACAGATGTGTGGAGGTTTCTTTTTAGTATGAGCATATTGAGTTGAGTTTTTGGGGCAAAAACGGAGCAGACATTCCAACAGTTTGGAGTTTTGCAGAATATTTAGGAGATTTCCCCTCATTCTGGATATATGGAATACAACTATTGTATCATTATTCCCATAAAAATCCTTTCATTTGTTTTATCCCCTTAAAACAGGGCGATCTTCCGTTTTTGCTGTTTTTCCCCTCTATTTTTTTGTTTTTTTCAGCCGACATAGCAGTGCTGTTTTTTGTGGAGCTATTTGTAGTCTTGACTAACATACATTTCATTTTATCTTATAATGTTTTCTACTAAAACACAAGAAAAAAAATGGATCCGTTACTGAATCAGTATCGAATGGAAAATAAATAGCAATCAATCCCGGAACAGATTTGTTCTCAATAGACTCCAGTATTAAAAAAAATATGGATCCTGCAGTAATCAGTTTTTCAAAAAGTACAAAAAAGTTGTGTTTGCACAATGGATCGCTGCTGGATCTGTTCTAAGGCCGGTTTCACATTTGCGTATGAAACCGCAGTGTACAAAACACAGCCAAACGCATGCGCACTGCCTTCCTATCTTTAACATGGGAACGCATGGTATCTACGCTTAGCTGCGTTCAGTTGAGGTTGCTTTCAGATGCGCATAATTTGTGCACCCTCCTCTGCCCTCCGCACACAACCTGTTGCATTTTTTGTGCGGTCGTGGGAGCTAGTTTTATCAGCAAGTGCACAAACAATGCATGGAAGTCATTGGATCCTCAGTGTCCTCCACATGACAGCGCAGGAGAACGCTGCGGATCACATTGAAATCTCTCCCGGTGGCCGCCACTAACTCCCGGAGATCAGCGGTGGCCACCGGGAGATCAGCTGGAGCAGCAGGAGATCTCCTTCTCCCGGGTGCCGCTGATCTCCCGACTGTGTTGGCACGGGAGATTTTAAGAAACAGCAGATATGACAGCTGTTAAAACCTCCCGCGCCGAGACCGAAGAGGCGCAGGAGATCTAAACAGCTGTCAGATCAGCTGTTTCTTCAAATCACAGTCAGGAGATCAGTGACACCTGGGAGGAGGAGATCTCCGCCGCTGATCTCCGTCTCCCGGCCACCGCCGAGATCACTGATTGGCTGGCCAGGCACCATACTGATATGAACACATGAAGAGATTCTCCGCTGCGTTCACATCAGTATGGCAGCGTTTGCGTCTGCGTGCCCTCTGCATCAGACAGAAACGCTAGCTTGAAACCAGCCTATTAGATGATTACTGAGCTGGCACCTGCCGGGTATACTCCAAAATCATCTGCCATAGGGTATGTGCATGTTAAATATTCGGTGCAGAAATGTACGCACCATTTCTACATCTTTTGCAAGGAAAAATGCAACATAAAACATGTGCATTTTTTACATGGTTTTTGGTGCAGATTTTTCCCCACTCGGTATGGGTGAAATCTATTATGATGCGCAAAAATGCGTGGACACAGACACAGCACAGCCAAAGTCAGATTGACTTTGCTGGCTGGTCAATATAATAAAAATATTTGCTGTGCATTTTTACAATACACAGTAAAAATGTGCCCTCATCAGCACAAAGACAAATAAGCATCATGTGCATGAGACTTCAGGATTTTCAGTTATGTTGTTGGTATCAGGATTACCTTCAGGTTTTGTGAGAAAACTGCAAAGTCTGCACGGATCCATAGGGCATTCCAGTATGTCCTATGTTGGAAAAGCATACAGTGGTAATGCAACCTGAAACAATTACCTTATTGCAAATCCTCTGTATATGTTGGATCCAATCATCAAGATCACCAATACGACCCCCACATACGTCTACTGCATTTCCCAGCCCTGCATTATCATGTGGCTTTTTTGATGGCAAATCAACCATATTTCAGTCCTCCCTAATCTCCGTTTATCATCAATGGCTAAGATTTCATTTTAAAAATGTGTATGGGGACAGTCTAAAGCAGGGGTGGGCAACTGCAGTCCTCAAGTACCAATAGTGCATATTTTCAGGATTTCCTTAGCATAATTTAATCACTTGAACAGGTGATGATTCTAACCTCTGCGTAATGCTAGGGAAATCCTGAAAACATGCAGTGTTGGTGGCTCTTGAGGACTGGAGTTGCCCAGCCCTGGGCTGAAGGGATCCCTATATCTCCCCCTTTTCGGATATGGATTCTTGCCAGTGCCGGCTATCCAGGCATTTTTTGATTTACCTTTTCTCATTCAGCAGAGAAGTTCAGCTAGTCTTTCGGGCCGGTTTACTTCCATCGTTTGCTACCTCTATAGACTTGGAGCCTTTTGTAGGTTCCCAAATCCAACAGAGAAGAGGCCGAGTGGAATGAACTCTCTTTGGTGTCCTCACAGCATCTTCTAGTGTTCCTCTAATCTCCCAGATGACCACCTACAAGATTTCTGGTGTCCAGAATGAACACACACATTGCACAGACTCTAGTTAATGGATAACCTTGGTGCTTAGTCCACCATAAAGTCAACCATCAGAATTGTGACATCAAGTTAAAAAAGTTCAGAGATTAATCTGCTCAGTGCCGCTCCCATCTCTTCCACAGCCAAAAACTATACAAATGGACATTACAAATGGACAACGAGATTAATAATTCACTTACTGATGCCATAAACCACTCACCTCCGAGCAGAACTGGTAAACAGTGCTAAACCCACTATATAATGGACGCTCCCGTTTATTACTGTTTGGAAATAATGAATAATTTATACTATGGTGAAAATAATATAAAATAAGGTGTTTCAGGCTGGCTTCACACTTGCAGATGCATCTGCAGCGTTTTGCAGATGCATCTGCAAGTGTCAGCATGCAGACCGCGGCCCCTATGGTTATAATGGGGCGCACCGCGGTCTGAAAGCACTCATTCATTCCTATATGTGAACCGTCCGCAGGCGGATGCCTGCTTACAGATCACACACTCCCGCCCGCACCACGGACGCGACATCTCGCGTCCATGGTGCGGGCGGGAGTGTGTGATCTGTAAGCAGGCATCCGCCTGCGGACGGTTCACATATAGGAATGAATGAGTGCTTTCAGACCGCGGTGCGCCCCATTATAACCATAGGGGCCGCGGTCTGCATGCTGACACTTGCAGATGCATCTGCAAAACGCTGCAGATGCATCTGCAAGTGTGAAGGCAGCCTCACTGGGTGAGGTATGGAGGAGTCTTCCCAATGTGGCATGTCTCAATGGGCTGCACTCCATTACTATGTAAAATTCCCTTTGTTTGTTCCAATTCTCATATCAAAAAGGTCTTTGTGTCCAACAAACATCTACTAAATAGGATTAAATACAATCTGTCTCTGCCCTGCAGATACAATGTGTAACAAGAGAAGTGGCACCACCAGTTTCTTTACATATTGTTTGAAGGGGGATGATGTGCGACCTGATCATCTGGATGGCCAGACTGCGAGTCTCTAGATGGGGCTGGCAGACATATCTGTAGGCCCCAGGTTTAGAAGACAATCATGATTCACCCAGCACAAAGTCCTTAGCAAAAGTCAAGCAGGCTTCATGCTAATGCCCCGGTCTCACATAACGATGTGTCAGCGATGCCGACAACGATCAGCATCGTTGATGCATCGTTGACACATCGTTATGAGGTCGCTGGTGAGCTGTCACACTGTACAGTATAGGCCGGTCACATGACTGTGACCTCATTACAGGTCCTTTACCCCTGAGATCTCCATTACAGAGATGGCGGTATGGGAGCCTCTGATGCCGGTGAGCCTCGGGGGGGATTTTCTTTATTTAGGCTGGCTTCACATTTGCGTATGGGAAGGCAGCGTTTTGCTGCGTTCCCATACGCAGTTAAACGCATGCGCACTGCGTTCCTATGTTTAACATAGGAACGCATGGTGCCTGCGTTTGCTGCGTTCGGGTGCGGATGCGGACGATATCTGCTGCTTCCGGTGTCCAGCATCCGCACCCGGGACGCAGCATGTTGGGTTTTTTTGTGCGTTTGGGGAGCTTGGACAATCAGCAAGCGTCCCCAAGCGTACAAAAAAAGCATTGTCTTCAATGGGTCCGCAGTGTCCTCTGCATGACACAGCAGGAGAACGCTGCGGACCCATTGAAAAATCTCCCGGTGGCCGCCGGTGATGTCACAGGAGCTCACCGACGGCCACCGGGAGATCAGCTGACCCTCTGCTGTCCTCCTTCTCCCCGCCGCCTGTAATCTCATAGCGATGTCGGCGGGGAGAACAGCTGATCTGAGAGCTGTTTGAATCTTCCCGCGCCGACATCTCCTCACAGTGTCGGCGCGGGAAGATTCAAACAGCTCTCAGATCAGCTGTTCTCCCCGCCGACAGTCCCGGAGCTTACCGGCGGCCGGGGGGCGGAGATCTCCGGCGCTGATCTCCGCCTCCGGCCCGCCCCCGGACAGCGCCGATTGGCTGCCGGGCTCCATAGTGATGTGTCCGCAGGCGGACATTATCCGCTGCGGACACATCAAAGTGTCCCTGCTTCTGACAGCGTTTGTGTCTGCATGCCATCAGCATGCAGACACAAACGCTAATGTGAAGCCAGCCTTAGAACAAGGAGAGGGATAGGATTAGGGTTTAGGATAGGGGATAGAGTAGGGAACAGGGAAATAGCAGGGAGAGATGAGAATAGTGAGGGACAGGATAGGAGAGGATGCACCCGCTCGCTCCCCGCAACCCGGAAGCGGGCGGGTGCGGGTAACCATGGTAAACAAGCGGGTCTCTAAGCCCGCTTGTCACCCTGGATGTCATGTTACAGCGCTGCTGTGCAGCGCTGTGACATGGCGGGGGATCCTGACAGGTCGCTGATCGCTGCCCCCGCCGGTCACACACACCGATGTGTGGTGACCAGCGGGGGGGGCCAACGACCAAAAAATGGTCAGGAGCCCTGTGCAACGATCAGCGACCTCACAGCAGGGGCCTGATCGCTGCTATCAGTCACACGCAACGATATCGGTAAGGATATCGTTCCTACGTCACAAATAGGACGATATCGTTACCGATATCGTTATGTGAGACCTAGGCTTAAACCACCGGACTACAGCTACACTCTGCACAGCCTCATCAAGAGCCACGTCCACAAAACAAAACATGGGAAGATCCATGCCTGCTTTGTGGACGTCAAGAATGACTTCGACTCTGTGTGGTACCCAGGACTATTCCTAAAACTGCTGGGGAGCAGAATAGGAGGCAAAACATATGATGTCATCTGAAGCTCCTACACTGAGAACAGCTGCAGCGTGACGGTAAATGGAAGGAGGACGACCTATTTCCAACAAAGCCGAGGAGTTAGACAGGGCCGCAGCCTCAGTCCAACACTCTTTAACATCTACATCAATGAGCTGGCGGTGGCCCTAGAGTCCCTCCTCTGCACCAGGACTCACCCTCCATGACACAGAGGTGAAATGTCTACTGTATGTGTGGCGCCCCTGCGGGTCCAGTCACCACAGAGGTACTGCATTCCTGTTAGGGTGTAGTATCCCACTCACTGGTAAGGGGAGTACAGACCACACTAGGAACGTTAGTAGTTTGGTTGGGTGGTGAAGGGAGTTAGAGAGAGCATTTTGGGAGGAGTAAGGTCAGAAAGAACACATGTAGATGACGTGGGACATGTGACAGAGGGTATAAAAATTGTGCAAGAAACATCTGGAACGTAGGAGACGACAGTGAGAAGAAAGACAGCTAACAGAGAGAGTGACAGCTGAGAAGAGACCGTTGAACACAAAGGTCGAGTTGAAGGGCAGCTAGAAAATATATGCCTGAGAAGTGTCCAGAGGACTGGAGCAAGTGGGAACTCGTCCTAAGGCCAAACCCTAGAACAGAACATCACCCAAGTGGCTTTGGGAGAAAGAGGGGGTCCCAGAGGCACACGAAGTGAGCAATCCACCTGTGGGACTCACATCCATTGTCAAGCGCAGGCAAGTGGAGGGACTAGGCCGCGGGGGACACCAGGAACTCAAAAGACTAGTGGAGAAGACCAGGCTCAGCTAGCAACCCGGAGGCTGTGCCACTTCCAAGGTGACACAGTCGACAACTGCACACATCTGCTGAAAAGGTGGCAACCATAGGGCTAAGAGGAGACACTGCAGGGGAACCCCTAAGAAAAGCCCACAGTCACTGGCTCAGAGCTATGTGTGGCGAGGCGCAAAGCAAGAAGGGCGAAGCAAGCGCTATGTGAGAAGACTTCGAAAGTACAGAGAATGGGTGCCGATTATGTACCATCCCATTACTAGTGAGTAGCTGGATCCCTGCCTACGAGAACCTAGTGCTCAACAGGCTGCTGTACCAAAGACTGAGTAAAAGAACTAAAGACTGCAGCCCACTTTGTCTGTGAACTTTCTTAACGCGTCAAAAGCGCCAGAAACACTACTACCAATTTACTCAGGTAACCATCAGGTACCCTAGGATTCAGCCCTACCCATAGAGGGCTTAAGAACATTGCTGCCTCCCAAACATCGGCCCTAGGAAGACTGTTGAACATTGGCGGCCATCTGTAGCTGCAACCTGCGGGTGGCGTCACGTGTAAACTAACAATTATCCCCAAGTCCAGTCATCCCTGTCCAGAATGAACCCTCCACACCAGGTCCCTATCCCTAAGAGAGTGAGCCACCCACACCGAACTTTTAATGACACGCCAGGGTCATGGAGTCTTGGTCCCTGTGATCCCCGTGATGAAAGCTCAGGAAAGCCTGGTTCCGAGAATCCTAAGGCCCTGGAGGGGTGTGTCATATGCTGATGACCTGGTGCTGTTATCACCAATCGAGAAAGTCCTTCAGGATCATGTGAAAATTCTTGAGACCATCAGCAGCACATGGGCAATGCCAATCAACCAGAAGAAAACTAATATCATGGTGTTCCAGAGAAGAAAACAGAACCCTGCTGGCCATCCTCCCTTTATGATAGACAACTGCCCACTTACAGAAACCAACAAGTACACCTACCTGGGCCTAGAACTCCGTCAATCAGGGAGCATCAAGCAAGCCATAGAGTTACTGAAAGACAAGGCATCCAAAGCCTTCTATGCCATTGGAAGAAATCTGTACTATCTCAAGGCACCAGTAACCGTCTGGCTAAAAATCTTTAACTCCTTCATTGCCCCAACCCTTTTATACAGCAGTGAGGTCTGGGGCCCAGTCTCATACCCAAATTGGTCAAAGTGGGACGCTATTTCACCAAGAGTTCTGGGAGCATCTTCTCCAAGTCCATCAGAGCACATCGAACAGCGCCTGCCGAGCAGAACTGGGCAGATTCCTATTACATCTCGCAGTCTAGAAGAAGGCACTTCATTCAAGGCTCATCTACAAAGCAGTAGTCTCAACTCCTACCATCACAAAGCCTTGCTTCACCAGGAAGCTCGAGGAAGCCTCCCAACACAAAATACCCAAAGGCAGCCTGACCAAGCCACCAACCCACATGACCTGACAAAAGGCGAAATCCACAAGATGTTACACAAAGGCAGAGGAATATGTCAGCATCTGGAGGAACGACATAAACAAATCATAGAAACTGACGAATACCAGAACTACAGAGAGAGTACAAACTGGCCCCATATCTAGAGAAATTAGAAAACCCCAAAGAGACAGATTCAGAGCAGGTACAGTCTTGAGCACCCATAGCCTACTCATCGAATTTGGGCAGCACCAACAGAACTACAAGCCCCAAGAGAGCAGACAGTGCCAGCAGTGCCCCCAGGAGGCCGTCGAGGATGAGGCCCATTTCTTGCTGAGGTGCCTAAATCTAAAAACTGTCAAAACTGCTGCACTAAGTAATCTAAGTGATACATAGATGGATTCAGGGTCTTTTGCCTACATCATGCTGCTCTCAGATAAATGTAGCAAAAACCTGCTGACCAGTTCCCTTTAACCCCTCCATGACCTTGGATGTACTGGGTCGTTCTAGGTTAATCTCTGTGCCTTCGATGCGAGGGTTCAAACACTGAGCCCACATCTTTCCCTGCGTATGTCGCTGATCTGGTCAGCAGACATGTGCCTCTAACAGTGGCAGGTATCCACCTCTGTTAACTAGTCTCTGACAGTGCAATTTACCTCTACGGACAGGTAGGGAGCATTCCATTCCTCGCTCCCATTGGCGGCCCTGTGACCTGACTGTGGGGCATCGATGGATTGTCATTACAGCCAGGGGTAAACTGATGAGCCCTGTGTCTGTGATGACGAACGTGCTTTGAGCGTCGGTGTTTACAGGAATAATCATTTGCGTTGTACAGAGTCATGCTGATGCACTGTTCTGTACAGCACAAGTGAATGGACAGTGGCGGCTGCAATTCCCCTAAGGAGACTAGTAAAAACAATAAAAGTGTAAAATAAAATTGAAAAAAAATTCCAGAATAACGTTTGTTTAGCCATCATAACCTTGCAACAAAATGCAATAACCTGCAACCATAATATCGTATCTACCCAAAAATGGTATCAGAAACGGCAGCTCAAGGCACAAACATAAGCCGTCACACAGTCCCAAATCCCAAAAATGAGAACGCTAAGGGCAGTGGCGTAACTGCAGGCCCTGGGGCCCGATGCGAAAGCTCCAACAGGGCCCCCAATTATTGCAAATCTTTAATAGTATTAGTCTTTTTCTATGAGCCAAAGGACTTTTGGGCCCCCCTAGGTTGCAGGGCCCGGGTGCGATCGCAACCCCTGCACTATTGTAGTTACGCCCTGGCTAAGGTCAAGGAAATGGTGACACATGCTCCATTTTATTTCATTTTTTTCATGCACCATCTTGTACTGACCTGGGAAATCATGCTGTCAGTTCAATTTTACCATACAGTGAACATGGTTAAAAAAAAACCCCATAAAAACAATTGTAGAATTGCACTTTTATTTTTAACAATGTCACCACACTTTTTTTTTCTCCCATTTTCCTGCACACTATATGGCAAAACGAATCGTTTCCATTCAAAAGTACAACATGTCTTGCAAAAAAACAAGCTGTCATATGTCTATATTGATGGAAAATTTTAAAAGTTATGGCTCTTAGTAGGGGAAGAAAAAATGAAGATGCAAAAATGGGAAAAGCAAGGTCGTGAAGGGGTTAAGAGTCAATGACAAAGTTCCTGTTAGCCTATGTGCCCACTGTGCATTTGTGCTGCGTTTCTGCACCAAAAACGCATCGCCCACAGCTTTAACATGAACATCTATGTGATTTTCCAAAAGCTGTGCCCACATGTACGTTTTTGGGTGCTGCTTTTTTTTTGCAGAAATTGCCTGCATTCTTTAATGTCCCTGCAATTAACATGCCCGTTTTTGGGCTGCGTTTTTCCCATAGACTCCATTCTAACCCTTCCTCTATTCCCCAAAAAAGCATCACAAATGGATTGCTATTCCCACAGTCCATTTCTGGTTCTTTTTTACAGCAGTTTCCAAAACAAAAATGCTCCAATGCTCACGCCTCCCCAGCAAGCCACGGCGATCCCCGGGGATTCTCTCACTGTGCACTTGCTGGAGTTGTGTTTATTGATCTTCCAGGACCTTTGCACCATGTGATGCAGCCTGTCTGCAGGATCTGGAAGATAGATAAAGACAGCTCCTGCCAGTGCACGGATGAAGAATCACCGGGAATCGCCCTGGGATTGCCGGGGAGGGTGATGTGTGTGTTTGCGTGTCTCCTTATTTGTGCTGCTTTTGCATATACATAAACGCTGCACAAATGCAGCACAAACGCATTATATACATTATATGGAAACAATGACATGTGAGCAATTCTCTAGGTCAGTGCAATTACGGAGAAACCAAATTTCATAGATATTTTTCTGTAAATAAAAAAAAAAATTATAAAAAAAAAAATTGGTTGCCATTTCATTTTTTGAGACTGATAACATGTTTAATTCTCCTTCCACGAATCTGCATTAGCCTGGTGAGCTGACATTTTATATATACTATTTTGGGGTACGTTGGATCACTTTTTATTTATTGCATTTGCTTAGACCAGGGGTGGGGAACACCAGGCCTCGAGGGCCACCAACAGGTCAGGTTTTCAGGATTTCCTTAGCATTGCAGAGGTGATAATTACGGTAAATCACCTGCAGAAGTGAGGATTCCAACCCCTGAGCAATGCTAAACAAATTCTGAAAACATGACCTGTTGGCGGCCCTCCAGGCCTGGAGTTCCCCACCCCTGGTTTAGAGAGCTGAGGTGCTAAAATATCCGCACTTCTGGTGTTTTCATATTTTATTTTTCTCTAATTAGTTTTATATTTTAATAATTTTTATAAACCAGATTTTTATAGATTTGCTAACACCAAAATGTTAATTAACTATTTGTTTAAAATGTGTTTTTAAATTTATTTTTAAAAGGGTGGGATATTTTTTTTTATTTTCCATTTTATCCTTTTAGGAGGGTTGCACCTATGATTGTCTGATCACCTTTACTACACACTGCAGTACTAATGTAAGTGTATAGGATAAATCATGACGGTCTCCTTCAAAGCTCAGTCAGAGCCAAAATGGCAACTACAGGCGACTGTATATACAAAAGGTTCAGTATTCCTACTATAAATACAGATGTAGTAATCCTTAACTTGTCAAACTGCACAATACTTCATTAATATAACATGGAGCAAGTCATCTAAAAAGTTATGGATTGCTACATGTATACAGAATCAGAACGAATAACAGTACAGGAATTAATTACTAGAACTACAATCAGAATATTAACATACTGTTAGAACCACCACCAATACATGAATACATCACCAAATCCATCATCAGTACATGAATACAGCATGAGAATCGCAAACAGTATATGAATACATCACCAGAACCACCAAATGTACATGAGCAGAGCAACAAAACCATCATCAGCACATGCACACAGCACAGGAGCCATCCTTACTCTATGAATACATCACCAGAACTATCATCAGTACTTTACCAGAAACTCCATCAATACAGGAATAAAATACCAGCTCCAACATGAGTATATAAATACATCACCAAGCTTACTTAGTACAGCAATCAATTGAAAAGGTTGATCTGACATACATTTGTGGCACCCCTATTGCTAGGCGCCACAGGAAGGTATTACACTTTGAAAACACATGTAGTATCTCTGTGGTTGTGGGTTTAGGGTTTAACCTATGGAGTCTGAATTCACACACACCACTAGGCCACCTTAGAGTAACGGACTGATTATTCAGTAGGTCCATAAAGGGGTGAAGCCTAGGTTAGTGCAGGAAGACTTGAGTGACAGTTAGTTAGTGCTGGGAAGGCAGTCAGTGAGGACGCGCCTGACATCTCTGTGACAGGAGGGAACACCCATCTCCGGGAGGGTGTCCCAGGACAGAAGGAGACGGACCAGCACCGATTGGAACCGGCTGGTTTAGTCTGGGGAACACTGGCAACACGAAAGCCGAGGCAGTCAGTGGTTTATCCCTGACCGCAAACTGAGGAGCCGCGGGCCCTCTGAAACCGAGTAGCCGTAGGCGCTACAAGAAGGTACCTCGCCCCTCAGGCCCAAAATAGGTCCAAGATTACAGGAGTATCGGTCTGTATTCCAGTGGCAGGAGGTTTTGCTTGTTTTACTCCCATCCGTACCGGTAAAGGAAAACCTGTGCTCCATCGTATGACACCAGGGGACCGGCGGGAGAGCTCTGCAAGGGTGGTTAAATAGAGAGAAGGACAGAATTAGACCCCGAAAGACTATCAGTGTGGAACATCTGGAGACTCCATAGGGGTACCCTGAACCGACAACTATTACCCGTTAAACCAGACTGTACCGCGTTCTGCCGGTGCCAGTAGAGTGGAGTTGAAGTTGAATCGTCTCTGTCTTTCTTCCCGCCGATGCCCGGAGGGCCTCAGCATCATTATCGTCTCACCGGAGGGGTAATAACTACTCCCCTCATCCCCTCATCCTCCTCCATTACCGCTGCCCTGAGGTAAAAGCTCCACCTGTGGGGAGCTGGACCACACTGAGATGCACCCATCATCACCTCAGCGGCCAGTCTGCAGCATCGGTATCCAAATTACCGGGATCCACAGGTGGCGTCGCGTACTCTTTATCCCTGTAAATATTCCCCCCCATCTAACAAGTTACAGCCAGGGCACGGAACCGGGGACCCGACCACCCGTGATTCCCCAGTTAAATCCATCAAACCCAGGCCTGATATCTGAGTACCCCTAGCCCTGGGCTCAACACATTTGTATTGCATAAAGCTACAACTCCCAGTATTTTTTTAAAAATGATAAGGAGATACTGGGAGACATTTTACAATCCATCAACAGCCTACAGACCACATATGAACCACATGTAAGAGACACAGAAAAAACTGTCCGAATTGCAGCGCTTCTTCTCAATATTGGGAAGAATTGAGGAATGGATACAAATAAACTTACACTTTGTGAATTCACTGAGGCTACTTACATGAATAATGAAGCCTTGACTGTGCCTGTGTCAGCCTGCAGCTACTAAACCGGTCGTTTTAGGGCGGACGCTGTATCAAAAAAAGAAAAAAAAAAAAAAGGAGTGCCCGCAGACAGCTGTGTAACACCACGAATGACAGGAATTGAGACTTACAGTGCATAGGGGAAGAGGTACACCTTTATCCCCGAAGAGGTACACGTTTACTCCGAAGAGGTACACCTTTACCCCCCTCGACCCCAGCCACTCAACCTATATATAAAAAAAGAGTTAATAAACCTCAAAAACACTAAAAAAAAGTTGTTGTGATGAGAAGTGTAACTCTTTTGCTCCTGGAAAATCAAGTTAAAAAATCCAGTACATTTGTCTTCTACAAAGCGCTCTATCTGGAGAAGGAATGGGGGTACAATTATAGTAACATAGTAACATAGTAACATAGTTTTTAAGGTTGAAGGAAGACTTTAAGTCCATCTAGTTCAACCCATAGCCTAACATGTTGATCCAGAGGAAGGCAAAAAAAAACCCATGTGGCAACACTAAGCTCCACATTGGGGGAAAAAATTCCTTCCTGACTCCACATACGGCAATCAGACTAATTCCCTGGATCAACGTCCTATCAAAGAATCTAGTATATATAACTGGTAATATTATAGTTTTCAAGAAAGGCATCCAGGCCCTTCTTAAATGTTAGTAGTGAGTCACTCATTACAACAGCATGTGGCAGAGAGTTCCATAGTCTCACTGCTCTTACAGTAAAGAATCCGCGTCTGTGATTATGATTAAACCTTCTTTCCTCCAGACGTAGAGGATGCCCCCTTGTCCCCGTCTCAGGCCTAAGAGTAAAGAGATCATTAGAAAGGTCTCTGTACTGCCCCCTTATATATTTATACATTATTATAAGATCACCCCTAAGCCTTCGTTTTTCCAAGCTAAATAACCCCAAGTTTAATAACCTGTCTTGGTATTGCAGACCCCTTAGTCCTCTAATAACTTTTGTCGCTCTTCTCTGGACCCGCTCTAGTTCAGCTATGTCTTTCTTATACACCGGAGACCAGAATTGTACACAGTATTCTAAGTGTGGTCGCACTAGTGACCTGTATAGAGGTAAAATTATGTTCTCCTCATGAGCATCTATGCCTCTTTTAATACATCCCATTATTTTATTTGCCTTTGCAGCAGCTGCCTGACACTGGCCACTAAATGTGAGTTTGTCATCTACCCATACACCCAGGTCTTTTTCAGTGATAGTTTTGCCCAGTGTTTTATAATGAAGCACATAATTATACCCTTTGTTTCCTCTGCCCAAGTGCATGACTTTACATTTATCCCCATTAAAGCGCATTTGCCATTTAGCAGCCCAAGCTTCTAGTTTACATAAATCCTCCTGTAATATAAAATTGTCCTCCTCTGTATTGATTACCCTGCAGAGTTTAGTGTCATCTGCAAATATTGAGATTCTACTCTGTATGCCCCCTACAAGGTCATTAATAAATATATTAAATAGAAGCGGGCCCAACACTGACCCCTGTGGTACCCCACTGTTAACTGTGACCCATTCTGAGTGTGTTCCATTAATAATCACCCTTTGTTTCCTATCACTAAGCCAGTTCTTAACCCACTTACACATATTTTCCCCTATCCCCATTGCCCTCATTTTATGTATCAACCTTTTGTGTGGCACCGTATCAAAAGCTTTTGAAAAGTCCATATACACCACATCCACTGCATTTCCTTGGTCCAGTCCAGAACTTACTTCTTCATAGAAGCTTATTAGATTAGTTTGACAGGAACGGTCCCTCGTAAAACCATGTTGATAATGGGTCATGAGGTTATTTTTCTTCAGATACTCCAGTATAGCATCCCTTTCATGTGCCAGAGAAATGGTGCGATACCCTATGACTGATGATTTTGTGTCTAATATTGTAGCTAGGTTTAAAATACTTCATAATAGATTCCTTTGATTTCATATTAAAACATAATTAACTTCTAATGGGAATTTTTATTTACAATACAAAATGCACCGCACATTCAGGACCAAAGACAGAAGGCTCTAGCACAACACTCTGTCTTCTTACCTATACCTTGTCTCCACGGACTTCTGTCTTCTCTGGCCTTCTGCAGCACATCCTGACACTGTGCCCTTAATAATAGTGTAATTATAATGCTCCCAGAGTAAAAATATCTTCCAATACTGTGTCCCTGAAAAAAAACCCTGTACTCCCTGCACAAAAATAACCCACACACGGTCTGTCCTTGTGAACATAGCTGCCACAATGCACTTCATGCTGTCTCCTCTCCTATTTCCCCTAACACTGTCTCCATCCTCAATTTCCCTCCTCTCCATACAGTACCCTCACACGTCACCCTCTCCATACAAGACCCTCACACTGCCTTTTCTCCATACTATACCCTCACACAGCCCACTCTCCATACTGTACCCTCACACTGCCCACTCTCCATACTGTACCCTCACACTGCCCACTCTCCATACTGTACCCTCACACTGCCCACTCTCCATACTGTACCCTCACACTGCCCACTCTCCATACTGTACCCTCACACTGCCCCCTCTCCATACTGTACCCTCACACTGCCCCCTCTCCATACTGCACCCTCACACTGCCCCCTCTCCATACTGTACCCTCACACTGTCCCTCTCCATACTGCACCCTTTCCATACTGCACCCCCACACTGTCCCCTCTCTCTACTGTATCCTCACTGTTACCTCACCCCCCCCCCACCTGCATAATGTCCCCCATGTTCTTGTCATCGCTAAGAAAGGTTTTCGGCTGCATAGAAGGCTTACCTTTCTGCCATCTTTGTCTCCTCATTGGTGCAGCAGTGACGTTAGCAGCGTGATGTGGGGGCTACATCAGACCCCTACTCGTCACCTCTGCCCTTCAGCATTGACCTTATTTGTTAAATTGTACATGTCTCTGAAAGAATCAAACAACTCAATACAGACAGCAGATAACCAGCTCTCTCCAAATCAGCTGTCATATTTAATCACTTTGGAGAACAGGCTGAATCCCACTACTGCTGATGAAAGAAGCGGTCATAGTCATATGTCTAATGACTGTATGGAGCAGTTCCTGAGCCTGAACCACACACCCCTGATGGTGACTGTTATACAGTTAGCATCCACTCTGAGAACAGTGACCAGAGCTAGCTCCAATCGCTGATGTTTCAGCTCCTAAATGCTGCTGTCAATCTCTTAAAAAGGCCTCTGTCGGCACAGAATGACTGTTCAAACCAAGCACAGACACTCAGTGCTTCATGGCGAGGCTAATCATTTAAGTGCAGATTCATACATAGTTAATTTCCATCTATTTCCTGCCTTGTCTACTGTATGAAACAGGAGCTGTCAAAGAAGGCGGGATGGTGAAAACTGAAGAAAAACAAGGTGGTGGAATAGATGCTTAGCCCCACCATGGTGCACTGAGAGCATGTACTTTTCTAAGAACAGTCATCTTGTGCTGACCGAGTGTCAACACAGAATGAATGCTCATACCAAGCACAGGAACGCTGTGCACCCTTGGTGTGGCCAAACAGTTCAGTGCACCTTCTCACCTACTTGTTCTCCCATGTACTCCTCTATTCTGATTGACAGTTTTGGCTTTTTAGAGCCAGAGAGAGATGAAGATTAATGAAAAAAGAAGCAGGTGGGAAGTCACACTGAAATCTTTGGCCACACTAAGTGCCTGTGCTTGGTTTGCACAGTCATTCTGTGATGACAGAGGCCCTTTTAGCTCTATGAAAGTATGGGATCCCTGTCCTCAATTGCTGTATGCAGCATTCATCTCTCTGCACATATGTGGATAACCGTTATTGTGGTACACATACAGATACAGCTGGGGAAAGGCAAGACGCGAAGTATACAAAAACCCATCGAACTCAGAATAGAGGAAAGGTCACACTATTAAATTAGCAAAATGATTATTAAGAATGAAGTGGACTATAAGATAACCCCTAATCTGAGGTATAGAATAGTAATAAGACCAAGATAACGTAAGGGGAGGGAGAGGAATCAGATCGGGTACAATAGAAATATACATCAAGAAGAGGGAGGCATCGTATTTATGTGCGCAAAGCAGACAGTGATGTGTAGAGGATAGTAATAATTTGCCATTTTTCACTGGGGAGGGGTAAGTAAAATCCCCAAAACTCACACATTTTCAATTTGTACAGAGAAAAGCTATAACTAGTGTACAGCGCCAAGTCATCATAGTCCTGCACACTGCTTATTAGCTGTTCCTGGGTACTGTGGTTCAGCTCCCAGTCACTTCAATATAAGCTGTGCTGCAGTAGCCAAGATCAACCACTACACTTTGTGGCGCTGTGGTGTTCTGGCATTATACACTGCCCCAGCAATACAAGAAGCTGAGGGTCTCCATATCCGTATAGAGAACACATTCTAATGCCTATCCTCTTTTTAGTATATTATTAGAGTTTTTTTCATCCTCAGTATTTTTATAGTATTTTCAGGAGATAAAATTAGTTTTTTTAAATTGACTTAGTCTTTTATTTTTATGTATATCTCATCAATGATAGTTCACATCTATTTGCAACTACCAACCTCTACTAGTCTGTATTAGGTATTCATTTGAATCAGCATAACTAATTGATAATTAGTTTCTATCCTATTGTGTTTTTTAAATAGAGTAAACGATCACTGTTTAGTACACCTGATGAAGGGTAAAGCCCCCGTTACACATAGTGAGATTGCTGATATGTCACAGGTTTTGTGACGTAACAGCGACCTCACCAGCGATCTCTCTCTATGTTTGACACGTAGCAGCGATTGGGCCCTCGCTGTGAGATCGCCGATCATGTTGGAATGGCCTGGACCATTTTTTGATCATCAGGTCCCCACCGGGCAGCATGCATCGGTGTGTTTGACGCCTTAACAACGACCTTGTTGGTGACTCTGATCTCAGCCACGTGGGTCGGAGTCATCAGACTAGCTGCTGTGTGACAGGGTCCCAATGACTGCTGAGGTCGTTATATGGGTCGCCATATCATTGCTGCGTCGTTGAGTAGATCTTACTATTTGACATCTCACCAGCGACCACGTAGCGACGTTCCAGTGATCCTTACCAGGTCGTATCGTTGTCGGGATCGCTGGAACGTCGCCAAGTGTGACGGGACCTTAAGGGTGTCCCTGAAACACGTAATGTTATTAAAATTAATTTGATATTTTTGCAATAGGTATTACTGGCCAGGTATTTGAAGCGCCCATCATACTGCTTTTTTTTTTAGCGTCTTGTATTTTCCCTTTGGCAGCAATGGGACTGCGGTATGTGCTGCCTTTAACTCTGAGCCATACTCCTGTACTTTGCATTACAATCCAATTCATATTGTAACCACTACATTATCTTGGAATCAGTGTTTCCCTTATCTGGAGCAGGGAGACTATCAATGGTGCTTGTTCTTCCTGCCCGTGGCCGTATCACTGGGTCCAGCAACACGGGCACGACACGATCCCCTATGTGATGAAATGAGTTGTGCCGGTCACCACAACCAGAGAAGGCAAGTAACAACTCACGTCAGGGTGGGGTCCGCTGTTAGCACCAACTCACACACAGGAGCGCTCTTATTCTGTTTTCCATTACCTCTTTAGATATAAAGCCGGTCAGTTAACAGGTTATATTGGGCCATAAACCAGCCCAGGTAGCATGTGATATTAGACCGAGAACACAGATGTGGGAATTTGTGGATCAAGATAAAAGAACAGCCCAAGGTGAAGGCGAACCCCATCCTGGTGTCTACATGGAAAGCATGGCAGAAAATATGCCAACAGTTCCAACTCTCACCCCACTCATTGGTAATCCCCATTTCCAACACAGACACACCCAGCCTGTCTTCCACCGGTGGCACTCTCAGAGTGTAGCATCCGTTAAACACCTGATCCACCCAGGGGAACGCTGCATGTATTCAATAGAAGAAATGGAATCTAAACACCTGACCACTGTATTCCCTCCATTCCAATACCTGCAGGAGTTATGTGACAATGATAATAAACCATCTTCCTGAGCGAGAGTGGAGTCCACACCTGCTTACATGGTTTACTAAGTCTAAGGCTGCGTTCACACATTCGCGTATTTTATCGCGTTTTTTTACGCGCGTCTTTTCAAGGGAAAAACGCGATAAGAATACGCGAGAGAACAACTCGCTTCTACTTCAATCGCGCATTTAGACGCGCGTTTTTATAATGGGGCCTATGGAAACACGCGCGTAAAAAAACGCATAGAATTGACATGTTCATTCTTTTTACGCGCGCGTTTTTTGCTTTAAAAACGCTGCGTTTAATTACGCGATGTCTGCAAGGCACAAAGTGAATGTCCATTCACTTTGCTGTAAAACGCAGACGCACATGCGTTTTTGGAGCAAATACGCGCGTAAAAAAACGCGCAAAATACGCGATGTGTGAACGCAGCCTAACACCTCAACTGGCCAAATAGCCTCCAACTATAAATTCATGCATGGCACGCTGGACTATGAAAATCTCAATTCCCACTAACAAAATAGCAGATCGATGATCCCACCTTATCCTACAGCACAATCCTAAAAGCTCTAGACCAAGCCCACAAATTCCTCCCTTCAGCCCGTTTCATTGAAATGAGACTGAAAATCTGCCACAGATCCCATTTAACCCCCCAGAAGGGTCATAGAATGGGGCTATACATAACCTCTGAGTTCTTTAAATGAAGCTCCCCCGAAGTCAATCTATTCCACTGCCTATGGACATGCCCGGCCATCCAGCCCTTCTGGACCAAAATGTGACAATTTACCACCGCACACCTGACAAACTTTGCTCCTGATGAGCCTCTATGGGCCATCTTTGTATATCTAGAACCAGATAAATACACATGCTCTCCGGGGGCCCGTAAACGGCTGCACATGGTGTCGGCAGCTGGAATTAAGGCCATCTTGCAGGTGTGGAACCACGACCAAGCTCCTCCATTTGAGATCTTTTTAGACAAACTATCATTCTTGCTTCAGATGGATTGAGTTGAGGCCTCCTTGCAACAAGGAGGAAAAGGTGCAGTCTTTCTTTGAAACCTAGGAAAGTTTCATCTCTCTGCTCCCACAATGCATCAGAGATGACATCAGAACTTGTTTCCAACTTAGTGTGGTACCAAGTGCAGGTACTACTAGGGGAAGCACCTACTTAGAGGTAGGTCCATCCTGGTGTCAGAGGTCAATCCTGATGTCGGTGAGTCCCACACAACTCCCAAGGAGAGACGATGGTCACGCACCCTTGATGGGTGAACTACATGAAAAGTACCTGTTCCAGATAACCCTTTCCCCCCAGTTTTGGCCTATGTGGTCTTTCTTTTGTGTGTTTTACTTTGTTTTCTTCTATTTGAGTTTATTTCCTTGTGTTTTTCTTTGCTTTCCTTTTTTTTTTTCTTTCTTTTTTGATTACCACGATGCAGTCACGCTTGAAATATACACTGCCACTTACCATCTTATAACAGCCTCACAATGTATACTTCAAGCCATATTTAGGCCAATGTATGAAAAATATTTTATTTAATAAAAAAATTATTTAAAAAGAAAAAAAAAAAAAAGAGCACCCCAGGGTTAAATTGTATATTTAATCGCCTTATGGGCATACTAGACAACAACACTACATACAAAATGGATATACACATATCACAGTCAGAATTGCCAATAAAAGGTAGTAGTTTCAAAAGCTATATGCAGACAAATGTCATCAGTTACCCGTTCCTTGTTGCTGACTCGGCACATGGTGGGGGCGATATGAAGCCAGGGCTTTCTGTGGTTACTTCCAGCACATGACACAACGTGACCTTCCCACAGAAAGGACATTGATGAAATATGGTGGACGCTCTTAACACATCACTTGACCAATCCCTTGGTGTCCTCATGTGGGGGCTTGTCTTTGTGATGGACTCTGAACCACATAGAATTATTTAATCTCAGCTTTCCTCATATCATTGCCTCCGAGAGTCCCATGCTAAAGATATTGCCATCATATTTCCCACTATGAATTTAAAGGTTTATAGATAGAAAACATGACGTGCCTGTCTTCCAGCAGCCAGTTACTAATTTGATATCTGGAGGATTGAGAGACAGAAAAACCACAATGGGTCTTATCTCCAAAGATGAACAAGCACTTATGATTATAACCGCTCACCTGGGCTAGTTGTGATAACCCACAACTAGTATATGGTATTTGCGCCTTTACAGCTGCCGCTGGATCAGCACTTCCACATGCAAAGTGGCGTATAAACAGAGATCCGAAGGATGGTGCTTCTAGGATCTGCACTGCTGGTAAAGAACGTGGAGCACACGGGGTCTGAATGCAAGGACGTTTCATATTGACGCGTTTCGGTGCTGTCCCAGCTCCTTCATCAGGGAAACAACACTTGTAGTAAAAAAGCAACAAAGATCAGCTCACCTCCTCTCCAGTCCCACTGCGCGGATCATGCAGTGCTGCAAGTAGTATAAAGGTGAAGTCCATCTTTATATCCAGAGACACGAAAACTGGTATTTCCTACCAGTGACAGTCACAGGCTTATAGTGCATTTACAATCACACGCGTTTCATCGGTGGTGCCGCCTTAATTTAAGGCAGCACGACCGTCGAAATGCTAATGATTTTAAATGCACTATAAGCCTATGATTGTCACTGGTAGGAAAATAGAATTATTCTTACCGTTAATTCGGGTTCTAGGATACCTTCCACAACAGCATAGGAGGTTGCCTCTCCACGCCCTAATTGGGACAGGAATCACATGAGAGGTTAAAAGGCCCCTTCCACCTCCCACTAGCCAGTGTCTTACAAAAAACCATAGCATGAGAGTAAACAGGACATAGTAAAACATTCCAGGAATAACATGAGGAATAACAGGAAGGGAATTAAGTGCTGTCGTGGAAGGTATCCTAGAAACCGAATTAATGGTAAGAATAATTCTATTTTCTCTAGGAACCTTCCACGACAGCATAGGAGGTATACAACTAATAAATACCTAGGGCGGGACTACAGCCTGCAGGACCTTCCTGCCAAAAGCCAAATCCCTACTGGAACCCAGGTCCAGACGGTAGTGTTTCGTGAAGGTATGCAAGGACGACCAGGTAGCAGCCGTGCAGATCTGGTCAGGAGAAGCCCCTGCCCGGTCAGCCCAGGAGACAGCGGTAGACCGGGTGGAATGGGCAGTAAACCCAGAAGGAGCTTGCAGCTGCTGGAAAGGTAGGAATCTGTAATGGCCTTCTTGACCCAATTTGCAATAGTGCTCTTGGACACCTTCATGCCCTTACGGGCACCAAAGGGCTGGACAAAGAGATTATGATCGATGCGCCAGGGCGGATCAGGCGGACAGGAGCCACACCAGGATGTAAACTTCTTCCAAATCTTATTATAAATCGCATTAGTAACTGGTTTGCGGTTTTTCTGCAGAGTGGCCACCACCTTCTCAGACAGGCCCTGAGCCCTCAGCACCCAGGCTTCAGAAGCCAGGCAGCTAAGCTGAGCTTCTGTGGATCAGGATGGAACAGAGGACCCTAAGACAACAGGCTGGGATCCGGACTCAGGATGACAGGACCGTCGACTTTGAGCGCCACAATCAGATTGTACCAACTCCTCCTGGGCCAAAGAGGGGCTACCAGGATAATGGGGACTCCGTCCACCCTGACCTTCCGCAGAGTACGTGCGAGGAGGGGAATAGGAGGAAAGGCGTAAGCCAGAGGAAAATCCCATGACTAGGAGAAGGCATCCACCCCCGCGGCCTCGTGCAGAGAATTGAGGGAGAAATATCTTGCGATTTTCCGATTTGCAATGGAGGCGAAGAGGTTGATTGCCGGGGTGCTTCATCTCGCGACCAGGGAGCAAAAGACAGCTTGGTCCAGACTCCATTCACCCGGGTGGACATCCTGGCGGCTGAAAAAATCCGCCTGAAGGTTCAGAGACCCCTTCAGGTGGACAGCTGAGAGGGACAGCAGGAACTGTTCGGCCCAAAGGAAGATCCTGGAGGACACTGACGACAGGGACCTGGACTTCGTACTGCCCTGCTGCCGGAGGTGAGCCACTGTGGTGACATTCAAGAGAAAAGAAAGAGAAAGGGGCGCAATAGTGCGGTTACCAGGGGGCTTTTTTTAGCGTGGCGTACTAATAGGTGGCCACTCACCTTACCGAGTAGACAATGACATGACAGGCCGTGAGCTGGGTCTGAGCCGCCCGAAGGGCCTCCTCGACTGCACTCAGCTCCCGATAATTGGAGGACTGGGAACTGACGGAGCGACCCCAGACCCTCTGGAGCGGAGTGAAACCCACCATGGCTCCCCACCCCCTCTGGCTGGCATCTGTAGTAACCGTGACAAGAGGAGTCTGATCCCACGAAAGCCCCCGATGCAGATTTCGGAAGTCCAACTGTGGAGCCCACTGGGACGGGGTACTCGGTGCCGGACTGGGGTATCACGGGGAATCATGGTGGTCTTGGTCCGGACCGTGTCCCGGGCCCACAAGTAATGGGTTTGGGGGTTATTTACAGGGGATAAAGTCGTGACGCCACCCGTGGTATGTGGTCAGGGTGACTCCCGCTGCTGCAGAACCTCCGGGAATGATGGATGGCAGCCTGCGATGTGACGGCTCTCCATGGGCAGAGCCTGGTCCCCGGGGCAATAGTGATGATAGTCTATGGATGATGCAGAGCAGGGGTAGTGATAGAGATGATAACAGTTTGTGAGGCAGAGTTGGGCTCAAGTGCAAGGATCACACAGACTCACGGTTTTGTAGTTTTCCAAGTCTTCACTGTAGATGGTATTCAGTAAGTTTTGTCCACGGAGTCTGTACTGGAGCCGGGTTGCTCCCACCCTGACCGGGTCCTTGGCTTCCTACTCCTGCGCTGTGTGTGTGGCCCTGCCGCCGCTTTAGCTAGGCTGCCGGCCCTGTCTCCCCTCACGGGTACCAAACTCGCTAGGCAACTTGAGCCTTATCTTTGTATTTCTGACCCCGCCGTGTTGCTTCGCTGTGGTACAGTGAAGATATATAATCTTCACTAATCCGGTGTTTTCTGTGCTGCTTGTGTCAGGCACAATTTCGGATCCAGTATCCGGTCTATGCGCTTCTCCGGGGTGAGTTTAGGGTAACTTCGTGTCCCGGGTGTGTTCCTCTGCTTCTCCTACTCCTGTTCCTCAGACCCTTGCTAGGCCTGGAATTGGACAGTGGACCGTGGGGTGAGCCTAACACAGCTCTTTTACACCCAGGTCCTTTCTTCCCTCAGTGCTGCCCCGCACTGAACTAACTGCCACTCTCCACCCAGAATATATAGGGAAGCAGCTTTAGCTCCCCTTCTGGCCTGGAGGTGCAGATGTAGTGTTGTGGGTGATGGGGAGTTAACCCTTTGTGGTGGAGTTACTGTGCCACACAACCACCAGAGGAGGGACGAGGAGGGCTGCAGATGGGACTTCCGAAGGTTGGGGATCCAACCCAGGGACCGAAGAATATGCAGGGATTCATCCACACCGCTCCGGAGGGATTGAGGCGATAAGAAGGAAGTCGTCCAGATAAGGCACAATAGAGATGCAGCGACCCCGAATGTAGGCCACGACCTCTGGCAATCTTTGAGAACATCCGGGGAGCCGACGAGATTCTGAAAGAGAGAACGTTGAATTGAATATGGAGGACGTCCCTCCTGTATAGGATGGCGAACTTGAGGAACTTTCTGTGTCGAGGATGGATGGGCACATGAAAGTATGCGTCAATCAGGTCCACTGTTGCCATCTGGTGATGCAGCCCGATCAGTGGAATCACAGTACGGACGGACTCCATCTTGAAATGCCGGTATCGGACATGACTGTTTAGGCGTTTCAGGTTGATGATGACCCTAGAGTCCCCGGACGGTTTTTTGACCAGGAACAGATGGGAATAGTTACCAATCTCCACGTCGTGACTGGAAACAGTTGAAATTACGTTTGTGAGAAGGAACTCCTGTACTTTGGAGTACAGAAGATCCTGGGCACCCTGAGGGGGCAGGGTGGTGACCCGGAGACCTGGCGGAGGAAGCGACACAAACTCAATGAGCAAACCCTTGGAAATGACATTCAGAACCCATTGGCAAACGGTGATCCGTTGCCACTGGGGAAAGAAAGGCAGAGTCGCCTCCCCCCCCATCGGGACAGAGTCACTGCTTGTCCGGGCGAGGGTGCTGCTGCTGAGCAGGGACGAGAATATTCTTGCCTCGCCCCTTCTGATAACTCCACCTGCCGGTTTTAACCCTTGCCCTTGGGCTGGGAGGCTGGAGGCACTGGGGACGAAAGGACCTCTTCCGCACAGGTACCGTTCGTGAAAAGCCTTGCGGTCTGAGGCCTTGTCCAGAATGTTGTCTAGAGCAGGCCCGAACACCAAGTCCCCCTTGAAAGGCAGGGAACACAGCCGCATCTTAGAAGTGGCGTCACCACTCCACATCTTCAACCATAATGCCCGCCTGGCGGAGTTGGACAACACTGAAGTCCTGGCCGCCGGGTGGACCGATTCTGCTGAGGCATCAGCGAGGAAACAAGAAGCCTTCCGAAGCAGAGGAAGGGAATCGAGAAGTTCTTCCCTAGGGGTGCCTTGCGAAACATGGGACTCTAACTGGTCCAACCACTTCATCAGGGACCGGGAGACACAAGTGGAGGCGATGTTAGCCTGAATTGTGACAGAGGAAGCTTTCCATGAACGCTTCATAAAGCTCTCAATCTTCCGATCCATCTGATCCATCCACTTTCGGGACCCCCAGTGAATCTCACTATCCTCAAGGGGAAACCGCCGACCCGGATCACCCCGAGATCTGTAGTCGGTGAACTCCCATTCTTGAGCAATTAAATCCCGAGGGTGGAATGCACCAGGATTCCAATACGCTTGGCCGACTGAAGGCCAGCAAACATTTCATCCTGCACAAAGGGATGGACCGGTTCCTCTTCCAAACCCATGGTGCTTCTAACGGCCTCAATCAGGTCCCCCATATCCTCCGAGGGGATCAAGAAACGGCGAAGGTCCGAATGCCTTGAGGCAGAGACCTCATCGGGGACTTCAGAATCCGAGTACCTGTCGGCTTCAGAGTCTGAAGGGCTAGCGTGGAGTTTTTGCGCTTTTTTGGAGGGGAAGGACCAGAGATGGGCACCATGGCACGTAAATCATCCACAAGACTAGGGTGTTCCGCCCGCACTATATTGTCGGTGCAGCCTTAGCAAAGCTTCTTATACCACCCAGGGGAAACTTCTTAGAACAGACAGGGCATTTAGCAGATTTCCCAGCAGCCTTCTTGGGGGTTTCCTTGTCACCCTACAAGAAAGCACAGAGAAGCTGCAATTAGTACCGCCCCCCCTCCGGGCAGCAAAAAGGACCTCCCCCCAGCACCTTAACTCACTGTGGCCGGGGGAGCACTGGGCTCTGCAGACGCAGAGGAAGACTTGACCCAGGACGGAATGCAGCTTACCTGGCGTCAGAAGTCTTCAGGGCAGACCTTATATCTCCAAAGGCCTGCCCCCAATGCCAGAGGCGGGCGCCAATGAGCGCAGACTATGCAAATTGGCGCGAGAATTCAAAGTTCCAATTTCGCGCCAACTTGCAGCCGGCGACAGTGGCGCGTTTGCCGGGATATATAGGGTTCCCGCCGCCCCCACCTCGCCTCTCCCCCCACCTCACCTCCTGCTGTTCTCACCCGTCTTCTCCCTCTGTACATCTCCATCCTGCCCACCCGGCTCCAGCTCCATTCTGCCACCCCCAGCTCCATCCTACCCCCCTGCATCAATCCTCCCTCCCCCCCCCGGCTCCATCTTGCCCCGCTCGCTCCGTCCTGCTTCCCCCCCCCGCCTCAATCCTGCCCCGCTCGCTCCGTCCTGCCCCCCCCTCCCGCCTCCATCCTGACCCCCCCCCCCCGGCTCTATCCTGCTCCGCTCGCTCCATCCTGCCCCGCCGGCTCCATCTTGCCTCCCCGCCACCCATCCTGCCCCGCTTGCTCCATCCTGCCCCCCTCGCTCCATCCTGTCCCCTCCCCGGCCATATCCTACCCCCCTGCCACCATCCTGCCACCCCCCTGCCTCCATCCTGCTACACCGGCTCCATCTTGCTCCGCTCGCTCTATCCTGCCCCCTGGCTCGATCCTGGTACCTCCCCGGCTCCAGCTCCATTCTGCCCCCCCCACCCCAGCTCCATGCTGCCCTGCTCGCTCCATCCTGCCCCACTCGCTCCATCCTGCCCCGCCAGCTCCGTCCTGCCCCGCTCGCTCCATCCTGCCCTCCCGCCACCATCCTGCTCCTCCGGCTCCATCCTGCCCTGCTCGCTCCACCCTGCCTCCCCCCCGGCTCCAGCTCCATTCTGCCCTCCCCCCAGCTCCATGCTGCCCCGCTCGCTCCATCCTGCCCCGCTCGCCACCACCACCATCCTGCCCCGCTCGCTCCATCCTGATCCCCCCCGCCACCATCCTGCCCCGCTTGCCACCACCACCATCCTGCCCCGCTCGCTCCATCCTGATCCCCCCCGCCACCATCCTGCCCCGCTTGCTCCATCCTGGCCCCTCTGCCTCCATCCTGCACCGCTCGCCACCATCCTGCTTCTCCGGCTCCACCCCGCTACTCCGGCTCCATCCTGCCCCACTCGCTCCATCCTGCCCCCCGTTGTTCTTGCTCTTACGGCTCCATCCTGCTGCCCCCCCCCCCCCCTCTGCCTCCATCCTGCCCCGCTCGCTCCATCATGCTCTACTATATGATTGTCTAAGGCGTTTGTCGGTCACAGAAATTGCGTGCCAGACAGAGGCTGCTCATTGGTGCCAATGAGCGCAGACTATGCAAATAGGCGCAAGAATTCAAAGTTCGAATTCCGCACCAATTTGCAGTCCGGCTACAGCGGCGCACTAGCGCCGCTGTAGCCTGGATACACTGTCTTTCCTCACAGCCCTCAGTTCCTCCTGCCCGCGCTCCCTCCGGCTCCCCTGCTGCTCCTGCGCCTCCTCCGCTCCCCACAGCCCCCCGCTCTTCCTGCCCCCCCCGCTACTCCTGCCCCTCCCCGCGGCCCCCTTGCTCCTCCACGGTAATAATAATTTTAAAAAAACCTTCAGTGAGGATACTTACCCTCTGTCTGCTAGCTCCTATAGGGCTTGAGGACCTCTCGTTGCAGGTCCTGTCCTCGGGAGCCACCATCCTGCTCCGCCGGCTCCATCCTGCCCCCCCCCCCCCGCATCCATCCTGCAACCTCACCACCATCCTGTTCCCCCCGCCACCATCCTGCCCTGCCGGCTCCATCCTGACCCCCTTCCCCCCCCACCACCATCATGCCCTGCTGGCTACATCCTGCCCCGCTCGCCACCATCCTGCCCCCCCCCCATCCTGCCGCGCCACCTCCATCCTGCCCTGCCCCTCCACCATCCTGCCCCCCGCTGTTCTTACTCCCCCTGCTCCATCCTCCCCACCCCGCCTCCATCCTGCTCCTCCGGCTCCATCCTGCCCCGCTCGCTGCATCCTGCCCCCCACCACCATCCTGCTCCGCTCGCTCCATCCTGATCCCCCCCCCCCACCACCATCCTGCCCTGCCGGCTCCATCCTGCCCCCCTGCCACCATCCTGCCCCACTCGCCACCATCCTGCCCCTCCGGCTCCATCCTGCCACGCTCGCTGCATCCTGCCCCCACCACCATCGTGCTCCCTCCTGCCCCGCTCGCTCCATCCTGATCCCCCCCCGCCACCATCCTGCCCCACCGGCTCCATCCTGCCCCCCCCGGCTCCATCCTGCCCCCCTGCCATTATCCTGCCCTGCCGGCTCCATCCTGCCCACCCCACCTCCATCCTGCTCCTCCGGCTCCATCCTGCCCCGCTCGCTGCATCCTGCCCCCCACCACCATCCTGCCCCCTGCTGTTCTTGCTCCCTCGGCTCCATCCTGCTCCCCCCCCCCGCCTCCATCCTGCCCCGCTCGCTCCATCTGCCACCCCAGCTCCATCCAGCCCCCCCATCCACCCAGCTCCATCCTGCCCCCCCTCAGCTGATCGGTTTCCCAGGCAACAACAGGTCCTAAAGGCCTGTAGGACCTAGAAGACTGAGGTGGAGCGAGCCGCCGGACAGGTGAGTATCCTCACTGAGGATTTTTTTTATTTTTACTGTGGAGGACCGGGGGCCAGGAGGAGCAGTGGGCCACGGGGAGCGGAGTGTCGCCATATACCATAGTGCTGCTATACATGTACTATAATGTACCGCCATGTACCATAGCGCTGCTATACATGTACTGTAATGTACGGCCATATACTATAGTGCTGCTATACATGTACTGTAATTTACCACCATATACCAAAGCGCTGCTATACATGTACTGTAATGTACCGCCCTATACTATAGTGCCGCTATACATGTACTGTAATGTACCGCCATATACCAGAACGCTGCTATACATGTACTGTAATGTACCGCCATATACCATAGTGCTGCTATACATGTGCTGTAATGTACCGCCATATACTATAGTGTTGCTATACATGTGCTGTAATGTACTGCCATAAACCATAGCGCTGCTATACATGTAATGTAATGTACCACCATATACTATAGTACTGCTACACATGTGCTGTAATGTACCACCATATGCGTTAGAATTGGGCCACCATCTAGTGTATATATTATACACACACATGCACACACACTTTTCATCTGGTCCTCAATATGTCTAAGGACTTTGTTTGTGACTCAGTCCCCCAGAGGGGGGGTTGTAGTGGTTAATGAGTCATTTTCCCTCTCCTTAATTAACATTCTCATGTTCTCATCTTCCAGTGGAACCATTTGTTTGTGAGACAGGCATCATGTTTCCACTTGGAATAATAGGTGCAGGTAAAGGTGTAGAGACATCTATGACTTACAGCTGTAGAAATATCTTGAAGATGAATGATGTTGCACAACAGTTTTCATGACAATCACCTATTCTAATGATGATTGGCCATTTATCTTAGGCTGGGTTCACATTTGCGGACCCCTCCGCAGCGTTCTGCGGAGGGGATCCGCAATGTGACCACAGCGGCCGCCAGCTCCTATCTTTATAATGGGAGCGCACGGCGCTGCGCTTGACAGCGCATGACCGTGCGCACCCATTCTCTCCCATATGTGATCTGTGCGCAGGCGGATGCCTGCGCACAGATCACACACTCTCGTCCGCACCAGGAATGCAATATGTCGCGTCCCTGGAGTGGACGAGAGTGTGTGATTGTGCGCAGGCATCCGCCTGCGCACAGATCACATATGGGAGTGAATGGGTGCGCAAGGTCATGCGCAGCACCATGCGCTCCCATTATAAAGATAGGAGCTCGCGGCCACTGCGCACACATGGCGATTCCCCTCCGCAGAACGCTGCAGAGGGGAACGCTAATGTGAAGCCACCCTTAGTAAGTGGAATATACCAGGTGCTTAAGAGGAGTACAGAAATGGAGATTGCACTACTGCAAGTTTCATCCTGTGATGGTTCTGGACCCAATGTTGCATTATTTGCTGGATAGAATCCTTGAGCAGCAATAGGACAGCCCTTTAAATGTCCATTTGCTCAGAATCACATCAATCTAGGGTTGGCAATTCATTTTCCCAAGGGGTCAAATAAGAGATTATGACAGGTGTTCAGACCAAACCGATAGGCTGCAAGTAATTCTGATCAATATTTACATGAAATTATCACTTAATACTGGGCAGAATTAACTATGCTGACACCCCGATATATATCATACAAGCCCCCACATAGCCTGCTAAAATAAGTCCCCACTGCTTAATAGCTATAGTATACGTCGCAACAGCAACTCAAACAACATTAGGAGATCCCACATAACGCACATTATGATCCCCCATAAATACATGATAACACTCCACACAGATAAAAAGAAACCCACCACATACTCACATTCCCCGTTACTCTGCTCCAGTCTCTGGTGCACAGATGCTCTGCACAGCCCACGCATCTGACATCATCATGTCTGCTGTCCCACTCACTGACTGGTGGACATTGGAGCCAACGGCTCCATCATCCACTATTCACTACTAACTGCATCTTGAGAAAACAGATAGCGGGGACATCGGTACTCATTACTCGTGTGGCGGCAATGGACAGGCAGAGGTGGAGGGCCTGTTGTGTTGCTCATGAGCCACTGGTCTCAGCCTTCTGGCTACCTCGGTCCGCAGGTCACACCTTACAGGTCAATGAATATAGAGACATAGTATTATATAAAGATTGCTTTTTTTTTTTTTACTTCTTAGCTCTGAAGCAATATAAATATTACAAATCTTACAGTAGTAACATTTTCCATGTGTCATACTCCACTGTTGGACAGATGGAATGGATTTGTCAGCATTTACAAAAAAAAAAAAAATCCAAAAAAACCCCCAAAAGAAGTCCATTGATTTCACCAAACAAATGCAGCTCTTTCCCGTAACATGCGCACTCCGAACCTCTGCCATTCCCGCTGGTAGATCCACAACTCCTGAGTGGTGTCTAGACAAGCGAGGACGGCGCCGCCTTTCCATGCGATCAGTCGTGGGTCCATATCCTGGGTAAAAGTGCACAAGATGGAATCATTATACCAAAAATGACTGTACTTAGCCTAAAGCTATACAGCAGTTACTTGAAAATAACAGTATTTCTCTATGACTTCACTGGGGACACAGGAAACCATACAGGATTTTACACCTTCCATTAAACTGCTTTATACAAATACACTGAGGATTTCACCTCTATATCAGGTTCTAAAGATGCAGATAAATGAAAGTTATCACTTATTAAACCAACCACTTGTATCCACAGCAGTTGGCAGAAGGGGGAAACCTAAATTCTCGTAAGACTGGAGCAGTGAAGCGCCCCTGAAGTGCTTTCCTTATGGCTGGCTGTATGTGTGCGGAGATCAGAACTGCCAATCATTGACTTCTAATGAGGTTCGGGTCAAGTCTGGGTCCAGAGCAGAACTTCATAAAAAAAGCAGTCTGAACCCTCAGAACCCGAACGTCTACAGATCTGCTCAGCTCTAGTCTTCAGCAGATCCCCCAGCTGTGATAGAAACCCATCCATGACCCATGATCATGCCATAGGCACACCAAAGGGAGCTCAAAATGGTTCCCCACCCCTTGCCGGCACATGGTAAATCCTGCTGCCAATTTGCCCCATCTGCGATTTGTTAGAGGCAGGTCCTGGTAACCTGCCAAGTACACCCGCTCTATACACCCGCTTCTGTCTGGCACCAAAGTACAGTGGATATCATGAAGGGGTTAACCATTTTACTCCATATAAAATATATCGGATTGACGTAAAAAGGAAAATGCTGTACTTGGCGACCACCATCAGTAAGACATAGCTTGCATGGAGCAACAATGAGCGAGTCTGTGCATCCATTTGGGGAAAAAGAGAATTTTGTTTACGTACCGTAAATTCTTTTTTCTTTAATCATCAATGGGAGACCCAGACAATGGGGTTAAGGGCACTGCCCTCCGGAGGCCACACTAGGTACTACAAGTTTGTAGACACCGCCCCCTCCGCTTATAAACCCCCACCGCAGGGAATATCCTCAGTTTGGTCCATAAGCTGCGAGGAGACAAAATAACCACACCCGAAACCTCGGATAAGAAACCGTGAACAAAACGGTCCAACAACCGGAATAAAACTGTTCCAACTGGGAACAAGTCAAATGTGACAACATCCAACGGAACCACTGGGTGGGTGCTGGGTCTCCCATTGATGATTAAAGAAAAAAGAATTTACGGTACGTAAACAAAATTCTCTTTTTTCTGGTCATCATAATGGGAGACCCAGACAATGGGGATGTCCTAAAGCAATACCCCAGGGCGGGAAGAGTTCCTCAAAAGACGGATAACCATGGTCCCCCTCAAAGGTGGGCAACCGCCGCCTGGAGAACCCGCCTGCCCAAACTTGCATCCGCAGAGGCATGGGCATGCACCATATAGTGCTTAGAAAAAGTATGCAGGCTTGACCATGTGGCTGCCTGACACACCTGTAGAGCAGAAGCTCGATGTCGCAAAGCCCAGGAGGCACCGACAGCTCTGGTCGAGTGCGCCTTCAATCCCACCGGGAGAGGCAGACCGGAAGAACGGTAGGCCTCCTGAATGGGCACCTTGATCCATCTGGCCAAGGTTGATTTAGATGCCGCAGACCCCTTACAGCGACCCGTCGTAAGGATGAACAAGGAGTCCGACGTCCGGAATGAGGCAGTTCTGGACACATAAATGCGCACAGCCCTCACCAGATCCAGAGTGTGGAGGTCGCGCTCAACCTGATGAACGGGAGCGGGACAAAATGATGGAAGCACAATCTCTTGGTTCAGGTGAAAAGTGGACACCACCTTAGGCAAGAATTCTGGCCGTGGGCGTAACACCACCTTGTCTTGGTGAACCACCAGGAAGGGTGACTTGCACGAAAGTGCAGCCAATTCTGAGACCCTTCTCAGAGACGTAATCGCCACCAAAAATACCACTTTCTGGGACAGACGAGAGAGGGAAATGTCTCTCAGCGGCTCAAACGGCGGTTACTGCAATGCCGCCAGGACCATGTTAAGGTCCCAAGGGTCCAGTGGTCGCCTGTATGGCGGAACCACCCGAGACACCCCCTGCAGGAATTGCCGGACCTTCGGTTGGAGCGCTAAACGTCTGTCAAACAGCACAGACAGCGCTGACACTTGACCCTTCAGGGAGCTGAGGGATAGCCCCAACTCCAAGCCCGACTGTAAGAAAGCCAACAGGGTCGGAACAGACAAGGGCCAAGGAGACCGTCCACCAGAGGCACACCAGGAGAAAAAGATTTTCCACGTCCTGTGGTATATCTTTCGCGAAACAGGCTTCCTAGCCCGATTCATAGTGGCAACCACTGTAGGGGAAAAACCCCTGGATGTCAGCAGCCAGGCCTCAAGAGCCATGCAGTCAATCTGAGGGCCCTGGAATTGAGGTGGAAGAATGGGCCTTGCGCGAGTAGATCTGCGCGTTCTGGAAGGGCCCACCTGTGTCCGCCTGACAGTTGCCACAGGTCCGGATACCAGGACCTCCTGGGCCAATCTGGAGCCACTAGAATGGCTACCCTGCACTCCGTCCTGATCTTCCACAGCACCTTGGGAATCAGAGCTAGAGGCGGGAACACATACGGCAGATGGAATCTGGACCAACTCAGGACCAGGGCGTCTGCTCCCAGAGACTGGGAATCCCACGACCTCGCCATGTATTGCGGCACCTGATGATTCAGCCGCGAGGCCATCAGATCCACGTCCGGAGTGCCCCATCTGCTGCAGATGTCCCGGAAGACGTCTGGATGAAGAGACCACTCTCCGGCGTCCATCCCCTGGCGGCTCAGATAGTCGGCCTCCCAGTTTTCGACCCCTGGGATGTGAACTGCGGAGATCAGGCAGTTGTTGTCCTCCACCCAGGATAGGATGCGGTGGACTTCGGCCAGAGCCTGTGCACTCCTGGTTCCTCCTTGATGATTTATATAAGCGACGGCCGTCGCATTGTCGGACTGAACCCGAATGGGTCGTCCGGAGAGGAATTTCTGAAAAGCCAGGAGTGCCAGATAGACCGCCTTGATCTCCAGCACGTTGATCTGCAACGCCGACTCCGACTGAGTCCAGAGGCCTTGGGCCCTGTGGTGTAAGAACACCGCCCCCCAGCCCTTCAGACTGGCGTCGGTGGTCACCACTAACCATGACGGTTTGATGAAGGACCGGCCCCGAGATAGGTGACGTGGTTGTAGCCACCACTGCAGGGAATCCCTGGTCGGTTGGGAAAGGGTCACCAGCCGATTCAGAGATGTCGTCCTCTTGTCCCAACTGTGGAGGATCTCCAGCTGTAGAGGACGGAGGCGAAATTGTGCGAAAGGCACCGCCTCTATTGCTGCCACCATGCGCCCCACCAGCTTCATCAACACCCGCAGGGATGATTGTGGGGACAGGAGGATCTGTTGCACTCCTGAATGGATGGCCAGTTGTTTGGCCCGTGGTAGAGACACCAGGGCTGAGGCCGTGTTGAAGTCCATGCCCAGATATTGCAATGACTGGGTCGGAACCAGAGTTGACTTCTGAATATTGAGGAGCCAACCGAATTGTTCCAGAGACCTCATGGTCACATTCAGGCTCTCTTGACAAAGGTGTTCCGATGGCGCCCTGACCAGCAGGTCGTCGAGATAGGGAATGACGGTATGTCCCTGCACATGCAGGAGAGCCATCATAGAGGCCATCACTTTCGTGAACACCCGTGGAGCCGAGGCCAGGCCGAAAGGCAGCGCCACGAACTGGTAGTGTTCGTCCCCCACTGCGAATCTTAACCAGCGTTGATGAGCCGGCGCAATGGGCACGTGAAGGTAAGCGTCCCGAATATCTATGGACGCTAGGAAGTCCCCCTGTGACACAGCCGCGATTACGGAGCGCAGGGATTCCATGCGGAACTTCCGAACCAACACGTGGCGGTTGAACAACTTTAGGTCCAGAACCGGGCGAAAAGATCCATCCTTCTTTGGGACGATAAAGAGGTTGGAGTAAAAACCCCTGAACCTCTCCCCAGAAGGAACTGGGACCACAACTCCGTCCTTGCGGAGATTCTCCAACACCAGATGAAAAGCCTGAGCCTTTTCTGGGGACGGGACCGACCGATGGAATCGGTGTGCCGGCTGTGACGTCAGCTCTATCCTGTAACCTCTGGAGACTATGTCTCGTACCCACTGATCTTGGACTTGGAGCAGCCATCTGTCCCGAAAAAGAGACAGACGGCCCCCCACCTGTGGGGAGGTAGGATGAGAGAGCGAGTCATGCGGAAGCGGGTTTGGGGGTGGCAGCCGCTGCCCCCGCCGGCTTCTTCTGGCGACCCTTGGGGCGCCACTGAGTAGAGGGCTTGCTCCCTCTGTCCGCTCGGGCAGACGATGCTGAAGGTTGTGAACTGGACCGAAAGGACCACTGTTTAGGGTTCCTCTTTACGGTATACCGTGGCTTAGGTTTATTCTGTGGGATCTTTGACTCCGCAGAATCCTTTATCAACTTGTCCAGTTCGGTACCAAAAAGCCTGTCGCCAGAGAACGGAAGATTTTGCAAAATCTTCTTGGACGTGGCATCTGAGTCCCATAGACGCAGCCACAACAATCTGCGGATCGCTATAGCATTGGCCGAAGCCACAGCAGAGCGATTTGCAGTTTCCAGTATTGCCGTTCTAGCGTAGTCCGCATAGGCCCTTGCTCTATCAGTGAGTGCCAGGACTTCTGAGCTGGACCCTGCCAGGTCAGCGATACCGTCCAAGCAGGAGGTGATCGCCTGCAGAGTCCAGACCGCGGCAAAATTAGGGGCAAATGAAGACCCCACAGCCTCATAAGAAGACTTGGCGAGTTGCTCGACCTGTCTATCAGTAGCGTCCTTCAATGAGGAGCTATCAGAGGCAGAGAAGAGGGAGCGTGCCGCAATCCTGGTCATGGAAGCATCCACCTTAGGGGACTGCGACCACTCCTGAAGCACCTCCTCAGGGAAGGGGAAGCGATTGTCCTTAGATTTACGGACATAACGCCGGCCAGGATGAATCCTGGGAGCTCTAATCACCCTTCCGAAGTTAGTGTGATCCAGAAAGGAGCCACTTGGTCTAGCCTCTGGCCGCAGCCATTGGTAGGCCTCCTTTGGGTGAACGGTCACCTCCTCAGGGGGTGTCACGAGACGTAAAGTCTCGTTGATGGAGGACACCAGATCCTCCACCCCCTCTGGTGGTTCTGACACGGACCCGAGTAATGAACCCCCATCATCCTCGTCCCCCTCAGAGAGTGTCTGGGGCTCGGGTGAATCCTCACGTCGAGTCCGCTTAAGGGGTCTCACAGTTGAGGCAGGGGACACCCGGGGATAATATGAAGGAGCAGCTGGGTTTTCCAGCCTCCTGGTTAGTACCTCCAGGGATTGCGACATGGAGGACAGCTGGGATAACATAGATTCATTTATCTTGTTCTGTGTCTCCCATGGCCCTGGGCCCACCTGGACCACAGGATATAGCACCGGAGCTGCTGTCTCCCTTGCAGTCTCAGCCCGTGCCTCTGGGCGTCCGCAGTTATTGCAGGACCCCTCAACCAGTGTCCCGTTGCACGTAGCACAGGCAGTGGTGTTACTTGCCACCTTAGCAGCGCTCCTCCCAGCTGAGGACATCCCTACAGCAGGGGGAATAAGCCAATCTTTAAAGAAGGAACCGGTACAACCGGCGGCTTACCAACCGCAGTAAAGCGGTGGAGGAAGCGGTGTGTGCGAGTGTGGCCCCCGCGAGGTTTTCCGGTCTCCCCTGAATTGAGTGCAGCCGTGCACTCCAAGCAGATCCCAGCCGGGAAGTGAAGGGAAAGATGGCCGCCGACAGACTAACTGTGGGCGGAGCCGAAAACACGCGGGAGCACACACGCACGCCCATTACTGACGTCACCGCCTGGGCTGCTTCCATCTCCTCAGGCAGCCTCAGTAATGAAGGCGCCGAGGCCCGCAGCGCGGGAAAGTACCGTGACACAAAACACAATACTAATGGCTGCAGACAAAAGTCTGTAGCCGACAGCCGCAGCCCCTGTGAGACACAGGGCGGTCAGCCAGAGTGGCCCCAGCACGGGGTCCACCGCCAGAACCGCGGACCCGAGGGTACGCGCGGTCTGAGTGTCCCAACACATATAGTGCCGACACTACCCCCAGGCACACCGGAGACACACAAGGCGCCTCAGTGCCGGTCCGGTCTGTAAGCACCATTTAGGGAGGCCTCGGACGGGGGTGCAGCACCAGTCCGGTCTGTAAGCACCATTTAGGGAGGCCTCGGACTGGGCTGGCTCCAGTCCGGTCTGTAAGCACCATTTAGGGAGGCCTCGGACGGAGCGGAGCTGTGCAAGGCTCCATACTCCCACTACCCAGAGCCCCCAAACAGGGATGGGAAGGAGTGCGACAGCGTACCGGGAGGACACGCAGTGTCCAGGCTCTAGGCCCTCCGGTACCTCGACCTGCGTGTTCCCTAAGGGTGAGCAGGGAGACTGCCGAAGGTCCCCGACCGGGACCATATTACCTTGTCTTCAGACGCCATCACGAAAGTTGTGAGGATGCAGTGAAGTGCAAGCAATGCGTGTGATACCTCCGAGCACACTAAGTTAAAAACTGAGGATATTCCCTGCGGTGGGGGTTTATAAGCGGAGGGGGCGGTGTCTACAAACTTGTAGTACCTAGTGTGGCCTCCGGAGGGCAGTGCCCTTAACCCCATTGTCTGAGTCTCCCATTATGATGACCAGAAAAACAGGGCTTCCAAACTCATGATCAGCGTCGTCGTCCGAGAGCGGACGCTCATCACCAATCCTGCAGTTAATGCTTTTTGTCACCATGTTCTTGTAGCTACGCATTAAAATTAATTAAAAATATATATGCACAACAATCTATGCACACCTTAGGTCTTGTTATAACTTCAACATTTTCAACCATTCTTCTGAAGGACGGAGGCATCTTATTGAGGATTCGATGCTGCAGAAACCTTTGAGCCTTGTGAAACATTAATCCCCCTCCGACCACCAAGATGGAGCTGTACATCTTCTTTTTCGTGTCATCGGAGGCTGCAAGGAAAGTTCGAAAACTTCATTATTCATCTGGACCGACATTTGACGTGATACAATACAATGATAAAACATGACAAGCTCATAGGTGAAGAGTGTTTAGGATGTTCTCACCACAGTGTAGGAGGTCATGGGCCTGGTGACTCATCAGGAGGATACACACCGGACAGGGATGGGAGGAGGAGAGAGCAAGGACCAACTCATGGATATACAAGTCTTTATTGAGAATTTTTGTTGAAATCTTTAAAAGGAGATCGGTCACTCACAGACCCGATCTGAATGGATACAAACTAGCAAGTAGCGATGGCCAAATATCACAAGGATTCATTCCAATAGACAGCTGAGCAGGCTCAAGGAAGGAAAAAAGACAAAAGAAAAGGGAAAGAAAAGAGGAATGCAATTGGTGGAAGTTAGATACATATGTGTATGTACAAAACGCAATGCAGTAAGTAGATCGCAGATACAATGTGGAAGAAGGAAAGAGTCTAAGGAAAACTTCTGGATGATGAACCACACAATAGGTAATATACAGTCCTGCTCATGGTTATTCGTTAGCCATGAAGTTTAAGTACATACTGTGGAATATCTCCTGAAAAAAATGAATCAAGCGAAACCGCTTTTTTGTATAGACTCGTGTTAAATGCAAATGATAAATAACAATAAAAAATAGCTATGGGAGGGAAAATACTCACCTGTCTTTGAACTGGGGTTTAGTAAGTGTGGAGCAGAAAAAGAACAACTTTTTAAAGTGTTAATTTTTTATTTAGTAATAAATGTAGAGCATGTTATTACAATAAACTTTCAAAAATACTTCATAAGTGAAATCTGGAAGAAAACCTTTCAAAACCCTTCCAGAATATGTCCGTCCCCACAAGACTGTTTCTAAACCTGACATATGCTGATTGTCAAGGAAATCAGTCTTCAAGTGAACCTGTCGCCCCTTTTGTGCATTATAACCTGGGCCCAGCACCTTCTACATAGTGTAATTGGGGTCTGTTAACTACTTTATACCCCCAGACTGGCCTGATTACCTCAGAAAAAATAATTATTTTTACCGTTAATTCGGTTTCTAGGTCCCTTCCACGACAGTAAAAAGGAGGTTGCCTCTCCACGCCCTATTTGGGACAGGAAGCACAAGGGAGGTTAAAAGGTCCCTCCCACCTCCCACCTGCAAGTGTCTTGCAAAGAACCCCTAGCATAGCAGAAGAAACATAACGAAACCTGAGAAACAGGAACAGGGAGGGAAATAAGTGCTGTCGTGGAAGGGACCTAGAAACCGAATTAACGGTAAGAATAATTCTTTATTCTCTAGGCCCTACCACGACAGCAAAAGGAGGCATGCCAACGAATCCATACCTAGGGGGGACCACAGCCTGCAGAACCTTCCATCCAAAGACCAAATCCCGGCTGGACAGGAGATCCAGGCTATAATGTTTAGTGAAGGTATGCGGAAATGACCAAGTCGCTGCTTTGCAGATCTGCTCTGGCACAGCCCCAGCCCGCTCAGCCCAGGAGACCGAAGTGGACCTTGTGGAATGGGCCGTGAACCCAGACAGTGGAGAAAGGCCCTGGCAGACATAAGCTTCAGCAATGGCCTTCTTAATCCATGTGGCGATAGTGCCTCTTACCACCTTCTTGCCACCGAAATGCTGGACAAACTAATTTTGTTCAATCCGCCAGGGGGAAGTCACATCCAGATAGTGCAAGAGAATGCGCCGGACATCCAACGAATGGAATTCCGCTTCCTTCGGGGACTTGGTATGTTGACAGGAGGAAGGGAGAACAATTGTCTGAGAATGGTGGAAATCCGACACCACCTTCAGCAAGAAGGAAGGATCCAATTGGAAAACCACCAAGTCATCACGGACAGAAAGGTACGGTTCCCTGATGGACAAGGCTTGTAATTCCCCAATACGACGCGCTGAGGTAATGGCCACCAAAAAAGCAGTTTTATGGGCCAACGACCGGAGCGGACAGGAGGCCAGAGGTTCATACGGAGGACAAGAGAGACCTGCCAGAACCACATTCAGATCTCAGGCCGGGATGAGGTTCAGCAGCCTGGGACACTTGCGAGCAGCCGATACCATGAAGCGATGGATCCAACGATGATCCGCCAACTGGACATCAAACACTGAACTCAAGGCTGACACCTGAACCTTAAGGGTACTCTGTTTAAGACCCATATCCAAACCCTGTTGAAGAAAATCAAGGACTTGGGAAACATTAGGGGACAAAGGGTTAGGAGCCCTAGACCCGCACCAGGAAGAAAATTTCTTCCATATTTTATTGTAGATAGAGTTCGTAACCGGCTTACGGCTCTGTTGTAAGGTAGCGATAACTTGGTCCGAAAAACCCTTGGCCCTTAGTGCCCGGGCCTCAGAACCAAGCAGCCAGACTGAGCCTCTGAGGCTCCGGATGGAAGAGAGGGCCCTGCGAGAGCAAGCTTGGATCCTGACCCAGAAGGATCGGCCCATCCACCCGGAGGGACATGATAAGATTGAACCAGCTGCGCTTCGGCCACAGTGGACTGACTAAAATCGTCGGGACCCCGTCCTCCCGGATCTTCTGGGGGACCCTTGTCAAAAGAGGCAGAGGGGAAAAGCCGTAAGCCAACCGAAAGTTCCATACGTGGGAAAAAGCGTCCACTCCGATCGCCTCGTCCCACAGGTTGAGGGAGAAGAATGTGCGACCTTTCGGTTGCTGTTGGAGGCAAAGAGATTGACCTCCGGGAACCCTAACGGCCTCCTAGAGTGCAGAAGACCGCTTGATCCAGACTCCACTCTCCCGGGTAAAGATCCTGGCGACTGAGGAAATCTGTCTGAGTATTCAGAGTACCTTTCAATTGCACCGCAGAGAGGGATGCGAGTATATACGGTACATTATTTAATGTGTGGTTCATCATCCAGGGGTTTTCCTTAGACTCTTTTCTGCTTCCACATATTATCTGCGTTATACCTACAGTTTTTTTTGCCAGGTTTTGCGCCTGTATACACACTTATGTGACATACTATATTCTTATATCTTCCACCAGCTTCTTTCATTTACCTCCCTATTTTCCTTCCTTGAGCCAGTTCTGCCATCTAGTGGACAATTTGTGACATAGGAAAAGTACCAATTGGCAAGTAACAATGTGTACATTTTTGTGTGGACGATCCTTTCAGATCAGATCTTTTGAGTGACCTACTCTTAAATAATAAATTCAACACACTCCTCAATAAAAAAGAAAAAAAGAGAATTTTGTTTACGTACCGTAAATTCTTTTTTCTTGAATCATCAATGGGAGACCCAGACAATGGGGTTTAGGGCACTGCCCTCCGGAGGCCACACTAGGTACTACAAGTTTGTAGTCACCGCCCCCTCCGCTTATAAACCCCTACCGCAGGAGAAATCCTCAGTTTGGTCCATAAGCTGCGAGGAGGCAAACCACACCCGAACTATCGGGAAGACCGTGCACAGACGGTGCAACAACCCGAAATAAACAATGCTGTCCCAACAGGGAACAGTCCCAAGGAAACAACAACCAACGGAACAACTGGGTGGGTGCTGGGTCTCCCATTGATGATTCAAGAAAAAAGAATTTACGGTACGTAAACAAAATTCTCTTTTTTCTGATCATCATAATGGGAGACCCAGACAATGGGGATGTCCTAAAGCGAACCCCAGGGCGGGAAAAGTTCCTCAAAAGACGTTGATATACACGGTCCCCCTCAAAGGTGGGCAACCGCCGCCTGGAGGACCCGCCTGCCCAAACTTGCATCCGCAGAGGCATGGGCATGCACCATATAGTGCTTAGAGAAAGTGTGCAGGCTGGACCATGTGGCCGCCTGACACACCTGTAAAGCAGAGGCGCGATGTCGCAAAGCCCAGGAGGCCCCGACGGCTCTGGTCGAGTGCGCCTTCAAGCCCACCGGAAGAGGCAAACCCGAAGAACGGTAGGCCTCTTGAATGGGTGCCTTGATCCATCTGGCCAAGGTTGATTTTGACGCCGCGGACCCCTTACAGCGACCTGCCGTAAGTACGAACAAGGAGTCCGAACTCCGGAAGGGGGCAGTCCTGGACACATAAATGAGTACAGCCCGCACGAGATCCAAAGTGTGGAGGTCGCGCTCAACCTGGTGAACAGGAGCGGGACAAAATGATGGGAGAACAATCTCTTGGTTCAAGTGAAAAGTGGAAACCACCTTTGGCAAGAATTCTGTCCGCGGGCGCAACACCACCTTGTCCTGGTGAGCCACCAGGAAGGGTGACTTGCACGATAGTGCAGCCAGTTCTGAGATCCGTCTTAAAGACGTAATTGCCACCAGAAAAACCACTTTCTGCGACAGACGAGAGAGGGAAACTTCTCTCAGTGGCTCAAAAGGCGGTTTCTGTAGGACCGCCAGGACCATGTTGAGGTCCCAGGGGTCCAGTGGTCGCCTATACGGCGGGACCACCCGAGACACCCCTGCAGAAATTGACGGACCTTCGGGAGGAGAGCCAAGCGCCTGTCAAACAGCACTGAAAGCGCTGATACCTGGCCCTTCAGGGAGCTGAGTGATAAACCCAACTCCAACCCCGACTGTAAAAAGGCCAACAGAGTTGGAACTGACAAAGGCCACGGTGACCGTCCACCAGAGGCACACCAGGCGAAAAAATTTTTCCACGTTCTGTGGTATATCCTTCGTGATACGGGCTTTCTAGCCCGATTCATAGTGTCAACCACAGTAGGAGAGAACCTCCTGGATGTCAGAAGCCAGGCCTCAAGAGCCATGCAGTCAATCTGAGGGCCCTGGAATTGAGGCGGAAGAAAGGGCCTTGCGCGAGAAGATCTGCGCGGTCTGGAAGAGCCCACCGGTTCCCGCCGGACAGTTGCCACAGATCCGGATACCAGGATCTCCTGGGCCAGTCCGGTGCCACCAGAATGGCTATGCGGCATTCCGTCCTGATTTTCCACAGGACCTTGGGAATCAGAGCTAGAGGCGGGAACACATAAGGAAGCTGAAAACTGGACCAACGCAGGACCAGGGCATCCGTCCCCAGAGACTGAGGGTCCCACGATCTTGCCATGTATTGCGGCACCTGATGATTCAGCCGCGAGGCCATCAGATCCACATCCGGGATGCCCCATCTGCTGCAGATGGCCCGGAAGACGTCCGGATGAAGAGACCATTCTCCGGCGTCCATCCCCTGCCGGCTCAGGTAGTCGGCCTCCCAGTTTTCGACCCCTGGGATGTGAACTGCGGAGATCAGGCAGTCGTTGTCTTCCACCCATGATAGAATGCGGTGAACTTCGGCTAGGGCCTGCGCACTCCTGGTTCCTCCCTGATGGTTTATATATGCGACGGCCGTCGCATTGTCGGACTGAACCCGAATGGGCTGTCCTGACAGGAACGTCTGAAAGGCCAGGAGCGCCAAATAGACCGCCTTGATCTCCAGCACATTGATTTGCAACGCCGACTCCGACTGTGTCCAGAGGCCTTGAGCCCTGTGGGGTAAGAACACCGCACCCCAGCCCTTGAGACTGGCGTCGGTGGTCACCACTAACCATGACGGTTTGAGGAAGGACCGGCCCCGCGACAGGTGATATGGCTGGAGCCACCACTGCAGGGAATCCCTGGTCGGTTGGGAAAGCACCACCAGCCGATTCAGAGAGGACGTCCTCTTGTCCCACCTGCGAAGAATTTCCAGTTGGAGAGGACGGAGGCGAAATTGTGCAAAAGGCACCGCCTCTATTGCTGCCACCATGCGTCCCACCAGCTTCATCAACACCCGTAGGGATGAGTGCGGTGACAGGAGAATATCTTGTACTCCTGATTGGATGGCCAGCTGTTTGGCTCGTGGAAGGGACACCAGAACAGATTCTGTGTGGAAGTCCATACCCAGGTACGTCAGAGACTGGGTCGGCACCAGGGTGGATTTCTGGACATTGAGAAGCCACCCAAACCGTTCCAGAGACTGTATGGTCACCTCCAGGCTTTTCTGGCAAAGGTGTTCCGATGGCGCCCCTGACCAGCAGGTCGTCCAGATAGGGTATGACGGCGTGTCCCTGTGCATGCAGAAGAGCCATCATCAAGGCCATCACTTTCGTGAACACCCTCGGAGCCGAGGCCAACCCGAAAGGCAGCGCCACGAACTGGAAGTGTTCGTTCCCCACTGCGAATCGCAACCAGCGTTGATGAGCCGGTGCAATGGGCACGTGAAGGTAAGCATCTCGGATATCTATGGACGCTAGGAAGTCTCCCTGTGACACAGCCGCGATCACGGAACGCAGGGATTCCATACGGAACTTCCGAACCAACACGTGACGGTTGAACAACTTGAGGTCCAGAACCGGGCGAAAAGAGCCGTCCTTCTTCGGGACGATAAAGAGGTTGGAGTAAAAACCCCGGAACCTCTCTCCCGTAGGCACTGGGACCACTACCCAGTCTCTGCGTAGTCCCTCCAACACCTGAGAAAAAGCCTGAGCCTTTTCTGGGGATGGAACAGACCGATAGAATCGGTGTGCCGGCTGCGACGTCAGCTCTATCCTGTAGCCGCACGAGACAACGTCTCGGACCCACTGATCTTGAACGTGGAGCAACCATCTGTCCTGAAAACTGGACAGGCGGCCCCCCACTTGTGGGGCGGCAGGACGAGGGATCGAGTCATGTGGAAGCGGGTTTGGGGGTGGCAGCTGCTGCCCCCGTCGGCTTCTTTTGACGACCCTTGGGGCGCCACTGAGTAGAGGCTTTGCCCCCTCGGTCCGCGCGAGCAGACGATGTCGATGACAGGGAGTTGGACCGAAAGGACCACTGTTTAGGGTTCCTCTTAACGGTATACCGTGGCTTAGGTTTGTTCTGTGGTATCTTAGACTCCGCAGAATCCTTGATTAGCTTGTCCAGCTCGGTACCAAAAAGCCTGTCACCAGAAAATGGAAGATTTTGCAAAATCTTCTTAGACGTGGCATCTGAGTCCCATAGACGTAGCCACAACAACCTGCGGATCGCTATAGCATTGGCCGAGGCCACGGCAGAGCGGGTGGCAGTCTCCAAAGTTGCCGTCCTGGCGTAATCCGCATAGGCTCTTGCCCTATCGGTAAGTGCCAGGACCTCTGGACTGGACCCTGCCAGATCAGCGATACCATCCAAACAGGACGTGATCGCCTGCAAGGTCCAGACCGCAGCAAAATTAGGGGCAAATGAAGACCCTATAGCCTCGTAAGAAGACTTGGCGAGTTGTTCGACCTGTCTATCTGTCGCGTCCTTCAATGAGGAGCTATCAGAGGCAGAGAAAAGGGAACGTGCAGCAATCCTGGTCATGGAAGCGTCCACCTTCGGGGACTGCGACCACTCCTGAAGCACCTCCTGGGGGAAGGGAAAGCGCGTGTCCTTAGATTTGCGGACATAGCGCCGTCCAGGGTGAACCCTGGGTGCTCTAACCACCCTTCCAAAATTAGTGTGGTCCATAAAAGAACCACATGGTCTAGCCTCCGGTTGTAACCATTGATAGACCTCCTTCGGGTGAACGTCCACCTCCTCAGGGGGTGCCACGAGACTTAAAGTCTCGTTGATGGAGGACACCAGATCCTCCACCCCCTCTGGTGGTTCTGACACAGACCCGAGAATTGAACCCCCATCATCCTCGTCACCCTCAGAGTGACGCTCCTCCTCAGAGAGAGTCTGGAGTTCGGGTGAAACCTCACGGCGAGTCCGCTTAAGGGGTCTCACAGTGGAAGAAGGAGACACCCGGGGGTAGCTTGAAGGAGCGGCTGGAGCTTCCAGTCTCCTTGTGAGTGCCTCCAGGGATTGCGACATGGAGGACAATTGGGATAACATAGATTCATTGATCCTATTCTGTGTTTCCCATGGCCCTGGGATCACCTGAACCTCAGGGTACAGCACCGGAGCTGCTGACTCCGCAGTGTCAGTCCGGGCTTCTGGGCGTCCGCAATTATTGCAGGACCCCCCAACCAGCGTCCCGTTGCATGTAGCGCAGACAGGGATGGTACTGGCCGCCTTAGCAGCGCTTTTCCTTCCTGAGGACATACCCACAGTAGGGGAAAATAAGCCAAACAGGAAAAAACACCGGTACACCGGTGGCTTACCGACCGCGGTAATGCGGTTGGGAAAGGAGCGCTGTGTGTGTGGCCTCCGCGAGGGTAATGACTCTCCGTGAGTGCAGCAGTGCACTATCATCAGATCCCAGCCGGGAAGTGAGAGAAAGATGGCCGCCGTCGGACAAGCTGAGGGCGGAGCCAAAACACGCGGGAAGCACACACACACGCCCATCGATGACCTCATCACATGGGCTCTCCATCTCTCCAGGCAGCCATGACAGTAACGCAGGTGCCGGAGCCCGCAGCGCGGGAGGTATAAACACAGTACCCGGGCTGCAGACAAAAGTCTGAAGCCCACAGCCGCAGCCCCTATGAAAACCACAGGGCGGTCAGCCAGGGTGACCCCAGCACAGGGCACACCGCCAGAACCGCGGACCCGAGGGTTGCGCGCGCGGTCTGAGTGTCAGGACACATCTCCAGACACTACCCCCAGGCACACCGGAGACACACAGGGTATCTCAGTGCCGGTCCGGTCTGTAAGCACCATTAAGGGAGGCCTCGGACGGGGGTTCAGCACCAGTCCGGTCTGTGAGCACCATTTAGGGAGGCCTCGGACTGGGCTGGCTCCAGTCCGGTCTGTGAGCACCATTTAGGGAGGCCTCGGACGGAGCGGAGCTGTGCGAGGCTCCTGTCTCCCACTTTCCAGAGCCCCCAGGGGGGATGGAAAGGAGTGCGGCAGCGTACCGGGAGAACACCATGTGCCCAGGCTCTAGGCCCTCCGGTACCTCGACCTGCGTGTTCCTTAAAGGTGAGCAGGGAGACTGCCGGAGGTCCCCGACCGGGACCTTTTTACCTTGTCTTCATACGCCATCACGTAAGCTGTGAGAATGCTGTGAAGTGCAAGCAAAGCGTGTGATCCTCCGAGCACACTAAGTTTAAAACTGAGGATTTCTCCTGCGGTAGGGGTTTATAAGCGGAGGGGGCGGTGACTACAAACTTGTAGTACCTAGTGTGGCCTCCGGAGGGCAGTGCCCTAAACCCCATTGTCTGGGTCTCCCATTATGATGATCAGAAAAAAAATAGCTTTCTTGATGGTCTTGATTTGCTGAGGTTTTTGTTGTTATTTTGGAGTAGAGCCCTACTTTGCGGCCGTCTATAGGTTACCTACTATATAATCATCTAATGTTCTCTGTCTGTCACGGAAATCGCACGCTAGTGCTGACTGGTCCGCCCGACCGGCTCAACCAATCAGCGCTAGCGCCCGATTTCTGTACACAGAAAGAACAAAAGATGGCGGCCGCAGCGGATTCCCGCCGCAGCCTTACCGCAGCCTCATGTCACTAACCCCCGCCACGAGCCGCCCACTGACACCGGAGGCTGCTGGAGTCGGGGCTCCCAAGGTGCAGGGAGCGCGCATTGTGCGGCTCCTCCACACTCTCCTCCTTCCTATGGCAGCACAGACTGTGCGGCCATAGGATGATCCTGGGTGGCAGCAGCACATGCCAGCCGGGACCCAGCTGCACTGACAGGAGGCGGCTGACACCCAGGATCATCCTGCACACTGCCGCCTCTGCGTCTGCCTCCTCCACACCTACTCTCTGCAGGACAACGCCAGCATGAGGGCCAGCACTGGGACAGCCAGGGGATGGAGAGGTGAGAGCCGTGTGTGTGAGTCTGTGTGTATGCGAGTCTGGCTGTGGATATGTGTGTGTGTGTGTGTGTGTGTGTGTGTGTGTGTGTGTGTGTCTGGCTTTGGGTGTGAGTCTGTGTGTGGGGTGTGAGTCTGCTCCTTCCTCCCCCTGCCTGTGCCACTTCGTCCTCCGTCCATCTCCCCCCCGCCGCTTCGTCCTCCCCCTGCCTGTGCTGCTCCATCCTCCGTCCTGACCCACCCCGCCACTTCGTCCTCAGTCGTCCTCCTCCCCACCGCTCTGTGCTCAGTCCTCCCCCTGCCTGTGCCACTCCGTCCTCCCCAGCCCACCACTTCCTCCTCCTTACTTTGTCCTCCTCCCCTCCGCCACTCCATTTTCTGTCATCCCCCTGCCTGTGCTGCTCCGGCCTCCGCCACCTCGCCGCTCTGTGCTCCGTCCTCCCCCTGCCTGTGCCGCTCCCCCACCGCTTCCTTCTCCTTCCTTTGTCCTCCTCCCCTCCGCCACTCCATCCTCCCCCTGCCTGTGCTGCTCCGTCCTCCCCCACCCCACCGCTTCATCCTCCGTCGTCCTCCTGCCGCTCCATCCTCCCCCACCCCACCGCTTCCTCCTCCTTCCTTTGTCCTCCTCCCCTCTGACACTCCATCCTCCGTCCTCCCCCTGCCTGTGCTGCTCCATGCTCCTCCCTCCTGCCACGCCGTCCTCCCCAGCAAATCAAAATATATATTTCCCTCTCCATTTGGTGGCTGGGTACCACAGGTACGGTATGAATTTTGGCCTAACAGGTAAAATACTAATCAGTGTAATGGTGCATTTATTTACATGTGCTGATTTTGAGTCGTCCATAACCTTAATGTGCACCAATTCGCTATAAACACATTGTTTACACCGATGACGGAGTCAGAACAATCCCTAATAGAACGTTCTGATTTCCAGATATAACACAGTTATCAGCAGCATATATTCTGTTTACACAGAGGAATGTGCTACCAATAAGGATTATTCTTTGCAGGCATGAACTATACCATCACCATATAAATATACATTTTGCTCATTCATATAGTGATAGCCAAGAGGTTTACAACCCTGGATAAATAAAGGACAAGCGTTCCTATGAGCCCTTGCTCATAGGAACATATATAAGCACATATAAGATTTGATGTTTATAGGCGTTTCTGCCCTAGCAGCCTCTCTAGAAATAATGGTATACAATGTATTACACCCAAGGAAGTGTGAAGTCACAGATCAATGCAGTCGGTGGATAGCGGACTTACCGCAGCAATCAATGCTGTGAAGAATTGCCTTGTCCAGGCCCAGTGCTTTCCCTTCAAACTGAGACACCATTGTTTTCCTGGAGTACAATGAAGCAGACGTCTCCTCCCCGTCATTACTATGCCCCATGCCATCGCTCTGAGAGGGCCCGAGCTCCGCATCCATCAGGTGCCCTCTGTCTGCATCCTGGCTCCGCACATCATCGTACATGCCGGGTTTGGACATGGCCTTTCGGTCTGCAGCCGCCTTAGAGGACTTAGAAGAAGGTACAAGTTACAATTCAACTCTTGGGAGTATCTGACTGCATCCTGTAAGTGCACTTGGTTTCTGTTTTTGGCATGGATGGTAAGGTATCTTTATGAACTGGGGCATAGTTAGTATGCCGCATAAATGTAGCAGAGCTGAATTTGTCATTGTAGAAAGGATGAGTGTGAAAGGCAAAAAAATGTAAAATTCACAAAGACATCTCTCCAGAGGGGGTAGAGATCACCTCCACACTGAACATATAGAATTAAAGGGAATCTGTCTGCTCATTCTACCCCCCTATGCTGTCACTACCTGTCCCTGCACCTTGATAGCTGATCTCTAACCATCCCTGTCTGAGCTAAACGTGCCCTATAAAAAGTTTAAGAAAAATGTTTTATAACATACAAGCAGTCTCCATCCAGAGACTGGAAAGGCGGGCCCCGGGGCTCCATTCTCCACTCCTTGCTGGCTCCTAGCACGCCCCACTGGGCGTCCTAATTCCTTGTGCTGTGCCACCTCTTTTTCAAATTCCCACCTCCTCTGCTACTATCATGAGCTGGCCAGGACGTCATATCCGGCCTGGTGCATTGTGGGGACTGATCGAGTGTTCGGCCCGGCTCCAGCACATGCGCATATTGAAGACCAACTTTACACGTCATACCCGGCCCGATGCATTGTGTGGCTCATGACGTGTATGGCTTGGCTTCAATATGTGCACTGCGCATGCGCCGGAGTGAACACGTGATCACACGTGATCAGCCCCCACAATGCACCGGGCCCAATATGACGTACCGGCCAGCTCATGATAGCAGCAGAAGAGGCGGGAATTTCAAAAAGAGGTGGAACAGAACGACTGATGACGCCCAGCGGGACGTACTGAAAGCCAGCGAGGGGGATAATGGAGCCCCAGAGCCCACCTTTCCAGTCTCCAGATGGAAACTGCTTGTAAGTTATAAATCATTTTTCATAAACTTTATAGGCCACTTTTAGCTCAGAAAGGGGATCAGCTACTAGGGTGCAGGAACAGGTAGTGATAGGTTAGGGAAAGGGGGGGGGGTAGAACAAGCTGACAAGTTCCCATTTAACTATAACAGGGGAAGAGAGCAAGTGGACACTTCAATCTCCATTGAAGTGGGCGATAACATGAGATCTACTCTGAAAACCAGACACCAAGGCCAGGAATCAAATATATAGACCTTAAAAAGCAACTCTGTCATTTGAATAAATAAATCGTCTGAGCTTCAAAGAATGACAGTAGACAGACTGGAGCCAGAGCAAAGTTGTGGAGGCCTAGTTATGGTAGACACCTTTTCAGCACCGTAATTCCAAGGGAAGGACATACAGTACATGTTTTTATATAACTCTAATGCCTGCCTATGAGCTCCACATTAATAATCGGGCAGAGGGATGACAACATATCATATTTCCTATCTCTGGTAAAGGTAAAATCTTAATAGGAAACAGGCACTCGTGGATCTTTTGTTCCATATGCTGTTTATTGATCCAGTTTAGGATACATCCATCGGGGAGGGTGTGCAGGGAGGGAGTGTGCAAGCAACGGTGATCGTTTCGAGGAGGATTCCTCTTCTACGGCGTAGAAGAGGAATCATCCTCGAAACGGTCACCGTTGCTTGCACACTCCCTCCCTGCACACTCTCCCCGATGGATATATCCTAAACTGGATCAATAAACAGCATATGGAACAAAAGATCCACGAGTGCCACTTTCATCTGTTACCTGAATCCACATGCTTATATCTATAAGCTGAGCACCGGGATTCCAACCACCATCATCCGGACAAAGGAAAAGACACCAGCAGCTACTACAGGTCAGTGCCCTTTCAATCTACTCCATGGTCTTAATAGGAAACATTGGCGGTAAAATCTTCCACCTGAGACCTCGAGGGGGCAAAGATATCCTGAAAGTTAGGGATCCCATAATTTTCTAGAGACAAGAGCCAAATCTGAATGTCCCACAGCCCTGTATAAATGATTGGTGGTGGCAGCTAGTCGTTTTTCTCATGTATCTTGGCAGTGACCATACCGGGGTTTATCTATCTATATTCCATGAGAGGGAATTGGAGGTGTATATACCATTCACTCACTGCGAGTTCCACAATAACTGCCCTAGTAGTGGAAACAGCCGCAGCCTTGTTCATCAATAGTCAGCAAATTGTGGAATTGCCTGACAACAGGGGGCGGAGCGGAGTGCCTTTCATGACATAGAGTAAGTCATTTGGCTAAACTCATTGAAATACCTGGTTTATTAGACTAAATGACCTCAAAGACGGTGGGTGTCAGTCTGTTGAATGACTGGCCAATTGTTCTTCCAGCAGCCATCTCTCGCCCGTTTGAAATGGTACATACTGGATCTTTGTCATGATCTTAGTCAAGAACTTGCAGCTCTCTGGTGCCCTCTTATCCAGCTGGTCAATTAGGGTATTGACAGATGATAATAAGATGAGTGCAGCTGCTCTAATTTGAATGATGTGGCACGTGATGCGACGTAATGTATATATACCATTGGTTGCTGTTAGGAATATATATACCTCGGTCCAGTCACTATCAGTCCACAATATCACATAAATACGTAAATTATGCTGCCACCACTAATCATTTACACAGGTGGATTGGACGCCCATTTGGTGACATGAATTTGCGCGGAGAACGTGATAGTTCGCTCATAGAACAAGAATCAAGTCCGCAAATTAGAATTTCACTCCGGAACAATTGGCAGTGTGTACAAAAGAGACAAATCACAGGTATGTCATATAGATAAAGGGAAGGAGAGATCCCAAAGAAATTATTCAGACCCCAGCTGCATAGTGTTCGGCTGGCCCTCCTGGCTATGAATAATTGCCAAAGATGGATGTTCCCATTATATGCTTCGGTCACAAAACTAAGAACTCCCACTTTGCTGACCTCACATATTGGCTGTTTTCTGGGAGGTACATACATCTTTGAAAGTTATCGATAACTCCTTTTCTTCATATCTTTGGCCTGGAAGCTCACAAGCCAAAAGATATTAGCATTATTTTTTTCCCTTGCGATTTTACTGTTTTTCAGAGTCCAAACACAGTATGTCTGTGATTTGCTGGAGGACAGAAGTTCATTTCGTAGTTTTCGGATACTTTCTCAGGAATGTAAAAGGATGCAGGGGGTTGCCCAAGTCATCTGCACCCCAAAAATCTGATTTATGTAATTGTGGCATTAATGTGTATTATTGATTTTGACTTGAGAGTTTTTGCTTAGAAGACAAAGAGCTTTTCGGAGGGAACTCTTTGTCTTGGTGGGGTTGCTGAGTTTATATGACCCTGCCAGGTTGGAGGGGAAGGGGTGGGGGGTGGGAGTGAGGGGAAGACATAGAGAGTGTGCTTCTATATACCTGCAAGGGGCGGAGAAGTGTGCTGCTCGGAAAAAAAAAAAAAGGAAGATGTTTCATATTTTCCTGACAATTCTAGTCTTCCCCGACATCATGTCACAGGAGAGTCAGGAGACCCTAAACACATTAGACTGTCCGCTAATATGGGCAAAATCAGCTGAGGTCAGCCTATTGTCTATGTGGGTCTGAAAACTAACCACTTAAAATAGAGTAACCGTTGCCTTTTCAGAATACATTCTGTAATTATTTGAGCCGCGCAGGAGACTTGTCCTACCTGATCCTGTTTGCTTTGTGTTGCTAGAAGATAATGTTCATCATGGGGATCTTCTGCATCTCCCTGCGATCTGTGCTGTAAATAGGTCATTTTTTGGCCAACAATTCCAAATGTAGCTGGATAAAATAGAGCCATTGGTGCCTATGGGGCACAAAACGTGATTACTATGCAGCGTTATCCGTCACATAAGGGAACACAAAATCCAAGACATTACTAGTAACATTAATGATAATTACATGATTAAAACCACTGTAAAAAAAAAAAAAATAAATGGAATGTGTGAAAGGAAATAAAACAAAGAATTTATTACATAAATGCAAATAAGAAGCACCACGATGTATAGAACAGAGTTCATATAATACAAATTAATAATTTGCTCTGACCTGAAGTTTTTCATCTCCCAGTCGCATTTGGTATAACAAGGCTGGAGAGTCTGGATGCCGCACCTGAAACTCGTGATCCTGCACTCCACAGATGTCCTAAAGAAAACCCAAAAAGTCATTTACATATAGATTGTATTATTATAACCTTAATCTATATTGCTATGTCTGAACGGAAAGTCTTATTAAAAGAATGTCATCAAAAATGAAGGCTTGCCTATATCAGGTTTTGATGCAGAATGGTATTTTTATTTTACAATTTTCCATATGTACACTCTTGGATTTTTGCTCTCCCCACTCCTCCCCTGTGTTGGGGATTGACTCTTCTGACTGCAGATTTTTCTTTTACTGGAATAGGATCGGACGCCAAAAGTCAACAGGTGAATTCTTCTCACTCCGACGTCATCTGCTGTGGGATGGGGGTAGATGGGGGAGAGTCGGGAGGCCCCCATTCACATTAGGTTTTGGCTAATCTTATAGATTAGAGGTCCCCAACTCCAGGCCTCAAGGGCCGCCAACAGTGCAGGATTTCAGGATTTCCTTAGTATTGCACAGGTGCTAATGTGATCATCTGCACGGGTAATGATTCCAAGCCCTGTGCAATACTAAGGAGATCCTGAAAACCTGCACTGTTGGCGGCCTTGAGGCCTGGAGTTGGGGACCCTTGTTGTAGATTGTCAGGCCCGGCCCATCTTAGTTGAACCCCTTCACCGCGCCATTGTCAGTTTTACCCTCCTGTCCTTCCAAAGGTCATAACGTTCTTATTTTTACATCAATATAGGAATAGGAGGGCTTCTTTATTGCCGGACGAGTTGTACTTTTGGATGACATCAATCATTTTGCCATAAAGTGTACAGGAAAAAAAAAAAAAAAAAAAGGTGCAGTGAGGTTGCAAAAAAAAAATAAAAAAAATAAAAATTTCAATCTCACTAATTGTTTTTTTGTGAATTTTTGTTTGCATGTGTCGCCATTTTCGGGAATCATAAAGTTTTTATTTTTGGGGATCTGGGGTTATGTAAGGGCCTATTTTTGGTGGCCTGAGCTGAGATTTTTAGTGATATTTTTCAGTAGATATATTGTTTTCAATGTTTGTTGTATTTTATTGCAAAGTTGCCGCGGCCACAAAAAATACAAACGTTATTCTGGGGTTTTTAGTTTTACGGTTTGTTACACTGTTTACCAATCGGACAAGTTCAAACTTTGCTAGATTTTTTTTTGTTTGTTTTATTTTCGATGGGGCAAGGTCCCCTCAGAGGACCTGATGCTGCCATCGTCTGATCGCTTCTGCTGTACAGAGCGGTATATCAGCATCTGTACAGCACAAATCACCATCTCCTATGACTGTCACTTGCAGTGTTCACAGGAGGATTGTAATGACAGACACAGAAGTCATCAGCGGACCCCGGCTGTCATGACAATCCATCAGTGCCCCATGCTCAAGTCACAGGAGCGCCAATGGAAACGAGGAATTACGCCCCCTGCCAGAGAGTGTTAACTCTCACTGTCAGAGATTGGATTTGGGATTTAAATTGGTTAACAGCTGCAGTTGGGAGCTATAATCCACCTGCAACGGTTCAAGGCAGATTATGGCTGATTAAATCAACCGTCACGATCGAGGTAAGATGCGGGCTCAGCGACAAAGTCAGGGACATGGCCTATGACATAAATAAAGGTCCTGTTGTTAAACAGTTAAAGTATATGGGGGCCTTTAGTCTCAGTCACCCAAGTGATATAATGCCCCAAGTGTGAATGTGGTGTAAAATATTGTAGTTTGCTTCATAGTCAACATTGGCTAATCTAGATATCAACTCTGAGTTGTGAACAATACTATGGTAATCTGTTAAGTTACCGTTTCACGCTATAATGTCGTAGCGATCTCACCAATGATCTCACGTGGAGCGCGGTCGTTAGGACATCTTTTTGAGATCGTTGGGGAGATGTCACACGTCTAGATATCGTGCACGACACACCAAGTATGTGGCGAGCAGCTATCGTTCGCACAACCCAGCGAGCGATACTTGTTCACTGTTGTGAATGGGCGAAGTCGTTCATGACATAGTTACCGTGGTGTCACACACAACGATGCAGCAGCTTGGCTGAACGACACTCGTCTGATTTGAGAACATGTTCTCAAATCTGCGATCAGCGATCCAATGATTTATCGTAGTCTTATCTCGGTGTCACACGCAACGACGTACTAACGATGTCGTTTGAACGACTCCAAACCCATGACATTTAAGCGATATCGCTCACGATCTCGTACCGTGTAACAGGGCCTTTACTGGAGCTTCATATGCTAGAAGCCTCCCACAAACTAATGCACTGATAACTGATGGGTCCAGCTGACTCCCGATCCTTTTGTTCCCAATGAGACAAGACAAGTCTGACAGCAGCTCTCTTGGAGAGAACTCGGGAGCGCTCAAATTGATGGCTGAATGATCAGCAGTACTCGGCTAACAGGCATCTAATGTGTATGAGGGCCGGGGGGAGGGGGAAGAGGCGTCACTTATTAACATTTGTACGTCAATCCAAGGATGACTGATGCCAAGCAAAATTGTATGTACATAAGTGTAAATTCATGTCTACCTGGTCCAGATGGGTGTATGTCTCTTTAAGCTGCTGTAAGAGGAGACAGTCCAACCTATTAGACAGCTGACACTCTCGGTAAGGAAACCCAGCTCTCTGCAAAAGCCAGAAAAAGCAGCGTGTGACGTCCGAGCCACCGTAGGCGAGACACAACCTGCACAAAATAAGAGAAACACATGGTTATACACACATGGTAACCCATGTCCCCCAATGAGGTGATAGAGAAAAGGATTTGTGCTACTTCAAAATGGATACACTACCGTTTAAAAGTTTGGGGTCACCCAGACAATTTTGTTTTCCATGAAAATTCATACTTTATCAAATGAGTTGCAAAATGAATAGAAAATCTAGTCCAGACATTGACAAGGTTAGAAATAATAATTTTCTCCTTCAAACTTTGCTTTCGTCAAAGAATGCTCCCTTTGCAGCAATTACAGCACTGCAGACCTTTGGCGGGTAGTATTTAATGAAGCTGCCAATTGAGAAGCTGTGAGGCGTCCATTTCTCAAACTAAAGACTCTAATGTACTTGTCTTGTTGCTCAGTTGTGCAGCGGGGCCTCCCCCTTATATTTCTACTCTGGTTAGAGCCTGTTTGTGCTCTCCTCTGAAGGGAATAGTACACACCGTTGTAGGAAATCGTCAATTTCTTGGCAATCTCTCGCATGGAATAGCCTTCATTTCTAAGAACAAGAATAGACTGTCGAGTTTCACATGAATGTTATTTTTTTTTCTGGCCATTTTGAGTTTCATAGAACAAACAAATGTAATGCTCCAGATTCTCAACTAGCTCAAAGGAAGGTCAATTTTATATCTTCTCCAATCAGCCAAACTGTTTTCAGCTGTGCTAACATACTTGTACAAGGGTTTTCTATACATCTATTAGCCTTTTTACACAGTTAGCAAACACAATGTACCATTAAAACACTGGAGTGGTGGTTGTTGGAAATGGGCCTCTATACACCTATGTACTGCAGGTATTGCATTAAAAAGCAGACGTTTGCAGCTAGAATAGTCATTTACCACAATAACAATGTATAGAGTGTATTTCTGATTCATTTAATGTTAGGTTCTTTGAAAAAAAAAAATGTGAATTTCTTTTTAAAATAAGGAAATTTCTAAATGACCCCAAACGTTTGAACGGTAGTGTATATGAATGCAGCATAAGATACATAATCTGTGTTCCCTGGCAGGGACTGTCCTTGCTCCCCTAACCCAAACCCAACTGCCACAGGCACTGAAAGATGGGCGTGTGAATGCAGCCTTAAGATAACCAATCATTATGAATCAACACCTTGCAATACTAAAATCCCCCTGCAGGGGAGCTGCAGTGAAATTGAACACTTTTAGCCAGGGTTTCCCCTGATTGGGGGAGAGAGGCACTCTGCAATTAAATTTCTATCAAGAGGTCTTTATAACATAAAGACCGTCCAAAACAGTAAGCCCCTTTAATAGTAGAGAAGGAAGATTGTGGAAAAGAAGAATCATGCAGGCTTCCATTTCCTATGCTGGAGGGTTCCCCCCTGTCTGATAAGAGGTGGACCCAGAGCACGTGTGTACTAGGACATAAGGACAGTGAATGTCCTGACCATACCTGGTGTTTCGGTGAGATATTCCATCCTCCACACAGCAAATACTGGTCTTCTGGTCCCCAACATCCACCACACAAGCGCTGGTCAGACCACTGCCGTACACGGCACAGACAGACTCCTGGTGGACTATCACCCCTGAGGCACAAAATACATCAGTGCACTTTATTTAAATAAAAATAATAATGCCAGACTAATGAAAGACATGTGGAAGCCCTGTAAAAGACATGTACACACCTGAAAATCCCATCTTCATGAGGATCATATTCACCATTTCCTTCACATGCTGCCTGTTATATATGTCAGGGATGAGTAATATACATCGGTAATACTGTAAGAGTTGTGAAAAAAATGTTACCATAAAACAGGATCAAAACTAGCTGGACACATTAGCAAAATATACCACATTTTTTGTCTTGAAGCCGACACAGCGACCAGGATAAAAAAAAAACACCAACCTTTTCTTTTTGCTGTTATAATGTCAAAGAAGTTATAAAATAAAAAATTATGTAGAGGCTCTTGTGTATGCACATATCATTTCTAGGATGTCTGCCATGTCTTCTGATAGGGTTCCCTAATGCCAACTAAATTTCCTATGATGCCTCTGGCCTTAGAGTGAGTGGAGTCTAAGGACACCGCTTCTATTAAATGGCAGCAAGTGATACATAATAAAGTCACAGCATGTGGTGAAGCTTCAATATTTTTGGCCCTGCCTCCTGCTTGTCATAGGTTTCTACTTGTCAGATTTAAACAGTCTGAAGTCGCAGCTCATGGAAGTACAACAGAATTTCACTGGTTATAATTATATATACAACTTTACGTTGATGTCCCCTGGGGGAATCTGTAACTGGCCGTTGATTTGTAGGAGTATCCAGAAGAAAGGCCGACCATGTAATGTATGAATCAGCTAGTTTAGGCCAGCGTGACAGCAGCTCTATGCTAGAAATCTTCCCTATGGATAAGAGGAGAGGGGTGGGAAGGTGACAAGCTCAGCCCCAAACAGGACACCTCCATGGATGCCAAAGGCCAATTTAGGGTAAACAGAATAGATAGCTTTAATGACAAACCATTTAACATGCGTTGTGATGCCGATGTTCACATCAGCACAATTCTTAAGGGATCCTGAAACAGAACAAACTTCCATTTAAGAGACCCAAATTATTTAGTTAGAGGGAGAGAGTGTATTAATCCAGTGTTCCCAAACCCAAGCCTCCTGAACCACCATCAGATGATGTTTTCAGCATGTATAGATTACATCAGAACCAACAGTGACATGTTAAATTTTCCTCCGATGCGCCAGCAGTGATACTTAGGGGGTCATGTGGGTTAATATAGGTCTGCAGCAATGGCATCCTCTTAGCCATCTATGAAGCTGAGGGTGCAGTTCTCATGTAAGTAAGTAGGTACTACCTCACCTCTACAGCCAAAGTAAACAAGGACTGGGGATTACATCAGGTAAATACCGTATATACTCGCGTATAAGCCGAGTTTTTCAGCCCAAAAATTGGGCGGAAAAGTCCCCCCCTCGGCTTATACGCGAGTCACTGTTACTGTATACAATGTATACAGTATAACGTGCCCCCCACATCAGTATACAGGGCCCCCCCCTTGTTTAGCAATCCTGTAAAGGAAGAGATTAGTATACTTATCCCTCCGCTGTCCCGCCGCCGCCATCGCGCTCCTCCGTCTTCATCCAGCGTCTTCCGTCTTCTCCGGCTCCCTCCGGTGGGCGCAGGCAATGACGTCATTGTCTGCGTGCCAGAGGAAGAAGACGGAAGACGCTGAATGAAGACGGAGGAGCGCGATGGCAGCAGCGGGACAGCGGAGGGATAAGTATACTAATCTCTTCCTTTCAAGGGGGAAGGGGGGGGCCCTGTATACGGATATGGGGGGGGGGCTGCTGTATATACCTCTGGGGCTGTATACTACCACTGGGGCTGCTGCTGTATACTACCACTGGGCTGCTGCAGTATACTACCACTGGGGCTGCTGCAGTATACTACCACTGGGGCTGCTGCAGTATACTACCACTGGGGCTGCTGCAGTATACTACCACTGGGGCTGCTGCAGTATACTACCACTGGGGCTGCTGCAGTATACTACCACTGGGGCTGCTGCAGTATACTACCACTGGGGCTGCTGCAGTATACTACCACTGGGGCTGCTGCATACTACCACTGGGGCTGCTGCTGTATATACCACTGGGGAGGCTGCTGTATACCACACTGCTGGGGGCTGTATACCTGTGCTGGGGTCCACCCTCGGCTTATACACTAGTCAATAGGTTTTCCCAGGTTTTGGGGGCAAAAGTAGGGGGATCAGCTTATACACAGGTCGGCTTATACACGAGTATATACGGTAAACAATCTTGTGTTCCATCATACCATTTCATCACGCTTCCCAACATTTGGGGATTTTAAAAAAGCTGTAGTTTCTAGCAAACTCAATGAGGTCAAAGTTATTAAAGACAATGAACGTACCTTCAAGTCTTTCGGTTGTATTTCCAGGAACTTTTGTAGGACGTGAGACCAGATGACTTCAAGGTCTGAGAGCACGGATGTGAGCGAGCCCCCGGGTCCACCGTGAACATTGAGTTGGCAGCACCGGATTGGATAGTGAATATCATAGCAGTCAGTGGGTTTCAGAAATAACGCCTGGTGGAACAATGATATTTACACCAAACAGATCAGTCACAGGCGAGGAGAGAGCAAGACCGCGATGAAATCCAGGAACCTCTCACTGTGTGTTTTGTTGTAAACCTTTCACTATGTAAGGAGTTGTCCAACTAAACCACTATCAGTTTCCTGCAGGATAGGTTATAATGAGCTGATCACTGGGTGACCCCATCGGCAAAGTGGTGCATTTATATCCCTGATGGAGCACCTTTATCCCACTTACAAAATGTGCTGGAAGTCGAACACCCAACCATTGCTCCATTCACTTTCTAGGGGGCTGCTGGAAAACAAAATTAGCGCAGCACTAAGTAGCTCCGCAGGGAATAAAGTGCATACGATGGATAGTCACTCCCGACTAATACATTCGAAGGCATAAAAGTAGGTACCATTTCTGCCAATCAGTGCTGGTCCTAACTGATCAATAAGTTATAACCAGAGGATAGCCGATAACATGTTTTCACTGAACAATCCCTTTAACTTATGAGAAGTAAAGCTGAAAGGAATCCAAGATGTAAAGTGGTGGCCGAGGGTAACAAATGGCTGCTCTCTTTTACCTGGGCGTTTGCTGAAGCCGAACTCACAATAGCACATACAACCCGTGGACAGGTGTGGAGCAGTTTTTAAAAGAAAGTAGCCATGTTATTAAAATATTATATTATATACATTATAATATAATATTTTAATAACATAATATATATAATTTCAGGCTTCAAACTTACTACTAGAAAAAAAATTATCTGCAGCACTCAGCTACTACCAATGATGCACAGATGCTAACAAGCTATATATGTATGAGAAAAAAAAAATTAAAAAACTTACGTTTTTTTTTAAAAAAACTCAAATTTTTATTTTTTTTAATTTTTTTGGGGTTCTTAGTACACACATTGGCCAATGTCTGTTTGTTCATCAACCGCGATAAGGTGACCCCAGGTCTGATGAGTCCTAACGTTGATATCCCTCTCCTCCTTTTCCTCCCTGTCCCACTTCTAAGTGTGCGGACACCCTCTCAACCTCAGACCACCTGTGGGCGATGAGGGTGCAAATTGCAGACATGGAGCCAGGAACTCCATACGTTTTACACAAAACAGAAAAAACTGCACAGCACTCACAGACACAATGTGAACTGGTGCTAACAGGGACACTGGTTCAAACAACTAGAAAAAAATTCTTCAAGGCTTCAAACTTAGATATAAATTCAAATTTTTTTGTGAAGGATCAACAAGTGGGACACAATCGTGCAGTGGATCAAAATTTTTTGGATATTTTAAACTTTTTTAACAAATAAAAAACTGAAAAATGGGGAATGCAATATTATTCGGCCCCTTTACTTTCAGTGCAGCAAACTCACTCCAGAAGTTCAGTGTTGATCTCTGAATGATCCAATGTTGTCCTAAATGACTGATACCCTGAGGAAGGTGCCAAGAGGGGCGCCGAAACGCGTTGGTGGAAGTGGAATAAAGGAACCGTCACATCACCCCTAGGACTCCTGTCTTTTTTGGGGGACCAACTGAAACATCCAGGGATAATTCTCCAGTGATAGCAGCGCGGACCGTGGACACCTATATCCTGATGCCAGAAGAGTATGGCATTGTTCTCTCATAGAGAACACAAGAGCAGTCAGCCAAGCTTCATGTGTGCGCACGGCGAGAGACAGCGGCAGGCCGAATGATCGGTCACTAGATGGTTATAAAATGTGTAAGGGTGGGAGGGAAAGAAAGGGGGGAGGTCTCAATTCTATAAAATCTATGTAATAATAGCGAACATAGATCGACAATCCGAGAATAATTAAAAAAAATACACAAAACCAGGAGGTTTAAGCCAGTACCTCTTCTCCTACAAAGTATTCTTCACTGTGTGAAGTATTAGTCCACTTCGCTCCTGAGTCATGATCCAATATCGCAGGTCTTATCTGTTTATTGTATGCTCGGGCCTAAAAAAGAAAAAAAAAACAAAAAAAAAACAAAACAGACAAGTAAGAAATCCTGTGTGTTAAGTAGCATGTTTAAAGTAGTAAAATTCCTTAAAATTAGATCTATCACCAGATTTCCCAAAGCAAGTTGCATAATGTATTGTTAAATCAATATTTAGTCCTGATGTGGCTGGTATAATTACTGTGAAAGTCTGTATCAGAAAGGTTATGTAATCCTAATATTAGAACGAGAATTTTATGAGTTCACCCAGCCTAACTGATGTCTGAAGCTTATACAGAGCAGTGAGAGATGTCAGCAGGGAGGAGGGCCACTGAGGAGCTGTCAATCAGAAAAGGTGCATCGTAAAGAGTGTCAGATAATGAAATGTCATAGACCACTGGGTAATCATTAAAATGTCCTCACTATGAATTCTATGATTTTACACATCAGGACATTCTTAAAGAGAAAAAAACAAAACCTTCTGGTCCTTAGATCTGATAATTTGGAAAAGACAACCTCAGATGAACAACACATGCAACACTACTGTCATTGTATTTTTTTAGCCTAAATGCAGAAGCAATGAGTGAACAATAAAGCACACCTTTACTGCTTCCAAAGTGACTAAAGAGAGGAAACAATAAGCAGGTGTTGATAAAAACATGCTTTTGATTAATTGTTCATCAGCAAACGTGACCTCCTCTATAAGGCGGTGTTCCCACATTGCGGCCATGGTGCTGTTTTAGAGCCAGGATCTTAGTAAAACTGGAATATTTGTTTGCCTTTTTAAAAGAAAATCTGGGCAAAATGATGCATCGGATTGTGCCAAAGAAAAAGAAACCAAAATGTAACATTTTTACAATGCGTAAAAGCAGAAGTATTCTCATTTTGCTGGTCTGCAGTAATCAAGCATAGGTTACCACAATGAAAGTAAAAAAGACATCAGTGATGATCTTAGAGCTGTCCATCAATCTAATAAGAGTTTAAAGTCAGAGTTCATTATTCTACCGTGAGAAAAATTATTCACAAGTGGAAAACATTCAAACAGTTAAAGGGAATGTCCAGTACTAGGAGAAAAGCCTTCCCATAAAAATAAAAGCGCCTATACTCCCCTCCAGCGCGGTTTCAGCGATGTCAGAACTCGTGTTCCTGGGGTCCTCTGCGACATTGGCCCTGGGGCTTGTGTGTCAAAACATTCACCATCGACTGCCTTCTCCCACCCAATGTCACAGGTTCCCCAGAGCGTGACTTCTGACAACGCTGGAACCGTGCCGGGATCAGAGGAGAGAACAGACTTTCATTTTTATGTAGGTGCACATGGGGAATGAGAAGGGGTTGTCTTACTATTGGAAACCCCTTTAGTCGTCTTACTAAGGGTGGCCACCCCATCAAATTCACCCCAAGATCAAATTGTGCAGTGCTAATAGAAAATGCAAAAACTCAAGAACTTCAGCTCAGACTCTAAAGGCTTCAATTGTCAAGGTAAACGGTGAAATGATCACGAATGGATGAATAATGGTGGGTTTACACACACCAATCATTGTATCCAATCTCTGAACCAATCTCTGGTTGCAGTGAAATCATGGACAGATTGCTCCATGTTGTACACAGCCACAAAATGGAACTATGTGTCCATGATTTCACTGCAACCAGAGATTGGTTCAGAGATTGGATACAATGATTGGTGTGTGTAAACCCACCATTAGCAAAAACTGCACAAGTATGGCATGATTGCAAGAATTGACAGAAGAATATGGCAGCACTGAGTAAATTGACAAAGTTGCACCTGAACAAACAGCAAGACTTCTGGAACAAAGACCTTTAGGGACACATGAGAAAAAAAAGTGGAGATGTTTGGCCATAACACCCAGCACCAAATCTGGCTAAAGGCCCCGTTACACGGCACACCATCGTTAACGACATCGCTGATACGTCACAGGTTTGGAGGCGTTCCAGCAACATCGTTGCGACCTTGTTGCGTGTGACTTTGTCAAGTTGTAATGAGAAGTCGTTGGATCGTTGATCATAGAACATGTTCTCAAATCACACGATCAACGATCAGCCAACCTGCTGCATCGTTGTGTGTGACACCGCAATAACTATGTCATTTACGACTTCGCCCATTCACAGCAATGAGCAGGGATCGTTCGCTGGGTTGTGCGAACGATACCTGCTCACTACATCGTTTTTGAGTCGTCCACGATATCTAGATGTTTGACATCTCACCAACGATGTCAAAAAGATGTCTGCAACAACCGCGCTCCCAAGAGATCGTTGCCGACATCGTTCCAATGTCGTGCCATGTAACGGTACCTTAAAGGTAATCACCACTTGTCACCAGACTCTGTATATCAGCTGTGAGGCCTGATGTTGGAGAGGTGACAATTTGGCCTCGCTCTTATGACACAAGTTGTGAAGCACTGGAAAGAGGGGGAAAAATTCCATGTGCATTGAAGAAAGAAAAAAAAAGGAATTTCATAATTTCTTTTTTTTAAGCGGTAAAAAAAAATTGAAATTTGTAAGAGAAAAAAAAATATTTTGCTAGTGCCGTCATTTTCCAAGACCTGTAACCCTTATTTTTCGGGATCGGGGGCTGTGTAGGCTTGGTTTTCTGCTCCCTGAGGTGAAGTTTTTACTGATACCATTTTGGGGTAAATGTGATGTTTTATCACAGCAGCCAAAAAACTAGTTTTGGTATTTTTATTTTTTTTTGTCATTACACTGTTTAGTGATCAGATTGATTCCTGCTATCTAATATACAAAGCTGATAGTATATGTGTATGTATGTGTGTGGCAAGCCCTACCCCACTCCACATAGCCACACCCACTTCCCAGCCTGCATTTCAACATATCCCCACCTCCTCCACATAGCCTCGCCCTGGACTATATGGAAGGGTGGGGCAGAGGTACTGGAAGGGCAGGCTGTGTAGGGGCGGAGCTATGATGCACACATTACCCTATATGGGTGATATTACCATATATATGGGCATTACGCCTGAGTAACGCCGGGCCATACAGCCAGTAGTTAAATAGATTGGACTTTTATGAACACAGCAATGCCAAATGTATATTTTTTTTAATTGATTTATTTGAACATTACTTTTTTTTTTTTTTCTCCACACTTTTTGCTGTTATTTGTCAGACCCCTTAGGGAACTTGAACTTGCAATCATTTGATCGTTTGCACTGTACAGAGCAGTGCATCAGCACTGCTATGTATAGCAAAAATCACAGCCTCCTAAACGCTGGCATTCACCGGCAGCACCATGTGATCTTGTCATGGGTGCACCGATTTACCCATAAAATTACATACCCCCTGCTGGTGTGCATTGAACAGCTGTCAGCTACTTTATACATCCCCAGTTATCACTAGCTGTACCTGCAGCTTCATAGTCCTTATCTAATCATTCCTGTCTGAGCTCATAGTGTAGTGTTAAACGTGAAGAAAAAAAAAAGCATTTATACACTTACATTTTCTTATATACACCTTGGAGGAAGTAGTCACCCTGGCAGGTTAATATTTAAAGTGAACCCATCATCCCTTTTGGGCGTTATAACCCGTGCCCAGCACCTTAAACATACTGTAATTGGGGAGAGTCTTGTGAGACTTTGGTCACTGCGGCTTCAATAGAGCACAGTGATCCGCACCATTGCGCAGGTGTGAATGCGGTCACTGCTTCCATACACACACAGGAGGGGCAGCATATTATAGGCGGCAGGGTGGCTTGGAGTGAGCCGCATCCCACCCAACCGTAGAGCTAATTACCATCAGGGGCTAGTCTGCAGGGTATGAAGGGGTGTTACCAGAACCCCAATTACAGTATGTTTAAGGTGCTGGGGCCAAGTTATAATGCACAAAAGGGGTGACAGGGTTCACTTTAACTATTAACCTGCTACAGTGACTGTGTCTTCCAAGGTGTCTATTTCTCCAGAAAGAACAAAAAGTTTCTGATCCGCGCTGCTGTTCAATAACAAGCCTTCCTCTGTGCTTTAAATAGTAGATCTTTATTCCTACGCGTTTCAACATCCTCCTGATCTCTTCCTCAGGGATGCATACAACAGCTGGCCGCCCCGCCTCCTGCTCTGACATCACCACCTTTCCCCGCCCTGCTCTATGTTAACCATAGGGCAGGGCGGGTATAAGTGGTGACGTCACTGCAGGGGGCGGGGCTAAGTGGCCATTTGTAAAATAAACTCTGTGTTATACTGCAAACAAGGGAGACTATGATTGGCAGCGGTGGGCAGATTAAACATGCAGGGGGTGTGAATCTGCCCTTCGGCTCCAGCCTCTAGCCACTTCCTTTCTGGCTGCACGATGCAAGTTTTCTAAATGTATTTACTCGGGTACAGGGGGGCTCAAGGGCTGGGGGACCCCTTGCCTGGATGCAGCAGACATGCTGCATCCAGTGCTGTAATTAGATCACCATGCCTGGTTTGGTGACAGGCCCTCTTTAAAGGCAGATGATGGCCGAATAGTTCAGCCATCATCTGCCACAAAAGGAATAGGCTCAAGAGTTCAAGCCTGCATTAAAGTCAGTGACACGACATAGGGCATAACTTTCGTGAACAGGTTAAGGGGAACCTGCCATGTGAAAATTTATGCATGGATATCCCGGCTGTGTGCATGCCAAGGAGTCTAGCGGGGCGGTCCTGCTCAGCCAGTCTTGTTTGTAGGACTATGCATGCAGATATTGGTCAATCACTAGTAGGACCGCCCACTGGACTCCTATATATTCAGACACGAGTGAGTTCAAGAAATAAAATATAAGTTACCGTATACTGAACCTGTTTCAACAATCCTAGCTATCACTCTGTTCAGCTTCTTCTCTATTTTGAGCTGTTAACAGATCGGACGGCATATGCAATGTGGAAGATTCCCATTAAAGAGATCTGAACAGAAACAACTGCCCACAAACAGCAAAGAACGTAACCAATGTAAAGGAGAGTGCACTGGACACTCCTCCAAAACAAGAAGCTAAAATCTATGTTGGATATGTCCAGCTGTCACCAGGGCAGGACTCATTGCAGGGTATCGGAAATGTAACAGAACCAGAGAGGTGTTGAGCAATGAAAAACATAAGGCTACGTTCACATACAGTGTATTGCTGTGTTTTGTGAGGATACGTTTTTGGTGTGAAAACTGCACCAACAATGGATCCTTACAAAGCGCAGCGTTGTGTGTGTGAACGCCGCTGGGTTATTCGCCTGCGCTTACTTACCTTGCCGCACTCCCCCAGTGACTGACTGTGATCTCTCCTTATCCTGGAGGCTGCAGTGAGCGTGGCCTCTGGTACCCTGAAGCCTGCCATGTGACCAGGTGACATCACAGTGCTGCCAAGGTCCTCCACAGGTCCTACAGCATTGGGATGAGGAGAGATCCCCGTGGGAGAGTGGTGATGTGAGTAAAAGCTCAGCGAAAGAGACACCACGAAATTGACATGCAACTTCTTTTTACGGACCCTCTTTTGCACCCAAAAGCGGGTCTGTAAAAAGTGCAGTGTCCGAAAGCAAAATAGTGAAATGCATTGACTTGGCTGGGACAGCTAACATCAATGTGTTTCACTGCAATAGTGGATCCGTACAAAGCGGACCAATAGCACAGCAATTGCGCAGTGTGTGAACGCAGCCTTAATGTGTCCATTACATCATAGCAAGCAGACATTAAAACACAAAAGGAGGGTATGTATTATCATCACTACACCATTCTTGCACAGCCTTCAAAAAGTTGCAAAAGTTTGAAGAAAGCTGTATTTGCAGTTTTTTGCCCTTTTGGCTATTTCCAGGACAACAAGTTGGGTTTTAGTACTAGGGGATATAGAATATAATAAATAAATTACTGTAATGTAACCAGAACACTGATATCTTGTAGACGAAAAACAGCTCAAAAGAGAACAAAATCTGATGAAGAGGTGTGCGGCTTTTATTAAAGTTGACAGACCTTACTCTACGAGCTAATGGCACAGGACTGGGGTCTGATAAATTCCCCACCACAAAAATGGTGATACTTTTCCCTACACCAATAAGCTGTAATCACATAGAACCAGAGATCCCTTTATTACAAAAGTAAATCACATTTTTAACCCCTTCACACTAGGGCCATTTTCGGTTTCTCCTCCCCTCCTTCAAGAAGCATAACTTTCTTATTTTTCCGTCAATATAAACATATATGGGTACCTTTACATGCCGCCACTGTGGCTAGCAACAGGTATCCACCGCACGTGCACATTTTTAACGGTGGATACCGATCGCCGATGCCGCATATAGACGCAGCCACTGCGTGCTCCACTGAAGGTACCTTTGTTCCCCGGAAGTGCCGACGCTTACTTCCTGTGGAATACCTTCCCTGGTTTACACGCCGCTACCACAAAGGAATGTGGGCGTACATATTTCGCGCCGTTAGTACATAGGCATGACAGAGTTGTGTGTTCCGTGATGCACAAGCGGTAGAGTCATGATTGGCCAGCCTGCGCAGGAAGGCTGGCTAATACATGACGCCATTGTAATTGTGGACAGTGAATGGATAGCTCTTTAAATATGGCACCCTGTTGAGGGACAACCAATCGTAATGCAGGAGCATCCACCAATGATCGCTGATGGGGCGTGGTATCCATGACGCCATAGCACGCCCCTGGGAATTCGTAGGCAACGCAAATACCTTGCCTGTGCCCCGATTACACGCCACCACCATAGGAATTGTGCCTTCCTGTTTTTGAGCACGGCTCAGCAACAGGTATTCTAAGGAACAGCGGGACACAGGAAGGAATTTCCCGATTTACATGCCGCCATTTCGCAGTGATTTCATGGCAACAGCTACAATTCTCCGCAGTTGCTGCCTTCCTGTGGTGGCATGTAAAGGTACCCTAAGGGCTTGTTTTTTTGCATGACAAGTTCTACTTTTATTTTACCATACAGTGTACTGGAAAACGGGTAAAAAAATCCAAGTACGGTGAAATTGGGAAAAAAAAAAAAAAAAGAAAAAAAAGTGGCAAAAGATAAAAAACTTGTCAAAATGTTTCCGCTTCTGATGCCATTTTCTGAGAATCGTAAGATTTTCATTTTTCGGGATCTGGGGCCGTGTGATTGCTTGCTTTTTGTGTCCTGAGCTGCCGTTTTACTGATACTATTTTTGGATACATGCAATGTTTTGATTTTCCGTTATTGCAATAATGAAGCGGCAAAAAAAGGTAATTCTGGCATTTTGATTTATTTTTTCCTTGCTACGCGGTGGACCAAATCGGAATATTTTAGATTTTGATAGATCGGGCATTTCTGAAAGCAGTGATACAAAATACGTGTACTTTTCATTGTTTTATTTTTAATGGAGCTAAAGGGCGGTGATTTGATTTTCTTTTTTTTGGCTATATTTATTAGTCTCCTTAGAGGACTTGTAGCTGCTATCGTCCAGTCATTTGTACTATACAGAGCATCAGCCTCCACCGTGATCTGTACAGCAGAAATCACCATCTTCTACGAATAGCACTCACAGCTTCACAGAAGGATTGTGATGACAGAGACAGGAATCATCAGAGGACCCTCAGTTGTCATCAGCCATCGGTGCCCCATGATCAAGTCATAGGTGAGCTGATGGGAGCAGGGAATGAGGAGCCCGCTTGCCAGTGTGTGTTAGGGCCACGTCACACGCATCGATTTCCTGCACGATATCGCTTAAGCGATCTGCTTTTTTGATCGCTTAAGCGATATCGTTTGTGCGTCGCTGCGTGTAATCAAGCGATTTTACATTGTAAAATCGCTTGATTGTTTGATCGCAGATTTGTGAGCAGGAGCTCAAATCAAGTGATAATCGCTTGATCAATCTGCATCATCGTGGTGTGTGACACCAGGATGAACGATCTCCCAGCGGCAGAGCCTATGCTGGGAGATGGCAACTATGGTAAACTTCGGGTTACTAAGCGCCGCGCAGCGCCTAGTAACCCGATGTGTACCATGGCTACCAGCAATCTCGCTGGTCCACATCGTTGGCGAGTCTGCCTGTGTGACAGCTCACCAACGATGTGAACGATATTGTTAGCGATCGCGCGTGCATGTGATCGCTAACAATATCGTTCAAGAAATTGAAGCGTGTGACGGCACCCTTTTTAGGCACCGCTGTCAGAGATTGACAGTGGGATTTAACTGATAAAACAACTGCAGTCGGAGGGCGGATCCACCCACGGCTGTTAGAGGCAGATAATGGCTGATTAAATCAGCAATCATGTGCAGGGAAAGAGGGAAAGCTGCATCAAAGGCAGGGACACGACATATGATGCAAATATTGATCATATGTGGAGAAGGGGTTAAGCGGCCATAGTTATGAAATAGAGTGAATGTTCAGGTAACAGCTGGCAGTCTTCCCTCCTTACTCCATGGTTTGGCTGAAAACTCCAGTGTTTTCAAAGCAGTTTCAAGCAGCAGCTTCTCTGTCCTGGAAATAAAAGGATCAGTAAAGGTACCGTTACACGCTTCAATGTCGTTAAGATATCACCAACGATCTCACGGGAGCGCGGTCGTTAGGACATCTTTTGACATCGTTGGTGAGATGTCACACGTCTAGATATCATGAACGACGCACCAAAGATGTGGTGAGCAGCTATCGTTCGCACAACCCAGCGAACGATACTTGTTCACTGTTATGAATAGGGGAAGTCGTTAACGACATCGTTATCGCGGTGTCACACACAACGATGCAGCAGGTTGGCTCATCGAGGATCGTCTAATTTGAGAACATGTTATCAAATCTGCGATCCAACGATTTATCGCAGTTATCTCTGTGTCACACGCAACGACGTTGTTTGAATGACTCCAAACCCGTGATGTTTCAGTGATCACGATCTCGTACCATGTAACGGGGCCTTTAGTGAGATCCAACAGTCCGATTTTTCTCTCTCTTCACATCAGTCAGTTGGCTGCTGCCATGGATATTGGAGAGTTCGGCTGGATGGTCATTTAATGTATATAAAGACCTGGCTTGCTGCCCCTCTTCCGAGTATGTACCTGCTCCGGCACCACAGGGATCCGTCTGGTCCCATTAGACATCTTCTTGGACCAGATGGCTTGATCCACCATTTTGAGGCCATTGTGTCTTTGATCATAGCTTTCTGGCTTCTGAAAAACAAAGATACATGAATCATCTTAAATCAATACAAAAAAAGTGTCAGGTTCTGTCATGGTTTAGAACATGAAACATTGTTGTAGTCAATAGAGGTCAACAGAAAGATAGCAACGCGGGAGACGGATCAGGAGGGTAAAGTCTGTGCACGAGGCTCATACGATACATGACACTGGCCTTCAATCACCTGTTTTATGTGCCGCAGGTGACAGTCTAATGAATAGACCAGGTGACCACATACTGCCCATAGGTGAATTACAAGGGGTGTGGCTGACAGGATCCTCAGGGGCATGTCTTTAGCCTGCTCTGCATTATTACTCAGAGCATAAAAAAGAGAATTTTGTTTACTTACCGTAAATTCTTTTTCTTATAGCTCCTAATTGGGAGACCCAGACATTGGGTGTATAGCTTCCGACCTCCGGAGGACACACAAAGTACTACACTTAAAACAAAAAGTGTAGCCCCTCCCCTACTGCCTATACACCCCCCTCAGGAGAAATCCCTTCAGTTCGGTGCACAAGCAGGAAGGAGGATAAACCCACAACAAGACCGCAAGGTCCAGATATGAAGAGTCGCCAACAGGGCCATAAAAGCGACATGAATAACACCAGCCACTTAAAAGGTAAAACAAAGCCCAAAAGACAACAGGGTGGGTGCTGGGTCTCCCAATTAGGAGCTATAAGAAAACGAATTTACGGTAAGTAAACAAAATTCTCTTTTTCTTTTTCGCTCCATTGGGAGACCCAGACATTGGGATGTCCAAAAGCTATCCCTGGGTGGGAAAAGACCCAAGCATGGCAGAGACAATCATAGGTGAGCGACCACCGCCTGAAGGATCCGTCTGCCCACATTAGCGTCTGCAGTAGCATACGCATGAATCTGATAATGTTTCGTGAATGTGTGTAGGCTAGACCAAGTAGCCGCCTGACACACCTGTTGTGCCGTGGCCTGATGACGCAAGGCCCACGAGACACCCACAGCTCTTGTGGAAAGCGCCCTAAACCCAGCAGGAAAAGGCGAACCGGAGACAAAGCAGGCCCCCAGAATAGGAGCCTAGGTCCACCAGGCCAAGGACGACCTGGAGGACGGCTCTCCTTTTTTTTTTTTTTTTTTTTTTTTTATATACGGGCGTAAGGACGGACAAGCGTCCGAGCGGCAAAAAGGAGCCGTGCAGGAGACATAAATCCTGACAGCCCTGCCCAGGTGCAAAGTATAGAGATACTTCTCATACTGGAGAACAGTATTAGGACAAAAGGACGGCAGGACAATGTCCTGGTTCAGGTGAAACAGAGAAAGCACCTTGGGTAAGCACTCTGCCAAAGGCTGGAGCACCACGTTATCCTGGTGAAACACTAGGAATGGATATCTGCAAGACAGGGCTGCCAGTCCTGAAACTCTCCGCCGAGAGGTAATGGTCAGAAGCAAAGCAACTCTGAGAGATTTGGAGAGAGGAGTCCCCTCAGAGAATCGAAAGGCGGCTTTTGTAATGCCGCAAGGACCAGATCAAGGTCCCAGGGATCCAACGGACCTCTGTAGGGGAGAATGATGTGATCTTCCCCTTGCACAAACGTCGTCACCTGAGGAAGGTTAGCCAGACGTTTGTTGAATAGCACCGAAGGTGCGGAGATCTGACCTTTGAGGGAGCTGAGGGCCAAGCCCTTACGTAACCCTGATTAAAGGAAGACAAGAAGGGTTGAAAAGGAGAAAGGTCAAGGAGACTTTTCGTTGAGACGGTACCCGGAAAATAAGATCTTTCAGACTCTTCTGTAAATCTTTGCCGATGCAGGTCTTCTGGCTCGTCTCATGTCTGTGGCGCCTTCAGAAGAAAAGCCACAAGGTGACAGCAACCAATCTTCAAGTGCCACAAAGTCAGGCTGAGGACCGCCGAATTGTGACGGAAGAACGGACCTTTTGACAAGAGGTCTGGCCGGGTCGGGAGCTTCCACGGATCCCCCGCCGAGAGCTGAAAAAGGTCAGGATACCAGGCCCTTCTGGGCCAGTTTGGGGCGATGAGCAGTGCTTGTCGACATTACGTTCTGAGTTTCCGTAGAACCCTGGGCAACAGAGGCAATGGAGGAAACACGTAGGGGAGGCGAAACTGGGACCAGTCCTGGACCAGAGCCTCAGCCTCCGCATCCTTGTGGTCTCGAGAGCGAGACATGAAAACCGGAACCTAGTGATTCCACCGAGAGGTCATCAGGTCCACGTCCGGAGTTCCTCACCTGTCACCGGTGTGCAGAAAGACGTCAGGGTGGAGTGCCCATTCGCCCGTGTCCATACCTTGCCGACGTAGGTAGTTGGCCTTCCAATTGTCCCTCGGGCAGTTTATCGCCGAGAAGGACGAGTCAGTGTCCACGACCCGCTGAAGGATTTAGTGGACCTCAGACGCTGGTTGAGAACTTCGAAAGCCTCCCTGAAGATCAATATAAGCGACCGTGGTCGCGTAGATGGACTGCATCCGAATACGATTCCCCACCAGGAATCTTCCGAAAAGCCAGAGAAGCCAAGTAAATGGCCCGAATTTGCATGACGTAGATCAGCAGAATGGATTCCTGCCCCGCCCAGGAGCATAGATCCCTGTGTTGGAGAAACACGGCGCCCCAACCAAGGAGGCTGCCGTCCGTGGTCACTGGTAACAAAGAAGGGGGCAAAGGCATCTCCCTCGTGGCAGCGACATGGCAAGCAGCCCCCAGTGGAGCGATCCCTCGTTGATGGAGACAGCGATATGCGCCTGTCGACCGATGATGGAGTCTTGTCCCAACTTTGGAGGATCTGCAATTGCAGAGCACACAGGTGCAATTGCCCCAACGGTACTGCTTGAATGGCAGCTACCATCCTTCCCAGAATGTAGTCATCAGACGTCTGATGGAGACTGAACCCGATTAAAGAAGGAATTTGACTTCCTTTGAATCGACCTCTGCTAGCTGAAAGTCAGCATGACCAGAGTCGGAGCGGAGGGAAAGTCCATGCCCAGATACGTTAGCGTCTGTGCAGGAAGAAGAAAGTGCTTCGGCACGTCGACCAGCCATCGGAACCGCTGCCAAGCGTCGGGAGTTCATCGAAGACTCAGATGATACTGCTCCGGAGAGAGCTCTGAGTAGCAGGTCGTCCAAGCATGGGGTTACTGCGTGGCTCTGAAAAGCAGTACGGCCCCCCTCGCTGCCATCCTCTTGGATAAGACTCACAGAGCCGAGGCCAGGCCGAAGGGCAGAGTCACAAACTGAAAGAGCCCCCTCCCCCACCGCGAACCTCAGCGGACGCTGATGAGCAGGAGTAATGGGGACGAGCGAGTCGGCTAAAACTGCCCTACTCAACTGTTGTTCTTAGAAGCCGTGAACAGATTCGAATAGAACCCCGAGAGGAGTTCCGCGTCAGGAACCTGAAACACGACCCCGTCCTGTTACAGGGCGTCCAGAGATAAAAGGCCGAAGCCCTAGCTGGCTGTAACGAGGAGAGACAGAAGAGAGTCGGAGGATGCGAGGATGGTTCTATCCAAGGGGAAAGACGTTTACCACCCACTGGTCTTTGATATGGCAGCGCCAGATGACTCAAAACCGGGAGAGCCTGCCACCGACAGAGGATGCTGCTGGGAGCGGAGGCTGCCTGGGAGTCCGAGGCTTCGACTGACATAGACCGACCTGTCCGTATGATCCTAGACTGAACGGACGAAGAGGGGGAGGGCATGAAGAGGGACGAAAGGCCCGAAATCTGGCAAGCCCTTGATGCCGTCCAGACTTCCTGCCCCTTTGAGGCAAGGAGGTGGAATTTCCACCTGTAGATTCCCTTAGCCCCGAAAACCTGTTCCCCGAGAACGGGAGATCCCCCCTTGGAAGTGGCGTCAGCCTTCCAATCCCGCAGCCCCCAATCTGTGGGCTGCGAGCAACTGGCGGTACGGCTAGTAGACCCTATGACCGCCGTCCTGCAAATTCTGCGAATGTGGAGGACAGAGAGATAAGGTAGTCACCTCAGGAGTATCCCGAGCTACTACGATGAGTTCCGCCAAGCAGGCAGAAGCTGCCTGCAAAGCCCACACTGCCACGAAAGCAGAGGCAAACGAGGCTCCTGTAGCTTTGTACAATGACCCTTACAGGAGCACAATTTGGTGGTCAGTGGAGTCCTTTAAGAAGGAGCCATCTGTAACTGACACGACAGTATTGGCAGACAGCCTAGAGACATGTGGGTCCACCCTAGGTGAGACCGAACAAGCCTGAACAACCTCTGGGGGGTAAGGATAACGAGACCTTGTCCGCTTCTTAGAGCGACGTTTATCAGGGCAAGCCCTGAAGGTCTGCCTATATGATCCGAAGGCAGAGAGATCAAAAAGAACAACTCATGTGCCCTGGACGGAGGAAGAGACTGCGACAGTTCCTCCAATAGCTCAGCCTCCGATGGGGAGGGAGAGCAGTCAGGTCCAGCACGGATTTATCGGAAGGAACCAAAACAATCCACTAAGGGATTGTTCCCAGAGGCCAAGACAATAGACCTACAAAATCTAGCTGATCCTCCTCCCTAACAAACCGAGATCCCACAGTATGGGTCTCGGTGAAATGAGAGGAGGCAGAGGGGACTCTCTGCGACCTTTTGGGGGCCGAGATATGGCAGCGCCGGAAGGAGAGAGGATACCCCCATACTATTTCTGGGGTTTATGCCCCAGGAGAGGATGAGGCACTAAAGGGCAGCTGCGAGAATCAGGGGGACCAGAGGGACTACTACTACTGTAGGGTCCCCTGTCATGTAGGAATATGCACTGCATCTCCAGACTCTGTGCCCTGAGTGCCCTCCTGAAACATGGCCGCCACTGCCTATGGGGAGGGCGGTCCAGTCCAGAAAACGGCGCGCAGCAGCTCTCACAGAGAGCCCGAGGCGGTAGGAACAACTGTCCCGCCCCCGATATGTGTCCGGTCCGCCCCCTATATGACGCGAACCGCGTCATCCGGAAAGGCGGGCCGGGGGCGGGCAATAGGCGGCGGCTTCCCAACAGGCCGAAGCCGCGGCCTAAATTAGAAACCTCATGCCGCGAAAGGCACGAGGCCGGCACGGAGGTCCGGGCGAGTGTCACAAAAACGCCCGGAACCCGCCACAACGCCTAAGTCCTGACGCGCTGGGGCCCGCGGGAGGTCCAGAGATCTGGAACTCCCGCAATCCGGAGTATAAGGGCCTAATGAGCCCCCGGAGCCCCAGGAGCCTGTCAGGAAAAATCTGGAGGGAGAGCACCCTGAGTGAAGGGTGCCTCCTCTTCCCAGTGTCGGGGACCAGGATACCTCCTTGCCCAAGAGCAGGGAGCCCACAGATTCCTGAGAGGGCCAGAAACCACCACAGAGTCCAAATACAGGGCCGACAATAGGCCGCGGCAAGCCGGGGCCTAAATCATTGTGGTCGCCCGGCGTCAGGAGCGGGAAGCAGCGGAGAGCCGGAAAAACCGGAGATTCCGCAGCATGGCCGGGACCAGGAGACTGAGGAGCCCAGGATGCCCCGCACAGTGAATACCCCCAGGTAAATGGAACCGGAGGACAGACTGCAGCTGCAGCGTACCCCCACACAGAGTACCTTAGAGGTGCAGGGCCCAGTCCCTGAGGGTAACACAACTCCGGCCAGCAGATCCATGAGGGGCTGTGGATGGAGTTAGAGCTCCAGAATTCATGGAAGCCCGTGACGATCCCACTTCTCCAGAGCCACAAAGGGATGGAGAAGGAAAAAACAGCATGAGGGCTCCAGCCCGTTGTACCCCAAGGGTACCTCAACCGCCTCTGCCCGAGGGTGAGGAAGGAGACATGCTGGGGATCCTATGGATCCACTTTTCTTCCATCCGACACTCTCCAGGGAGAGTGTGTCTGACTAAAGTGAGAGTGGATGAGTGCAGCGTGTGCCTCCTTCAACACAAAGCTAAGAACTGAAGGGATTTCTCCTGAGGGGGGTGTATAGGCAGTAGGGGAGGGGCTACACTTTTTGTTTTAAGTGTAGTACTTTGTGTGTCCTCCGGAGGTCGGAAGCTATACACCCAATGTCTGGGTCTCCCAATGGAGCGAAAAAGAAAATTTGCATATTCAACGCATTATAAAAAGTGCTGACATCTCTGGAAGTATTCAGAAAAACAGCTAGAATAAGATGAACACATTATGTCCTGGTCCTCTTTAGATTCGATTTGGGTATAGTACGGCAATTTATTAATTCAGATGGGGGCACAGGTGAGCGGGGACTGGAGATAGTGTGACTCGATCTGCAGTACCAGGGCCATCGCTCTTGTCGCTGGTGGGAAGCTCTGAGACGCACCTCTACTGTGATGACCCTGTGTGATGTCACATATGGATCACACGGCTACGATAAGGTCGCCCCAGAAGTCTGTCACATAAGAGGCCCCGACCAGCAGCCACAGATTACTACTACTAAGGCGGACATCACATTGCAGTTTTTTCCCTGATCAGATTCCATCCAGTTTGTGTGCCAAAACCAGGAGAGGAACCAGGAGAGAAATTTGCAGAGGAAAACTATAATTGAAAGATTGGCACCTGTTCTGAGTTTTGGAGACACTCCTGGTTTTGGCACACAAACCCGATGGACACTGATCAGGAAAAAAATGCAGTGTGAAACCAGCCTTATTCCACATTCAGGACCTGCCAAGTGCAGATGTAAAATCTATGTGAATGGCGATCATATGGGCCGTGGAGAACAATGCAATATTATATACTAGGCTTTAACCAGCACTTACATTCAGACCCTCTCTGAGGAGCCACTTGTCACTGGACGGATGCCCGGGCTGCTTGCGTCTTCTGCCGATTACATGAGGGATGGCTGCTGGGTGGGCGTCGGTGGCTCTGCCGATGCGCAAGGTGCTGGATCCGGGGAGTATAACCACAACGTAGTCACTCTGTATGTGCTGCAAGACAAGGAGCACAGAGGTTAATATAGTGATACATCCTACTATATAATCGCCTTATCATGTCTGTCTGTCTGTAATAGAAATCCTGCATCGCTGATTGGTTGCACCAGCTGCCCGCGACCAATCAATGACGCAGGATTTCCTTTACAGAGAAACAGCAACAGGCGCAGCTCGTGGCCGTCCTCCCCCTGCCTGTGCCGCTCCGACCTCCTCCTCCTTGCCGCTCCGATCTCCTCCCTGCCGCTCTGTTCTCACCTGCACCTGGTGGTCCCATTGCTGTTGAATAGCTACAGGAAGAGAATCAGCGGGTCATGTGACAGGTTCTGTGTGACGTCACATGACCCGCTGATTCTCTTCCTCCAGCTATTCACTGGCAAGGAGGGGGGATGGACGTGTGTGTATGTATATATGTATGAGTATATGTGTGTATACATGTGTGTAGCTGTATACATGTGTTTCTGTGTATACATTGTGCGTGTCTACATGTGTGTCTGTCTAATGTGTGTATACCTGCGTCTATGTACATAAGTGTGTCTGTATACATGTGTGCGTATACCTGTGTGTACATGTGTGTGTCTGTATACGTGTGTCTGTATAAGTGTGTGTCCGTACATGTCTGTCTGTATACATATGTGTATACGTGTAAGTCTATTACATGATCTGCAATGTCACATCATACACATATACACACACATGTACATACACAAAAAATAAAAATACATATATACACACGTGGCGAGTCACGTTATACACAGACACGCGGCGGCTCATGTCACCTGCTCTATAATCGTCTAATTCGGTCTGTCTCTCTGTAGCGACGGGGCCTGGGGGGGGGGGGCTACCGAGAGCGGCGGGGTCTGGGGGGGGGCTACCAAGAGCGACGGGGTCCAGGGGGGGCTACCAAGAGCGACGGGGTCCAGGGGGGGCTACCAAGAGCGACGGGGTCCAGGGGGGGGCTACCAAGAGCGACGGGGTCCAGGGGGGGCTACCAAGAGCGACGGGGTCCAGGGGGGGCTACCAAGGGCGACGGGGTCCGGAGGGGGGGGCTACCGAGAGCGACGGGGTCAGGGGGGGGGCTACCGAGAGCGACGGGGTCCAGGGGGGGCTACCAAGAGCGACGGGGTCTGGGGAGGGGGGGCTACCAAGGGTGACGGGGTCCAGGGGGGCTACCAAGAGCGATGGGGTCCGGGGGAAGCTACCAAGAGCGATGGTGTCCGGGGGCCAGCGGAGGCCAAGAGAGCTGGGGTCCGGGGCCCCTGGTGCAGAGTGATGTTTGCACATGTGATTAGTGATGTGGATGAGGCTCAGCTCCCTATTCTACACATAATGTGAGTGCACAGCTCCAGTATGGGGCAGACACCATGTCACCACACACACAGTGAGGAGAAAAGCCGCATTCCTTCCCATGTGTGAACACGGCCTCCGCCTGGGAGGATTCATCTCACACAGTCACCTCCTGCAGGGGCTCCGGGATGGCCGCCGGCACCACCGGCCTCTTCACCCCCCGCTGCTCCTTCTCTCTGCCGTTCTCCGGTTCCCCCTTGTCAGCCTGTGTCATAACGGCAGCCGGGCTCCTACCGCGCATGCGCCTCCTGAGTCCTGAGGACCAGGAAAAGGGACAAACAGAACCTATCCCTGGGAGAGCGGACAACAGGCAGCTGATCCTGGGTGACAGATCAACAGTGTCACAGGAAGAAGACACGTTTCCAGCAGCTGCAGCCAATCAGCGAGCTCCAGCTCCCTGCCCACGTGACCAGGATATCCTCAGGACTGAGAGAGACTGAGTCACCGCCGGGAGAAGGCACAACACAAGACAAGACATGGTGTACATCGCTAACGGTGAGAGCGGGGAGTGTGTGATGGTTCACCCTGTGCCTGCCCATATGGACACAGCTGTAAAAATCCTCCAGGACAGCAGGGGTTAATCAGTCTGGCACTCACCTACACCAGGAGGGGGGGGGGTGTATATTGGGAGAGGTCTATATTGGGGGTCTATATTGATGGAGGTCTATATTGGAGGGTGTCTATATGTTGGAGGTCTATATTGGTGGGGAGTCTATATGGGGGGAGGTATATATTGGAGGGGGGTCTATAGTGGTGAGGTCTATATTGGAGGGGGGTCTTTATGTTGCAGGTCTATATTGGAGGGAGGTCTATATTGGTGGAGGTCTATATTGGAGGGGGGGTCTATATTTTGGAGGTCTATATTGATGGGGGGGTCTATATGTGGGAGGTCTATTGGAGGGGGGTCTATATGGGGGAGGTCTATATTGGAGGGGGTCTATATTGCGGGCAGGTCTATATTGGAGGGGGGTCTATATTGCGGGCAGGTCTATATTGAGGGGGGGGTCTATATTGGGGGGTCTATATTGGAGGGGGGTCTATATTGGGGGGGTCTATATCGGGGAGGTATATATTGGAGGGGGGTCTATATTGGTGGAGGTCTATATTGGGGAGGTCTATATTGGGGAGGTCTATATTGGGGGGTCTATATTGGGGGTCTATATTGGAGGGGGGTCTATATTGGGGGGTCTATATTGGGGGGGTCTATATCGGGGAGGTATATATTGGAGGGGGGTCTATATTGGTGGGAGGTCTATATTGGTGGAGGTCTATATTGGGGAGGTCTATATTGGGGGGTCTATATTGGGGTGAGTCTGACTTTTCTGTTTTCTTTTTTTAATTCTTTTTTTTGTTAATCAAAATGATTACACAATAATTTATCATTTTAATGTTACCAATATGTTTTTTCTACTTTGTTGCTTGATGAATATGACTGTGAAAGTTCAGTTGTGCAGGTGGTGACACCAATTATACAGCACTTATTATTATTATTATTATTTATTAGATTGTAGTTACATCCTTGAACTTCTATATTGTCATTCTTAAAGTTCTTTCATTAGTGTTTGTTTTAAGCTGTGATCACTTGATTTTTACATTCCCAGCAGTGTAATGTTGCAGTAAATTACAATTACATTACCTCTCTCATGATGACCGGCCGGGGGTGGACAAAGATGGCGGCTCCAGGGGTCATTAAGAAACCCCCCTACCTCTGCTATCGTGCACCTTGCAGCTAATCATAACCTTATTACAATCTCTTAATGGTTGCCGGCAGCATCTAGGAGGTTAAGCCTCAGTGATCAGAGCCGCCCCTGCTGTATATTACACACTGAACTCTGACAGGAGGGGCCCAGATGTTGCTCCCACCTTGATTTTATGTCTCCTAGAAAGGTATGAATGAATTGACAGATGGGTGTTACCAGTTGAGGGTGCGTCACTACTGAGACTGTCCATTCAGCATCCAAAGTGTCAGACTGTGTAGGGACAGGCTCTTTTGACAAGAGGGAGCAATGGTAACACCCAGTTGTCAATATAATAGACGTTCAGGAGGAATAACAGAAGAAAAGGCAGTGGAGCTTCATTGCTCCTCATGGAGTGAATTCTCCAGTCATGTTATTTTTATGAGAAATGCAAGTCTTTACTAACCCCCCTTCATCAGTAGTGATGACATGTCCATCCATCCCGTATACGTTGATCAGACAATCCAACCACTGATGGGTGACCTGAGTGATGGATTAGGCATCAGGTGAATGGTGATATGTTGGAAGCAGAAAAAATGGGCAAGAGTGAGTTGATGTTCACACACAGTGTAAAGGCTTGTGTTTTTTGCTGCATTTGTTTTCTGCTGTATATAACAGTTTAAGAACGGTCGATGTGATTCACTGAGAACTCGGGCAACTGTGCATCTGTTGCTTGTGAGCTGTGCATTTTATTTGATGATAAAATTACAGGGCTTGTCCAGGTTTGCCACAAACATGTGCTGTCACTCTGTGTGGCTGCAGACTTACGGGTCAGCGTGTACAGAGCACATTGCAAGGATTGTCCTGTTCTGCACTGCATACTGCTGTCTACATTCTGACTAGATGTATCCAACCTCGCTCAATACAAGTGAATTTGACAAGGCCGAACACTTCTACTCCAATTGTAGCCGATAGTATGCATATCACATACTTGTGATCACATGATTGCTGGCATCGGGGAATCCTGACCGTGTGCCCTGTGCGCTGTGGTTTTCAGCCAAGCTTCGACTAAAATAACTTTTTTTTTTTTAAAGCAATATTTTGGACTTTTATTGGGACTTTTTACATTCTTGCAGCTATGATTACTTTATAAATGTTAAATATATGCTTAAAAAACTGATATTTGGTAAGTTTTAGAATTAAGTGTGATTCCTTTTTTAGGACAAGTGTTGGATGGGCAGCAGAGATCTCCATGGAGGCTCTCCTTCATCACAGACATGTTCTGGGGAATTACAGACTTTATTGTCTTATTGTAAGTATCGACATGTTTAGATATTTTTGTTGCTGATTGGAAACCCCAAACAATCTCAAGACAGAATAGACTTCAGTGTTTTCTCTGCACAGCACCTCTGCAGACTGTGATTGGAATTGCAGCGTAGCGCCATTTAAAGGGGTCCTGTCACCTCCAGAACGCCTCCTAAGCTACCACGCATGTCCTTGCAGCATCCTATCGCTAATCTCACACTCCTTTTGTCTCCTAAAAGCATCCTGTGAAAGTGCATAAAAACGTTTTAATACTCACTCATTAGTGATTATAATTAGTAGGGGCTATATTCTTTAGTCACCAGGGCTGGCTGTTTTGCAGGCTCCAGGATCCACCCCCTTTCTGTCTGTGTGCTTTGCTTGTGCAGGCTTTACATCCCCCCCTCTCTATCATTCACAGAATGCAAATCATTAGTCCTGCCTTCAGCTGCACATCACAGCACACAGATAGAGAGAGGGTGGATCCTGGAGCTGCAAAACAGCCCGCCCTGGTGACTAAAGAATATAGCCCCTGCTAATTATAATCACTAATGAGTGAGTATTAAAACGTTTTTATGTACTTTCACAGGATGCTTTTAGGAGACAAAAGGAGTGTGAGATTAGTGATGGGATGCTGCAGGGACATGTTTTGCTAGCTTAGAAGGCGTTTTGGAGGTGACAGGATCCCTTTAAAGAAAAACTTAAAGTGAAACTTTTAAACTGAAGTCATGGCCATAATGGCGCTGTGTGTTATTCTGATACCTGCAGTAAGGTCATCTGATTTATGCTTGTTGCATAAACTTCATTGAAATTTTCATCTAATGACGTCTTCCTTGCATTGGGTGAACTTGGGGGTTGCATATTCTTCTTCTCCGCCTGCCTTCTCTGTCTCTTCTACATGTCACTGACTGATTATTTATTGACCTGCCTCCTTTTTCAAAATTCTCTGCTGCCACCATCATTGCGGTGGGTGGCGCTTGCGCAGTGCGATTCTGCGGACGGTCTGCATGTCTTTACTAAAATGGTGCCGGAGGTGGCAAATGCGGAGATCAATATTTAAGATCCACGACTTCTTAAGCCAAAATTTGGATCTGTGCATCCGCTGCCTTCGTTAGCATTTTATTAGAGACCGTCTGTGGAATCGCACTGTTCGAATCGCCCACCCCAGTGATGGTGGCGGCTCTGAATTTCAACAATGAGGCAGGTCATTGAATAATCAGTATTACGTCAAGCAAGATGGAACAAAGGCAGAAGGATGCAAACGTGAAAATGCATTACTACGGTACTTAGAAAAAACATAATTTTTTTTTTAAATGAGATACTTGGCAGATAAAAATGGCCAGTTTTATTTGAGCTCAGTTACCACGTCACAGTGTACCTTTCAACTGGATTCTAACCTAGTGAATGCCTCTCTCTGTGTCACAACTGACTGTGTAATGCGTGGAGGTTCTTTTACCTTTCCTCACACCTGCTCATTACAGTACTTTGCTCTGCCCTCAGCTGGGCATAGAAAAGTGCACGTGCACAGGAGCGCAATGGAGGAGACTGTGTGTGGGTAATGTAGGACGCGTCGTCCACATGAAGCACAGGAGGATGCGATCACAAGAAAGGAGGCTCCGGATCAAGACCAGCAACACCTATCGGTCTGAACCGCCCCCAGGTGAGTATAATTAAAGCTGTTTTTTATTTTATACAGATCGGCCTTAGGACGTATATACTGTATTCCAGAATGCTGAATATAAGGCCTTAACTAGTGGTGGTCACTGGCTTATGTGCAAAAAATCTGCTGACAGGTTCACTTTAAGAAATGTATAATTACACTGTGTCTAATTGAAATTTTTTATTTCTTTTTTTATCTTTAGCTTTCAGAGTATGATTCGGCCTGATCTAACAAGAAGAGGGTGTCCAAACTCTTTATCCAGCTCGAGATATGATGATGGAAGAGGGTAATGTGCTAAGTGGTTACAACATTGCTGCCAGATCAGTGATGCCGCATGTGACATATACACGGTTTAGCTGGGACCTTTTTATATAGTTCTGGTCTAAATGACTTGGGCCAATGATCAACTCGGGTCCAATTAATGAAACCACACATTTTCCCTGCATTGGTTACTGTAGGAAAAATGTAGAATTATTTAGTGCCCATTCAATTTGTAATATATAAGTAGTCAGTTAAAATAGCAGGTTTCTGCAGTCTTTATACATGTAATAGAGTTAGTCTTAAGTAGCTGATCCATCTCTAAGGCTGGTTTCACATCACGATTTTTGGTATCCATGTGTATCTGTTTCAAAACAGATACACACAGACCAGATTTTACCTCCAATGTATCCCTATGTGCAACGGATGGGCTCGGATGTGTCCCTATTGGCATCCGATTTTAGCACCATCCGTTGCTGTCCGATTTAGTCACAGAGCCAAAATCATAGCCTGCTGCGTTTTGGTGTCCGTGACTAAAATCTGACACCACAGATCCGTGACGGTCCGTGTGCAGACAACATGGGAGCCTATGGACATCGGATCCGTGTCTACTTCGGATCCGATGTAGGCTCCGTGGTTATATACTGAGCATGCCCAGAAGCAGTGCTGAGTACATAACCCCCTGTCTCTCCCTGCTTCTCCAACCTCTACGCCCCCCCCGGTCCTGCCCCCCCCCCGTCCTGCCCCCCCCCCCCGGTCCTGCCCCCCCCCCCCCCCCCCCGGTCCTGCCCCCCCCCCCGGTCCTTCCTGCCCCCCCCCCCCCCGGTCCTGCCCCCCCCCCCGGTCCTGCCCCCCCCCCCGTCCTGCCCCCCCCCCCCCCCCGGTCCTGCCCCCCCCCACTCCTGCCCCCCCCCCCGGTCCTGCCCCCCCCACTCCTGCCCCCCCCCCGGTCCAAATAAAAAGCTCCTTCTGGAGGATACTTCACCTTTCCGGCGGCTTCGGTGATGACTCGTCTCCATCTGGCTGCAGGACCTCTCGTGACGTCACAGAGCCGAACAGCTGACGTGAAGGCGAAGAATCCTCCGGGAGGAGCTTTTTTCTGGTCATCATAATGGGAGACCCAGACAATGGGGTTTAGGGCACTGCCCTCCGGAGGTCACACTAGGTACTACAAGTTTGTAGACACCGCCTCCTCCGCTTATAAACCCCTACCGCAGGGAACATCCTCAGTTTTAAACTTAGTGTGCTCGGAGGATCACGCTTTGCTTGCACTTCACTGCATTCTCACAGCTTACGTGATGGCGTCTGAAGACAAGGTAAAATGGTTCCAGTCGGGACCTGCGACAGCCTCCCCGCTCACCCTTGTGGAACACGCAGGTGGAGGTACCGGAGGGCCTAGGGCCTGGACACTTTGTGTTCTCCCGGTACGCTGTTGCGCTCCTTTCCATCCCTCTCTGGGGGGCTCTGGAGAGTGGGAGATGGGAGCCTTGCACAGCTCCGCTCCGTCCGAGGCCTCCCTAAATGGTGCTTACAGACCGGACTGGAGCCAGCCCAGTCCGAGGCCTCCCTAAATGGTGCTTACACTCCGGACTGGTGCTGCACCCCCGTCCGAGGCCTCCCTAAATGGTGCTTACAGACCGGACCGGCACTGAGGCACTCTGTGTCTCCTGTGTGCCTGGGGGTAGTGTCTGTCACTTTATGTGGCCTGACACTCAGACCGCGCGTTACCCTCGGTCCGCGGTGCTGCGGGTGTACCCTGTGCTGGGGTCACCCTGGCTGACTGCCCTGTGGGTCACAGGGGCTGAGGCCGTGGGCTGCGGATGTTTGTATGTACATGCAGTCTGTGTATAACTTGTTATACTTTTTCCCGCGCTGCGGGCTCCGGCTCCCTCATGCTGAGGCTGCTTGGAGGATAGGAAGCAGCCCGTGCGGTGACGTCACCGATGGGCGTGTGTGTGTGTGTTTCCCGCGTGTCTTCGGCGCCGCCCACAGTTTCTCTGTCGGCGGCCATCTTTACCCTCACTTCCCGGTTGGGATTTGTATGCAGCGTGCGCCTGCACTCCAAGAGGGGAGACCGGAAACCGTCGCGGAGGTCACACACTCACACCGCTTCCTCATACCGCTTTACTGCGGTCGGTAAGCCACCGGGACTCCCGGTTTTGTTGTACTGCATTTTGGCTTATCTTCCCCTACTGTGGCGATGTCCTCAGCCGGGAAGCGTGCTGCTAGGGCGGCAGAGACCACCATTACCTGTGCTTCATGCAATGGAACACTGGTGGAGGGGTCCTGCAATAACTGCGGACGCCCAGAGGCCCGGGCTGGCACTGTTGAGTCAGCAGCTCCGGTGCTATACCCTGAGGTTCAGGTGATCTCAGGGCCATGGGAGACTCAGAATAAGATCAATGAAAATCTGTTGTCTCAGCTGTCCTCCATGTCGCAATCCCTGGAGGCACTTAATAGGAGGCTGGATAGCCCAGCTACTCCGTCCAGTTACCCCCGGGCGTCTCCCTCTTCTGCTGTGAGACCCCTTAAGCGGGCTCGTCGTGAGGAGTCACCCGAGCTCCAGGCTCCCTCTGAGGAGGAGCGTTCCTCTGATGGTGAGGACGATGATGGGGGTTCAAATTTCGGGTCTGTGTCCGTATCTGAACCACCAGACGGGGTGGAGGATCTGGTGTCCTCGATCAACGAGTCCTTACGTCTCGTGACACCCCTGAGGAGGTGACGGTGCACCCAAAGGAGGTCTATCAATGGCTGCGGCCTGAGGCTAGACCAAGTGGCTCCTTCATGGACCACACTAATTTTGGAAGGGTGGTTAGAGCTCCCAGGTTACATCCTGGGCGGTGTTATGTCCGTAAAACCAAGGACAATCGCTTCCCCTTCCCCCAGGAGGTGCTTCAGGAGTGGTCGCAGTCCCCGAAGGTGGACACTTCCATGACCAGGATTGCTGCACGCTCCCTTTTCTCTGCCTCTGATAGCTCCTCGCTGAAGGATGCGACGGATAGACAGGTCGAGCAGCTCGCCAAGTCTTCCTATGAGGCTGTGGGGTCTTCATTTGCCCCTAATTTTGCCACGGTCTGGACCTTACAAGCGATTACTACCTGCTTGGACGGTATCACTGACATGGCAAGATCCAGTCCAGAGGTCCTGGCACTTACCGAAAGGGCAAGGGCCTATGCGGACTACGCCAGGACGGCGACCCTGGAAACTGCCACTCGCTCAGCTGTGGCTTCGGCCAATGCTATAGCGATCCGCAGGTTGTTGTGGCTGCGTCTTTGGGACTCAGATGCCACATCCAAGAAGATTTTGCAGAATCTTCCGTTCGCTGGTGGCAGGCTTTTTGGCACCGAACTGGACAAGCTGATAAAGGATTCTGCTGAGTCTAAGATACCGCAGAATAAGCCTAAGCCACGGTATACCGTTAAAAGGAACCCAAAACAGTGGTCCTTTCGTTCCAGCTCGCAGTCATCAGCACCGTCCGCTCGCACGGACCGAGGGGGAAAGCCCGCTTCCCAGTGGCGCTCTAAGAGTCGTCCAAAGAAGCCGGCGGGGGCGGCAGCTGCCACCCCCAAACCCGCCTCTACATGACTCGCTCTCTCATCCTGCCTCCCCACAGGTGGGGGGCCGCTTGTCTCGCTTTCAGGACAAGTGGCTGCTTCACGTTCAAGATCAGTGGGTTCGAGACGTGGTCTCGCGAGGTTACAGGATAGAGCTGACGTCAAAGCCGATATCCCGATTCCATCGGTCGGTCCCGTCACCAGAAAAATCTCAGGCTTTTTACCAGGTGTTGGAGGGTCTCCGCAGAGACGGAGTGGTAATCCCGGTGCCTTCCGGAGAGAGGTTCAGGGGTTTTTACTCCAACCTCTTTATCGTCCCAAAGAAGGACGGGTCCTTCCGCCCAGTACTGGACCTGAAGTTGTTCAACCGTCACGTGTTGGTTCGGAAGTTCCGTATGAAATCACTGCGCTCCGTGATCGCAGCTGTGTCACAGGGGGACTTCCTAGCGTCCATAGATATCAGAGACGCTTACCTTCACGTGCCCATTGCACCGGCTCATCAGCACTGGTTGAGATTCGCAGTGGGGGAAGAACATTTCCAATTTGTGGCGCTGCCGTTCGGGTTGGCCTCGGCACCGCGGGTGTTCACAAAAGTGATGGCCTCCATGATGGCTCTCCTGCACATGCAGGGACATGCCGTCATTCCCTATTTAGACGACCTGCTGGTCAGGGCGCCATCAGAACACCTCTGTCAAGAGAGCCTGGATGTGACCATGCGGTCTCTGGAACAGTTCGGTTGGCTCCTCAATATTCAGAAGTCAACGCTAGTTCCGACCCAGTCTTTGACATATCTGGGCATGGACTTCAACACAGCCTCAGCCCTGGTGTCTCTGCCACGAGTCAAACAGATGGCGATCCAATCAGGAGTACAAGCAGTCCTCCTGTCACCACAATCATCCCTACGGGTGTTGATGAAGCTGGTGGGGCGCATGGTGGCAGCAATAGAGGCGGTGCCGTTCGCACAATTTCGCCTCCGTACTCTTCAGCTGGAGATTCTCCGCAGGTGGGACAAGAGGACGATCTCTCTGAATCGGCTGGTGACCCTTTCCCTACCGACCAGGGATTCCCTGCAGTGGTGGCTACAACCACATCACTTGTCTCGGGGCCGGTCCTTCATCAAACCGTCATGGTTAGTGGTGACCACCGACGCCAGTCTGAAGGGCTGGGGGGCGGTGTTCTTGCACCACAGGGCCCAAGGCCTCTGGACTCAGTCGGAGTCGGCGTTGCAGATCAACGTACTGGAGATCAAGGCGATCTATCTGGCACTCCTGGCTTTTCAGAGATTCCTCTCAGGACAACCCATTCGGGTTCAGTCCGACAATGCGACGGCCGTCGCTTATATAAATCATCAAGGAGGAACCAGGAGTGCAGAGGCTCTGGCCGAAGTCCACCGCATCCTGGCCTGGACGGAGGACAACAACTGCCTGATCTCCGCAGTTCACATCCCAGGGGTCGAAAACTGGGAGGCCGACTATCTGAGCCGGCAGGGGATGGACGCCGGAGAGTGGTCTCTTCATCCAGACGTCTTCCAGGACATCTGCAGCAGATGGGGCACTCCGGACGTGGATCTGATGGCCTCACGGCTGAATCATCAGGTTCCGCAATACATGCCGAGGTCATGGGACCCCCAGTCTCTGGGAGCGGACGCCCTGATCTTGACTTGGTCCAGTTTCCATCTACCGTATGTGTTCCCGCCTCTGGCTCTGATTCCAGGGTGCTGTGGAAAATCAGGTCGGAGTGCAGCGTAGCCATTCTAGTGGCTCCAGACTGGCCCAGGAGGTCCTGGTATCCGGACCTGTGGCAACTGTCAGGCGGACACAGGTGGGCTCTTCCAGAACGCGCAGATTTACTCGCGCAAGGCCCATTCTTCCACCTCAATTCCAGGGCACTCAGATTGACTGCATGGCTCTTGAGGCCTGGCTGCTGACATCCAGGGGTTTCTCCCCTACGGTGGTTGCCACTATGAATCGGGCTAGGAAGCCAGTTTCCAGGAAGATGTACCACAGAACGTGGAAAATCTTTTTTACTTGGTGTGCCTCTGGCGGACGGTCTCCGTGGCCCTTGTCCATCCCGACGTTGTTGGCTTTCCTACAATCGGGGTTGGAATTGGGATTATCCCTTGGCTCTTTGAAGGGTCAAGTATCAGCACTTTCTGTGCTGTTTGACAGGCGATTGGCGCTCCTCCCGAAGGTCCGTCAATTTCTGCAGGGGGTATCACAGATGGTTCCGCCCTACAAGAGACCTCTAGACCCTTGGGACCTTAACATGGTCCTGGCGGCATTGCAGAAACCGCCGTTTGAGCCTCTGAGGGAGGTTTCTCTATCTCGTCTATCTCAGAAAGTGGCCTTTCTGGTGGCGATTACGTCTCTGAGGAGGGTCTCAGAATTGGCTGCACTATCGTGCAAGTCACCCTTTCTGGTGGTTCACCAAGACAAGGTGGTGTTGCGTCCACGGCCAGAATTCTTGCCGAAGGTGGTTTCAACTTTCCACCTGAACCAGGAGATTGTTCTCCCATCATTTTGCCCCGCTCCCGTTCATCAGGTTGAACGCGACCTCCATACTCTGGATCTCGTGAGAGCTATACGCATTTATGTGTCTAGGACCGCCTCCTTCCGGAGTTCGGATTCCTTATTTGTTCTTACGACAGGTCGCTGTAAGGGGTCTGCGGCGTCGAAATCGACATTGGCCAGATGGATTAAGGCATCCATCCAGGAGGCTTACCGGACTTCTGGTTTGCCTCTCCCGGTGGGATTGAAGGCTCACTCTATCAGAGCCGTAGGTGCCTCCTGGGCATTGCGACATCGAGCGTCTGCTCTACAGGTGTGTCAGGCGGCCACTTGGTCCAGCCTGCACACTTTCTCTAAGCACTATATGGTGCATGCCCATGCCTCTGCGGATGCAAGTTTGGGCAGGTGGGTTCTCCAGGCGGCAGTTGCCCACCTTTAAAAGGGAACCATGTGTTATCCGTCTTGTTGAGGAACTCTTCCCGCCCTGGGGTATTGCTTTAGGACATCCCCATTGTCTGGGTCTCCCATTATGATGACCAGAAAAAAGAGAATTTTGTTTACGTACCGTAAATTCTTTTTTCTTTAATCATCAATGGGAGACCCAGCACCCACCCAGTTGTTCCTTTGCATGTTTTGCATTTGCTCTGTTCTCTGTTGAGACAGTGTTTGCCGGGTTGTTGAACCGTTTTGTGTACGGCATTCTTCCCGATGTTTCGGGTGTGGTTTATTTCCTCCTCGCAGCTTGTAGACCAAACTGAGGATGTTCCCTGCGGTAGGGGTTTATAAGCGGAGGAGGCGGTGTCTACAAACTTGTAGTACCTAGTGTGACCTCCGGAGGGCAGTGCCCTAAACCCCATTGTCTGGGTCTCCCATTGGTGATTAAAGAAAAAAGAATTTACGGTACGTAAACAAAATTCTCTTTTTTTTTTTTTTTTTTTTACATATCGGAGGGGACAGGACAGGGGACAGGGTAGAGGAGAGGGAGGATGCAGGAGCGGGAAGAACAGGGAGAGACAGAGGGACCACAGGATCCGCACGGATCTTGCATAGTATCGGAAATAGATGGCTATTTGCCATCCGAATGCAGGGATCTGTGTGGATCCGAGGCTGTCCGGGGGATCCTACAAAAAACAAGGATCCCCACGGACATCCCAAAATTGTAATGTGAAGCCAGCCTAAGCTGTATGTGCCCTAATATAACATTGATGGTCTAATAGAACAATTTCCTCCTTGGGGACTAACAGTATTGATGAGCCATCTTGGTTTGTCAGGGGCCCAACTTCTTGTATCTCAGCTAATCAGATGGCTAAGGGGGCATCAACGTTTATTTTCATGCAACGCACGGCTGGCACTTGATGTGACTTGAAACAAAATTTTTTTTTTTTTTTCAAGTTGCAAACAAGTAAAAAAATAACTCCACTTTTAAAAATCTTTAGTCTATGACATCAGAAGTTTTGATTGGTGGCATTCTGGGTGCTGAGACCCCCAAGACTGAGGGACAGAAAGCCTTTAAGCCCTTTTTTACTTTGAGGGGTGTACATTGTTTTCCTTGAGTACGCCTGGCACCTGATTTACACATCTATTTAGTATTTGGCACTTGGATCCCTACAGATTAAGTCTTCTCATAGTACATTTACTCTTTACACTAATACCTAAAGTGTGGTGCCTGCATTGCATGTCTTAGTACCACGATATCTTCAAATTGCCTTTATACTGTATATTATTTATTGCAGCCCCCAGGATATCCACGTCGTAGAATGGGACGTATCAACCATGGAGCTGGCCCAAGTCCTCCACCGATGGCGGGAGGTGGATGAGGAAGGTACATTGCCAAGAGAATGATTTAAGTGTGACTGCAAGTAGATCATTTAACCAGCTTTGTCCTGGTGAAATAATCAAGCATTTTTTTTTTTCCTGCTTTACTTTTAACTTGAGGATAGGATTATTCTTTTGGGTAATTTACCCCCTTACTTTTCTTTAGTTTCCCCTAGTGGACTTGAACCTATGATCATCAGTACAATACTGTAATATCCCATTGTATTGTAAAGCCACCCATCTTTTTTTGAAGGCCAAGTGCATGTGTACAAACACGGCAGATGACAAGGCTATCAGCTCCAGGGCTGTAAAGTCGGAGTCGGTGTCCAATTTGGGTGGGTTGGATTCAGGGAAATTGAGGCAATGGAGTAGATGTATGTCTTAAGGTACCTTTACACGCCGCCACTGTGCCTAGCAACCGGTATCAACCGTACGTGCACGCGCATGTTTTTGACGTTGCTAACGATCGCCAATGCCGCATGTATACGCCGCCATTGTGTTGTCAACTGAAGGTATCGTGGTTCCCAGGAAGTTCCTACAGATCCTGCGGATAACTGCCTGTTGAATCCCGTCGCCCCTTCACACGCCGCAATCAGTAGGGGAATGTGGGCGTACATGTTCTGTGGCGCCAAAACATAGGTGTGACGGAGTTGTGTATTCCGTGACGCTAACACGGTGATTGGACAACACAATAGCGTCATGATTGGCCAGCCTGCGCAGGAAGGCTGGCTAATACATGACGCCATTGAAATTGTGTAGTGTGAATGGTCAGCTCTTTAAAAATGGCGCCCTGTGAAGGGACAGCCAATGGTTACACAGTAGCCCCCACCAATCATCGCTGATGGGGCGCGGTATCCAGCACGCTGTGGCACCCCCTGGGAAATCACTAGGCAACACAGATTCCATCCCTGTCCCCCGTTTACACGCCACTACCATGGCAATTGTGCCTTTGTGTTGCCTTGAATTTTTGAACACGGCTCGGAAACAGCTACCCGAAGCAACAGCGAGAAACCCGATCACTTTCCCAAATTACACGTCGCCATTTCGTAGCAATTTCAAGGCAACAGTCATAAAAATCCCCATTGCCAGGCAGTTGCTTCCACGCAGTGGCAGTGTGTAAAGATACCTTTACTGACAATATTGCCATGGTTGTGGAGTCATGGAGTCGGTGTTCATTTTGGGTGGAGTCGGATTCAGGGAAATTGAAGAGTTGGGAGTGTGAGTCGGATGTTTGGCTTCCCAACCCCACAGTCCTTATCAGCCCCCCACAATGGCTGCTGGAAGCGACATTTTCCATTTCCAACCTCTTAAATGTCAGTCTTGATTGACAGCAGCATCTAAGATGTTTAACAGCTAGTTGTGATTGCAGAAGTTACACTCGAGTGCTGGGTGTATAAACACAGTCAGCGCCTTCAGAGTCCACTTCACATATATCTGTGTATGGCGGATGTCTCAAAATGAAGCCTTGACAGAAATGTGGGCCCTATACTTGCCCAGGTCCAACAGGTGCTGGCTTGAGCTCTAATAAACAGACATAAAGAGATCTGGCTTAGCCGTAACAAGTGCATGGGCTGGACTGCGGCCTACAATTTTGGATCAAATTACTGGAGCAAAGTAAATTAACCCCTTGTATTTTACTTAAAGGTGACCTCTAGGCAAAACTAAATCTACTCCTAATTGGGCTGATGTCTCCTACTAGGCCTCAGCTGGAGCCTGTGCTGCCATAGCAACAGTTAGTATCACCCAATGTTACAGGGATTGACTACTCCCCTGCAGGAGACTAGGACACCAGTGATGATGGGGCTCGGACAAATATAATCCAGGGCCTCAGCTTTACATCTGTCCCGCTCCATCATTTATAGCCACCAATTTTAACCCCTTAGTGACCAGGCCCTATGTTTCAAATCTGACCAGTGTCACCTAGTGTGGCACAAACTCTGCAATGTTTTAACATATCCCAGTGATTTTGAGATTGTTTTGTTTTTTCGTGACACATTATACATTATGGCACTGGCACATTTAGGTTGATATGTTTTGTACTTATTTATAAAATTAGAAATTTTCAAACTTTGATTACCCCTTTAATCCAGATAGTCACCACACGAAAAGTTAATAAATAACATTACCCTCATGTCAGATTTACATGGGCCCCATCTGTAAAATGGGATGTTTTTAGGATGGTAAAAAATGTAATGAGTTGTGCGATTCTGTGGGCGGTGTGATGGGTGTCTCAGCTATGCTGCAGGCGGTGTGAGGCAGGAGCCATACTGGCGATGCAGACATTGCGAGGCAGAAGCCGTTACCTTTGGTTGTATGCAAGTAAATGTCAGGGGTGGAGGCTTCAAAGAAATGGCGCCTGAAGTGGTGCATGCACAGATTGAGCTGTCAGGTCAATGAGGAGCCATGATCTCAATCTGCACATGCGCCGCCTCTGGTGCCATTGATCTCCAAGCAGCGGACTTAAAGAAAATTGCGCCTGTAGACGACACGTTCGCAAATTGAGATCTCTGCTTGTCATTGAGCTGAGACCACAATCTACGCACGCGCTGCCTCTGGACAGCATTTCATTGAAGCCCGCATTGCTGACATTAACTTGCAAACAACCACTGAGGATCACTCCTGCCTTGCAATGCCCGCTGTTTCACTGGCATGGCTCCTTCATCACCTATACACCTGCCAGACAACCCGCGGCATTGACCTACTCCTACTACTGTGATGCAGCAGCACAATGCCTTCTGTGACCCCCGCTCCACCACATGTTCTACTACCAACTTTCCCCCCTCTCCACCCCGATAAGCTACAACAAGATTATAAAACACCCCCATTTTTAGGAGGAAAACTGTGTTTTATAATACGAAAAATACCATGCTGCTTTAGTTCTCTATTTGGTGATTTATGTATTTTCCACTTTCCATTAATCATAAGGACCACAGAATCATGATCTCAGGATGCCGATGGGGTTAAAAAGGGAGCCCCCCACACTCTGTTAACCATCTAGATACCATATTCACTATTGACAGCAGCATCTAAGGGGTTAAACAGCCATGGTCAGTTGCACCACCAATGGTGACTGATGCAGCAGGTTGTCAGCTATAGCGTATGGATGATAGCTGCTGCATTTTCACCTGTCGGGGGATGGGATGCCATCCACTTATCACTCAGGTCAGGTTTATGTCCTATTGGTTTTCACTAAGGGGTTAAGGTTTCTGTGTCATGTTTCCATTTCTTTTCTACTTTCCTCTATGCATCTATGTAGGGGATCATTTTTTCCATGCCGAGCTATAGGTCTTATGCATACCATTTTATGGTACATACTAATTAATATGCAGACTTAGAGTTTTGCTATTCTTCTTCTTTGTTTCTGTGCTGAACGTATTTGTTGAATAGTGTTCAATTGATTCGTTGAATCAATGTTTTGATTGAACTGTAACGATCATGACACTTATGAAAGTAGATTTTTTTTATTGCTCCTCCCCCTTTTCAAGTGGGAAAGTTGTATAATATTTATATACATATATATATTTTTCTTTTTACAATTTAAAAAAAAAAAAAAATGCCACAATACTTGATGTCTCTACATTCTGCTGCTCTCAGATTACATAGCAAAAACCTGCTGACAGATTCCTTTTAATAGTGTGTTTTTTTTTTTTTCTTTTCAGGTAAACGCCTGCTCCTGGAGGCAGGCAAATAGAGAAGAACATGAAGTGGTAAAAGGAGAAAAGGAAAGAGCACATTACGCCATTCATGGTCTTTCTCTACGTATGCAATGCTCTGCAGCCATGCAGATGTATGATGTTGTACCGGGCAATCCTCACCCAGGATCCAGTATGACTGATAAAGCATTTCTCAAAGTGTACATGTACTTTTTGTAGTACGATGTGTCTTATCTGTATGGACAGACGGGGTGACGACAGCCCAGCGACCTCCATCTTCTGTGAAATCTGAAGTCTATTCTGAAGATGACTCTGGAGTCTGTCAACAGCACAATGCCTTTTTTTTTTTTTCCTGCATGTCATATAATTTATTTTCTTGGTAAATATCATTTTTTTTTCTTTTTTGCGGGCCTTATAAGCATTTATTTGGTTCTGATATTTGTCGACCCAGGGTCGGTGGCCATTTTTCTTTTTTCTAATTCGGCAATCTTGTAGTAAAAATTTTCTTTCTCTATTCTGTGCTTTTCCTATAGATGCCAATATAAGTATACTGCATCTTTATACTGTAGTCATGTAAATATTTCATATAGATGTACGCATGGCCAGCTATAAAGGGAACCTGTCACCAGTCCCCCAGGGCATTTTATACTGTGCCCACCAGGTTACCCATCATATAAATGGGGTTCTAGTAACCCCTGTATGTGCCCTGAGTAACCCCACATACCTGTGATATGAAGTTATATTCTGTCCACAGCTGGCCTCCTGTTGAGTCACGGATACAGCTATTTGGGTCATGGTGAGGAAACGTCTCACCACCCCTCCAGGCTGCTAACCCTGCGCTGCATCGTTCAAATCTCCTGCCCCTCCTCTGGCCGGCGCATGAGTGACAGCGGCACTTGCGCCTGCGCAGTGGAGCGGGTGTCAGCGGGCCATAGACCAATGCTGAAGTCTCATGAGACTTCACTAATCTCGCGATACTTCAGCACTGACAGTGGCACCCGCTCCACTGCGCAGGCACAGGTGCCGCTGTCAGTGCCGAAGTCACTCTAGATTAGTGAAGTCTCGTGAGATTTCAATACTGTTATATGGAGCTTAAACACCTGCTCCACTGCGCAGGCGCGGGTGCCGATGTCAGTGCCGAAGACTCACGAGATTAGCGAAGTCTCACGAGACTTCAGCATTGTTCTATGGCCCGCTGACACCCGCTCCACTGCACCGGCGCGAGTGCTCCTGTCACTCAAGCACTGGCCAGAGGAGGGGTGGGAGATTTGAATGATGCAGGGCGGAAGTAGCAGCCTGGAGGGGCGGCGAAACATTTCCTCACCATGACCTAATAGTTGCCTCCGTGACTCAATAGGAGGCCAGCTGTGCACAGAATATAACTTCATATCACAGGTATATGGGGTCACTCGGGGCTCTAGTTCATTACTATGTACATGGCAATAATAGTGGAAGTGAGTTAAGGCCCTTTGGATGCAGAAATGTTACACCTATGTCCCTTTTATCATGGACCATTCGTGAGGACACAAACCTCTCCCACCTGACACTACCAATATGTATAAAAACGTCTACTGCTCCTTGTACACTGTGGATTTAACTAATCCAGTTAAGGGGGATTACACGTAGCGACGCACCAGCGAGCTCGACAATGATCCTGCCTGACCGGGATCGCTGGTGCATCGCTACGTGGTCGCTGGTGAGATTTCGGACAGGCAGATCTCACTGGCGATCACCCAACGATGCGCCGGCACCCGATGGTCATTGGGATCGTTTGGGGTCTCGGGCGCAGAATGGGGATCGTTAGTAAGTCTGCCTGTCACACACAGCAATGCAGCTTGGCAAGCGGGAGATCGCGGATCAAAAAACATTCCAAGTCATTTAGTAAAGATCAGCGATCTCCCAGCGGGGGGCTGATCGCTGCTAAGTGTCACAGGCAGCGAGATCGCCGGCGAGGTCGCTGCTACATCACAAAATCGGTGACGTAGCAGCGATCTCGTTAGCGATCTCTCTACGTGTAAACCACCTGTGAAACTGTGGATTCTAAATGAACATAAGAGTGGTCTACCAACTTTGTTAGATGCTGACATAGATTCCCTTGAGTTGCCTTTTACTGAAGGGGAACTACAGGCAGCCATAAAATAGACCAAGTCAGGGAAAGCCCCCTGGTCCGGCATGTTCTCCTAAAGGTACCGTCACACGCGGCAATTTTGCTAGGCAATTTCACTGGCAATTTGCTGGTTGCAGTGAAATCATGGACACATTGTTCTATTTTGTCGTGTACAAATGTAACAATGTGTCCATGATTTCACTGCAACTAGCAAATTGCCAGTGAAGTTGCCTAGCAATATTGCCGCGTGTGACGGTAACTTTACCCTTTTATAAGTAGTTTTTGCAAAATTTTTCTTCCCATCTGATTTCAAGCTTCAATGCAATACCCAGTTACTCTTTCCCAGGGGATCCCCTATGAGCTCCTATTTCAGCCATTCATAAAGAAGGAAAAGATCTTTCCCAACACCCAAGTTATAGGCCTATCTCACTTGTAAATGTGGATATTAAATTGTTTGTGATAATAATGGCGCCCAGATTGTCCCCGCTTTTAACCCCTTTACAACCTTGCCTTTTCCCTTTTTTATGCTTTTGTTTTTACTTCCCCTTCTTCCAAGTGCCATAACCTTTCTATTTTTCTGTCAATATAGCCATATGGGAGTTTGTCTTTTTACGGGACGAGTTGTAATTTTGAATAACCTCATTCTTTTAACAATACTTTGCTGATCCATGCCTAGTATATATACCAGATGGGTGCCTGATGCTACCACATCGGGAGGGCGGTGACGTCATGATAGGAGCAGGCTCTGTGGCACTGGGGGTGGCGGCCGTCTCTTCCCCCCTGTTCGCTCTCCCCCCTGTCCGCTCTCTGTTCCCCTGTGTGTGGTCTCTCTCCCCCTGTGCTGTATTCTCCCCTCTGTGCTCTCTCCTGTGACCTGTCTCCCCCTGTGTGCTGTGTTCCCCTATGCATTCTCCCCTGTGTGCTGTCTTCTCCCCTTGTGTGCTCTCTTCTTTCAGCGGTTTCCCCCCTGTGTGCTCTCTCTGCCCTCTGATGCATTGTCTCTGCCCCCATGCACTCTCTCTGACCCCCGTGCGCTGTTTCTTCCCCCCGTGCGCTGTCTCTTTTCCCCCGTGCGCTGTCTCTTTTCCCCCCGTGCGCTGTCTCTTTTCCCCCTGTGCGCAGTCTCTGCCCCTCTGTGCGCAGTCTCTGCCCCCCCTGTGCACAGTCTCTGCCCCCCTGTGCGCCGTCTCTGCCCCTCTGTGCGCTTTTTGCCCCTCTGTGCGCTCTCTCTCGCACTTAATGATGTGGCCGCTATCTTTAGACACTTGGGTATTCAAAGATGGTGGCTGCCTGACTAAGTGCACATATGCACGCATGCATACTTACTCGGGCAGCGATGTGCAACGTCAGTTGCGGGCGGCGAAAGAGGATCTTGCGGCTCTGCATGGGGTACTGCGCAATGTGCTAGTACTGGCAGCGGGCGCCATATTTGCACACCTATCACTTGGGTGTGTAAACATGGCTGAGGCTGCAGGCATGTGTTAGGAGGACAACCTGACGCCTGAAGTGATGACAGACAGGACAGCATGATTATGTACAGTTTGGCTCAAAGGTTTACATACCCAGGTCAGATTTTTCGCTTATTTGGCTTTTTTTCAGAGCATATACATAACACAAAACCTTATTTCCCACTCATGGTTAGTGGTTGGGTGAAGCCATTTATTGTGAAACTACTGTGTTTTCTCTTTTTAAATCCTAATGACAACCAAAACATCCAAATGACCCTGATCAAAAGTTAACATAGCCTAGTTCTTAATACCGTGTATTGCCCCCTCTAACATCAATGACAGCTTGAAGTGGTTTGTGGTAGTTGTGGATGAGGCTCTTTGTTTTCTCAGATAGTAAAGCTGCCCATTCTTCTTGGCAAAAAGCCTCCAGTTCCTGTAAATTCCTGGGGTTTATTGCATGAACTGTGCGCTTGATTTCTCCCCAGACTGGCTCAATGATATTGACGTCAGGAGACTGAGATGACCACTCCAGAACCTTCACCTTGTTTTGCTGTAGCCAATGACAGGTCGACTTGGCCTTGAGTTTTGGATTGTTGTCATGTTGGAATGTCCCATGTGCAGCTTCTGGGCTGTTGAGTGCAATTTTGCCTCCAGTGTTTGCTGATAACGTGCTGCATTCATCTTCCCTTCACTATTACCAAGTTTTCTGTGCCTTTGTAGCTCACACTTCCCCACATGATCAGCGATCCACCTCCGTGCTTTACAGTAGAGATGGTGTGTGTCCCTTTCATCATAGGCCTTGTCGACACCTCATCAAATGTAACGTTTATGGTTGTGGCCAAATAGTTCAATTTTTGGTGTCATCACTCTTAATTACCTTGTTCCAGAGGTTTGGAGGCTTGTCTCTGTGCTGTTTGGTGTATTGTAGGTGAGATACTTTGTGGTATTTGCACAGTAATGTCTTTCTTCTGGCGATTTGACCATGCAGCCCATTTTCCTTCATGTACCTCCTTATTGTGCATCTTGAAACAGCCACACTGCTAGTTTTCAGTGAGTCCTGTATTTCAGCTGATGTTATTGGTGGGTCTTTATTTGCATCCCAAACAATCTTCCTGGCAGTTGTGGCCGAAATTATTGTTGGCCTACCTGATCATGGTTTGGTTTTTACAGAGCCCTGATTTTCCATTTGTAATCACAGTTTGAACATTGCTGACTGGCATTATCAATTCCTTGGATATCTTTTTGTATCCCTTTTCCTGTTTTATAGTATAGTTCAACTATCTTTTCCCATAGATCCATTGACAATTATTTTGCTTTCCCCATGACTCATAATCCAGAAACATCAATGGCTGGATGACAGATATAAGAGTCTGTCTGGATCCCAGAAACTCACTCAGCTTTTATGCACACAAACTGATTACAAGCAAGCAAGGCACAGGTGAGGATGTTACCTTAATTAGCCATTCAAACCCATTTGTGTCAACTTCTGTGCATGTTATCAGGCAAAAATCAGCAGGGTATGTGAACTTTTGATCAGGGACATTTGGATGTTTTTGGCTGTCATTATGATTTAAAAAGAGAAAACACAATAGTTTGACAATAAATGGCTTCACCCAACCACTGACCATGAGTGGAAAAAAGGTTTTTGTGTTATCATTCATATTCTCTGAAAAAAGGTCAAGAAAGCAAAAAATCTGCCGGAGTATGTAAACTTTTGAGCACAACTATAAGTAGATATACAGGTATTTCGGCACAGCTAGTGCTTTGGGTATTTCTACTCTTTATAAATTCAATAAATAAAGATAGAGTAGAAAAAAAAAGTATGATGGATATGTTGACTATTCTTCACCCCTCCCAGTAAAGCCCCAAGTACATCACAGTTTGGGAGAGAGAAGGATTCGGCCTTTGGAACTTCGACTACTGATCCTATTGTTTGCAATGAGGGAAATGAACTCTGCCAACTGCTCTCCCAAAGAGAACACAGGAACGCTTGGTGGAGAAAGAGAGAACTGTCAGCTAAATGCTTGTTCGGTTGACAAGTATCTAATGCAGAATGCCCAGGGAGTGGCAGGGTAGATGTTAGCAGATGGAACCTATATTTTTGTATGTAGTATTGCTATCCTGACTTATTAAGATTACCATCATTATGTTCTATCTGTCATTACATCCCCAAACTCTTCAGATAATATGATGACTCTGCTCATCTCTTCCAAACCATTCAATCAAGCTAACAATTAATCTACAGGTAGAAGATGTAGCAGCCCCCTTGGATCTATTAATCTGTGTGAAAGCAATATTTTAAATTAATTTTTCACCTTTAAAGACAAAACTGTTCCCCTTTGATATCACTCATTTAAAATATCATAATCACATGGTACTAACCCATCCCAGACCCTATCGCTGGCACTACACTGCTGCTCCTATTTCTGAGTTATGGTTGCAGTGGTGATGTCACATCAACAGAACTGCTGATCGCAATGATTGGTTGCAGTGGTGATGTCACATCAACAGAACTATTGATATCAGTGATTGGCTGTAATGCCATCATGTCAACAGAACCACTGATCTCAGTGATTGATTGTCGTGGAGATGTCACATCAACAGAACACTGATCTCAGTGATTGATTGTCGTGGAGATGTCACATCAACAGAACTGCTGATCTCAGTGATTGGTTGCAGTGGTGACATAACCGCTGATCGCAGTGATTGGATGCAGTGGTGACGTTGCATCAACATAACCGCTGATCTCAGTGATTGGTTGCAGTGGTGACATAACCGCTGATCTCAGTGATTGGTTGCAGTGGTGACATGACTGCTGATCTCACTGATTGGTTGCAGTGGTGACATAACTGCTAATCGCAGTGATTGGCTGCAGTGGTTACGTTGCATCAACATAACCGCTGATCTCAGTGATTGGCTGCAGTGGTGATGTCATCAACATAACCGCTGATCTCATTGATTGGCTGCAGTGGTGACGCCACATCAACATAACCGCTGATCTCATTGATTGGCTGCAGTGGTGACGCCACATCAACATAACCGCTGATCTCAGTGATTGGCTGCAGTGGTGATGTCACATCAACATAACCGCTGATCTCAGTGATTGGCTGCAGTGGTGATGTCACATCAACATAACCACTGATGTCAGTGATTGGCTGCAGTGGTGACGTCACATCAACATAACCACTGATCTCAGTGATTGGCTGCAGTGATGTGCTCTGGCAACATGGCATAGCCATTGTAGCTGCAACACAGAAACTGGAACAGTAGTGGAAAGGGAACCTGTCAGCTCATTTTAGCCCCCTATCCTACCACAACCTGTCCCTGCACCTTGTTAGCTTATCCCTAACCAACCCCTCTCTGTGCTAAAACTGTTCTATCAAGATTTAGAAAAACTTTATTAACTTACATTTTCTTATGGTAATGAGGCATCCGTTTGTCCGTATACTGAGAATGGGCGGTCTCTATTCTCCCCCTTGCTGCTTTATCATGCCCTGCTGGGCGTTATCATTCTTTCTCCTGTGTGTCCTCTGTTGAAATTTCCACCTTCTCATAATATGACGTGCAACCGGGCGTCCGTTCTGGTCTTGCGCAGTGTGCGGGTGTATGGGCTGTACAGGCCAGCTCCAGCACATGCGCAGTGCGCATATTGAAGCCGGGCTGTACACCTAATAAGCCCCCACAATGCACCGGACCGAAAATTACATGCGGCCCACACGTGATACCCAGGAGGAGGAGGCGGAAATTTCAACATAGGGGACGCACAGGAGAAGGAATGATGAGGCCCAGTGGGGTGTGCTAACAGCAGCGAGGAGGGGGAGAATGGAGACCTGGAGATAGCACATGTCAGTCTACGCCGTAGCCAAGAGGCCTTATTAACTTAGGTATGTGTAAGTTAATAAATCGTTTTTCTCAAGCATTACATTGCAGTTTTAGCTCAGAAAGGGATGGTTAGGGATGAGCTAGCAAGGTGCAGGGGCAGGTAGTGATAGGATAGGGGGCTAAAGTGAACTGACAGGTTCAAGACGGATGAGCACTATATGATTTTGTTGTTTTATCTCAGTACTATTGTTTGGGGGTTACTTTTTTAAAAGTGGGTAACGCTTCACGTTTTTGTGTATAAAAAAAACATAGTCTTACGTAAAAAGAAAAAAAATATATACATAGGCTTAAAATCGAAATGTAACCTGAATGAAGTCTTTTCCTGACGATACATTCTATTTAAGGAACCTTGAAACATTGCTAGGGTCGTTCATCAAGCCAGAGACACCCATCTGTAATAGGGCATGATATAACTCCAAACAGCATGGCCTCCCGGGAAATAGGAAAGCAGCGTTCTGTCCATCCCAGCAGATATTGTAATATTTCTACTGATCCCTTGTGAGCCTCAATTATTAAAACTGCTTACAAGCATTCTATAATTTCTAGATAAGAAAGTTTGTTTGCTGCTCTAACACAAAGTGAGGAATCCTGTATACAGCAATGCACTTTACAGCAGTCGCGGGGCCCATTTTCCAGGGCTTTCTGCAGATTAACACATGGAGGATTGCACTATCTTCTAGGGACACACACTGTTCTAGCATTCTATGAAGGAGTGTGAAATGAAATACTTTATGCGCTTTAATCGGAAAAGTCTTTCCCAACGTCCTTAAACGTGTTTATTGAAGGAGACTTTCAGTGAGGCTGTAATTAGATAAGGAGGTCCAATACTTTCCACTGAGTGGCGTCTTTAGAAGTGCAGAAAGCAGAGGCAGCAGTTTGGTGGCAGCTGCTTGTTCCGAGCCCTGTGATCTTGTTTACAAGCCAATAAGCTGTAAAAGAAAAGCAAATGCAATCTCAGGCTTTTTTAAAGCTTCATCATTGCTGTGGACAGTCATTCATTCATCCTCTCTACATGCCTCCTAGGAGCTTACAATAAAAAATGACCATTCATGTTTTTGAAAGTAGATGAGTTTTTTGATACAGTATATCTGATTTAGTAAATACATGTATTCATTAGAAATAGCAGTTGTAGAGAATCCTTTCTCACAACTTTGAGTTGTGTCATTCTTCCATTTTTCCTCCTAGACGTTTATGCATATATTGTGTGTTTGCACAGTCTGACACTAGTAGCACTGATAGGACTCCCCCAACGTGATTGGTTAGTGTCAGCGCGTCTAAGGACAATCCCCAACTTGATTAGATACTGTCAGAGTGCGTAAGGACACCCCTCAGCTTCATTGAATAGTGCCAGAATGTTTAAGGACATACCCAAACTTGATTGGTTTGTGTCAGTGTGTTTAAGGACACCCCTAACTTGATCGGATAACAACACCCTCAATTTATTTGACTAGTTTCAGGGTGTGGAAGGACATCCCCCAACTTGATTGGATAGTGTAAGTGTGTAAGAACACCCCCCAACTTGAATGGATTGTGTCAGAGTGCTTAAAGGGAACCAACCACCCCAAATGACCCCCCCCCCGGACTGTTAATATGTGTCCCTGCACCCAGCACACACATTTGGGGCAATCGTTTTTGCTAAAAAAACTGTTTAGTAGAAGCTAAGATATAGCTTTATAAAGTTTAAAAAATGTTGCCGACTGGGTGTTACCTAGCTTGTCCTCCTGCAGTGTTCATCTGCCTGTCAGCCTCCTCTCCCCCCCTCCCTTCAGTAAAGCCCTGCCCTTTCAGCCTCGTCACAGGCTGCTGCACGGAGTCTCATTGTTTATGATAACAGAAGGCAAACCTGAAAGGCTGAAACCTGAGAGGCTGAAAGGGCAGGGCTTTACTGAAGGGAGGGGGGGAGAGAAGGCTGACAGGCACATGAACACTGCAGGAGGACAAGCTAGGTAACACCCAGTCGGCAACATTTTTTAAACTTTATAAAGCTATATCTTAGCTTCTACTAAACAGTTTTTTTTAGCAAAAACGATTGCCCCAAATGTGTGTGCTGGGTGTAGGGACACATATTAACAGTCCGGGGGGTCATTTGGGGTGGTTTGTTCCCTTTAAGGACATCTCCCAACTTAATTGGATAATTTCAGAGTGTGTAAGCACACCCCTCTAACTTGATTGGACAGTGTCAGAGTGTCTAAGGACACCCCCAACTTCATTGCATAGTGTCAGTGTGTAAGGACACCCCCGAATTTGATCGGATAGCGTCAAAGTGTGCAAGGACACACCCCATTTTGATTGGATAGTATCAGAGTGTGTAAGGACATCTCTCCATTTTGATTTGATAGTGTCAGAATGTGTAAGGTTACCCCCCAACTTGATTGAATAGTGTCAGAATGTATAAGGCCCCCCTAACTTGATTGAATAGTGTCAGAATGCGTAAGGCACCACCAAATTGAATTTGATCGTGTCAGAGTGTGGTAGGACACCCCCAACTGAATTAGACAGTGTCATAGTGTGTAAGGACATCCCGCCATCTTGATTGGAAAGTTTCAGAGTGTGTAAAGCACACCCTGCAACTTGAATGGATAGTGTCAAAGTGTGTAAGAGCACCCCTGTAACTTGGTTGGATAGTGTCAGCATGTTTAAGGCCCCCCTAACGTTATTGAATAGTGTCAGAATGTGTAAGGCACCACCAAATGTAATTGGATAGTGTCAGAGTGTGGTAGGACACCCCCAACTTGATTAGACAGTGTCATAGTGTGTAAGGACACCCCCCAACTTGATTGAATGTTTTCAGGGTGTGTAAGGCACCCCCCAACTTAATTAGACAGTGTTATAGTGTGTAAGGACATCCCACCATCTTGATTGGATAGTTTCAGAGTGTGTAAAGGACACCCTGCAACTTGAATGGATAGTGTCAAAGTTTGTAAGAGCACCCCTCTAACTTGATTGGATGATGTCAGTGTAAGGACACTCCCCAACTTAATTGCATAGTGTCAGTGTGTAAGGAAACCCTGAACTTGATTGGATAGTGTCAAAGTGTATAAGGACAAATTCCCAACTTGATTGAATAGTATCAGAGTGTGTAAGGACATTCCTCCATCTTGATTAGATAGTTTCAGAATGTTTAAGGTTACCCCCCAACTTGATTAAATAGTGTAAGTGTGTAAAGACACCCCACAACTTGGTTGGATAGTATCAGCATGTGTAAGTCCCCCCTAACTTGATTGGATAGTGTTTGCTTGTGAATGAACACCACCCAACTTAATTGAATAGTGTCAGAGTATGGTAGGACACACCCAACTTGATTGGACAGTGTCAGAGGGTGTAAGGAAACTCCGCCATCTTGATTGGATAGTTTCAGAGTATGTAAGGACACCCCCCAACTTGATTGAATAGTGTCAGAGTGTGTAACGAAACCCCCAATTTGATTGTATAGAGTCAGTGTGTGTAAGGACACACCCCAACTGGAAACAACAGCTGTTAATTTAGTCACAAACATCTGTTAGGGCCACTTTACACACACCAACTTCTGTGTCCAACTTCTGAACAGATCTCTGGTTGCAGTGAAATCATGGACACATTGTTACATTTGTACACAGCCACAAAATGGAGCAATGTGTCCATGATTTCACTGCAAACAGAGATCTGGTCAGAAGTTGGACACAGAAGTTGGTGTGTGTAAAGTGGCCTTTAGGAATAACAGAAGGGGAGTTACAGCTGGATTGTGCAGATCTTCTTTTTTCCAGAAACCGTGCTGCATTTATCCATGGAATGTGACTGACTTTCCTTTGAGGGGAAAAAAGGAAAATGTTTCCTTTATTCCTGTTGCAAACATCTTTTTCATGACAAATTTCACAGATTCCCCTAAATAATCTATGATCTATCCAATCTGTTGTATATAAAGTAGGTAAAATAAGTATTGAACATGACGACACCAATTTTCTAAGTAGATATATTTGTAAAGGTGCTATTGATATGAATTCTCACCAGATGTCAGTAACAACCTATCTAATCCACAATGGCAAAGAGATCAAACCATAGACGTCCATAAATTAAGTGATGTGTTATAATGAGAAATGACGCAGTTGAAGAGTATTGGTGCTTACTGAAATCTATTTACTACATTGTAGAAAGGCTTTGTTGGTAATGAAGACACTTTATACTTACAGATTATGGTCCCAACAGAGCTGACTGGAAGATTCAGTAGTTTAGAAATTCTTCTGTATCCAATGCTATCAGTATGTTTTGCAACAATAAGGTTGCGAAGGTCTTGAGATGTCTCACTGGTTTACCCTTCATGAGTTGTTTCTTGTGTGACATCTTGGTAAAAAAATACCTTTTTATTGACCATCAATGGAACTAGCTGATGTTTTTCATGCAGGGACAGGATCTATTACTGATAGATTTCAGATGGTGTCATGGCTTTCTATGGCTTTTTTCCCCTCTCTTTCTTTACGTGCTCAATACTTATTCCCTGTATCATCTGTCATTATTACACATAATTTATGGACATCTATGGTTTGATTTTTTTTTTTGCATGTGTGGATTGGATGGGTTGCTACTGACAACTGGAAAAAAATTGTTTCAACAGCACCATTAAAAATATATCTACTTACTGGGGACGCCCTGAGGAAGAATAGTACACGAAACGTACGTTGGCGGTGGGGGTACCAGGACTGAGGCCACAGGCAGTTTATACACCAGGTATGTGAGATCAGAGGGGACAACTATAGTGAAAGCACGGAGGTGGTGCTTTGCACATGTAACCTAAGTTAAGGGGTTGCTAGCACACATGTGCACAGTGCATAGTATGAGTATTAGAGCCACAGGATTATATATAAAAAAGCGTGCAGTCACATAGTGACAATTAAATAGTGTCCCTTTATTACCTGGTATTACTGGCTATTATATTAAATTATGAATACTGTATAAATGTTTACATAATATTCCAATCCTGGACCTTGTTATGAACTATTTGTAGTTAATTGGGTACTTTTTATGTAATTATCTTAAATGTTTTTATGAAATTAAATGAATTATAACTAATAAAGTGATCACTTAATAAATAAGAAAATGTACTCATCATTCATCTAAGATCCCTTTTTAGAGGGAAGTCTGGGTGATTTGAAATAGTGATTGTGTGAAGGTGAGACACAATAATTGGTGGACTATTGAGGTAATTACTGGGGACATGTTTAAGTGTGTGTGTGTGTTGCAGGAGGCACACTGGCGTGAGACTCGCGCGAGTGCAATGCATGAAAAAAACGCATTGCACTCGGACCAGTGTTGCCCTATCAGGCAGAGCACACTGGTGCGAGTCCCACACACCTAACTCGCATTGCGAGTCAGAAGCGAGTGCAGTCGCAGCATGCTGTGACTGCACGCGATTCTGACGCGCGTGAGCGCAATGCAAGTGTATGGGGGCGAGAAAATCTCACCCCCATACAGCGCACGGTGTGAGTTTGTAGCACCATGCTACAATAGCTAAATCATGTTTAATAGGCTCCCGCTGTTACTTTCGGGGCCGCCTATTAAGCTCATTACATATTCACTGCACTGTTAAACTAACAGCCAATCACAGGAGCTCACACTCTGTGGGAGCCTCTGTGATTGGCTGTTGTAATCAGACTGGATTTTCTCAATCTGGACAGTGATTCTGCTTGGTTGCCATACACATTAGTGTATGGCAACCAACCTGGCGTTGTAGGGTGTAAAATAAATAATTATTAAAAAAAAAAAACCGCGTGGGGCTTCGCAGCATTTTTGTGTGTGTATATGTGTCACGGTGGCTCAAGTGGTTAGCACTGCAGCCTTGGGAGCACTGAGGTCCTGGGTACAATTCCCACCAAGCACAACATCTGCAAGGAGTTTGTATGTTCTCCCCGTGTTTGTGTGGGTTTCCTACGGGTACTCTGGTTTCCTGCCACATTGTAAAGACATACTGATAGAATGTTTACATTGTGAACCCCAAGAGGGACAGCATTACTGATGTATGTAAAGTGCTACGGAACTAATAGTGCTATATAAATGAATAAATATTATATATAAAATAGAAAAAACAGGCAGCACTCCAGAATGATGTGCAAAAGGTTTTACTTAGCCATCTTGATGCAACGTTTCAGTGCAACTGCACCTTTCTCAAGCATCAGATGCTTGAGAAAGGTGCAGTTGCTCTGAAACGTTGCATCAAGATGGCTAAGTAAAACCTTTTGCACTATTTTATTGAGCTCTGCAGTTGAGCCCTGCACACAGGAAGCGTTTGCACCCACCTTGTAAATACTTATGTGCTGATTCAATTTTTGTTGTTTAAATATTATTCTATATATAATATCTAAAGCTGAGTGTATGTATGTGTGTATGTGGAAAGCCCCGCCCACACCACATAGCCACACCCACTTCAAATATCTCCACCCACTCTGCATAGCCACGCCCATTCCACATAGACTTGCCCACTCCGAACAGCCCCACCTACTCCACATAGCCAGCCCCCTACACATAGCCACACCCACTTCACATATCCATGCCCACTCTACATAGCCATGCCCTACTTCACATCTTGCATATATATATATATATATATATATACTAGACACTGTAACTTATTCACATTGTACTGTGAGCGCATTGATCTATATTAAAATCTGGGTCATCTGGACTTGGAATGTCATTATTACTATAATCCCTTCACAGTTTTTAATCATGAAAGTAATGCAATTAATTTTGGATGCGAGCGTTTCTATGAAAGATAAAGGATTTTTTCCTTCAGCTACATAAGTGGATTATTTCCCTCTTTTTTTTTTTATAAAATTAGTGTTTGTGAAATGGAGATACTATTTTAATTTAAGAACACTATGTAATTCTTCTGGGTCGGACTGGCCTATCTGGATGAGAGCGGGATTCTCTGGGCATCCGGGGGATATTTACACTTTTAGTGTTCAACAGAGAATTGTCCTCCATCCCTTATTGTTCTGCAGCTCTCCTCAAGTTGAATGTTGGGGGCTTATTAGCTGCAACCCCTGATGATTATCTGTAATAGAAAAGGAGTCAATATGTCCCATTCAAACTGGGACGGGGTCTGCAGTACCAGACACAGCTGCTTCTAATGGGAGGGGGGGGGGGAACCATAAAGGGGACTCAATAGTACCTTGACCCTTTATTCTTATCTCATGTCCTGAGAGTTGGACTTAAAGGGGTTTTCTACTACTAGGACAACCCCTTCTGATTCCACATGTCTCCCCCAGGTAAAATAGAAGAGTGTAGTCACCTCCCATACCGGAGCCATTCCATTGCTGGTAGTAATCGCAGTTCTGGGGTTCACGTGACATTGTGATGTCATGTGAGCCCCGCATCCAATCTCCGCTAGCTTCTCCGCCTTTGGACCAAACAGGAAGTGATGCAGCGGCTGCCACTCACTTCCTGTTAATAGCTCCTGTGTCCAAAGACGGGGAGACAGAAGCTAGCGGTGATTGGACTTGGAGCTCACATGACATAACAATGTCACATGAGCCCCAGAACTGCGATTACCGACAGCAGTAGAACAGCACCAGCACGGGTGTTGAGTACAGGCTCTTTTATTTTACCTAAGGGGGACATGTGGAATCAGAAGGGTTTGTCTTAATAGTGGACAACCACCAAAAAGAGTACCAATCACAGGATTTTCATATACTGTGGGAAGGAAAGACGATGCCATTCAGGCAGTGGGGTAACTTGAAGCTCATGGGCCCCGATCTGAAAGCTCCAACAGGGCCCCAAAGTATTGCAAATCTTTAATAGCATGTCTTTTTCTATAGGACAAACGAAGTTTTGGGGCCCCCTAGGCTCCAGATCCAAGGTGCGATTGCAACTCCTGCACCTATTGTAGTTATGCCCCTGCATACAGGTGCTATCATGAGAGAATAAGTAATGGATTGTCAAAAAAAAAGTTTTTAAAGTTGCATAAATTAGTGCAGCAGTTGGTGAGGATACAGCGGGGTGGGACTATGTGGGTCAGGTCCTCTCCTATACATTCCTCCTAATGCATCCTCCTAGCTTGCCCCCCCTTTTTTATTTAAATGTTGCGCTGCACCGCCATTGCTGCTGATGGCGGAGTATGCGCATTGGTATTGTAATGGTGAGGTCATTAAAATAGCACCATTTTATTGAAGACACTGTGGAGATGATTATAAGCTGCATTGGTGCATGCATGGATTACATTTTGTTTTTCACCTGCTCACGCGTCCCTGCCTCTTCTAGTTGTCTCCACAGTGTCGTCATGAAAATGGTGCCGGAGATCACACATGAACTGATTCCAGTGCAACTTTAATGAAGTCACTATAACAATATTAATACACATGAGCTGCCAGCAGCGGCAATGGCGGTGCAGCATAAAATTTAAATAGAAGGGGGTGGGGCACAAGCCAGGAGGAGGCAGATATACGATAGGACTGGCCCACAAGGTCCCACCCAGCTTCACCCATCAATCAACTATTGCACTCATTTCTGCAACTTTGAAAAAGTTTTTTCGGCGATCCATCATTTCATGCTAACGCCTGAATGGCTTTGCTTCCTATAGGAAAACCCAAGTGGATGCTTCCCTTTAAGGATTGTCCATATTTTACTCTCTTAAAATTCCTTTACAATAGTTTTTTTTATCAAGTTTACAATTTCCATATATAATACTTTCTATATTACCGTATGTATTCTATATATATTTTTTTATTTTTATTATGATTATTACTATTATTATTACCGTATTTGTATGGCACCATTAAAGGGGTTATCCAGGATAACTCCAAAAAATAATTGTGCCTAAGCACTAACAGGCAAGTAGTTGACACCTAGCTGCCTGTTGTTCTCAGCACCATTCACCACCGGCTAGAGTGGTCACAGACTGCTTTAGTCAGCAATTTTGGCACTTCCGGTGACGTCACGACTACAAAGGGGGAGGATTCCTTTCCCTCAGTAGACTGACGTATATCCAACGTCATGGTGATTGATAGCCGGCTCCCAATCAGGTAGCGGAGAGCCCGCTGTGAATCAGTATGACATCAGCTATACGCCCACTTCTGCAGTGCCACCATGCTGCACCCGGCAGGAGCGATCTGTGACTGCTATGTTACGGGGGTGAATAGCAGGAACTGGTGCCGGCAATAACAGGCAGGTAGGGTACAGTTACGTGCCTGTTAGTGTCTGGGCCCTTTTTTTTTTTTTTTGTAAATATCCCGGATAACCCCTTTAATTCCATGGTGGTGTACATTAGAAGGGCTTACATACAAAACACAGATGTAGGTTACATTAAACAAATTAACAATGACAGACTGGTACAGAGGGAAGATGATATATAGTACTCTTCATATCTAAAAGATAATCTTAAGGCCGTGTCACACGCTAGGATATCGTTAACGATATTGTTGAAACGTCACAGATTTGTGATCGTTCAAACGAAATTGTTAGTGCGTCGTTGCGTGTAAACGAACAATGTAGGAAGGAAAAATCGTTGGATAGTTATTCCAAAAAATGAGATCCTGACCTCAAATCTGCCGTTCGTCATCCAATTAAGGATCTGTGAAGCAGCAACATCGTTCAGTGTGACACCTTTTTGAACAATGTAATTCATAGTTCTCCTATTCCTGCTGCTATTTAACATCATTCATACGTTTTTCTCCACATCACTAGCGCGTTGCCAAATTTAAGATCGTTAACGATATCCTTTTGTTTGACAACACACTAACGATGTCGGAAGGATCGCAGTCACGTGACATAGCTAACGATCTTGTTCACCTATATCCTAGCGTGTGAAGTGGCCTTTATATATATTTTTTTCTTGGTGAGAGGACATTGACCTTTGGAGACCACTTCAAGTGCGATAATGACTGGTTGCACTTGACTCAATAAATATATATATATATATACAAGGATTGGACAAAATAATGGAAACACCTTTTGGCATCATAATCTTCGAACATGTTATAAACATGCAAACCGTGACACATGTTAATGTTTTGTAGTTGATTATTTGTGTTAAGTGATATGTGTATGTAAATTAACTCTTTATTTTGCCGAATTGTAAGAACATTGATGAGAACCTGATACCAATGGCAGACCTTTCGGATTTTCAAAAGGGCCAAATTGTTGGTGCTCGTATGGCAGGCGCTAGTGTAACAGAAAGTGCCGAATGCTTGGCGTGTCAAGAGGTACTGTCTCCAAAGTAAAGAGAAGGAAAAACGTCCGCAGCAAAGCACAGGTCCGGCCGAAAGTCAAAGTTGACTGAGAGAGACCGTCGGACTCTAAAGTGAATTGTGAGAGAGGATCGCAAGACCACGGCTCCGAAAATCACTGCTGAGCTCAATGACACCTACAGAATCCAGTGTCCACCAAAATCACTGCTGAGCTCAATGATCACCTACAGAACCCAGATTCCACCAAAATCACTGCTGAGCTCAATGAACACCTACACAACCCAGTGTCCACCAAAATCACCGCTGAGCTCAATGAACACCTACACAACCCAGTGTCCACCAAAATCACTGCTGAGCTCAATGATCACCTACAGAATCCAGTGTCCACCAAAATCACTGCTGAGCTCAATGATCACCTACAGAACCCAGTGTCCACCAAAATCACTGCTGAGCTCAATGATCACCTACAGAACCCAGATTCCACCAAAATCACTGCTGAGCTCAATGAACACCTACAGAACCCAGTGTCCACCAAAATCACTGCTGAGCTCAATGATCACCTACACAACCCAGTGTCCACCAAAATCACTGCTGAGCTCAATGATCACCTACAGAATCCAGTGTCCACCAAAATCACTGCTGAGCTCAATGATCACCTACAGAACCCAGTGTCCACCAAAATCACTGCTGAGCTCAATGATCACCTACACAACCCAGTGTCCACCAAAATCACTGCTGAGCTCAATGATCACCTACAGAATCCAGTGTCCACCAAAATCACTGCTGAGCTCAATGATCACCTACAGAACCCAGTGTCCACCAAAATCACTGCTGAGCTCAATGACACCTACACAACCCAGTGTCCACCAAAATCACTGCTGAGCTCAATGAACACCTACACAACCCAGTGTCCACCAAAATCACTGCTGAGCTCAATGATCACCTACAGAACCCAGTGTCCACCAAAATCACCGCTGACCTCAATGATCACCTACAGATCCCAGTGTCCACCAAAATCACTGCTGACCTCAATGAACACCTACAGAACCCAGTGTCCACCAAAATCACCGCTGACCTCAATGAACACCTACAGAACCCAGTGTCCACCAAAATCACCGCTGACCTCAATGAACACCTACAGAACCCAGTGTCCACCAAAACTGTTCGTCGGGAGCTGCAAAAATCTGGATTCCACGGAAGAGCTACAATTATTAACCCGCTGCTCTCAATGACAAATGTTTCCAAGCGTTTAGAGCGGTGTAGAAACCTCCAGAATTGGTCCCTCGAGCAGTGGAAACATGAGATATTCTCAGACCAATCATCGTTTACCCCATTTTCTGACCTCCGGCCGAGTGTACGTTTGGAGACAGATGAAAGAAGCATTCCATCCAGGCTGCCTTCTCCCAACCGTAAAACATGGTGGAGGTTCTGTGATGATCTGGGGTGCTATTTCATGGAGATCCACCGGGCCAATGATATCACTTTGTATGAATCCATACCTCGGAGAATTGAGGCTGTAATCGCCGCAAAAGGTGGACCTACACCATATTAAACTAACTTTGGTTGATGTTTCCAGGTGTTTCCATTATTATGTCCAACCCCTGTATATATATATTAATAAGATTACCTTTATCATTGTTTTCTCGCAATCCTTTGTTCAAATCAGGTGAACATCTGCATGGAGTTTGCCTGCTTTCCCCATGTTTGTGTGGATTTCCTCTAGGTTTTTTGTTTTTATCCACAAACTTGATATAGAAACAACGGGAAAATTAACCCTTGTCTGGTACCATGAAATACATATGCAATCTGCATGGGGCCAGATTGACCGCGTGGAACCAGACAAGGGTTAAAGAAGTACTGTAAATAAATATTCATTATATAAGTATATCAGGCAGTGCACCATTACTGACAATAGGGGGAGCCCTTAGCTTTGCTCTGCAGAGTTATAGGGAAAAATTCCCACTGAGCCTGAACACTTGGGCGATCTCTGTTTTAGCCCTTTTTACCTGATACCAGGCCGTATGTCCTTGACTAGTTTGCTCAGTTTTAGCTTGTAGTTGTCGTGCATTTTTAATAACTTTAATTTTTATTTTTGCAGGGGGATAGATGCCCCCTAGACCAATGGTCGAGCAGCAGTTTTGGGGCCACCATCTGTCATGTTGGTCTGGGAGGCCACTCTGCCCCTGAAGCTCACTGCTCCTAGGCCACTAATGTGTGCTTTCCCCCAGGCCGAAATTTGCCATCCAGTCCCTGCAGTATACTGATCAGGGATTGAGGGTTTCTATCAATTTATTTCACAGCGTGCTGCATAATTATTTATATAAAAATTGATGAAAAGTCTGAATAAGGATGTGAACACCAAGGGAAACGGAGGCGACCATAATGTATACACCTGCCCTCAACGTACCTTTATTATGTGCTGTATTCACTGCTTCTAGGGCTGCGTTGCTCTATAATCCTGAATGCGGTAGAACATGAGACTGATTTCACCTGAATCCATGAGACCTTTTTTGTGCCCATAGGTTTCTATAGGTGCCATATTCCAGGTCTATAGTTCACAGATCCAGAATATGGTGCGTATATGAGACTTTAAGTGAGTATTCATATGAGATGACCACAACATGTAAATACAGCCTTAGGTCAGTTTGAGAAAAGTGTATTGTCAGTGTAAGTCCCGACCCAACTACAAATCTGAGAACCTAAACCAACAGCTATAATGTTGTTGTAATACGCCTGTCCTAATCGTGCCTGACTTTAAGAAACCATCTAGTCCAGTGCAAATACAGGAGCATCTCAATGAATTAGAATATCATCAAAAAGTTCATTTATTTCAGTAAATCCATACATACAGTTAAACACATGTATTATATAGAGTCATTACACACAGAGTGTTCTATTTCAAGTGTTTATGTCTGTCAATGTTGATGATTATGGCTTACAGCCAATGAAAACCCAAAGATCATTATCTCAGAAAATTAGAGTCTTATAAGATCAGAGCAGAGCAGAGGTGAGAACGCCAGTCATCAAGGGCCGCCACCGGGTCATGTTTTCAGTATCTCCTTAGTATTGCACAGGTGATAATTGAATCACTTGCACTGAGGAAATCCTGAAAACATGACCTGTTGGCGGCCCTTGAGGACTGGACTTCCCCACCCCTGATATAGAGGCTGCAATGCGTGTGTGTATACATAAATATATTATACAATCCTCATATACTGTATATAATCTCCCCTGTGTGCTCTCTCCCCTGTATTCTTCTCCCTCCATGTGCTGTCTTTCTCCTCCTGTGAAATTCCTTCCCCTTGCACTCTCTCTCCCCAAGCGCTGTCTCTATTCCCATGCTCTTCTCCCCTTGTGAACTCTCTCCTCCATGCACTTCTCTCTCCCCTGTGCGCTCAATCCCCAGTGTCTCTCTCCCTCATGCGCTCTTTCCCCATGCACTCTCTCCCCATGCGCACTCTCCCCCATGGGCTCTCTACCCTGGCACTGTCCCTTGTGCACTTCTCTCCCTGTGCACTTCCCTGTGCATCTTCCTGTGCTTCTCTCCCTGTGCACTCTCTCTGTGCACTCCTGTCTCCCTGGCAATTCCTTCCCCTTGCACTCTCTCCCCTGAGTCGCTACTTCTCTCTTACTCTCTCCCATGAGCTCTCTCGCCCCAGGCACTCTCAATCTCCCCTGTGCACTGTCTCTTTCTCCCTTTGCACTCTACCCCCCTTGAGATCTCTTCCCCTGTATGCTGTCATCTCCCCGCTGTGCACTGTCTCTCTCTCACAGTGCAGTCTGGATGCTGCGCTCATAGCCCAGTGCAGGGGAAGAACAAAGAGACACACACAGGGAGATAAAGGTGAGGGGAGGGAGAGACAATTACCTGGGCTTCTTACATTGTTAAGGGCTGGGAATACTTTCCAGCAAGCGGCAGGACGGTGTCCCCAGCAGTGAATGGGCTCGTTTATACAGGGCCCCATCACTTGACCTGGGGTGCCAGGTGCTGATGTCGGCCTGGCTTGGAGACATCAATAAAACCATCAGCTCACCAGGAAAAAATACCTAACCTTCACACAGCTCCATGGATGGAAAAATAAGAACATCACAGATCTCGAAAACGGTGACACAAACCAAATTTATTTATTTTGTTTACAAACTTGATTTTTACACAGATGACACTCAAGGGACAGAAGAGATTCCGAATGGAAGGTTATTGTGTTGGTATTGACATAGACACCAGTCCCGCGAAGATTTCGAATCTGAGGAATTTCCAATGGTCTGGATGAATTGGTAGAAGCTAGTACACATCCCTCAATCGATCGTGGCCATTACCCAATCTTGGTTGATTAAAGGAATGGCAGTTTTGATGGATTCCATCTTAAATCGATGGTAAGTCACCAATCGGTTCAAGGGCTTCAAATTTATAATGATTCGATAAGAACCCGACGGCTTCTTCATAAGGAAAAGTCTAGAATAATGACCCTTGCTTTCTTCCTGGTCGGGAACATGAGTGATCACCCCCGATGGAATGCCACTGGGCGAGGAAGTTCGAGAGCCAACCCCCACCACACTGTCGCAGTCACTGCTTATCTTCCTGCTGTTGTTGATGGGGAGCAAACATGTTCTTGCCCTTTCCCCCTTTGGGGTAGCTCCAGCGTCCTGACTTCCCTTTCCCTCTGTATGAAGGGCTTGATCACAGAAGGGACAAAAAAATCTTCCTAGCAATCTTCTGTTCAGGCAGAGACGACTTCTTGTCTGTGGCCTTCTCGAGTATGTCGTCAAGGACGGGATCAAAGATATGTTCACCTTGGAATGGGATGGAGCAAAGCTTGACCTTAGATGTAATATCACCATTCCACAGTTTGAGCCAGAGCGCTCTACTAGCTGAGTTGGAGAGGGCTGCAGATTTTACAGCTACTCTGACTGACAGCTCAGAGGCGTCTGTCAAGATCCCCATTGCCTTTTGTAAAAGCGGGAGAGAATCAAGAATCTCTGGAGGTACCCTGAGAGATATGCTCTTCTTGTTGGGTAAACCAGCGAGTAAGGGACCTAGCTACACAGGTAGCAGCTGTATTAGTCTGCAACAGGTTTGAGGAGGTGTCCCATGATTTCCTAAGTAGACCCTTAATTTATGATCCATGGGGTCCTTTAGTTGCGAAGAGTCCTCAAATGGTAGGGGGTCTTCTTCACAACTCTGGATACCTGGACATCTACCTTAGGGAGTTCCCACTTAAAGTATTTGCCATCTCTTTTTTGCTGGAGGGGTTTTAACCGGAGGAGGAGGTGGGTGAGAGATGGCAGACATGGAGAATTGGACCTCCTGCATAATAAGAGTCTTAATGCTATCCATAAAAGATGGTTGTTCAGGCACGCAATATGTCATCTGTGCAGGGCTCGGCATAGCTTCTTTTTTGTCAATTTGGTAGAGCAGACACCACATGTGCGTGTAGAACCTTTCTCCTTTTCCTTCCTGGGGGCAGTAACTTTGTTTCACTAAAACAGAGAACGTACACTAAGCCCTCAGGAAATACCAATATAGAATGAATATATCGGAAAAGACCCTATTCGCTACTTACATACAGTAGGGGGATGAACATTGGGCTCTGCAGATGCAGACTATAGGGCTTTGTCACCTTCCATGGTCAGTCCTCTGCACTCAACAGACACAGATCTGATCCTACCTCAGGAGGTGCAGCCCGACTGGATTTTATCTGGCCGGGTCCTCAATGTAACAGTATGTTGTGGCTCCTTCCCCCTGGGTCATCAGAAGGGGGTCCCCGCTTCCAGCAGCAGCCATAGGGATCCGAAATGCTGACCGTGCGTGCACTTCAGCGTGAAACGCAATCCGGAAGTGATGCATTAGATTTCGGGAACATGACTTCCGGTGCTAGAGAGGCCGCAGTAGGACGCTGGCATGGAGGAGGAGAATGCCGTGGAGCTCAAGGAGGTGCCTCAGCAACATCACCTCTCTGCTTTACTCCCCAGGAGAGAATAGGAGGAGCGGACAATTCCCGAGTTGCATGGCCAGCATGGAGACGGGAGCAGCACCAGGAGGAGAGCCAAAACTCCCAACCTCAGCTGCCCAGTATGTAAGAAATTGAGGTGCTCCTGATGCACACCGGGGCATAGGGTTTACTCAGGACTGGGCCCGCTGCTTCTGCTGCTGGCAGGGGAGCCATGGGGGTCGAGGCCCGGTCTCATGGCCCAGGGGGGCGGGTTTGAAAGAGGTTTCGGGCCTAGTGGTTTAGGGATGATTGTTGTGACGCCACCCGTGGTATGCAGCTAATAGTGGCCGCGGCTGCTGTGCGGGAACCTCTGGGGATAATGGGATGGCAGTGGTGATGGTTTTCCGGCCCACGGGTGGAGCGGTCCCCAGGCAACCACCAGTATCGTCTATGGCTGTGGTAGGCCGTTGGGGGTGCAGGGCTGAGAGCACAAGAATAACCGACAGACACAAGAGTTGAAGTCTCCGTTACCTTTACTGGTAGGAGTAGCAGGTTTGTCCAGGGTACCATCCACAAGAGTTATTAGGAGTCTGGGTGGCCTGGAAGCAAAGTACGGTTCTCCTCGCCCGGTGAGTTCTGAGGCCTTCCAGTTGTGCTACTCTTGGTGGGTCCTGGCTTCCTGTAGCTAAGCTGCGACACCTCTCTCCTCCTGCGTATATTATCTTGCCTGTAAGACAGGCAGCTCGAGCCCTCTCTGGGTTACACTCCTCTGGCTGCTCTCCCTGAGCTCTCTTGCCAGCTGTGCCTCCTGGGCCTTGTTATGAACGAGAGACTTGGAATCTCCCACCCTCCTAAACTGAACTGCCTAACCCCACCCACAGGCCAGAATTTATAGGAGGCGACCACCCCTTGGACTCAGGTTTCAGAGCTCCCTCTTCTGGTCTGGAGTTGGGAAGGTGTTGTGTGGGGTGGGCTTACCTGGTGTGGATACCTTCCCTTGCTTCCAAGCATGGCATGGTCTCCCATGGGAGTCAGTGCCATCATGGCAACCGGGTTCTGTGGTGCCACATTCCCCCTTGGTTAAATTCAGTACTCCTTGACTGAGGAAACACTTTTGTACACACAAAGACATACAATGACAATAACAGTAGATAATGAACAAAGTCTCAAAAGGAAAAAGTACAAAAACCAGGAATGACAGAGTCTTAAAAATGAAAAATTACAAAAACCTAGGAAAATTTGAAAAACAGTCACTACGGCGCTTAGTCCTTTCACCGATGGCTGAAGAACAGTTATTTAATAAAGTGTCTTTACCATAATCAGTCCTGTGGTTTATTGGTCCATATTTAATTAAAAGTTCAAGAGGGTGTAAAAGTTCATACAGAAAGTCCTGTAGGCACAGTACGCTTGGTGGTTATGTGGCACCCCTACAGCACGGTTGCCACAGGATGACCTTGTGCACAGAGTGATTTCCACATGAGGTACTCTACACATGCAACACCTTCCACCCCAGACCTAAAGGGGGAGCTCTACTTGATGCCTTCAGGCAAGGTCCCCTATAAATTCAGGCCTGGGGGAGGAGTTAGGCAGTGCAGTTCAAGAGAGAACTGTGAAGAGTTCAGTACGGAGCAGTACTGAGGAAGACACCTAGTGAACGGTGCCGTGCTAGGCCTGTAACAGAGGGAAGCCTAGCCAGTGCAGGGGCCCAAGAGTGAGGGTCGGGAGTCAAGGCGAAGAACAGAGTGGGGGCAGAGGAACCATAGAGGTTCACCCTAGGAAGCAACCAGAGTCCGAGTCTGCCAGGGACTACTTAGCCCAGCAGAAAAAAGCGGTCAACCAAGGAGACTTCAGTCTTCTGGGACACTTGTAGCACAGCAACCACGAGAGTCAGGAACTGCAGGAGAGATAGCGGCACCCAACAGAAAGTTCTCACCGCTTGCAATACAAATGAAAGTCATAGGGGAGGTCAGGCCAGGTTCAGACAGGCCAGGACTTAAGCACACACATAGGACAAGGAGGCCTGACAACTCACCAGGTGTGGAAATCCTGAAGTGCCTCCCGAACACCTGGAGTTTACCCTGGATGTTACCTTGCAACAACATCAGTAAAAGGGACAGAAACAACTTCCAGTGTGTGAGTGTCAGTTCTTACAGCCTCTGATCCTGCCCAACACATAGACTGTGTCAGCATCCAACTTGCAGAGCCACCTCCCTGTGCAAAATTCCTATTCTAATCTTTGCCCCGAGACCCCGCTCCACCCACTAGGAGCGTTATCATCTAGCTGCAGTATCACCATCCCCGGAGATCTGAAAGCAGCGCCGGTATCCTTACCGGGTATTACCGGGTGAAGCACTGGTGGCGTCATGAGACTTTATTTTATTTTTCCCCTTTTTGCCATTTTTCAGCCACCACCAGGGCCATGGGCTCAGGCAAGCCACCCATGACATACCCCATTGCAACTGCCCAGGACTGGCTCCCCCAAGGGCCCTGGGGTGGGTCAGCTTCTGGCGTCTTGAACAGGATCCCGTGCCTGATATTACCGAGTACTGTGTGCCGTGTATAGACTGTGATTGTGAACTGTTGAACATCGGGCCGCCATTACTGCGCCACAGAGTGGAAAGAAAGGGGGCGCAACAGCCGAAAGGGCACAAAGACAAGCCCCGCACCGTGCTCTGACGAAAACTGCCGAAGTGCAGCGACCTGTTCTAGAAATAATCAAGTGCTTAACTTCGCACCTGCGGAGCCACTGCTTGCTTTTTTTTTTTAAGAGACTGGCTACAGTTAACTAGAGGGGAGGGAGAATGGATGCACAGTGGGAAAACGATGCAGCCGAGCCCACCGCCGGGAACTCAGCCGGGACTTCAGCCGGCGGAGCAGCCACAGCACCTGGAGCTGTGGCACAGATCATGCCGATCTCTCTGATGTATGTCCCGGAAGCTAAGTGGTTACCACAGTATGATGGCCGACCAGGTACCCTGGCTGGGTTCAAGAGAAATATATGCAGTGTACTTGATATGTATGCAATGACTGGCAAGCAGAGGGCGTTTGTTGTGATTGGGACAATTAACAGGTACAGCAGAGCTCGAAATTGAAACCTGGTCAGAAGCAGATCAGGAATCGGTAACAACAATCTTTGACAAACTGACAGCTGCTTTTGAGAACCGCACCGAGGCTGAGCTAAGAATAAGGTTTTACCACTGTAAACAGAGGCTGCAGGACAGTATTAGAGACTACACCTTACGCCTCCAAGAGGTACAGGTAGACCTGGCCAGTGTGCGGGATGAAAATAAAATGATGATTGAACAGTTTATTCAAGGGTTACGGTCACCAGATGACCGCAGACAAGTGTGTTGGTGGGCCCTAGAACACCCAGATGTAGACTTTGCTGTCCTGAAAGAACGGGCCATTAAAGCACTGCAACCCTTGGAAACTTCAAATCCTGCACCTCAGCAGTGGCACGCCAGTTCCCCCCCTCAGAAAGTGATGCTTCCCTCCTCACCTTCTGCTGAGACACATATGCAGGCTGTGACCCCTGGTGACTCTGATAGCCTACACTCTGAGGTGCGCCAGTTAAGTAAGGACATGGCCATAGTGTTAAAGGCAACACAGCTCAAGCCAGACACAAAGCTGTCAGAGAAGATCCAGCTCGCCGACAGCCCCGAGGACGTCCCGTGGATGAGAGGAAGGAAGACCATGTCGCTCTGTGGGAGGACCACCGACCGCTACAGCTCAACCGGACAACCCATTGTCGCCGTTGCAATAAGATGAGCCACTTTGTTATTCAGTGTACTTTAAAGGGAACCAACCACCAAAAATCCCTATCTAATGTATAAATATCTGTCCCTGGAGCCTTAAATTACTATTCTAATTATTCCTGACTGACTAAATCTACCTACCTACACGCACAATAAATCACTTTTTATACTTACCAAATCCTTGTTGGATGGGCGTTCCTCCAGGCTCTTTGTCAGCGCGGGCGGGTCTCCTCTCCGCGCTCACACCCGCCTCACTGCTGTCCATCTTCTTCCAGGTTTCAAATTACCCTACCATCGCGTCCTCGCAATGAGTGGGTCACGTGCTGCAGGCCCCGCGTCACTTCCGCCCGCCATTGTTAATCTTGTGTCCTCATTTCGATCTTTGTTTTGATTTTGACCAGGTTTCTGGTTTATCACTGTGTAAGGTATGCAATGTATGATATCACTGTGGTGGATTTTTTTGTGCAGTGCTTGGTGACTTCATTTAAGCTAACTTTAAGGCACTATTAATGGGCATGTATTATATATTTTTCACATATAGCACTGAAACATTTATCAGCATTGAAGGATAACTAGCAGGTGCATGTCATAGTAAGGCTATGATAAGGTAACCATTATCCAATGAACATTACATATGCATAGTGGGTCTTTTATAATCAATTTGAGTTTCAAATGATATTTCATTTTATTAGGTGGATACAGTATATCATATCCAAAACAGTTCTCCTTTGCTGATATTGAACACCATTACCAGAGGGAGCAGGTATTTGGCCCCTTTATTCAAAATTTTTTTTTGAACTATGAGACAACAGATATCCATTTTTTCTGTAATAGATATTTAATTGCTAAGTTATCAGGTATATTTGCAGTTATTAAATAAAGCAAGTTAGAACTTAGTCATATTCTTCAGTTACATTGTAAAAAATTCTTTGTGGAGTGTCTCTTTAAGACATTTTGATTAAAACATTTTTTTGTTAAAAAAATGTTTTTTCTGTTAACCCCATGCAAGATTATAGCCTATGGTAGAGATACATAACAGATGAGAGATTTTTTTGTAAAAACTTTTTTACATATTTTCTCTGACCTCTCTATTGTTTTGATACCATCTGGAAAGATTTATTTCTTGTATATTATGCTTGGATATAATTTTTTTGGGTAGGCCAACCTTTTATGTTTTTGGGAGTTTACAGTAATGGAAGTTTGCATAATTGCTTGTTACTAACTTGTATCTTGTTCTGTATTCTTTTTTTCTGTTTAAGTTGACAAAACTGAAGAAGACCGCGTGGTCGAAACGTTTTACTGAATTTGTTGAACACAACCTCGCTCCCATAATAAAAGTGCGACCAATTTTGCAAAAGTAAAGACTTGTGTACTAATTTGGCGTGCCAGATTTATAATTTAAATTGTTATACTAATTTACTCTGTGCACCCTATGCAAAAAGAGTCCGTGAGTCATCCTTCTTTATATGAAATAATGCAGTTAGGGTTAGACCTTTTACTAGCTGCCTCGGCTCCGGTATGCCGGTGGTGACCTGGGTCTCCAGCTGGCTCCAACCAGTCCTGGAGTAACCCCTCCAAGTCTGGGTCACCCCTCTCCTAAGAGGTGCCCTCCTGTTACAGCCGCAGGGTCCCCTGCATCTGCCTTCCCCGCTGTCTCACACTGTCTGCCTGACACTATTGTCACTCCCTGTCTCCCGCTCTCTAGGCTCCATCCACCTACTAAATATACGGTCCCCTGTATTAAAGTGTACTACTGTTTGGATGCAGGGTGCAGACTCTGTAGGGTACTCCATATCCACGGCTACGGAAGCACTACACCTTCTGTTTGGGGTGCAGTACCTCCCTGTGGCGTGTGGGTCCCTTGTAGCATTCAAAATCCTATTAAGACTTATGAATTGCCTCCCCTCCCACTTCATTAAGTATTAATGTCCCCCATCTTGTTATATATGTCACCATCCTGATATATGATACGCATCCTGATATACTGTATATGATCCTCCTCCTAGTATATATGGCCCTCATCCTGGTATGTATGGTCCCCATCCTGGTATATATGGTCCCTTATCCTGGTGTATATGTACTCATCCTGATACAGTATGTATGTCCCCATCCTGGTATATATTTCACTCATCCTGGTATATATGTCCCAATTATGGCATAAATGGTCCCCATCCTGGTATATATGCCCATATCCTGGTATATATGTCCTCCTCCTGCTATATTTTGCTTTCAATTTCTCCAATTACCAGCCCAGTGAGGAGAAAGATAGAAAAAAATAGAGGGAGAGAGAGAGAGGGAGAGGGGTAGAGAGAGAGGGAGAGGGTGGAAAGAGAGAGACAGGTGGAGAGAGAGAGAGAGGGGTGCAGAGAGAGAGGGGAGAGAGGGGGTGGAAGACAGAGAGAGGGGGGAGACGGGAGAGGTGGAGAAGAGAGACAGGTGGAGCGAGAGAGAGGGGTGGAGAGAGAGGAGAGAGAGGGGGTGAGAGACAGAGAGAGGGGGTGGAGAGATAGAGAGAGGGGGAGGAGAGAGAGGAAGCGTGGAGAGAGAGGGATCGAGACAGAGAGAGAAAGGTAGGTGGAGAGACAGAGAGAGAAGGGGAGGAGAGAGAGGAAGAAGTAGGAGGAGGAGAGAGAAAGAGGGTCTAGAGAAATAGAGGGAGAGAGATGGAGAGAGAGAGACACTTGAAAATGATTTCTGGTAGCCAGATATCATTTCAGCATATTTAAGTATCCATGTGTTTTTTATGGAAAACACACCAATTGTGCACCATGTGAACACCCATGTGTATCTGCAGCGTTGTTTTAAAGATTAGAATGGGGGCTATGGAGAATAAATGCTAAAAAAATGCTTCAATAATTGACATGCATCAAAATCTGCACCAAATATGCAAGGAAAAAAAAACACAATGTGGACATGGCCCTTCTCACTCTCATAGACTTAGCTGGCTTCAGAATAGACATACAAATTTTAATGCAGATTTCTGAAAAAACACAGCAAAAACGCACCATGGGCACAAAGCCTGAGCCGACATAATAGAAGCCACAGCATCAAGAAACACAATGTATCTTTTCCTATATATTTTGTTTATTTTTCCTATATATATTTATTTAATTTTTTGACATATATTGCACTGCTTTGCAGTTTATGTACCTACTAGCTGTAGAGCTCGGCATAGCCCGTGCATAGTTACCACACTATATACAGGTGCATCTCAACAAATTAGACTATCATCAAAATTATTATTATTTCAGTAATTCAATACATAAGTGAAAAACATATATTATATAGATTCATTACAGAGTGATCTATTTCAAATGTTTTTCAGTTAATGTTGATGATTATGGCACTCTGGATCCTGCCCAGTCCCTCAGTGTCCCCAATGATTTAAGCACACCTTGGACTCCTTCCTTCTCTCACCACGGTCTACAGCCTGGGACTCGCACAAGCCTCAAGGTAGCACAGGCTGCCGGGTCTGTGTCCTCTCAGTCCTGTATGATGGTGTTCTTGCCTCTCCTTCTGACTGAACTTGACTCTCTGGTGTCTCTTGGCTGACTGAACCCCCTGAACTTGGTTTTGTGTCCTTTCGTTACCTCCCCTAACCAGGTCCTGTCCTAACTTATCCCCCTCCACTTGTCTCCTCACGACATCCCATTGCTGGACATAGAGTCCCTAATCTTGGGATCGGAGTGTGTTGGGTGTGTGTTTTGGGGTGACTGACTTACCAATCCCAGCTGCTGCGCCATCTAGTCGCGACCGGACCGCAGGGGCATCACAACGCCATCCGTGGGTTTCGGCAATGAGAGATGGATGGCCGATGCTGCAGGACAGATCCGCTGGGGCTTTTGGTATTGTAGCTGAGATGGTGTGGCTCTCCATGGGTAGAGTGGAGGACCCAGGGCAGTTATATAGTCTTTCTTTGTTGTTGGGGCAGCAAGGCGGTAATTAACTTGGAGGACACAGCTGGGTGCAGTCTTTACATTTTTACCCACTGTTTCGACAACTATCCAGGTGCTCCCAGCAACCAGTCGGGGTGCTGCGCCCTCCGGGTCAGAGACTCCAGCCAACTCTCAGACAACTTGGGGAACAGTCGACCAGGACCCCCCTCTGGTGTTCCTTCCCGGGTCATCTCTCTGCACTGGCTCGCACCCTCTTACCCCACGGTCCTAACGAGCGACATCTTCATAGTCCCCTCGACCCTTCATGACCACCTTTTCGGAGAATAAATGTTGATTCGGGTTGTTGCACTTGACGTCGCCACAACCCCTGGTTTCTGTAACTGACTCTCTTTCTCTGTTGCTCCTCTACTCAGGGTACGTTCCCCCCTTCTGTGGCCCAGTCCTTCCACCCGACTCTAGTCACTGTCGGCCTGGATGCGGGCACCACGGGTGGATTCCTCACTTCCCGTGCCCCTGGGACCACTTCTGTCTCTCTGTCTCTCTTCTCCACCTGCATCCCCTACCTGTCTCTCCTCCAGGATGGGATGGGGCCCTCCCTGAACAGGGTCCGCCCGAATCCCCGACCTGGAGTGTGTAGTGTTGGATGCGGGTGTGTGGATCTTGATCACAGTCCCCTCCTTACCCGAGAGTGGGGTACCACACCTTTGGCTGAGGTGCAATATCTCTGTGGCGACTGGACCCGCAGGGGCACCACATATATGTGTGCTGTGTGTGATTCTATCATTATATAAATATATCAGGCAGTGCACCATTACTGATAATAGGGGGAGCCCTTAGCTTTGCTCTGCAGAGTTATAGAGAAAAATTCCCATGGAGCCTGAAGACTTGGCAATCTCTATTTTAGCCCCTTTTTACCTGATACCAGGCCGTAAGTCATTGACTAGTTTGCTCAGTTTTAGCTTGTAGTTGTCCTACATTTTTAATAACTTAAATTTTTATTTTTGCTATTCTTCTTTGTAAAATATTACATATATTGTAACAGACGCTATACACTTACAGAAATAATATTTATTTGTATAGTATCATTAGAAGCCGAAATGAACGTCTTGTCTGTTAATATAAAGCAGTAATATGATTTCAAAGTTCTCCAAAAATTTACTCTAAGGGGTTGTGCCACAAACAATTGTACATTTTAATTAATTGATCTTAGAATAAAAATAAGTTCCACAATTTGATGTGTTAAAAAAATTTTTCCTGTCCCGAGATATTCTTAGAAATGTGCCCTTGTGTAATGGATTTGTCCGACCATGCAAGAACAGATCTGATATACCACAGCTCCTGGGCAGGGTAGTAAGTAAAAGAGTATACAGATATTACAGCCGGGGCTCACAGAATATAAGAGTATACAGACATTACAGCCGGGGATCACAGAATATAAGAGTATACAGACATTACAGCCGGGGCTCACAGAATATAAGAGTATACAGACATTACAGCCGGGGATCACAGAATATAAGAGTATACAGACATTACAGCCGGGGCTCACAGAATATAAGAGTATACAGACATTACAGCCGGGGATCACAGAATATAAGAGTATACAGACATTAAAGTCGGGATCACAGAATATAAGAGTATACAGACATTACAGCCGGGGATCACAGAATATAAGAGTATACAGACATTACAGCCGGGGCTCACAGAATATAAGAGTATACAGACATTACAGCCGGGGATCACAGAATATAAGAGTATACAGACATTACAGCCGGGGCTCACAGAATATAAGAGTATACAGACATTACAGCCGGGGATCACAGAATATAAGAGTATACAGACATTACAGTCGGGGATCACAGAATATAAGAGTATACAGACATTACAGCCGGGGATCACAGAATATAAGAGTATACAGACATTACAGCCAGGGATCACAGAATATAAGAGTATACAGACATTACAGTCGGGGATCACAGAATATAAGAGTATACAGACATTACAGCCGGGAATCACAGAATATAAGAGTATAGAGACATTACAGCCAGGGATCACAGAATATAAGAGTATACAGACATTACACCCGGGATCACAAAATATAAGAGTATACAGACATTACAGCCGGGATCACAGAATATAAGAGTATACAGGCATTACAGTCGGGGCTCACAGAATATAAGAGTATACAGACATTACAGCCGGGGATCACAGAATATAAGAGTATACAGACATTACAGCTGGGATCACACAATATAAGAGTATACAGACATTACAGCCGGGGATCACAGAATATAAGAGCATACAGACATTACAGCCAGGGATCACAGAATATAAGAGTATACAGACATTACAGCTGGGATCACACAATATAAGAGTATACAGACATTACAGCCGAGGATCACAGAATATAAGAGCATACAGACATTATGTTTTACAAACATCCCAATGATCACACAAAATATAAATTTCACATTTCCCTTTAAAAATACTGATTTATTTTAAGTCATTTCCATACATTTATAAAGAGGTGGCATCCTTTGGTTTCGGGCGATGATCTTGGCAAACCATCGCTTCACCGATGCACGTTCCGTTATGTACACTTAGGGTTTACCAATAGCATTGGGGCTAAATCTTGTTAAAGAATGATTGAAATATTCACAAATATTCCCTGTTATCTACATGGCATCATTCCTACTCCTCCCCTCCGTTCTACACCCTCTCACCTGGTTATACAGAACATGTAATAGGATTGTGCCACATTGGATATTATTCAATCTCTTCTATAACCCCTCTCCCCATATACAACCCCCATATCAAGCCGGAGACACTTGGGCTTTTCTTGAACTGCCGCTGCTTGTGTTAGTGGACACAGGTGGCTCGGTTGCCCATGGGTTTCTTCCGCAGCATAGAAAAGGTATCACACATTCCTGGAACTACAAGGACAAAAAAACACATTTAGTCTGGATAATAGCGACGTCCACCCAGAGTAGTTGTAATTTAAACTTTTCATGTTTAGTTAAAGGGAACCAACCACCCCAAATGACCCCCCCGGACTGTTAATATGTGTCCCTACACCCAGCACACACATTTGGGGCAATCGTTTTTGCTAAAAAAACTGTTTAGTAGAAGCTAAGATATAGCTTTATGAAGTTTAATAAATTCAGCCGACTGGGTGTTACCTAGCTTTGTCCTCGTGCCTGTCAGCCTCCTCTTCCCCCCTCCCTTCAGTGAAGCCCTTCTGTGCAAGCCGAAAATGCCCGTCATGAAAGGGGCGGGGCTAAATCACGGCATGCAGGAGCCCCGCCCCCTTTCATTTTCGGCTTGCACAGAAGGGCTTCACTGAAGGGAGGGGGGAAGAGGAGGCTGACAGGCACGGAGGACAAAGCTAGGTAACACCCAGTCGGCTGAATTTATTAAACTTAATAAAGCTATATCTTAGCTTCTACTAAACAGTTTTTTTAGCAAAATCGATTGCCCCAAATGTGTGTGCTGGGTGTAGGGACACATATTAACAGTCCGGGGGGGTCATTTGGGGTGGTTGGTTCCCTTTAATATTTGCATACTCTGTAAAAACTAATGCCCTTTATTATGACTATACAGTGTGTTATCAGGCTGATACTCCTAGAAATGTAGAGATAACTTGACAACTAGGTGTTGAGATATGACGAAAGTTTCAACCAAGAGTGGGAATGTTTAAATACGGAAACAAACTGAGGCAGAACAGATCAAGGAAAGATGGAAAGAATACATGGAGCATATATGATGGCACTTTTTACCATTTATCTTTTGTGCCTCCCCTATTTCTCCATAGACTGTAAACTTGTGAGCAGGGACCTCACTCCTCACAGCATCTGAATGTTTATTTTTCTCTTTTATTGTCTCACATTATCTGTATTGTATTGTATTATACTATCATATAGTATGGTATTGTATCCCCTCTTAACTGTAAAGTGCTGCGGAATATGTTGGCGCTATATAAATAACATTATTATTATGTTTCAGTTATTCGAGTCAGTGATACGGGAAGGAAGAGAGACTGGGAATGAAAGTGAACTGAACATTTTGAAGGACAAAGTCATTACTGAGACAAAGCTTCTGTCAAAAAATGAATGACCTGAATGTGAAAATATTCCAATACACTGTGTGCAGAATTATTAGGCAAATGTGTATTTTGATCACATGATACTTTTTATACATGTTGTCCTACTCCAAGCTGTATAGACTTGAGAGCCAACTACCAATTAAGCAAATCAGGTGATGTGCATCTCTGTAATGAGGAGGGGTGTGATGTAATGACATCAACACCCTATACAAGGTATGCTTATGTGGCGCCCTGCTCACGCAGGTAGAAACAGCCCTTCCCTACTGCACAGCTGGGTTTCCACAGCAGGTACCTACTACATGCAACACCTTCCACCCCGACACAGTAGGGGGAGCTACACTCACTGACTTTAGGTGAGATCCCCTATAAATACTGCTGCTGGGGGAGGAGTTATTTAGAGTGTGCAGACGCTAGGAGAGCTGCGAAGACGTCCTGGTGATCGGTTAGGCCCGAACCAGTGACCTGGAGTGGCCTTTCTACGTTGAGCCAAGCCTAGGAGTGGACACAGAAGGCAAGGAGCAGAGCCAAGGGAGCGAGGAACCAGTGGAGGTTCGCCCAAGAAGTACCGGACTTCGGGGGTCTGCACCTGCAGGATTACTCCAAGACTGCAGAAAACCCCATCACACCGTGGAGATTTCAGTCACCCGGTCCCCCTGTGTATCCAGAAAGAGGGAGCCAGACACCGTAGTGTGGAGTAGCACCGCAGTGACCAGAGATGGTAACCCGTGGACCGCGCAGGAGGAGAGCATAAGGACCAGAGAAAGTGAGGAGGCCAGTAGTGTTGCATACAGACAGGGCTTCAGCGACAGCAGGGAACCTGAGGAGGCCTTATACCCACTTGCTGTGGAGACTCACTGTGCACCTGGTCACCCGACAGTGCTCTGGACATCTTTACCTGTGAATACCATCAGTAAAAGGTAAAAGAGACTTTCTTCTGAGTGTGTGCGTTATTCCTGTCCGTCCCCAGCCTCCCTATAGACTGCTGTACTGCTTCTTACCCTGGCCACAAGTCCCACTCCAAGCTGCCCCTGTACTCTACACTGCCCCGGAGGCCCAGCTCCACCTGTAGGGAGCTTCACTACCCTTGCCGCAATACCATCGCCCTCCGGAGGACTGTGGCAGCTCTGGTGACCCATCACCAGGTACTACAGGTGGCGTCATGTGACAACAACAAACTCTTATCCCCTGTAAATAACCCCTTATTGATGTGTCACCCTGGCCACGGGCTCAGGTGCTGCCACCCGTGACATCCCCGTGAAATACCCAGCGAGCCTGATACCCGAGTACCCCAGGGCCTGGGGCTCGACATATAATTATTAGGCAAATGCCTTTCCTTAGGCAAAATGGGTCAGAAGAGAGATTTGACGGGCTCTGAAAAGTCCAAAATTGTGAGATGTCTTGCAGAGGGATGCAGCAGACTTGAAGTTGCCAAACTTTTGAATCGTAATCACCGAACAATCAAGCGTTTCATGGCAAATAGCCAACAGTGTCGCAAGAAGCGTGTTGGGCAAAAAAGGTGCAAAATAACTGCCCATGAATTGAGGAAAATCAAGCGTGAAGCTGCCAAGATGCCATTTGCCACCAGTTTTGCTATATTTCAGAGATGCAACGTTACTGGAGTATCAAAAAGCACAGGTTGTGCTATACTCAGGGACATGGCCAAGGTAAAGAAGGCTGAAAAACGACCACCTTTGAACAAGAAACATAAGATAAAATGTCAAGACTGGGCCAAGTTACATCTTAAGACTAATTTTTCAAAGGTTTTATGGACTGATGAAATGAGAGTGACTCTTGATGGGCCAGATGGATGGGCCAGAGGCTGGATCAGTAAAGGTCAGAGAGCTCCACTCCGACTCAGACGCCAGCAAGGTGGAGGTGGGGTACTGGTATGGGCTGGTATCATCAAAGATGAACCTGTGGGACCTTTTCAGGGTTGAGGATGGAGTGAAGCTCAACTCCCGGACCTATTGCCAGTTTCTGGAAGACAACTTCTTCAAGCAGTGGTACAGGAAGAAGTCGGCATCGTTCAAGAAAAACATGATTTTCATGCAGGATAATGCTCCATCACATGCATCCAACTACTCCACAGCGGGCTGGTCAGTAAAGGTCTAAAAGAAGAAAAAATAATGACATGGCCCCCTTGTTCACTGAACTGAACCCCAGAGAGAACCTGTGGTCCTCCTAAAATGTGAGATCTACAGGGAGGGAAAACAGTACACCTCTCTGAACAGTGTCTGGAGGCTGTGTGGCTGCTGCACACAATGTTGATCGTAAACAGATCAAGCAACTGACAGACTCTATGGATGGAAGCTGTTGAGTGTCATCATAAAGAAAGGTGCTATGTTGGTCACTAATTGTTTTGGGTTTTGTTTTTGCATGTCAGAAATGTTTTTTCTAAATTTTGTGCAGTTATATTGGTTTACCTGGTGAAATGAACAAGAGAGATGGAAATATACTTGTTTTTTGTTAAGTTGCCTAATAATTCTGCACAGTAATAGTCTACCTGCACAAACAGATATCCTCCTAAGATAGCCAAATCTAAAAAAAAAACACTCCATCTTCCAAAAATATTAAGCTTTGATATCTATGAGTCTTTTGGGTTGATTGAGAACATAGTTGTTGATCAATAATAAAAATAATCCTCTACAATACAACTTGCCTAATAATTCTGCACACGGTATAGAGATAATAAGGTATTTTTAAGTATCAGTTGATGTCCTCACATGCCTGTGTCAACAGATATGGCCTACTGGTAAATGGCCCAAAGACTGGACAAGATTAGTGTTTATTCTTATTCTGAAGAAGGCACATGCACCTGACTGTGGGAATTATCAAACTATTGTGCTCATGCCAGCAAAATACTGCTGAAGATCCTTCCAAGGCGACCACAACCTTACTTTGACATATAGCTGTCAGAGGAACAAGCAGGATTCAGAAAAGGCAGAGGAACAAGAGGTGTAATTGCTAATATGAGATTGATAATGGGAAAGGACAAAGAATATAACAAGGACCTCTATTTTTGTTTCTTCAAGCTACAGCAAAGTTTTTAACTGTGTTGACCACCATAAACTTTGTATTGCCATGAAGGACATTGGTTTGCCAAGGCATCTGAGCAGCCTCATCAGGAAACTTTACATGGACCAAAAAGAAACAGTCCGAACAGTGTAGAGCGAGGCTCAGGTAAGGCTGCTTCCTGTCACCATTTCTCTTCAATTTACATGCAGAAGGTCTTTTCAGGAAGGATGGACTTGCTAAATAAGAAGAAAGAATCAGAATTGCAGGACAAATTGTCAACAATCTAAAATATGCAGATCATACAACAATGACAGCAATAAGCGTAGATGCAATGAAGGACTTTTAAAGGACTTCAACCTACTCAGATCAATGATCACTCAAGATACAGCGATGATTCTGGAAATCAATAGGAGAATAACTATGGGCAGATCAGCAATGAAGTCACTGGACAAGGTCTTTAAATCTAGGAACATTTTACAGATGACGAAGACACTGCTCGTACATAGTCTGATCTTTTCTGTAGTAACATATGGATGTGAAACATGGACGATAAAAGAACAAGACAGAAGAAGAATCAACGCCTTTGAAACGTGGGGCTAGAGAACAAAGTTATCAATACCACGGATAGCAAGAAGAACAAGAACAGAGTCAGACATGTCACTTGAAGCAAGGATCATTAAGCTATGACTTGTCTACTTTGGACACGTTATGTGAACACAGCAATCACTAGAGGACATGATGGTCAGAAGAATAGCAGGAACAAGGTGAAGAGGAAGCAACCTGATTGCTTGATACAATCAAAAAAACAGCGGAATACACCCTGGTGGACCTATCTAGCCTTGAAGGACACTGGTGGATCTATCTAGGCTGCAGCAGTTCGATCCTCCTCCAGAGCGATCATCCATCAAGTCGCTATGGCTCCAGATCGAGCTGAAGGCCGTAAAAAGAAAAAAAAGATGTTGCTCTAGCTCTTGTCAGCTAGCTGTGTTATGTCCAGACAGTGTGAATTTGTCAGTACTGAGTGCACACAGTTACATGATGTAAGGATCCAGCTCTCCGACATGGCGAATTGTAACACCAAATGGACAATTTATTTCTACATTTCCAGGAGGAGCAACAGAGGTACAATACAGAGTTATTCGCCAAGATTCTGCTAACTGTTATCTATGTCAGACATGATCCAGCCCAGATAGGAACGTTGGCAATAAACAAATCCTGATAGGGATTCTTACCTGCTTATTCATAAATATGTATATAATTGGATTATATACCGTGCTGGTTTTGGTCAGGTACATAGGCACAGTGGCTATTATTGGGTCAATATACATGCCAGGGTTTGCCACAACCATCATGGCAAAAGCTGCATAAGGAAGCCAGCAGATGAGAAATGCCATGATCATCACTAGGACCATGCGGGAGACTTGGACCTCGGCTTTGTTGGTGGTTCCTCCTTCTGCTACTCCTAGTTTGGCCACCTATAAAGAAACACAATATTTTTTACTGTTAATAAAATACATTGTAAATCTCATATATGCTGCAGTGTATGCCACCAGTAATGATTCCAGAGGAGTTACATAAAGGGGCACTGATGGCATCCTTCATGCTTGAACTTGGGTTCTGTTTTTTTTAACAGTGCCTCTGTGGGTTGAGTCTGGTATTGCAACTGAGCCGCATTCAAGTGAAGAACTGAATGAAACTGTTTTATTCATCTCTCTTTATGAAGATGAAGAAATTATGTCATATTGTCTAACAAGTGTTTTCAGGGAATAGGTTTCTTCTGGTTAAAAATTTCCTCTAAGATAAAAGAAATAAAATATTGCTGCCTCTTATCATTCATTGCTGAATTGGTGGTTTACAGTCTGCAGCAGTGATATGATGACTATGGTGCTCATGACCGCTGCAGACAATCAGATTGTGCCATCTACATTGGCAAAGTCACTGAGCCCAGTGATCAGCTGCAGCGGTCTCATACATTATAGTCATGACCCTACCGCTGCAACCTGTAAACAAAGCCCAGGGCAGCAGAGGATAAGTAACAGCAGTTTTTAAAATATATTTTATCCTAATGCAAGCTGAAAGGCTGAATAAAGTTATTCCCAAAAACCTTCAAAAGACAGTTATTTAGGGTTTTTCACTGATTTAACTCATATCCATTATAGGCTGCAAGGATGTCGACTTGTCTGAGGCTTTTTTTTGCAGACAGAGTGGTCTGTACCAAGACATGGAAACATATTCCATCTGGAACCAAAACATTGGTCAACCTCGTCAATGCAAGTCTATGATTCCATGGAACAATGGGACAACACTCGGAGGCCATCTATGTGTTGTCAAGTTCTGATTTTTGTTTGAGTCCTGTGAGCCATGCCCCCAGAGAATCCTGTGAGCCATGCTACTGGGAGTCCTGTGAGCCATGCCCCCAGAGAATTCGTGAGCCATGCCCCCAGAGAATCCTGTGAGCCATGCCCCCAGAGAATCCTGTGAGCCATGCCCCAGAGAATCCTGTGAGCCATGCGCCCAGAGAATGCTGTGAGCCATATCCCAAGAAAATCCTGTGAGCCATGCTCCAAGAAAGTCCTGTGGGCCATGCCCCCAGAGAATCCTGTGAGCCATGCCCCCAGAGAATCCTGTGAGCCATGCCCCCAGAGAATCCTGTGAGTCATGCCCCCAGAGAATCCTGTGAGCCATGCCCCAGAGAATCCTATGAGCCATGCCCCCAGAGAATCCTGTGAGCTATGCCTCCAGAGAATCCTGTGAGCCATGCCCCCAGGTAGTCCTGTGAGCCATGTCCCCAGAGAATCCTGTGAGCCACGCCCCCAGGGAGTCCTGTGAGCCACACCCTCTTTATAAAGATCATAACAATAATATCTCAGGAACGGTATAATGGATTTTAAAAAGTAAAAAAATACTCAGGGGAGCAGCAGGAATAAAATAAGAGCAATATCTGACCCTTTTTGACCCGGTGAGAGGTCCTCCTGTTTTTTGGGGTTAATGACTATATCTGCTGTATGTTGCTGATTTAATAATGGTTCTTAAATGATTTTACATTTTATATTGAATGACTAGAAAAGCTACAAAATTCCTTATTTCGCTTTTATTGGGGAACTACAGTATCCAGGATGGAGGCCATTCCAAATATCAAAAAGAAGCAGCCCAAAAATCACATTTTTGGAGAAAAAAATGATAAAAACATTAAAATATGATAACAGAAGCCTTGATATCTAAAATATACATTTTCGGTAACAGGCATAAAATATTACTAAAGGAAATGGAATGACTGTATGCATATTGAATGTATTACTTTCCACACCATATAACAGTTACATATTTTAGTTCCAGCAACAATTAATGGTCTTAGAGTAATTACCTCCTCGCAGTTGTCATTAGTTCACATAGAGTTTCCTCCAGTAAAACCGGATGATTGGGTTAGATTAGAAGAATTTTAGGTTCAGAATTATGTTTTACCTCGGGGAACATTTAAATAGAAGCCATTTTAACAAGGGTAACCCTGATAGCGTACCCCTGGCACTAGATAAGTGCTTCCATAATGCCGGCATGTTTTAAATCAGCCGCCGTTCATTTACATTTCTGAAGGAGACATGGATTAATGGGCCTTTTATGGGAAAACGGGATAAATGTTTGGCTGTGAGATTTGGAATCATTGCAATATAAAAACATAAGGATGGTAGTTAAAATGGTGCATTGACAATTTAAAGTCATTTATTAAGGAAACATGTTGTTGAAAATAATGAGCATTATTCGCTCCTTCATCTTAATGTTGTTTGTATTGCACCCATAGCAGTAATTACAGACATAAAACACAACTTTGCAAAACTTTAATGTGTTTCACAGCTGCAGTGAGACTGAGGTAGATGAAATATTGCTGCGCACGAAATCAGGATTACTGGCTTAGGGTGCTGTAGGAGTAGGAAGAAATCCATGAGCTGGTATTACCTTCTATTATGCATATACATATACACGGCGGCGTGCCAGGGGTGGACATACCATTGGTCCAACCTGTGTAGTCGTACAGGGGCGGGACATAGAGTTGGTGAAACCTAAGCAGTCGCAGCGGGGTGGACATACCATTGGTGCAACCTGTGTAGTTGTACAGGGGCGGGACATAGAATTGGTGCAACCTAAGCAGTTGCAGCGGGGTGGACATACCATTGGTGCAACCTGTGTAGTCGTACAGGGGCGGGACATAGAATTGGTGCAACCTAAGCAGTTGCAGCGGGGTGGACATACCTTTGGTGCAACCTGTGTAGTCGTACAGGGGCGGGACATAGAATTGGTGCAACCTAAGCAGTCGCAGCGGGGTGGACATACCATTGGTGCAACCTGCGTAGTCGTACAGGGGCGGGACATAGAATTGGTGCAATCTAAGCAATCGCAGCGGGGTGGACATACCATTGGTGCAACCTGTGTAGTTGTACAGGGGCGGGGCATAGAATTGGTGCAACCTAAGCAGTCGCAACGGGGTGGACATACCATTGGTGCAACCTGTGTAGTTGTACAGGGGCGGGGCATAGAATTGGTGCAACCTAAGCAGTCGCAACGGGGTGGACATACCATTGGTGCAACCTGTGTAGTCGTACAGGGGTGGGACATAGAATTGGTGCAACCTAAGCAGTCGCAACGGGGTGGACATACCATTGGTGCAACCTGTGTAGTCGTACAGGGACGGAACATAGAATTGGTGCAACCTGAGCCGTCGCAGCGGGGTGGACTTTGCACAGGTGCAGTTGCACAGGGGCCCAATAGGTAAGGGACCCATTTCAACCTCCAAAGTAGGTGAAATTGTGCATTATGGTGAGCTATTGGACTGAAAAGGAGCCCTCTTCTGTCTGGGTCCGCCAGTGCAAATGTTTTAGGCTGGTGTGGGAAGAATACTGCCATGTAAGACTGCTTTTAAAAATAGAAATATTAATAGTTTATTTTCCACCAACTAATAAAATGCAAAGTGAAAGAACAAAAGAAATCTAAGTCACATCAATATTTGGTGGCTGCCCTTTAAATTCGAAACAGCATCAGGTATTCTATACACTTGCCAAAGTTAGGGATTTTGTAGGATTATAGTCAATGGTTTGAGTAACCAGTTATACCAAACAGGTGATAATGAACATCATTTTCATCATTAGTAGGTTGAAACAGTTATTAACAGAAACAGCTGTGTAGGAGGCTTACAACTGGGTGAATAACAGCCAAGTACTGCCAACAAAGGTGAGGTTGTGGAAGACAGATTCATGTCACTGGTAATACACCACGCTAAGACGGAACAAAGGAGCAATATATAAGGTAATTTTACTGCATGAGCAAAGTCCCTATAATTTAAACATTTTAAATAGCTAAACCCAACTAATATTACAAATTCTTTCTCCAAATTCAACTATAAAATACTTCTTTTATTGACTACTGCAGTTTCACAATAGAGAGAGGTTTCATTAACTGCATGGGCGTAGCCAGCATGGGACAGGGGGGGGGGGGCAGCTGCCCCCCCCAAGAGGAAGGGGTGAGCGGCACTGAGCACACGCCGCACGCACCTATTATAATGTCTGAGGCTGAGCTGAGGCAGGCCACCGCTACCACCTCCACCTGTGTGTGTGTAACGAATGCGATAACAGTTACCTCAGTGCAGTAATCATGGGGCAGCAGCCCGCAGAGGCGCAGGGCGGATCTCGCCCTCAGACAGTGTCTGCTGACTGCCGACACTGCAGATCAGCTCGGCGGGCAGGGGACTCAAGTGATGTTATGACATCACAACTGAGCGCGCTGTGCTGAGTCCCTGCGGTGCAGAGCGGCAAACAAGCTGGGGACACTGCCGGTGCTGGAGGCTGGAGCTAAGATAGAAGAGAGGACATTAACAGTTAAAAAAAGATGTAAGTATAAACAAAAGTGATCTGGAAGATAATGTGTGTGTGTGTATGTGGGGGTGGGGGGGTCGGGAGCCCCATGGTAGGGCTGTATATGGGAGCCTTATGTGAGGGCTGCGCTGTATATGAGATGACATGTACTCCCATGTCATATACAGCCCTGCCCCCCATAGGCTCCCATATCATATACAGCAACCCTATAGGGCTCCTATATCATATATAGACCCTAAAGGGCTCCCATTATTGGAGCCCTATGGGGCGGGCTGTATATGATATGGGAGCCCTATGGGGCATTAGGGGGGCTGTATATGATATGGAATATGGGACTCACATATCATATACAGCCCCCCATAGGGCTCTCATATGATATACAGCCTATATATGATATAGGAGCCCTATGGGGGCTGTTGTATATGATATGAGGACTGTATGGGGTATTGGGGGGGCTGTATATGAGATGGGACTCCAATATCATATACAGCCCCCCCCATAAGGCTCCCATGTCATATACAGCCCACCCCATAGGGCTCCCGTATCATATACAACCCCCCATAGGGCTCTCATGATGGGAGCCCTATGGAGGGGCTGTATATGATACAGGAGCACTATGAGGGGGCTGAATATGATTTGGGTGCCCTATGGCAGGGTTATATATCATATGGGAGCTCTATAAGGGGGCTGTATATGATATGAGAGCTCTATGGGGGCAGTATATGAGATGGGAGCCCTATGGAGGGCTGTATATGAGATGTGAGCCCTATGGGACATTGGAGGGGCTGTATATGAGATTGAACGTCCATCTCATATACAGCCCCCCATAGGGCTCCCATCTCATATACAGCTCCCCATAGGGCTCCCCAGTGGCGTAACGAGTCTGATGGGCCCCGGTGCGCAATTTTACAACCTGAACGACCATGGCTTGCCCCCCCCAGTTTTGATCCTGGGTACGCCCAAGACTAATTGCATTAAGTGTGCCTACAATGAAACATGATGGTGGTTCGGTGATTCTTATAGTGATGCATGGTGGTGATTCAATGATTCCTTCAGTGAAGCATTATGGTGGTGTGTCAAGGTCGGCTTTTGTCGAGCCGGCCATAGTAGCAGCCAACAATCACAGTGGTCTCACTGGCTAGCAGGCGGTCCTCAGCAAAATAAAAAGGGATAAAAGTTGTGGATTTGGTGCAGGATCAGCCGGACTCAATAAGTAATGTCCAGACCTCAGGTGCAACAGAAAAAAACTAACTTTTACTGGAGCAGTTGATGATGATTTTGGTCCTTCATGGTGTGATGAAACCAACCCTTTTCTGGTAATATGTAGCAGCTCTCCTCAGTCTCGCTGGTTATAGCACTATACTATGCACTTAAACTTCTCCACTCAGCCTGGACCTTGGCACCCACAGCACTCAGACTTACATGAAAAGTACCACTTCTGGCAACTGAGGATCGTATCAAGACATCCCTCTTCTGATCCCTAACTACCTTATCTGGCATTTGATAAGAAGGACAGGAAGTGCTCCCATAGGGAGAACCTGGTGGTCTATTGGGCGTAGATTAGGAGGTAAGCGGGGGGGGGGTCGCCTCTAACCTGTTAAGGTACCTTTACACACGGCAACTTTTCTAGGAATTTCACTGTCAACTTACTGGTTGCAGTGAAATCATGGAGACATTGTTCCATTTGTACACAGCAACAAGATAGAACAATGTGTCCATGATTTTACTGCAACCAGTAAGTTGCCAGTGAAATTCCTAGAAAAGTTGCAGCGTGTAAAGGTACCCTAAGGGTTGTGCCGCCTCCTTACAACCTCTGTGATTAACATTTGCTGGGGGCTCCTGGTGCCTGCACTGCTTGGACTCAACTCTCGCAGACTTCCTGTGTTTGGCCCAGTCACAAGGGTATGCGGTCATGTGACTCATGCGTCATGGGTCACGGGGTCTGACGTCACCGCAAGTCCTGCGCTCCAAAGGCTGCTCAGTTCAAGAGGAATTATCGGCGGCACCCGCAGCTCCGGTAACAACGCACCCAGGAGGGTGGGATTGCACAAGATTACAGAGGTATGTGAACGTTCAGTGGAAACCATTTGCAAAGCACGAATATACTTAGAACATTTGAATTATAATTCTTATGACATAAAAAAGTTGATAAAAAGGTTAATATAAAAGGGGTAATGAATTATTTAGCCCCAAGTCCCTTTTCAAACATTCATTTCTATACCAAGGGTGTATGAGGATATTCATTATAGCTTTCCTAAAAAAAATCAACCCACGTGTAAAGTTCAAGTATACTAAAATGCAATAAAATCAATTTACCCTATAAATAAGTAAATGGTAATAAAAAGTATAAACTATATAATATAAAATTAAAATTAATCAAGAAGGACATGAGAACAAGGGTGCAACTTAAGCTACGGCAAATTCATTTGCATACATTATCAATCGTACTATTTAATCCTTCCGGGCTCAGTGTTGCGAGTTTGAAGATCCAATAGCTCTCTTTTTTTATCAGATTATTGAATCGATCACTCACAGTATCAGGGATCTGATCAATATTAGTAAGTTTCAAGTCTTTTGGATCTTTAGAATGCACCGCACTAAAATGTTTTGAAACACTATGCAAGGGGTAACCGTTATGTATGTTGGATCGGTGCTTATTGAGCCTGGCATGCATTTTTTGGATCGTCCGACCCACATACTGGAGTCCACAAGAACACTGGAGTAAGTACGCTACGTAACTAGATTGACAAATCATCCTACAGTTTATATTAAAAACGTCTCCTGTTGTCTGTGAATGAAAGAGGTTGTCCCATTCACAATTATCTTCCAACACAGACAACTTGGGGCGTTACATGTAAAACAACCATTTTGGGTTTGACTACCTCTAGAGCTTCTTTTTCTACTCTCAGCATGGTATTGCTAGGGGACACCCAAGTGCGTATGTTGCGGCTCCTTCTGTATATTATATAGGACTTTTTTGGTATAACCTTACATAGGATGGGGTCCCCCTCTAGGATAAACCTATGTCGCGTTAACAATTTCTGTATATTACGTCGAGACTTATTAAAAGTTGCAATGAGACTCCAATCATCATAATCCACTGTTCTGGGTTTCTTTTTATCTGATAGCATTTTTGAGATACAGGAGTCCTGTGTCAAGGAGGCAGTGCGCAAATAAGCATCCTTAACCAGTGTCTTTGCCTTTCTGAATGAATCTATCTTTCAAAATTGTGGCCTCTCTCTCAAAGACCTCCTTTCATTACCGTTTACTTATTTTTTTTCCACTGAACGTTCACATACCTCTGTTTAGTATGGGGTGGAGAGAGTTAATATAATGACATCATTAATTGATAGAGTCTGATTGGTCAGTTAAACTATTTAATGTGTCCATGGTCATTATTAATGTAAATCCACCTGAGAAAGACAACAATCCGTTGTGGAAACGCATTGTGGTAATAAAAGACGCTCCTTATCTGTGTCCCCAGCGCTCATAGTAAGTAACTTATTGTCTCTTAAACTTATCTGGCAATTGGCCACTTCTTGGACTGCGCAGGACACTATGTCCCACATGGTTTCACAGATTTCACTGAGTTTCGATGGCAACAACAGCAAAGGCACTGGATGGCCTCCTCTATCTTCAACACCACTTAAGAAGAAGAACACTGTTGCTTCTTCTGGACTCAGTAGTTCTCCAGCAGGGGCTACTAACCACCAGACTTTACAGCAGCCCTTACTCTAATTACATCAGGTGTTTAAAAAAAAATGTTTGGAATCCTGCAGTGTAGCACCACCGCTGCTCTGGCATCCCCGCAGTGGGGGAACCAAAATACTCATCCCTCTGGCAGTCTTGCAGCTTCCGCTTGAGCTCCATCACTTGCCTCCAGCTCTAGAGGCCTGCACACACTGCACAGGTCTTTCGGGTGCATGCCTAGGTTGCACGTGCAACATGCCCACTATTCTTAAAGGGCCAGCAAGACACCTCTGGAAGTGAGTCTTTAAAACAACTTCCCCCTATGAAAATTGCCTAAGCATCGTGGTGTTATGCTAAAAACATGCTGCTTGTTCTCAGGTCCCATTACCAGTATCCTGTCCTCATGGCTGTAGATCCCATACCTTTGTACGCTAACCTGTGCCTCTGTCCTAGTACCCTGCTTAAACCTGCTGAACCAGCTGTGCCACCATACCTGCTGCACCTGCCAGAACCAGCTGTGCTGCAATACCTGCTGCATCTGCTGAGACCTGCTGTACCGCTATTCTCTCTCTGTTCCAGAGACTATACTTGCCTACATCTATACCCATACCTGCATCCCTGACCCCCGAAGTCAGCTCTTGAGATACCGAGATCCCCTGTAATAGCACCTGGCAGCTACCTTCCAGCATATGCCTAACTTCAAAATCTAAGGTTCTAGTGAAGATGATGTAGCTGCTTAATTACGCCCCTCCAGGATGAAATTGGTAACACGGCCCAGTGGGTCCACTCCCCCCTCTTATCCCTGCGAGCGTTATTATGGATGGTTTATGATTCCAGTAGCATAGTGGTGGTTCAGTGATGCCTTCAGTGAAGCAGGATGGTGGTTTGGTGATTCCTACAGTGAAGAATGGTAGTGGTTTAGTAATTCTTACAGTAAATCATGGTTGCCATTTGGTAATTCTTACATTGAAACATGGTGATGGTTAAATGATGCCTTCAGTGAAGCATGGTGATTGTCTGGTGATTTCTATAATGAAGCATGGTGGTGACTTTGTAATGCCTTCAATAAAGCATTGATCAGTGATAACTACAGTGGAGTATAGCAGTAGTTTGGTAATGCCTTCAGTGAAGAATGGTGGTCGTTCAGTGATGCCTTCAGTGAAGCATGGTGGTGGTTCAGGTATTTCTACAGTGAAGCATGATGGTGGCTCAGGGATTCCTTCAGTGAAGCATGGTCATGGTTCGGTGATTGCTACAGTGAAGTATGTTGGTGGCTCTGTAATGCCTTTAGTGAAGCATGGTAGTAGTTTGGTGATTCCTACAGTGAAGCATGGTGGTGGCTCTGGGATGCCTCAGTGAAGCATTGTGATGATTCGGTGATTCCTACAGTGAAGTATGTTGGTGGCTCAGTGATGCCTTCAGTGAAGCATGGTAGTGGTTTGGTGATTCCTACAGTGAGGAATGGCAGTAGCATGGTGATGCCCTCAATGAAGCATGGTGGTGGTTCAGTGATTCCTACAGTGAAGCAAGGTGGCTCAGTGATTCCTATAGTGAAGCATGGTGGTGGCTCAATGATTACTACAGTGAAGCATGGTGGTGGCTCAGTGATTCCTTCAGTAAAGCATTGCAGTGGCTCGGTGATGCCTTCTGTGAAGCATGGTGGTGGTTCAGTGATTCCTACAGTGAAGCAAGGTGGCTCAGTGATTCCTATAGTGAAGCATGGTGGTGGCTCAATGATTACTACAGTGAAGCATGGTGGTGGCTCAATGATTACTACAGTGAAGCATGGTGGTGGCTCAGTGATTCCTTCAGTAAAGCATTGCAGTGGCTTGGTGATGCCTTCTGTGAAGCATGATGGTAGTTTGTTGGTTGCTTCAGTGAAGCATGGTGGGGCTTGGTAATGCTCTCTGGTTGAATTCCTTCCTCTGACACTAGAAACCTACTGCACATTGAATGCAAGATGGATTCAACCAAGTGTCAATACTAGGAGAAAACATCATGCTGCCTCTGAAGAACTGAAGCTTCCCATTGGATCTTCCTACAGTACAGGGTGGGCCATTTATATGGATTCACCTAAATAAGATGGGAATGGTTGGTGATATCAACTTCCTGTTTGTGGCACATTAGTATATGGGAGGGGGAAAACTTTTCCAGATGGGTGGTGACCATGGCAATGGATATCTGAAATTACTACATGATTCAGATATCCAGTGGTATTGAGGTTTCCATTGATGAAGAATGGCCCCACTATCTTTGTACCCCATATACCACACCATAACATCATTTTTTGTGTTCCAACAGTCTTGGAGGGATCTATCCACTGTGGGTTACTGTCAGACCAATAGCGCTGGTTTTGTTTGTTAACTTCACCATTCAGAAAAAAGTTTGCCTCATCCCTCATCTGAAGGCAATTGTCTATGCTGTGAAGATACGAGAAGTGCAGCATCTGAAACAACAGATACTGGAAGTCTGTGCTAGCATTTCTTCTGTGGTGTTGCTATCAGTGTCAAGAGTGGGAGAAGAGGGTTGCATTGACAATCCAACCCAATGGGCAGCACTTTGAACACATTTTTTAAGTGGTCATAAACTTGTAAATAACTCATGAAAGAATAATGTTTTTCTTATGAAATTCTCAATAAGTTTGATGTGTCACATGACCCTCTTCCCTTTGAAAAAAATAAAGTTGGATCCAAAATGGCCGACTTCAAAATGGCCACCATGGTCACCACCCATCTGGAAATGTTTTCCCCCTCCCATATTCTAATGTGCCACAAACAGGAAGCTGATATCACCAACCGTTCCCATTTTAGGCTGGCTTCACATTTGCGTTCCCCTCCGCAGCGTTCTGTGGAGGGGAACTGCCATGTGAGCGTAGCCACCACAAGCCCCTATGTTTATAATGGGAACGCACGGTGCAGCGTTTGACTGCGCATGACCGTACGCTCCCATTCATTTCCCTGTTTGATTTGTATGCATGCGCATGCTTGCGTACAAATCACACTCTCTCGTCTGCACCAGGAACGCGACATGTCGCGTTCCTGGTGCGGACGACAATGTATGATGCATGCGCATGTGTACACAACACACAGGGAAATGAATGGGAGCGTATGGTCATGCGCAGTCAAACGCTGCACCGTGCGTTCCCATTATAAACATAGGGGCTTGCGGTGGCTGCGCACACATGGCGGTTCCCCTCCGCAGAACGCTGCGGAGGGGAACGTCAATGTGAAGTCACCCTTATATAGGTGCATCCACATAAATGACCCACCCTGTATAGTTAACCCAAGCATACCTAACAGGCTTCCGAGGTTTGATATCAGAAGAAGTCCAGGAAAATTCTGGAGTGACACCTGACTTCAATGCCATAAAAAGTCTTACGTGAGATTTGAAGAAAAAGGCTATAGCTGATAATCCAAGAATATTAGTGAACTAGAGCCATTTGCCTGTGAGGAATTGACTACGATTCCTCAGAAATGCTGTTAGAGGCTGGTGTCTGCCTAGGCATCATGTGCGTAGCAAGTCATAACAGCCAGAAGAGATCTACATGGTACTAAAGACACGTCATCAATTGGTGAATAATTCTGAGACTCCAGTAGTCTTTAAAATTGGCATTTTGTGTGAAAAATGCAGAAATCTTTTGTTTTATTAGTTTAGTGCAAAATATGTAGACATTATGAATATTACTTACCTAGTGGCGTGTGTCATCAACTTTTGAAGCAATGTTCATGAATGCCTCAATTCATTGCACCACTGGAAGCCATGTTAACACACCCAAGGGGGAGTGGGGGCCAGAAAGCGTACACAGGAGGGGAGTGGGGAACAGAGAGCGTACAGCAGAGGGGGGTGGGGGGCCAGAGAGTGCACAGTGTGGGGAGGTGGGGGTCAAAGAGCACACAGCAGGGGGAAATGACGGACAAAAAGCGCACAGTGAAGGGGGGCAGAACATGCACAACAGGGGGGAATAGGGGGCAGTGTGTGCACAGTAGGGGAGGAGTGTGGGGGGCAGAGATTGCACAGGGAGGGGCAGAGAGCTCACAGCAGGTTGGAGTGGGGGACAGAGAGTGCACAGCAGGGGAAAATGGGGGAAGAGAACAGATTAAAAAAACGCACTAAACAAGCATCAAAACTGGACTGTGTGAATACCAAACTGTTTTGGATGCTTTTTAATTTGATATAAAGCCCCATCGTGACCTCACCACCCCCAATGCGATACCATCAGGCCTCCATCTAGTTGTGTATAAGTTCCAACCTAATTTCCAATATAGTTTGTAGATTGAATAATTTTGAGTAATGGCGACCACATACAAAGCTATATATGTGTGAGTTAATATGTAGATATCTTATATAGACATTGTTCAGAATATTTAAACTTTTAGTGCAAATTTCATAGGTGAAAAATTGAACTAGATTTGGAAAGACACAGACAAGGTCTCATTTCTCGTTCTGTTATCTTCATACGGTAATTATTACCTTTCATTTCCTTTCAACTTTTTACCCATGTTCTGTCAGGTTTTTTTTCTCTGTCACAGTTCACCCATTATGTTAATTTTATTTTCATTCTTTCTTGTTCTTTAGCTAAAATTATCCAACTCTTTTAACTCCTCCATAACCTGCAAACTGCAAAGATAATTCCCTAATAGCTGAACTAAGTTAGCGCAGTAACTGAGGTCTCAGTTCCTCCACTATAGACCCTCCACCACTACTAATATACAGTTAGGTGAGGACCTTGGTGTAAATCTTGCATTAATGATTGTCCACATTTAAGGATATATTTTTTCCTTAGTTAAAGGAGATTTATCACTAGGTTCACTTTAATGGTTAATTCAGAATCAGTCAGTCAGCCCAAGCTTCACACAGCTTTTCAATAATTTTTTATTCATTTTATGTGTAGCTAGATACAAAGGCAATTGTGGTGCAATTTTATGCATTTCCTTCTGTATAAATCAGTGCATAGCTTTGCCATTGTCTAGCCATTAAACATCTGTCTAAGGCTGGGGGCACACTGTCATGCATCAAACACGAAGCGTGTTCGGTGCATGACAGTGGTGCGAGTGTTGTGCATGATTTGTGTGAGTGTGGTGCGAGTGTGGTGCATGTGGGTGAGTGTGCATGAGTGTATGCATGTGATTGTGCTGCGTGAGTGCGTGTGTGCTGCGTGTGAGTGTGAGTGTGATGTTGTCCACGGTCCTGAAGCCAACTTCAGGACCACGGACAGTATTTACCAGTGAATTCAAACTTTGCGACTGTCAAAGCCACGGGTTTTGGATTTGCCGATTTCCCATTACAGTAACCAATCATCTTGCACCGCTGCAACAGCAACAGAACTGATGTTAAAAATGTAAACATTCGCTGCATATTAACCCCATCTGCAGCATGTCAGCACAGAGGCTGCAGATGTGGCTAATAAAAAACGGTGTTTGCAGGGTTAACCTGCTGTTTGTGTGGTGCCAGCATGTGTCCAGAGAGTGTCCACACTCCCTGGACACATGCTGTCATCACCCCTGGCTGTGCAGGGGTTAATACATTGTTAAAATCCAAGCCAGCATTTGTCGGCTTTTATTAAATCACTTAAAAAGCTGGCGGTGGTACTGTTTGCAATCTGCAATTCGCAATTAGATCAGTCTCCTGTCAGGAGCTGTCCAGGTCGTATACGCAAATGGCGTAGAGTACCAGCCGCTATTTTAATTAAATTCAGTAGCAGTCCTGCTGCCGTGGTCCTGACACCTCAGCAGGGGACAGCTCCTTGCACTGAAGTTTATCAGCTCTCGCTGCTAAACTCCAGCAGCCAGCGTCCGGTTCCCAGATCCTCCCAGATACGGCGCCATACACTCCCATGTTAGGGGGTGCTCCGGATCCTCCCATATCCGGGAGGGTCAGGGAAGGCCTGGGAGGATCCGGCGCCCCCTAACATGAGAGTGTATGGCGCCGCATCATGCCGGATCGGGGAACTGGATGCAATTAGCGTACAGGACCTGGACAGCTCCTGACAGGAGACTGATCTAATGTACTGTACGCAAATTGCGTACAGTACCGCCGCCGGCTTTTTAAGTGATTTAATAAAAGCAGACAAATGCCGGATGGATTTTAAAGGGAACCAACCACCCCAAATGACCCCCCCGGACTAATAATATCGTTCCCTACTTGCAGCACATACATGTGCTGCAAGGTTTTTTGCTAAAAAAACTGCTTTATAAAACTTAAGATAATGCTTTAGAAACTTTATAACCAAGGGACGGGTGGGCGTGACTTACATGTGCAAAAGCCGAGATTCCTCTGTCACTCATTCTCCTCTCTGGCTCGCAGCAGTAACGGCCAGCCCTTTCTGCAGCGTCCCAGGCTGGTGCACGGGATGTCATGCCCGTGCACACGTCATCAGCTACAGCCGGGAAGCGAGCGCGCGCTCTGACTTCCACAGCCGAGCGCAGGGAGTCAGAGCGCGCGCTCGCTTCCCGGCTGTAGCTGATGACGTGTGCACGGGCATGACATCCCGTGCACCAGCCTGGGACGCTGCAGAAAGGGCCGGGCTTTACTGCTGCGAGCCAGAGAGGAGAATGAGTGACAGAGGAATCTCGGCTTTTGCACATGTAAGTCACGCCCACCCGTCCCTTGGTTATAAAGTTTCTAAAGCATTATCTTAAGTTTTATAAAGCAGTTTTTTTAGCAAAAAACCTTGCAGCACATGTATGTGCTGCAAGTAGGGAACGATATTATTAGTCCGGGGGGGTCATTTGGGGTGGTTGGTTCCCTTTAACAATGTATTAACCCCTGCACAGCCAGGGGGTGATGACAGCATGTGTCCCTGCAGACACTGGCTTTTATTAGCCGCATCTTCAGCCTCTGTGCCGATGTTAATATGCCAAGAAACCCCAGGATTTTTTAATTTTTCACATCAGTTCTGTTTTAACGAATTATCTTGAACGGCTGCTGTCACAGCGGTGCAAGATGATTGGTTACTGTACCGGCGAAGCGCCAAATTCAAACCCCACGGCTTTGACAGCCATAAAGTTTGAAGCGATTTTAATGCACACGCGTGCGAATATTGCACAGTGTGCTATATGGGTGCGAGGTTTCCTTGCACCCATAGACTTTCATTAGCCCCTCGCACGACAAATACGCATTCAGTCGCAGCATTCTGTGACTGAACTCGCATTTAACTCGCAGTGCGAGTTCAGTGCAGGGGACATGCACCAGTGTGCCTTGCAACACTGGTCCAAGTGCAATGCGAGTTTCCCTTGCATTTCACTTGCACGAGGCGCACACACAGTGTGCCTTCAGCCTAATCTCCATTGTTTTCAGCAGAGTATATGTGACGCCCCACAGGTTGGGAAGACACGAAGGGGTACTGCACCCATAAAAGAGTGTGTAGTATTCCTGTGACTGAGGAATTGGGATGCTGCATAAAGGAACCTCATTACACACACCCTAGGTAGGGGACCATGGGTGGACCCGCTGTAGAGGACTCAGTCCCATGGGAGGAGTGACAGAGTAGAAAAGTGTGTGGGTGGGAGAAGCATCAGGAAGCATCAGGAAGTTAGAGTGTGCGCGAGGAAAAGCTCCATTGAGGAGGGAGGAGTAGGCGACGGCGGAGGAGCCGTCAGGACTGAAGGGGACCCTAGGAACACCAGGTGTTGCGGTGCGCCCGAATCAAGACGCTGTACGACAACCATCCAGCGGGGTTCAGTCCTGGAATGGAGGATTGGCTCCGAGAGCGGTACGGGGGTTCATCCCTGAGCCATCGAACCGGAGGCCTGAGCTTCTTTAAGAAATCGTGGCCAACACCCGGCGCACCCAGGAAAAGGCACTGTAGAGGATCCCGAGGACTCGGAGAGGAGACGCTCAGTTAGAGAGGATCTGATGGAGCTGGCTTCAGGCTCTGCGCATGGATGTGCTGAGGGAGACAGGAGAGAGAACAGGAAGGGACCAGATAGGAACAGAAGCCACTCCACTGAGGGACCCAAGTGCGGCATCCTAACTTCCAGAAACAACCCAGGCCAGACAGACCCAAAAAGACTGCGTTTAAAGAACTGCCAGTAAACCCGTTGCAAGTTATAAACTGTGTGTACTTTATTCACCTGCGCCTGAGGAGCAGCCGACCGCAGCATAAGAAGAACAAGCAACACGGCCTGGTGTAGTTGCGCCCCTGGATGAATAAAAGACTGATCCATAACTCCCATCATCCACGACTGCCCTGGGGATCCTGCTCGACCTACGGGGAGCGAAACCACCTTGCTGAATCACCATCAACCCGAAGGTCTGTTCCACAGCGCCGGTAACCTTACCGCAGCCGTAGGTGGCGTCACAAGTCACTATTTCTTCTTTTTTATTGACTATTCCCCTTTTTCAGCGACCACCAGGGCCACGGGACTGGGCAACAGGTCCCGTGACTTCCACAGTCAATGCCTGGAACCGGGGTACCCCATGGCCCTGGGGAGGGTCATATACACAACATGACGTGCCGCTGAGAACAATGTTTTCTGCAGCGCAAACTGTTGTTTCACCCAACGAACAAGCATTTGATTGACACATTGTTTAGACTGGAAGATTATTGTCAAACTAACATTCATCATTCATGATTATCTTGTACTGTAAATGGACTTATAGACAAAACTCTTCACCTACAGTCCTGCTCATCATTATTGGCACTATGAAGATTAATAACATAATATGGAATATTTCCTGAAAAAAATGAATCAAGTGAAACACCTTTTTTGTATAGAGACTTGTATTAAATACAAAAGAGCAAATGATAAGAAACAATTTAATACAAAAAACAATAATGGGAAAATAGAAAAACCTAAAAGAGAACCTGTCACCTCCCCCACCAGGCATCTAAAGATAAAATAGCCACCTTCTGTAGCACTAAGGCTGCATTCTGAAAACGTGTCTATAGTATTTATGCTCTCTTAATTCACTTTAATAAAGACTTTTATAAAATGTGTGCCAAACCTGACCCAAGACCGGGAGGCGGGTTTTCCAGCGTCTATCTCCAGCCTCTCTGGTGTCAGTCATCCCTCTCTGCTCTCCGTGCGCCTCCTCCTCTTCCTTGTCTCCTAGAGCTCTGCAGCTCTACAGTCCTGGGTTTAATGCTCTGCAGCTCTTCAGTCCTGGGTGTAATGCTCTGCAGATCTTCAGTCCTGGGTGCAATGCTCTGCATTAGCAGGGGGGAGGGGAGACGCAATAAAGCAGGATGAACTAGAGAGGGTAGGAGGCGTTACTGAGGGGGCTGGAGGTGGGGAGAACCTCCATGCCAGCAATGACTCATCACTCAGGAAGGCCCTCCTGACTCACTATATGTAAGATTTCTAAAGTCTATATATCTGGGTACAGGGGGGCTAGAGCAATGGGGGATCCTTTCCCTGAATGCAGCAGACATGCTGCAGTCAGTGGTGCATTTAGATTGCCATGCACCAGGGAGGTGACAGGTCTCACTCAGGACTGTAGAGCTGCAGAGCTCTAGGAGACAAGGAAGAGGAGGCGGTGCATGGAAAACAGAGAGGGATGACTGACACCAGAGAGGCTGGAGATAGACGCTGGAAAAGCCCACCTCACTGTCTTGGGTCAGGTTTGAGTGCTATCTTATCTTTAGATTCCTGGGGTGGGGGGGACATGTTCACTTAAAGCTTGCTGTGAGATTCTTATTAGCACCTTTTACATTAAATTAGTATGGAAACACATTTTACTTGCCTGTGGTAAATCACAAATAGGAATCACTTGTAACAATTGTCAGTGCCCATGTGACATGAATTAACCAATGAATAATTATAATATGTTTTAAAAAGCCACATGTTAGGTCCTGTTCCTTTATCACAATGGTGAAGATGACGGAGCTGTCTGAGGACATCAGAACTGCTATTATTAGCAAACCAAGACTTAGAAAGAGAATAAGGCCATCTCCAAAGACTTTGGTATCCCAGTGTTAATAGTGCGCAATGTTATTAAGACGTTTCCCCAGCATGAAACCGTCAAGAACCTCCCTGGATGTGGGGAAAGAGGAAATTAACAAATATATCTTTGAAGGTTGGTGTGAATGGTGTAAAATTCACCATGTCAAACTTTCAAAGACCTGAAGGCCAACCTGGACCAGTCTGAGGTCATGGTTTCAACAAGTACCATATGCCGCTCACTAAACCAAGCAGAGCTTTATGGGCAAAGGCCAAGGAAGAAATCATTGCTGAAGAAAAGACATATAAAGGAATGACTGATCTTTGCCAAAGAGTACCTTGACAAACCACAATCCTTCCAGGAAAATGTTCTGTCTTCAGATGAAACAAAATTAGACCTTTTAGGCAGTTGGTTTACATATGGCGCAATGAGGCTTATAAGGAAAAAAACACTCTACCAACAGTAAAGCATGGTTGAGGATCTGTAATGCCGTGGGGTTGCTTTGCTGCATCAGGTACTGGAGGCCTTGCCTGTATCACAGGAATCACAAAATCAGAGAATTTCCAAGAGATTTTAGAGTGAAATGTCCTACCCAGTGCAAGGAAACTTGGTTTGAGTTAAAGATCATGGGTCCCCCAGCAAGACAATAACCTAAAGCACACATCCAAAAGTACACAGGAATGGTTGTAATACAAAAAATGGACTGTTTTAAAATGTCCAGCAATGAGTCCTGGCCTCAATCCCATTGAAAATCTTTGGGGTGAGCTGAAATCTGCCATTGGGAAAAAGAACCCTGCAAACATTCAAAAGCTTGAACAAACTGCAAAGGAAGAGTAGGAGAAAATACCAACTGAGAAGTGCAAGAACCTTAGAGATTCTACAAGAAACGTTTGGAGGCTTCATCAATGCCAAAGGATGTGCAACCAAGTATTAATTAAGGGCTTTTATTGCTGCACATGCTATTTATTCTGTTTCTTTTTTGAAACTGCAACTTGTAAGTTGACAAACAATGTTTTATTGTTGTATTACTTTGGACCCCTAATTAAAAAATCCTGAGAATATCATTTTGGTACATTTCAATTTAATTCTGAAGATATTGAATAGTCTATGAAAAAAATGAAGGGGTGCTAATAATGATGAGCAGCACTGTAGCTAGTCAGATTTCACAACACACTTAAATGAATCTAAGCTCCTGCTCCTGATGGCTTAGGCTGGGTTCACATTTGCGTTCGGCACTGCAGCGTATGCAGTGCATATGCATACACAGTGCCGAACGCAGACATTTTCATGTGAACACAGCGGAGATTGTCCGCATGCATTCACATGAAAATGTCAGTGACTCTGCCCTGCCACCCAATCAGCGGTTGCGGCCGGGAGGCAGAGATCAGCGACGGAGATCCAGGCAGCCGCCGCTGATCTCTTCCTCCAGGCCGCCTCCGCTGATCTCCCTGTCGCCGCTGCTGGTTCATTTAGAATAGCCGTCGGTGAAGTTGGCTTTCCCGCCCCGCTATTTCAATGAACAGCTGACTTTATCAGCTGTTCATTTGAAATAGCAGGGTGGGAAAGCAGACTTCACCACCGACTTTCCCGCCGGCTATTCTAAACGAACCAGTGGCGGTGGCAGGGAGAAAAGAGAAGAAGAAAGAAGAAGAAGAAGAAAGAAGAAGAAGAAGAAAGAAGAAGAGAACTGCGGGACAGGATTCACCTGCAGATGACCTCGGAGGAGGTCATCTTCAGCTGCGTCTGTGTGCTTGCCAGCAGATGGCCATGTCCACACACCTCCGCTGTAAGTATTTAGCGGTTCTCCGCTAAATACTTAGGTTTTTTCAGAGAAGCGGAGGTGCGTGTGTGCCGCCGCTTACTGCGGACGCAGCCTATGGTTACCCGATGTGTATCGTGGTAACCACTTCACACAGCAGGCTGCCTAGTGTCCGCTTAAGCCGAGCGCACAGGGAAAGCTCTGGGAAAGCGGACACTAAGCAGCCTGCTGTGTGAAGTGGTTACCACGATACACATCGGGTAACCATTGGCTGTATCCGCAAAAAGAGGCGACACACACGCACCTCCGCTTCTCTGAAAAAACCTAAGTATTTAGCGGAGAACCGCTAAATACTTACAGTGGAGGTGTGTGGACATGGCCGATGGCAATGCACACAGATGCACTTTCATTCATTGTGCGCAGCTGTCTGCTTGCGTATAAAACAAGCACACAGCTACGCACAAAAAAATCCAACATTTTGCATTCGGTTGCGCATAAATTACGCGCAGCTGAACGCAAATGCACCTGAACGCAGCTACAAACAGGCACTATGCGTTTTCATGTTAAACATAGGAGCGCATAGTGCCTGCGTTTTGCTGCTGCGCACATGGACGCTGTGCATCATGCGCAAATGTGAAGCCAGCCTTAGTCTGCTCTGCCATCACGAGCACTGTTGAAGAAACTCTGTACTGTTAAAGAATGCAGCTTGAGGGGAAATTGTATACAGATCAGCGTGTGAAGAAAGGAGAAAGCATCTTTAGGGAGGGCAGAGGAAACAGGAAATAGAAAGGAAAGAAATCAACTGAAGGGGAAATCAGTACCAGAATAAATCTGTGCTGATACCTGAGAGAATCACCTGGTACCACCTGATGAAGATAGCCTGTGTGCTATTGAAACGCGTTGTGGCTCGTACAAGGAGCTAATAATAAAAGGTTTGAGAATCTGCAAAACGTTCCCTTTTGCCTTGTGCCTAAACGCTCATCAACGTCTAGTATCCACTTTTCTTTGATACATGAAAGAAGTCATAAAGAACTCACATCCAGCACCACCCCAACCTTTACTGTATTCAGAGGGTAAAAGATTAGATACAATGCAGAGGAATTTATTGTTGCGTATGATGGGTTTGATTACCTGTCGCAGAGTCCATATGAGGTATCCATAAGAGACCATAATTATCAGGAATGGGATTGCAAAGCAAAAGCAGAAAAAGCTTATGATGAAGGACATGTTGACTGGGTCACTGCCGTACCAGTTAGGGGCACAGGACGTTTCAACTCCTTCCAGCTGATAGCTGCCCCAGCCAAAGAGAGGTGGAGTAGTCCATATGAGGGACCAAGTCCAGGAGACAGCTATGCCCGCCAAGGCCTGTCTTGTGCTGAATGTCATGGTCCCCATCGGTTTACATACTACAACCACACGATCCACAGCTATGACTGCGATTGTGCAAAGAGCAGCGATTCCTGCAAAAACAAAAACAGATAATGATAAGGATTGCAATATTCTTACAATGCTTCAAATGCAAATGTGGTTAATTTTACAGCTAAAATGTATGGACTGGTCACATTGGTCTTCTTATCAAAATACGATAGTCTGATATATGAAAATAAGGCTGTCAGGTTTGGGTCAGGAGACATGCAACTGGTTTAGACATCAGGTTCTGAGTACAGACCACAAAACACAAATGTGTACATTTGGCATAATACAAAGAGCATAATCTATATTGTCAACATATCTGAAGTGCACATATTGGATTCTATTGGCAGATTAAAGAGGTACTCCCATCTCAGACATTTATAGCATCTAAATAGGAAAATTGGGTGAAAAATGGGGGTGCATCTTATAATTCAAACAGCAGCTTACCATGTAGGCATGGTGGAGGTGGAGTGGGTGTGGCGCCCTGCTCACACAGGTAACCACAGACTCACCTACAGCACGGATAGGTTTCCACAGTGGGTATACAAACACAAACAACACCTTTCATCCCGGCATAGGAGGGGGAGCTCAACTTGCTGCCCTTAGGCAAGATCCCCTATAAATACTGGTCCTGTGGGCGGAGTTAGTTAGAGTGTGCATGTGGAGCCCACTGGGACGGGGTACTCGGTGTCCCGGGCCCGCACAATAAAATGGGGGTTATTTACAGGGGATTTGTCACTCGTGACGCCACCCACTATATGCGGCCAGTAATGGGGCCGCCGCTGCTGCAGAACCTCCGGGGATGATGGGATAGCAGCTTGGATAGAATAGTTCCTGTGGGCAGAACTGGGTTCCCCTGGGCAGTGATAGAAGTAGTTAAAGTCTGTGAGGATAGTTATTGATGCTGCAGGAGAGTAGGGGTAGCAGTAGAGATGATGAGAGTAGAGGCAATGGCAGCATATGAGGGCAAGTGGGGCTTCAGTATAAGGATCACACACACTCACAGTTTCCGTTGTTTTCCAAGTATTTACTTGCAGATGGTATATCACAATATTGTCCACGGAGTCTGTACCGGGTTGCTCTCACCCTGACCGAGTCCTTGGCTTCCTACTTAAGCACTGTGTGTGGCCCTGCTGCTGCTTGTAGCTGAACTGCTGGCCCTGTCTCTGCTCACGGGTACCAATCTGCTGGGCAACTTGAGTCCTCTGTGTCACTGACCCCTCCGTGTTGCTTTGCTATGGTACAGTAAAGATGGTGGACCTTCACTATGCCGGTGTTTACTGTCCTGTCTGTCTCAGGCACAGACTTGGATCCGGTATCCGTCATAAGCGCCTCTCCGGGGTTAAGTTTTTGGGGTAACTCTTTATCCTGAGGATGTTCCTCTGTCTCCTTCCCTCAGACCTCTCAGGACCTCCACTTCTACTTGACTCTGCTCCTGAGGTAAACTCAACCTCTCACTCTGACTGAACTAACTGTCACTTCTGCTCTGAGGTAAAATATTAGCTCCTCCCACTAGTGCAGGTGCCACCTAAACTCCTCCCACTTTCTAGTGTAGTGTTGTGTGGGGAGTAAACCTGTGTTGATGCTTTTGTGGCACTTTAACCCTTGGGGTGCCACATGCAGATGCTACAAAAGCTGTGAAGACGTACTGGTGGTCGGTACTGCGTTAGGCCCGAGCCAGTGACCCTCAACAGCCTTCGAGCAGTCCTGCAAGGCCCAAGAGTGGGGTCGAAAAGCGAAGAGGAAGGAAAGAACAAAGTGGGAACCGAGGAGCCAGTGTTAGGTTCACCCAAACAGCACACCGGACACCAAAGTCAGAGTTTACTGGAGTGAATTCAATTTGCACGGTCTCGTGCTGAGTGCTCCAAAACAAAGCTGAGGACTCTGCTGACTGGAAGGTCCTTTTATTGAAAATCCTCCATCCGCCACGACATGTTTCGACGGTGTAGTACCGTCTTTCTCAAGTGGAATGGAGGTACTAAGACAATTAAAACCATATATAGAGCAAAAAAGTGTTTCATTGGATAACAATTATCTCAGAAAACTCCCTCTTCTTTAACCTTTTGTGTCTCACACCCGAGGGTACTATAAAATGTTCCCATGAAACTACTTCTACATTAAATAATTAAGATGTTCAATCATCATATACTATCCCAAAACTCATAATAACATAAAAAATTCATAATAACATAAAAAATTCTATATAAAATTAATCTGTATAAAATTGTATATATAAAAACACATTAAATCCCAATTTTTACTCATTCTATTATAAATATAATAATAATAATATTATATTAAACAAAAAATGTGAAAGAAAAAAAAAGAAAAAAATGGACGACATAGATTTCTATGAAAGATTAGAATGTGACCCTAGCATAGAAATATTCACAAGATACAAATGCATGATTAAAAAGTCATTTGATAAAGGAATCCTAAATAAGAAAGAGAAGAATTTCCTGGATATAACTGAATATAGGATGCCAATAATGTATTTCCTTCCCAAAATACACAAGGACCCCAAAAACCCCCCATTACGTCCAATAGTCTCAGGTTATGGTTCAATAACATGCAATCTTTCACATTACGTTGATTTATTTCTGCAAAAGTATGTCACTGAATTGGATTCCTACCTCAGGGACTCATCACAATTGATTAGTGAGTTGAGGTCCCTTCCTGAAATGACAGGATGTGTGTTGGTCACATTGGATGTGACGGCACTATACAACAATATCAGACACAATCTTGGTATGAATGTAATTCAGCAAACTTTGAATAATGATCAAACTCTATTAGAACCCCAGAAAGATTTTTTACTGAACTCAATTGAGTTCATATTAAAGAACAATGTGTTTTCCTTTAATGGTAAAATATATAAACAGGAGAAGGGCTGTGCGATGGGGACGAGATTAGCACCCAGTTATGCCAACTTATTCATGGGTGCAATCGAGTCCGCCCTCATTGCACAGCCCCCTGAAGGTAGCCTGTTTGATCTATCTAAAATGAAAGGGGTAATATTTTACAGACGTTACATAGATGATTTATTCATTATTTGGAAGGGAACAATTAGTGAGGCTCAAAAGCTCACGGAGATACTCAACGATAACCAATGGGGTATTTCCTTTACAGGAACCTACTCTTTATCAGAAATCCAATATTTAGATTTATTAATTAAATTTGATGAAGAGGGTAAGCTCTTTACTGCTACCCATTTTAAGACAGTGAACGTCAATAGCTACTTAGAATTTAGTAGTGGGCACCTACCGAGTTGGTTGAAAAATATCCCTATGGACAATATTGGCGTATCCGCAAAAATTGTTCTAGGGATACAGATTTCTTGTTAGAGTCAGCCACCTTAAAATATAGGTTCAAAAAAAAAGGTTATCCCACAAAAATTCTGAAAGATGCTTATGCCAAAACTAGGAATTTGACCCAACAAAATTGTTTAAGTAAGATGGCGGATAAGAGAAAGACAGCAGATAAGAACGATGACAAAAGGAAATGGAGTTTTGTGACCACCTACTGTCATTCTCGAACTTTGATAAGGTCCATTTTAAGTAAATATTGGTTTGTACTAAGAGGAGATCCTCTCTTGGGGTCAAAAATGCCCGAGAAACCAACTATTGTGTTTAGAAAGAATAAAAATTTAAAGAATTTAATAGCCACCAGTGATATTCAAAAGAAATTTGAAAGGCCAGAGACCTTAGCCCCTCGGATTGTTGAAGATTGGGGATGCTACGCATGCAAAAGTGGAAAATGTATGTGTTGCAATATAATACAGGATGGTATGAAACAATTTAGATCGAATACAACCAATGAGATTTATGAGATAAGACACAGGTTGACATGTCAATCTTCTTATGTAGTTTACTTATTGGAATGCCCATGTGGGTTGCAGTATGTGGGTAGGACGATACAGGCAACCCACAACCGTCTAAATAAACATAGACAAAATATTAGATCTGGGTTTCAACAACATAGTGTCTCCCGACATTACGATAAGTATCATCAAAGAGACCCCAGTAAAATGCACCTTACTATTATTGATCAAATACCGGAAGGGGGTCAGGGGAGATTAAGTAGACTTATTAAGAAGGAAAGTTATTGGATCTTTAGATTGGGGACTCTGTATCCAGAGGGCCTCAATCTAACAATAGAAAAAGTGTCCAGAAATTAAATAGCTTGTTGTTATGTATAATATCAGTGTATTGTATCTAATCTCTTTTTCAGGTCCTGTTATACATATACATTTTACATCTATTTTAGACTTAGTTTGGACGTCCTTACAGAGTTTTTATTATTATTTTTATATTCATAAATATTTAATAACATTTTAATAATAGAAATTATTAACATTTTTATTTATAATATATAAATTGGAAGGGAAGGAAAAGGGAAAAGGAAGGAAGGAGAAAAGGAAAGAAGAGAAAAAAAAAAAAAAAGAATTTTTTTTTTTTCTTTCACATTTTTTGTTTAATATAATATTATTATTATTATATTTATAATAGAATGAGTAAAAATGGGGGATTTAATGTGTTTTTATATATACAATTTTATACAGATTAATTTTATATAGAATTTTTTGTTATTATGCATTTTTTATGTTATTATGAGTTTTGGGATAGTATATGATGATTGAACATCTTAATTATTTAATGTAGAAGTAGTTTCATGGGAACATTTTATAGTACCCTCGGGTGTGAGACACAAAAGGTTAAAGAAGAGGGAGTTTTCTGAGATAATTGTTATCCAATGAAACACTTTTTTGCTCTATATATGGTTTTAATTGTCTTAGTACCTCCATTCCACTTGAGAAAGACGGTACTACACCGTCGAAACATGTCGTGGCGGATGGAGGATTTTCAATAAAAGGACCTTCCAGTCAGCAGAGTCCTCAGCTTTGTTTTGGAGCGCTCAGCACGAGACCGTGCAAATTGAATTCACATATCCTATCTTACTGAAGAGCACGGCTGGAGCAGCTCGCAGAGACTTGAGGACCTGCAGACTTAGAACTTGAACCAGGAGAAAGGAGACCCTGACCACTTTCTAAATCTACACCATTGTTGTGCGGGGATTGCACAACAGGAATAGGTTAGTGATTACTTAATTGAATCTTCCCACTTGGTAATAATGGTAATGCACTAGTGCGCCCCCTATATTTCTTTTGTCTTTCACAGAGTTTACTGGAGAGCACCTGGCCCAGTAGAGAACACCGGTCCACCGTGGAGACGTCACTCACCAGGGAGCCAGGCACCACGAACAGAGGAACAGCGGTAGTCCATAGAGAGTGTCCCGAGGACAGCACAGGTGGAGAGAGAGAGCAGAGGAGGCCAGCCAAGTTTCACACGGGGCAGGGGCTTCACACACATGGAAAAAGAGACAAGGAGTCCTTATACCCACTCACTGTGGAGACCCAGAAGTGCATCTTGAACACCCGGCAGTGATCTAGACGTTTACCTGCAACTACACCAGTAAAAGGTAAAGAACAACCAGCGATGTGTGTGTCAGTTCCTTACCCGTGCCCCTGCCATCCACAGAGACTGTCCCATTATCCAACAGCCCGGCCAAGTCCCTGCTCCATCCCTCATCTTCATAACCAAACCCCCCAGGGATCCAGCTCCGCCTGTGGGGAGCTTCAACACCGAGCTGGTCATCCATCATCCCTGAAGGCCCTACCCAGCGCTGGTGCAGTCACCAGATACCACAGGTGGCATCACGATAAACTTATAAACTTTTATTCCCATTCCAATTATCCCTTATTAGTTGACCACCAGGGCCACGGGTCTGGGCAGGCCACCAGTGACATCCCTACAGCAGAGGGCCCAGATACCCGAGTCCCCATACCCTGGGCTAGTCATGGGGTTCACAGGAGGCAGGGCCGCAGTGGTGGGGGTCAATGTTGGTGGTAGTACAGTGGGGCAGGAGGAGGGGGTGTCCCGGCAAGTTATTACTGAGTTCATCTCCCAGCAGTTCACATAGCAATGGGTGAAAGGAAAATGGCTGCGGAGGCAGCACATGTGCAGGTGGAGATTTTGGCAGTTCAAGATCATTATCTGCACCTGTGCTACCTCTGCAGCCATCATGCCGTCAACTGCAAGGAAATGTGTGGCGCCCCTGAGTCTGATCGCCACAGAATAATGTGGCATGTCATATTGTATTGTACTTTTACTCTGATGGGAGTGATGATACCTCTGCTGGAGACTGTAACATTCACAGAAAATGCCTGATCATTTATAAGAAGATGTGCAGTAGATGCCTGAATTAGACTTAGAATTGTGACACAATTTCTTGTAGGGAATAGGGTAAGGGTTTAGTTTCAGTTTAGAGCAGAGTGGTGATTGTGAAGGAAGATGTAGACTATCCTTGCAGGCAGAGCTGTGTGAAGCTCTGTGCAGGGAAGAGCTGCAAAAGGACTCAGTCCCTAGGTCACTCTGACTTCCATGGTCTAGTGACAGTCTGAGAACAGCTGTGTGGGTCCCAAACACCCAGCAGCATGTCCAGTTTTCAGGAGCTCAGTATATCAATAAATGACGGCATCACCTGGACATGAAAAGGTGCTGGCAAAAAAATATACATGAATAAAGAGATTAATTGCCGCGACACTGATCATGGTGTAAATGAACAAGCATATGGCTATGTTTAAGGCTATGTACAGCTAAGGTGGTATATATGACAATGAAACACAGTAAATGCTGCTATAGAATATAAGGAAAAAAAAAAAAATTTTCTGACGAGCTCCCTTTCCCCTCCCCCAGCCCAGTGGCTGTGACCTGACTCCATCTTGCTGTAGCCCCAGTCCACAGACACACTATACCAGCAGGTTTTAATTGCAACTCACAGACATAAAAATCTCAAACTAGCAACTACATACCGCATGAAGCACTAGTGCGTTAGGACCCGGTAGGTAGAGAGCACTTTGTCGCAGTTACCGGGCTCTTCCCCAATGGCCATTGTTGAAGCTAAGACTCTCTTTTTTTCCTTATATTCTATAGCAGCATTTACTGTGTTTCATTGTCATATATACCACCTTAGCTGTACATAGCCTTAAACATAGCCATATGCTTGTTCATTTACACCATGATCAGTGTCGCGGCAATTAATCTCTTTATTCATGTATATTTTTTTGCCAGCACCTTTTCATGTCCAGGTGATGCCGTCATTTATTGATATATATAGTATAATTTTTCTGACGAGCTCCCTTTCCCCTCCCCCAGCCCAGTGGCTGTGACCTGACTCCATCTTGCTGTAGCCCCAGTCCGCAGACACACTATACCAGCAGGTTTTAATTGCAACTCACAGACATAAAAAATCTCAAACTAGCAACTACATACCGCATGAAGCACTAGTGCGTTAGGACCCGGTAGGTAGAGAGCACTTTGTCGCAGTTACCGGGCTCTTCCCCAATGGCCATTGTTGAAGCTAAGACTCTCTTTTTTTTTCCTTATATTCTATAGCAGCATTTACTGTGTTTCATTGTCATATATACCACCTTAGCTGTACATAGCCTTAAACATAGCCATATGCTTGTTCATTTACACCATGATCAGTGTCGCGGCAATTAATCTCTTTATTCAGGAGCTCAGTAGCATACAGAATTAGGGACCTCCTTCACCAGACATGGATTCCCACAGAATCTGATCTACCAGCTCGGCTGGAGGAAAATGCATAGAAACTAGAAGTAGATGTGACACCCTGGGTCAAAGTGCCACAGGGTCATCACTGTCCCCAGGTGGTGGTATCACGAGAGAGCAACCAAAAGGTCTTCTCATCAGGTAATACACACACAACAGTCACACCTCCAGGCGAGAAGGGGAGACCAAGCCCGGGTTCAGGGTGAGCTTCCCTATATATTCTGGTCTGGAGAGGAGCTAGTTAGTGCAGTTCCAGAGAGGACTGTGAAGAGTGCAGTTCCTAGGAGGATTGTGAAGAAGACCTGGGTGTAAAAGAGCTGTGCTAGCCTCATCCCAAGGTCCACTGACAAGTTCCAGGCCTAAGGCTAGGGTCTTAGGAGAGAAGCAGGAACACACCTGGGAGGCTGAGCAACCACGTGCTCACCCCAGAGGAAAGCACAGAGAATGGACACGGAATCCGAGACTGTGCAGGGTCTTACGTCCTGGCAGTCAGTACCGGAAGGTGGGGATTCCAAATTCTCCAGCCCCTCTGTACTGGAGGCACAGCAACACCGTGAGAGTTCAGCAGCATACACCCGAGATCAGGGTAGAGAAAGGACTCGAGTTGCCTGTCAAACCAATACCTCGCAGGAAGAGACAGGGCCAGCAGCCTAACGTATGCAGCAGCAGGAACCAATACCAGGCGCAGTAAGGGAGCTAAAGACCCAGCCGGATGGGAAGGAACCCTGAGTTGCTCTCTAAGACCTGTGGACAGCTTCATATAATATCTTCTCCAGTAAAGGACTGAGAAACTACAAAAACAGTGAGTCTGCCTATTCCTTGTGCCCATAGTCCTGCATCTCACACATAGAATATTTACACTGCCCTGGGGATTGGCTTTACCCGTGGCAAGCCGTTCCATCCCAGCTGCCCGTCCATCTCCCCGGAGGTTCTGCAGCAGCGCTGGCCATCCCTAGCCACACATACCACGGGTGGCGTCACAAAATCTCCCTTGTATTTAACCCCTCTCTTAACAATGCCAGAAAAGTCCCTACTCTCTTAAGCTGAACCCAGGCCACGGGACTGGGTCACGACCCCCGTGACTTCCCCCAGAGACAGCAACGGCCTGGTCTCAAGTACCCAACGGCTCTGTGGTGACTCAGACAGTACTGGAAGTAAACCTTTTGTCCCAAGAGGAGATCTAGAAGAGGAAGGCAACACTTCAACCCAGCAGAGGAGTTAAACCCTCATAAAACAATCCAGATTAGAGGCCTGGTGAGAAGAATGGTGTCCTGTTGATCTGTCTGGACCTTATAGTAATTGGTAAAGTGACCATCCTGTCTCCTGCTGTCTTATTCTTGTTGGACTACACAGATTTTCACCTTCCTGGGAATCAACACTGGTTGGGAATAGTTAAACATCTGCGCTGCTTATACCACCTATCTCCCAGGGATATCCTGCAGTGCCAGCCACAATTAGCTGACTAAAAACAGTTTTTTATGCCTGTTTGTTTATATATGAATCTGATTTGTAAAGCGCAGCGGAATATGTTGGCGCTATATAAATATTGATTTTTATTATAAGATTATTATTATCTCAACTGGCGTCACAAATAAACTTTATCTCTATTACTATCCCCATTACATGTGCGGTAAGGACCACAGCTGCTGGGCATGGTTACCGTGAACCAAACTCTGGCCCAGCTGCTGAGTACCCCGGCCCTTGTAAACAACACAGATGCATTTAGTGATAACCTGCTGGAACACCCCCTCCTCCCAGCCTTGGGCCCCTCGTAGCATTGCCCCATTGTGCTGCCGCCGCTGACCCCCCACCACGACCCTGCCTCCAGTGACCCCTCTCCACCACTGCGCTCCCCTGGGTAAACTACACTGCTTATGAGACACACTGGATTATAGGATGGACTCCCTATTTCAATTTACTTTTTTTCCCTAATTTCTTCCTCTAAATTTGGGGTGCGTCTTTTAATCTAGTGTGTTTTATAATTCACAAAATATGGTAATTATTCATGGCACAACCCCTTTAACGGAGAGTGCTCTTGATTCCAGGCAGCATGGAACGGGCCCCATTCTTGAGATAGGTGTGGATCCCAGAGGTGGGTCGTGGAGCAGACATTTTAGAAAATGTTCTGTAGATAAGCCATAGATGTTACTGAAGGGAAGACCCTTCTTATATTATTATGGATATTCCAAGTATGATCTACCAACTTGAAAATGTTATCTAGCATGTTGATGAATGATGTAATTACGTTTAATCTTTATTGAGTAGAAAAAAAATAACTTTACAAAACTAAAACATATAATAACATATACATAAATACAACATAACAAATTCACATATAAGTTTGTAGGTTAAGCTTTGCCCATTGTCAAGTCATATAAATTATGGAACAGGCCTGACAAGTCGGAGTTTTGATTAAGTCTCTTTATCTTTGTTACTCTGTGTTTCTACCATCTTGTCTGTTCCATAGGATGGGGCAACAAGGTACTTATGAAAGGCCGGGCTAAGCTTCTGAATATATATATATGTTCGGTCTGACATTATAACAGTCATTCATCAACTATTAGTAGTAATCTATAGATTAATCAGACTATTGTGAACTCTAAAGTCAACCTCTCCTCGCAGAGCTTAAGGGGGACTATTTAACGTGTATGGAAAGTGGACAGTCTCAATGAAAGTATGTTGGTAAAAAAGAACAAGTACATTGGGATAAAATAAAATACAGGGAAGTGGGTGGAGGAGAGGGGGAAGACATGATAAAAGGAGAAATGAGTGGGGATGTGGAGGGAGGGGAGGTCAGGGCTTTGGGGGGAAAGAGAGAAGAAAGTTGAGCACCACCTCTTAAGGTACCGTCACACAGGGAGATATCGCCGGCGATGTTGCCAGCAACTGAGGGGCGTGGCCAAGTTGCGGCGACATCGCCGGAGAGTTGCCTCGTGTGACAGGGCGATAATCAGGAGAAAAATCGCATTGTTGGGAAACCTGGCGATGTTGCTGAGGCGATCATGCCTGATCGCCCTGTGTAACGCGGCAACCTGCAATGTTGCGGGCGATTCCGCCTATCTACAACATTGCGGGTTACCGCTCGCTGGGTTGCTGGGCAACCCAGCGAGCGATAGCCGCGGCAACTAGCCAGCGATATCACTGGGAAGTTGCTCCTTGTGACATCTCCCCGGCGTTGTTGCCAGGGATGCGCGCTCCCGCAATCGCCGGCAACATCGTCGGTGATATCTCCCTGTGAGACGGTACCTTTAGAAGGGGCCGAAAATCTCTCGGAATCTCCAACAACTCCAGGTAGAGACAAATTTGACTTTGAGGCCTTTGATCTCTGCAGTAAGGTCTTCCATTTTACAAAGGCTGGTCATCTCCTCCAAGCAGTCCATCAAGGGAGGACAGACAGTCTATCTCCAGTATCTTGGGACACTTGTGTGGCCGGCTGCCATGCAAAATCTAAAAATGTCTTTTTTTTAGATTTGATAAAGCCTGGAAGCATGGACAATAAATGTGCAGCATGTCAATTCTTTTAAGGTAATCAATTACCAGGATTTAACCACCTGTAAATCAGTGCAGCAGGGGATTGACATGTGCACCATGTCATCACTATTTGTTTTTTTTTATTCCTCCCCTGTGGGCTTGGCAGTCTGCTGTAAGCTGAACCCCTCCCCCTAGATGAGAGGGAGGGGTAGGAGGTTTGGCTTAAAGCAGAATGCCAAGCCCACAGAGGAGGAATAAAAAAATAAAAAAAAAACAAATAAAACAATAGTGATGTCATGCTGCACATGTCAATCACCTGCTGCACTGATTTACAGGTGGTTAAATCCTAGTGGTTGGTTCCCTTTCAGCGTTTGACTTCAATTTGAAAAACATACAGTGTTGGCCAAAAGTATTGACACCCCCGCAATTCTGTCAGATAATACTCAGTTTCTTCCTGAAAATGATTGCAATCACAAATTCTTTGGTATTATTATCCACATTTAATTTGTCTTCAATTAAAAAAACACAAAAAGAATTGTCCTAAAGCCAAATTGGATCTAATTCCACACTAAACATAAAAAAGGGGGTGGACAAAAGTATTGGCACTGTTAGAAAAATCATGTGATGCTTCTCTAATTTGTGTAATTAACAGCACCTGTAACTTACCTGTGGCACCTAACAGGTGTTGGCAATAACTAAATCACACTTGCAGCCAGTTGACATGGATTAAAGTTGACTCAACCTCTGTCCTGTGTCCTTGTGTGTACCACATTGAGCATGGAGAAAAGAAAGAAGACCAAAGAACTGTCTGAGGACTTGAGAAACCAAATTGTGAGGAAGCATGAGCAATCTCAAGGCTACAAGTCCATCTCCAAAGACCTGAATGTTCCTGTAAAAAGATGAAGAACAGCGCCTCACAAGCTGGTATCTTAAATCGTTGTGCTTCTGGTGGATGGAATAAAAAACATATGAAGATTTAAGATACCAGCTTGTGAGGCGCTGTTCTTCATCTTTTTTCTGGTGTTATTTGTGCCTGGTGGATCTCCCTGGCTAAGGACGTGCTTCTCAATATTGGAACATGGTGAGTTCCACTTCCAGGTGGTGCTGTGGACAACCATTTTTTATTATGCTCTGAATGTTGCTGTGTCTACCGTGCGCAGTGTCATCAAGAAGTTTAAAGCCCATAGCACTGTGGCTAACCTCCCTAGATGTGGATGGAAAAGAAAAATTGACAAGAGATTTCAATGCAAGATTGTGCGGATGGTGGATTAAGAACCTAGACTAACATCCAAACAAGTTCAAGCTGCCCTGCAGTCCGAGGGTACAACAGTGTCAACCCGTACTATCCGTCGGCGTCTGAATGAAAAGGGACTGTATGGTAGAATACCCAGGAAGACCCTGCTTCTTACCCTGAGACATAAAAAAGCCAGGCTGGAGTTTGCCAAAACTTACCTGAGAAAGCCTAAAACGTTTTGGAAGAATGTTCTCTCTTTTTGGGCAAAGGCATCAACATAGAGTTTACAGGAGAAAAAAAGAGGCATTCAAAGGAAAGAACACGGTCCCTACAGTCAAACATGGCGGAGGTTCCCTGATGTTTTGGGGTTGCTTTGCTGCCTCTGGCACTGGACTGCTTGACCGTGTGCATGGCATTATGAAGTCTGAAGACTACCAACAAATTTTGCAGCATAATGTAGGGCGCAGTGTGAGAAAGCTGGGTCTCCCTCAGAGGTCATGGGTCTTCCAGCAGTACAATGACCCAAAACACACTTCAAAAAGCACTAGAAAATGGTTTGAGAGAAAGCACTGGAGACTTCTAAGGTGGCCAGCAATGAGTCCAGACCTGAATCCCATAGAACACCTGTGGAGAGATCTAAAAATGGCAGTTTGGAGAAGGCACCCTTCAAATATCAGGGACCTGGAGACCAAAGAAGAATGGTCTAAAATTCCAGCAGAGCATTGTAAGAAACTCATTGATGGTTACCGGAAGCAGTTGATGGCAGTTATTTTGGCTAACGGTTGTGCAACCAAGTGTTAGGCTGAGGGTGCCAATACTTTTGTCCGGCCCATTTTTGGAGTTTTGTGTGAAATGATCAATGTTTTGCTTTTTGCTTCATTCTCTTTTGTGTTTTTTCATTGAAAACAAATTAAATGAAGATAATAATACCAAAGAATTTGTGATTGCAATCATTTTCAGGAAGAAACTGAGTATTATCTGACTGAATTGCAGGGGTGTCAATACTTTTGGACAACACTGTATCACATAAAGAAAATATTCCTGCTGCTGCGTTTTTGCTGCCACGAAATGCAGAAATGGTTCAGAAATGTCTGCAACCTAATACTCAACGTTGGCACAGACGCTTACTACTTGAATACTGTAATATTATCACTAAAAACAAAACTTTGAAAAACGTTTCATTGAACATCAATCATTTTAGGACTCATGATCTAAAGAGTTCTTGTATAGATGTTGTTAGATAGTGCATGTGAAAACAAGCAATTTTGCAATTTATTGTTTATTAAAATTTTTAGCCATTCTTGAGATATTAACACTTTTTGTTATAGCTTGTTGGCTTGGAGACCCACCACTGCTGCTAAATATTGGAACGTGGGCAGTGCTTACAAGCTCTTTCATATTAAGCTTGTAAAAACTGTTTTGAAACTGTCCATGATCACTGAATCTTCTAATTGTAGCCAGCTTTGGTGCATTGCTTACAAGCTTTTTCATATTGCGCTTGCAAGAACTATTTTGAAACTGAGCATTATCACTCAAACTCCTACTCATGGCCAGCTTCAGTGTAATGCTTACAAGCTCTTTCATATCGAGATTGTAAGCACTATTTAAAAGCTGTCCAGGATCGCTGAAACTTCTAATCGTGGCCAGCTTCAGGGCAGTGCTTACAAGCTCTTTCATATCGAGATTGTAAGCACTGTTTTAAAGCTATCCAGGATCGCAGAAACTCCTAATCGTGGCCAGCTTCAGGGCAGTGCTTACAAGCTCTTTCATATTGAGATTGTAAGCACTGTTTTAAAGCTATCCAGGATCGCTGAAACTCCTAATCATGGCCAGCTTTAGGGCAGTGCTTACAAGCTTTTTCATTTCGAGATTGTAAGCACTGTTTTAAAGCTGTCCAGGATCGCTGAAACTCCTAATCATGGTCAGCTTCAGTGCAGGGCTTACAAGCTCTTTCATATTGAGCTTGTAAGAACTGTTTTGAATCTGCCCATGATTACTCAAACTCCTACTGATGGCCATCTCCAGTGCAGTGCTTACAAGCTGGACCTCAGCGTTGGCCGGTTTCCCAGGCAATGAGCTGTAAACAAAAGTGTTAATATCTCAAAAACGGCTGCAAATTTGAATAAGTAGTGAATCAGAAAAGTGCTTGTTTTTGCAAAAAATATCCATCTATGAAGGTGGGAGTGGGTGCTCTATGAATGTCATTGTAGATGTATGTTCTTTAATGTCCATAATGTCGGTCTTGATGGTATTTAACGGTATATTAAGCACATCGGCCGCCTGGATTTATCGCGCCACATATCAGCTTTTTGGAAGTTCAGTACAATATATGATTAATGGAGGCGGCCAAGAAGTTGCAGTAGCTGGTCCTCTTGTAACCGTTTCCAGTTTTATACCCTCAGTTTATGTCTAATAGTCTCCGGAGCATATTTATAGTGTGTAGCCTGGAAGATCAGCCCTAGCTCCTGCATACTAACCCACAGGACCGACTGCTCAAAATTCCAGTAGGCTTTCCACAAGAAAAGGTAATGGCTTCACAAAATGAATTTATGGCTTGTAAAATGAAAGATATGTGTCACACTAAGCTGAAAAAAAATCAAATTAACTTTCCTTACTGGCAGTATTAAAGAACAAATGTCTGGAAAGGTTACTCCATATTAACTCTGTACTGATGGCTGGATTTAATAACACTATCTGTGTTTACCATAAAGGAAGCCTCGGAACGACGTTCTAATGGGAATTAATAGGATTCTTAAGGGAAAGGAATGGAAACTATATTCAATAGTCACTGATTTAAAATTCTAAATATTTGTAAGATGCCTTCATATAAGGTGAAATACACCCCCTGCCTGCAACTAGATTGGGAGAAAGTTACATTATGTGCCAATGTCTTATATTTAGTGATTGGTGAATACTAAAATATTCGGGTTCGGATTATTCGTATAAAATATTTCGTGCTATTGCGAACATTTGTCATAAATAACTTATGTAATACAAGTCAATGGGAAGCTGGAATAGTGTTCCGACGTACCCTCCCAGGAGGTCTGGGGGTGGGGTGTTAAAATGATGCAATGGATGAAAAAGTGCTGATATTGAAAGGGTATCTTGGTTGGTTAGCAAAATTAGAGCATCTCCATGTTGGTTTTTTAAAATAATTTGTAATAAATAATAATAAAAAAATATGTAGGTTCCTGCACATTTTTGATAACCAGCGCATATCAAGCAGACAGCTGGGGACTGGTATTCTCATCCTGGGAAGGTTCATGGTTATTGAGCCCTCCCCAGCCTACAAATAGCAGCTGCAGCTGTCCCACCATTGGTGCACAGATTAGATGCGCCAATTGCAGGACGTTACCAGACTCATCTCGGTTGCCCTGGTGTGGTGGCAATCAGGGTAATGTATGGGGTTTATGTCAGCTGTGGTTTGTCAAAAATCCTAAGCCCATCAAACACTTTATTGGTAATGGAGAGGTGTCTATAAGACCCCCCTCCATTAATCCTGTAAGTAAAAAGAAAAAAAACACAGACACAAAAAAATCTTTATTTTAAATGAAAAAAACAAAACACACTCTCTATCACTAATTTATTAACCCCCAAAACACCCGCAGGTCCGACATTAATCCACATGATGTCCCACAATGATCATGGCTTTGCTACATCTGGAGGTCACGGTGAGCGGTGACATTCGAACATGTGACCACTCACAGTGGCTTTTGGAACAGAGTGAGAGGAGCACGGGGCTGCCAGAGGTGTCCTCAGGTGAACTCAGTTTCCAGACTGTCTGACTTTGTGTCACGGAGGCAGCGAAGTCTGACCATCCGGCACTGGGTTCAGCTGAGTGACAGCTGTAATCTCAGGTGAACTCAGTGCTGGATTGTCGGACTGTGTGACATAGCAGCAAGGCAGTGTAACAGTCTGGTAGCTGTGAGGCCTGAAAACCTTAAGGGAGCCTTAAGGTATACTTTAAGGTTACGAGAGATTCCAGCCACCAGGTCTCATAGCAGCTGTAAACCCGTAACTATAAGGGAGCCTTTAAGGTTCCTGGAGTTCCCATCTATTGGGACATCTGGAAGCTGTGAACTCTGGTAAGAGTTCACAGCTTCCAGGTGTCCCAACAGCAGGGAATTCCAGGAACCTTAAAGGCTTCTTTAAAGGCTCCCTTAAAGACAGGAGCCAAACTGCACCCGATTGAACTCAAACAGTCCCACTATGATCACCTGTGACTATGTGTACATTAGACAACAAATCTTTTTTGTTCATTTAACTTTGCTCATGTAGTGGGACTCTCAGAAATAATATCTTCGGAGTCTTCAATCCTTAATATAGAAAGTCCTAGCCCCAAGTTATGCCACCTGACCGTGGGGCGCTTTAGTGTAATGGCCACCTCCATTTGTGACTATTTCACTTTGGGCAACTCTTTGACAAGACCCCATTCCTCCACAAGTCCAGTACTTAATTCTGTGCTCATCTGTTGAGTGTTTAAATCTGTATCATTGTTCCAATTTCCCCAGGAGGGGGATACCCCCAGTGGCCTTTCTTTATACTGGGATACAAGTTTTGGTTTCTGCAGTAGCAGTTGAGGTTTTCCTTATGCTCTGTTGCTCCCCCTGACCTCACACATTTCCTGCTGTAACTCACGGACCAATCTTCCTCAATGGTGGGCACCCCAAAGGATCTTATTTCATTGCTTCAAACCATACCGGAGCTTCTTGTTCTCGAACTCTGGCTACTGGTCCGACCCGAGGAAGCTCATCTTTGGGTTATAGACTAGTCGCCCTTTCAAGGCCTGTCTCAGATAAGTGCTTATTAGGCCCGCACCAGCCCTTAATACATTATCCAAGGAGCCTATAGTCACCTCTTCACTTTCAGTTTTCTAATTGCAAATTACTTATGTCAGTTGTATCATCATGCATATCCTGTAAGATCTGAGCCCTTGTCCACAGTATCACAGTATCTTGGATATCTAAACATGACCGAATGTCGGGCCTCCCTGTCCAAAGTGAGCAAATCTCGTCCTGTATGGCAGATGTCAAAGGGTGCATACATAATATACTTCTTAGTCATTCCACCCAATCCCCAATATTAGATTATCATCTGTAAATATTGTTAGATTACTGAGTATGACTCCAAGAGGGAGGCTGTCCTCTTTGAACTCGGATCGTCTGATCCACTATTTCTGCTCTTGAATGTTGCATCCTGGCAACTTTGCCAAGTATAACCAGGTTACATAGAAGCAACAGCACAGAGAAGGATGACTCAGTGGTAAAATAAACATCAAATACCAGTATCTATTTGGCTAATACAGTTAGATGTGATGTCCAAAGCACAAAATCAAAGGGGTAAAGTGAACAGTAGAGTTGCAGTTAATTATGGTACAAAGCGATTACTCCAGTTTAGTTACACAGGGAGTTAAGACAATATTTACAGCTCTCTATTAGTCTGCTATTACAAATTACTGGGTATCCAGAAGACTCTAATGGCTGCTCTACACATTCCGATATCGTTGTCCAACAACGATAAAAAGTGACGTGGTTCGTGCGTTGGCGCCGATATCGTTCGTGCCTTGCGTGGTGTAAATGACCAATTCGATGCAAGAACGATGCCAAGACGATATCGGGGGGGGGGGGGAATTGTGCAGGCTCTCCAACTGCCCGATATTGGATGGACGATTGGCCGGATCGTGCTGTGTGACAGCCCAACAGTTTGGAGCACAACTTCCCCTATTCTCTCCCATGTTAAATGGTCGTTCCCTGGTTTGCTTGAACAAGGGGGCGTATACATCGCAGTTGTGTTGCATGCCGATATCGCCCTGTGTGACAGCCCCTATGGATCTTGGATTACTGCCAAAAATGTGCGCGCTCCCATACCGTTGTATCCAATATCGGGACGATATCGGGACGTGTAAAGCGGCCATAAGAATTCACTATTATTTGACAACTAGTGGTAATAGACTATGAGTGTCTTCACTTATTAATACCTTAATCTTAACATCTTATCTAAGGTGTGTCACCATGTATCTTGCACCTGTCATAGTGGTCACTCCATCACTTTGGCAACTCTGCCAAGTGTCACACAGGTCGTAATGGGAGTCAATGGTCCCACACCGTTAGACTGCAAGTCTTGTAACGTGGAATCACTCTGCACTCCTTCTATGGCCCAGTAGTCCTGTCCGATGCGACACAGTTGACTTGGATATAGTGATTCAGTGTCTCACTAGGGGTCTTATACAGCATCGGGAATCATGGGGGTCTTTTCCAGACTGGAGTAGGGGTCTTATTCAGGATTGGGTATGATGGGGGGGGGCCTTCTCCAGGCTTGGATTTCATGGATTTCTTCTCCAGGCTTTTGTATCACAGGGGTCTTCTCCAGGATCGATGGCTGTAAGCCCAACTGGCTCCTCACATGACATTCTTGCTACAAATTCTGGTGCAAACTCTTGCCCTTCTCTTATGAGCCAAAGACAATAATCATACTAATAATATTACATTACATGGACATAATCCAATTGTAGAAGTCATCCTTGGAGCATCTTTCTCAACAGGTTCTTCAAAATCAGGAGGTAATATGTGTGGTTGATTCTGTGCTGAAGAATGTGCCCTTGTTTGTAGGTAATCTGGATATTTCAACACTTTAGTATTTTGGAATCTGATAATGATTGCTCCTATTTAAGTACTTTAGTGTTTGCAATATTTTTAGTTCACATCTGGACTTTGTAGCTTTTTGTTGCAAATTTATTATCTAGATGGTGTTCTACTTTATGATACTTTTTATGGAAGATTTGTAGGGTAGTGTAAGTTATAGATAAGTATAATATGATATAATAAGGGAAATAACTCACCAAAAAATGCCACAGCAAACCCTTCTATAACACAGCCAATTCTTCCGAGGTTGAAGTATCCAACAGCGTTGGTTTCTACGGTCAGTAGACTTCCGAGGATAGTCACACCCAGGTCGGCTACAGCAAGGTTGACTAAGGAGTAGTTGATGGGGTGTCGCAGATGCCGATATTTGACGGTCACTACAATGACTGTAACATTGAGGATTATAGCTGCAGTACAAAATATGGCCATAATTATAGCTAAGATTGTGTAACCGATCCGGGGCATGAAGACCTTTTCTTCTTCGTTCACCCCATTGCTGAAGTTCATCATCTGCTGCAAAATATCTTCTTCAGCCATATCCGCCTTGAGATTGAACTAATTTGCTATGACTCCTTTCCCACTGTGTGTTGTACCAGCTACAGCTTATCATGCCTCTATTCTCTTAGATGTAAAGTCTCCGGTGATATTATCAACAAATAATATGACACAGATTATCATACACTTAAATCCCAAGATCCGGATTTATTTGACGTAATTCCCCTTTCTCATTACATTTTTAATTACTCTAAAGCATTTTAAGATTTGTACCTGTCTGTATGAATGACTTTCCATTGTTCCTATAGAATTGATTATGTATATTAACATAAACAGGGAATATTTGGAAATTAATTAAGTAACACTCATCCATCAAGTTTTTGAATGCGATTGCAATGAAGTTTCTAGAAATAATTTGTTTCTACTCTTCACTAATTTATTGTGATCAACATTATATACAGTTGTGCTCAAAAGTTTACATACTCCGGCACATTTTTTTGCTTTCTTGCCCTTTTTTCAGAGAATATGAATAACACAAAATCTTTTTTCCACTTATGGTTAATCGTTGGGTGAAGCCATTTATTGTCCAACTACTGTGTTTTCTCTTTTTATATCATAATGACAGCCAAAAACATCCAAATGACCCTGATCAAAAGTTCACATACCCCAGTTTTTAATACCGTGTGTTGCCCCCTCTAACATCAATGGCAGCATGAAGTCTTTTGTGGTAGTTGTGGATGAGGCTCTTTATTTTCTCAGATGGTAAAGCTGCCCATTCTTGTTGGTAAAAAGCCTCCAGTTCCTGTAAATGGCTTCATCCAACCACTAACCATGAATGGAAAAATGTTTTTGTCTTATCATTCATATACTCTAAAGGTTGAAATTGCTAAGACAGCAAAAAATCTGCCGGGGTATGTAAACTTTTGAACACAACTGTATAAGAGTTAAATCTGATCCCTAGCCCTGCAGTCCAACTTTATTATCATTTATAAGAGAATAGTTCCTTCTAAAGAGCTCACTGATACCAGCGCAGTCCCATAATAGAAGCCACAGGGGTAACAAGTCCGTTCATGACATTTCTTCCTCCTGAATCTTTTCCCTATTACATATTATTGAGAAGTGGAAGGAACCGCAGCAACTCAGCCAAGAAGTGGAGACCTCGTAATGTTACAGAGCAGGGGTCCGAGTGCTGAGGAGCAGAGGGTAGAAAAGTCCCCACTGCTCTGCTGACCCCATAACTGCAGAGTCCAGACCTCTTCTGGTAACATCAACACAAACACTGCGACCGCCGGGAGCTTCATGGCCGAGCAACTGCAGCCGTACATCACCAAGCACAATGCCAAACGTCAGATGGAGCAATGTAAAGCGCCACCACTGGACTCTGGAGGAGACGTGTTTTGTGCAGGGATGGATCACAATTGTCTGTCTGCATCTAATGGATGAGTCTGGGTTTGGTGAGTGGAGAATATTACCCTCCTGAATGTATTGTGCCTGGTGTACACTTTGGATTCTACTTTATGAGAACAATTTAAGGAAGGGCATTTTCTGTTCCATTTAGAATGTGAGGTCATGAAAGCTTCTGTCAGTGTAATATGTAATGTGTATTAAGAACCGTGGAAAAAACTAGAGGAAAGAAACAGCGCACATAGGGTCTTAACCGATTAAACAAAGATATAGATGTATTAGCAAGTGAGCTCACCTTATGTGGTTGTGTGTGGACACAACCACTACACACACCTCGGCTGCAGCGAACCATGTAATGTGTATTGCATTACGTTTGTTCATAAGTGTATGTTGAGTTGCCGACTGCACGGGGTCTGGGCAATCGTGACTGACTAGACAGGGCCTCGGCTATGGAGCGGTCCTGGTGTTGCTCCACTTGCCCCCACCATCTCCTTAGTGCATGAAGTTAGTTCTGAAGTGCCCCCAGTGAGGGCTCACTTGGTTTTCTGCCCACATTCTGGGATCTGAAATGTATTTGTTCCTAGAATTCATTCCCCCTCTACAGCATTCATTGAACAATACACTGTTTTACTTCCTTCATACAAAGGTAACATTTCATCATTCATTTAACAAACTACTCAGTGTATTCTCATTTAGAAGCATAGCTAAACTTATAAACTTGTGTGGGTGACATGTTGCTAAGTATTGATCCCCAGAGTCAGTGTTACTAATAGGGCCTTGGCATCCAAGTTTGACTATGCATGGTCTTACAGAGGTGTTGTGAAGCCTGGAGAGGAGTAGCAAATCTGAATAAGCGGTGATGACCGATTAGTGTCTTGGATACTAACAGTCAATGTCTTCTTATCTCAAGAGAGTCTATGAGCTCCTGGTTCACTGGAATGACTTTCTTCTATAACCTCCACCAGGCTAACGCACTCTCTAAATCCCACCTGTTAACCTTCTTGGGACTGAAATACTAGGTCTCTTATAGGAATTATGATAGTTAACCCTTCCATGGTAGAGAAGGCATTTTGCACATGGCAGAGCCTTATGGATGGACTTTTTGTGCTCCATTGGGTGCCACTCATATGGAAAGATTCTTTCTTACAAGTGTGGAGCCAGCTGGGACGGGGTACTTGGTACCGGACCGGGGTACTGCTGGGGATGTCACGGAGGTCCTGGTCCGGACCATGTCCCGGGTTCCGCAAGTAAATGGGGGAATCTTTACAGGGGAGTTTGTTGTGATGCCACCCAAGGGTTGTGGTCAGGGTGACCACCGCTGCTGCAGAACCTCCGGGTACGATGTTTGGCAGCTAGTAGAGCCTGGTTCCCCGGGGCAGTGATAGTTAAAGTCTATGGTGGATGCTATAGATTCTGCAGGGTAGGGATGATAGTGGAGATGATAGGAACAGTTTGTGAGGGAGTTGTGAGGGAGAGTAGGGTTTGCAAGGATTATAATGGGGGTTGTAGTCGACACATGCACTTACTTTGCAGTTGCAGCACTGGTTGTCTCGTTGCTGGATGAGGTATTGTAATAGGTGCAATTTACTTACTTTCCTGCTGCTGCTGCCTTGTCCCTCAGCTTGTGGTGAAAGCAGTGTTCGGCTCTGCAGATGGGGATCTCTGTCGTTGAATATAGGGCAAAGGGTGCAATTAACACATAGACTCACGGTTTTGTAGTTTTCCAAAGCTTTACTGTAGTTGTTATTCAGCAAGTACTGTCCACGGAGACTGTAATGGGGCCGGGTTGCTCCCACCCTGTCCGGGTCCCTGGCTTCCCACTTCTGTGCTGTGTGCGTGGCCTTGCGGCTGCTTGAGCTGAGCTGCTGGCACTGTCTCTCCTCACTGGTACCCCCCTGCTAGGCAACTTGAGTCTTTCCGTGTGCTTCTGACCCCGCCGTGTTGCTTCGCTGAGGTACAGTGTAGATCTACAACCTCCATACGCGACATGGTGTCCACTAACAATTGGAGCTAATTTTCCATTCAAAAAGTCAAATTGCGCTCCTTCCCTTCTGAGCCCTGCCGTGAGCCAAAACAGTGGTTTATGACCACATATGAGGTATCGGTGTACTCGGGAGAAATTGCCCAACCAATTTTAGGATCCATTTTATCCTGTTGCCCATGTGAAAATGGAAAAATTGAGGCTAAAAGAAAATTTTTGTTGGAGAAATTAAAATGTCCATTTTTTCCTTCCACTTTGCTTTAGTTCCTGTGAAGCACCTGAAGGGTTAATAATCTTGAATATAGGTTTGAGTAGCTTGAGGGGTGCAGTTTTTGGAATAATGTCACTTTTGGGTGTTTTCTGTCATGTACACCCCACAAAGGGACTTCAAATGTGATGTGGTCACTAGGGATGGGCGAATCGACTCGTTACTACTCGGTACTCGCCGAGTAGTAAGGGATTCGCCCGACTCGTTACTGTGCGAGTAATCGCAGGGATTACTCGCACAGTAACGAGTCCGGTCCCCCCCGTCCTAAGTTAGGACTGGGCTGGGGGGAGCGAGTGAGGAGCGAAGGAAGGGAGGGGGGAGAAATGCTCCTTACCTCTCTTCCGGCTGTCTGCTCTGTGCTGGGCTCTGGGTCCTGCGGGCTGCGGCAGCTCCAGGGTCCTAGAGCCCGCCTCCTCTCCCTGTGTACAGACATCTATGTCTGTGCACAGAGATGTAGTAGAGCTGAGATTGTTCTCAGCCTGCTCACTCCCTGTGCATAGACATGTATATCTATGCACAGGGATGTAACAGTGTGGACATTGCGTTTTGGACTACGTCGGACGGAAGAGGATTTTTTTAATTAAAGATGGAGTCCCTAATGGCTTTTTTTTTTTTTTTAATTTCTAATAAAAAATTTTTTCTCTGTGTTGTGTTTTTTTTAAAACAATTTAATAGAAATTCATGGCGGTCATGTCTAATATTGGCGTGACCGCCATAAATTTTGGGCTTAGGGCCAGCTGATAATACAAAGCTGGCCCTAACCCCTTTATTACCCAGTGAGCCACCCGGCACCAGGGCCACTGGAAGAGCGGGGTTCAGCGCCAGAGGATGGCGCTTCAATGAACGCACCATCTTCTGGGGCGGCTGAGCCCGAAATTTATGGCGTTCACGCCAATATTAGACATGACCGCCATGAATTTCCAGTAATCAATAGAAAAAAACCACAACACAGAGAAATTTTTTTTATTAAAAATAAAACAAAAAAGACATTAGGGACTCCATCTTTATTCCAAAAATCCTCTTCCGTCCGACGTAGTCCAAAATGCAATCTCAGCTCTGCTACATCCCTGTCTGTGCTTAGATACACAGGGATATAGCAGAGCTGAGAACTGACTAAACAGTCAGGGTTCAGCTCAGGTCATTATGAGTCGGCGCCGGCGGAGGCAGGGGTAAGTAGCCGGCCGGTCCGGTGCAACCCCCACCCTCTCCACCCTCTACCCCCCCTCAACACCCATCCTTCCCCCCAGTTCAATCCTTTATTTTTCTTTTCACTATTCTTTAAAAGCCAGTGGCTTTTTGCCGCTGGCTTTTAAAGAATAACATGGGGATTGCAGGATTTTCCTCTGCTGCCAGACCCCTTATAGGGTCCGGCAGCAGAGGAATCGCTGCAATACTCGTTCCCCATTAATTAACATTAGAATCGCTAGACTCGCAACGAGTAGTGAGTCCTGGACTCAGACTCGTCTAGCGATTCCGAGTAGTTTAGGATTCGCCCATCCCTAGTGGTCACTAAAAAAATGGTTTTGTAAATTTTGGTAGAAAATGAGAAATTGCTGATGAACTTTGAACCCTTATACCAGCTTTCTAACCAAAATTTTTTTTTCCAGAATTGTGCTGATGGGAAATGTTATTTATTAACTATTTTGTGTCACATAACTCTTTGGTTTAACAGAATAAGAATTCAAAATTTGAAAGCTGCAAAATTTTCTAAATTTTCACCAAATGTTTGATTTTTTTCACAAATAAACACAAAAATTATCGACCTAAATTTATCACTATCATGAAGCCCAATATGTCACGAAAAAACAGTCTCAGAATCGCTAGGATCCGTTGAAGCGTTCCAGAATTATACCCTCATAAAGGGACACTGGTCAGAATTGACAAAAATGGCAAGGTCAGTAAGGCCTTAATAGGCTGGGTGGTGAAGGGGTTAAAGCAGCTTCTAAAGGAGCATAACCTGAGCATGGAAACAGCACTACAGTCATGGGCAAAGGTTTTGAGAATGATACAAATATTAATTTTAACAAAGTCTACTGTTTCAGTTTTTCTAATGGCAATTTGCATATACTCCAGAATGCCATAAAGAGTGATCAGCTTAACAGCAATTACTTGCAAAGTCAATATTTGCCTAGAAAATGAACTTTAACCCCAAAACACATTTCAACATCATTGCAGTCCTGCCTTAAAAGGAGCAGCTAACATCGTTTTAGTGATTGTTCCATTAACACAGGTGTGAGTGTTGATGAGGACAGGGCTGGCGAACAATCAGTCATGATTAAGTAAGAATGACACCACTGGACACTTTAAAAGGAGGCTGGTGCTTGGTATCATTGTTTCTCTTCAGTTCTCTAAAGAAACACGTGCAGCCATCATTGCACTGCACAAAAATGTCCTAACAGGGAAGAGTATCGCAGCTAGAAAGATTGCACCTCAGTCAACAATCTATCGCATCATCAAGAACTTCAAGGAGAGAGCTTCCATTGTTGTCAAAAAGGCTCCAGGGCGCCCAAGAAAGACCAGCAAGCGCCAGGACCGTATCTTAAAACTGTTTCAGCTGCGGAATCGGACTACCAGCAGTGCCGAGCTTGCTCAGGAATGGCAGCAGGCTGGTGTGAGTGCTTCTGCACGCACTATGAGGCGGAGACTCTTTGAGCAAGGCCTGGTTTCAAGGAGGGCAGCAAAGAAGCCACTTCTCTCCAGAAAAAACATCAGGGACCGACTGATATTCTGCAAAAGGTACAGGGAGAGGACTGCTGAGGACTGGGGGAAAGGTACAGGGAGTGGACTGCTGAGGACTGGGGTAAAGTCATTTTCTCTGATGAATCCCCTTTTCGATTGTTTGGGACATCTGGAAAACAGCTTATTCGGAGAAGAAGAGGTGAGCGCTACCACCAGTCTTGTCTCATCCCAACTGTAAAGCATCATGAAACCATTCATGTGTGGGGTTGCTTCTCAGCCAAGGGAATCGGCTCACTCACAGTCTTGCCTAAAAACACAGCCATGAATAAAGAATGGTACCAGAATGTCCTCCAAGAGCAACTTCTCCCAACCATCCAAGAGCAGTTTGGCGCCCAACAATGCCTTTTCCAGCATGATGGAGCACCTTGCCTTAAAGCAATGGCTCAGGGAACAAAACATAGAGATTTTGGGTCCATGGCCTGGAAACTCCCCAGATCTTAATCCCATTGAGAACTTGTGGTCAATCATCAAGAGACGGGTGGACAAACAAAAACCAACAAATTCTGGCAAAATGCAAGCATTGATTATGCAAGAATGGACGGCTATCAGTCAGGATTTGGTCCAGAAGGTGATTGAGAGCAGCCAGGGAAATTGCAGAGGTCCTGAAGAAGAAGGGTCAACACTGCAAATATTGACTTGCTGCATTAACTCATTCTAACTGTCAATATAACCTTTTGGTATCATAATATGATTGCAATTATATTTCTGTATGTGATATAAACATCAGACAAACACAAATAAAAACCAGAGGGCAGCAGATCATGTGAAAATATCATTTTGGTGTCATTCTCAAAACTTTTGGCCATGACTGTACAGCATAGTGTTTGGGTGATTAGGAAGCAAAATAAGGTTATAAAGTGTAATTCGAAAGTTTAGGTATTCTTTAAAGCAGATCTGACAGCTGATGCTTGTCGATATGCAGGCAGCATATATCAGGGTCTTGTAGTTTTATATCAGCCATGTATGTTTGAATTGGAAATGCGGGAGCATTTTAGAAAAAAAATCATAGTTTAAAAGCCGCCGTGGATCGAGCCTCATGGGAGACCTGTCGGACAGGCTGCTTCTCTCTGCTTGCTTCCAGTGATTTACCTGTCTTTCCCTTTGCCTGCCTGCAGGGAGTGACCTGTCCATCAGGGCAGTGGGTCAGGAAAGATGCTGGTGACCCGTCTATCTGATTAGTCTCCAGTGCTGCCAGCAGTAAAGTATGTTTTTCTTTGAAACACTGCAGCATGTTCCCTTTATGTGTTTCTAAAGGACTGGGCCTTTACACGGTACGAGATTGTGAACGATATCACTCAAACGTCGCGTGTTTGGAGTCGTTCAAGTGACATCGTTAGGACGTCGTTGCGTGTAACACCGAGATTCAATTACAAAAAATCATTGGATCGCTGATTGCAGATTTGAGAACATGTTCTGAAATCAGACGATCCACGATCAGCCAACCTGCTGCATCGTTGTGTGTGACACCGCGATAACGATGTCGTTAACGACTTCGCCCATTCACATCAGTGAACAAGTATCGTTCGCTGGGTTGTGTGAACGATAACTGCTCGCCAGATCGTTGGTGCATTGTCCACGATATCTACACGTGTGACAGCTCACCAATGATGTCAAAATGATGTCCTAACGACCGCGCGCCCCCGATATCGTTAGTGATATCGTTTCAACATTGAAGCGTGTAACGGTACCTTAAGAGCAATATTTTTAGGTACTTCTATTGATAGTGAGGTTTATTTAGTGTGTATTCTGCCTTTTCTAGATTGCAGTCCTTGACGGTGGGTGGATTTAATGTGGATATATTTCATTTTAAGTAGTGCTGTATATAGGGCAAACGTTCCCGCATATCTCTGCATGTATTCTGGCTTCCTTCAGAGTTGACCTCTTTTTAGAGATAACTAAGTTGCATATTGTAAAAAACAGTTTTATATAAATTACTCAGCTATGAGGAGAACAAACGTTATTGAAATCAGTTTAAGGTATATGGCGCAATATGTTCCTTACCGCCATATATTATTGAAATATATCAGATTGGGGAATTTTTCTAATGACCTGGCCAAGACCATCCTCCAAGGAAACCTTCACGTAAGATTTTATTCTAAACCATTTGACCTTATCTTATGAATTTCTTGCTTTTGTACATTTTGAAGAATATAAGTAATCAGTAGAATAAAATTTTTGTCTACTTGGTTTTTGTCTGTTTTCCATTTGCGCCATACTCATATCTTCATTTGCGCCTTTATCAAATCAATTTTTTTACGTGTTTGTCTTTTTTTTTAAAGTTTGCCATTGTGGGTGTATTTTAAGCTTTCCAGATGTTTTCACCTGATATATCCTTTGGGACATTTCAAAATTTTGATGCAAACTTTCCAGCCACGCCCCACTGGAGTGATTTTATGCATGGTACTTTATACTACATGCAAAGGATAAAAATGTTTTAGCTAACAACTAATAAAAGGTTAAAGTGTAACCGCCATTTACATTTTTATTTAAATAAACTTTCAAATATACTTTATACGTTATACATTCATGAAGGTGTCCCCACTGGACTGTGTGTGAGGTAGACATATGTTCATTCTCAGTCACATCCATCTTCACACTGAATATGGCCATATAACCATATAAGGGTAAGGGAGTGGGGCCTACAGTTTGTGCACGCTTCTGACTGCAGCTGATGAGATGACGGTGTATCATGTTAGCTCAGGCTACTGCACAGTACTGAGCAATGTCAGAAAGCAGGATCACTGCAAACTCCACTGCCTTGGCAAAAGTTTCTCTGATCGGTCATCTGGCTCCTTCTCTGCTGGCTCCCCAAAAGCTCAGGATCTCTTTTACCCCTTCTCTGCTGTCAAATTGTACTGTGTGGCTGCTGACCACAACCACACAGCCATAAAACACAGTTTATAAAAGCGCACAAAAAATATTTATATTATGGAATTACTATAGCAGGGTGACTTATTCAGGATCCTCATCTCTTGTTTTGCATAGAGAACTTTTATGTAGGGTAATTGTTTTTGCCATAGATTGCTACCGCCAAGGGCCCATCAACAAAATTAAATAACATGTAAAAACCCTTATATATTTGACGCGTTTCACTTGCGATCATTAGGTGGCTGATGCTATACGCTCCATCGTGGTGGTTGCTGATGTGGCACCCCTGCGGGGGATTGCCACAGGACCCATCGGTGCAGGCAGGGATATAGACCTTGGTGCACCTTGGTACACACAGCATGCAACACATTCCACCCCAAACCTGGAGGGGGAGCCCCACTGGCTGTCCTTAAGCCATATTCCCTATAAAAGATTCAGGACTGAAGGGAGAAGTCAGTCTGGTTAGTTCCAGTTAGACAGAGAAGAGAGCAGTTATATGGAGCTGGTTGCTGGGACCAAGCAGGCCCAGAACCAGGGGTCACTGACCCAGATGTGCTGAAACCTAGGGAGAGGGACGGAAGCCAGTGGGAGAAGCAAGAAGAAGGGAACAGACTTGTGAACCCTTTTGTTACCTGGACACCAGAGTCCGCAACTGCTGATAAGATATAGTAGCAGGAATAGTCCGGACAGATCAGGAGGATCCAGTCCCCCTGAAGTAACACAAAGAAGAATCCAAACTTGACCAAGTAAAGGACCAGGGACCTAGCAGAGGATAGGAGTCCCACAGAGAGGTCCTCATTGTCAGTTGTGGAACAGCACCCTGAGAGGGAGAAGTAGCTGCAGGTTAAGCTACAGGCAGAGCTTACCCCCAAAAAAACCGCTCACACTAACAGAGGAGGCCTCACAACTCTCCAAGGTGAATGCCCCAAGCTGCACCAACACCTAGTTACCCTTCTGGACCGTGCCTGTTACCGGACAACAGTAAAAAGGTACTGAAACCAAAGACTATTGTGTGTGTGTGCCTGCTTCTCCGCCGCCACCTGCAGAGTTCACAGCAGGACCGCTACTACTACTCCCCTCATCTGCCCCGCGGTAAAGCTCCACCTGTGGGGAGCTGTACTACTCAACACTGCCTCCCATCACCTCAGCGTCCGGCTGCAGTGCTGGTAACCTATTACCAGGTACCACAGGTGGCGTCACGATACCAATTCCCGCATCATCATCACCCCCATCCCCTACCACTGAGGGTCCAGGGCACGGAACAAGGAACCGATCAGCCGTGATTCCCCCATCGAAGCAACCGCCTATCTTGGTATCTCAGTACCCCCTACCCTGTCGACCGCCTCAGTTCTGGCGTCACAAACAGGATCCCGTGCCCGGTAAAACCGGGTACTGTGTGCTTAAAATAGACTTTATTGACTGTTTTGTGAACTGTAAAATCTGGCCGCCATTACTGCACCACAGAGCGGGAAGAGCATAACGGCTGCGCAGTAAAAGGAACGTGAAGATAAGCCCCGCCCCTCCACCCTGCCGGATATCACCGAAGTGCGGCGTCTAGTTCCGGAAATACCCGAGGTGCTCCACTCCCCTGTAAAGCCGACGACTACCGAAAAAGTTAACCGCACTGGCTGGCAGCGGTTAACTAGGGGGGCACCACCATGTTTGAAGTGGATGACACACAGAGGGGATGTCTGGAACGCAACATCGGCAGGTTCAGCAACCGGTGTGGGAGCCGCAGCACCCGGAGCAGTGGCCCCGATCATGTCGATAGCCTTGCCATACTTACCGGGCGCAAAATGGTTATCAACCTACGAAGGTAAGCCCGGTACCTTAGCAGCTTTTAAACAAAAGATGTGTGCGGTGCTGGACATGTATGCTATGACAGAAATGCAGCGAGTCACTGTTGTGCTGGGACAATTAACAGGAACAGCGGAGCTAGAGGTCGAGTCTTGGAGTGATGCTGACAGACTCTGTAACAAAAGTATTTGACAAGCTCAGGGCTGCTTTTGAGAAACGCACACAGTCTGAACTAAGCATGATATTCTACCAATGCAAACAGAGACCGCAAGATACCATCAGAGACTTTGCCTTACGTTTACAGGGGGCACTCCAGTTCTTAAAGCAGGCAGATCCGGCAAGTGTGTTAGAAGAAGATAAAATGCTTGCAGAACAGTTTATGGAAGGATTGAGGTCAGACTACCACCGCCAGCAGGTACACATGTGAGTCTTAGATCATCCAAATGTGAACTTTAATGATTTAAAAGACAGAGCTATAACAGAGCTATGGGACCCAGTGCCTGCAGAACTTGCAACCCAATCCTGGCAGGTTAATACCTCTCCCATATAAAAGGTTATCTGCCACGACACTACTATTTATCATGAATTTGTAGCTCAATGAGTGGCACTTGAAACAAAAGGATCAATGGGTATAGTGAATGTGTGTATTGTAGAAACTGCCCTATGCTAAATAAGGAAAACCGGAGATCTTGGTTTCAATAGTGGCCACTAGAGAGTAAGCCTGACACCCACTACATGGAGCCTCCACTGTCAGGTCCTGACACTATGCCCTAATGAAATGTGGAGATGTGAGTGGGTTTATATGCCCATGGATGTAATTAAAAACAATGAACAGGTGTGTGCTGGGCTCTAACAATGGTGACCATGCATGGCTATCAGGCTAGGAAAGGGAGAAAGGGGAAAATTTATATATCAGTAGGAGCTCAGTCAAAAATACAACAATATGCAAATCTATATATGACTGGCATCACCACAAGTGTAGGTGCAGACAGAAAATTATATACTTACATAAAAGGTTATCTGCCGCAACACTACTATTTATCATGAATTTGTAGCTCAATGAGTGGCACTTGAAACAAAAGGATCAATGGGTATAGTGAATGTGTGTATTGCAGAAACTGCCCTATGCTAAATAAGGAAAACCGGAGGATAACAACTCCAAAAGGACAGCTAGAGGAGTGGTACCAGCAGTTGCACGTAGGAACTGATGCCACCCCTTCTCACCAGAAGCACGGAGTCTACCGGGTAGCACAAGAGTTCGAACAGATATTCAGTAAGCATCCATTAGATTTTGGGAGGATTAAAGGGGTACACCATCACATAACCACAGGAGATCATCCCCCAATTAAATTGAGACACAGACCCATTCCACCAAATCACTACCAGTATGCCAAAGAGATGCTGCAGGACATGAAGGAAGCCAGGGTTATAAGAGATAGCTGTAGTCCCTGGTCAGCCCCCTTAGTCCTAGTCAGAAAGAAGAATGGCACGATGAGGATGTGTATGGATTACAGGGAAGTCAATAGGATCACTCACAAAGATGCTTACCCATTACCTCGAATAGAGGAGTCTCTTGCTGCATTAAAGACTGCTAATTATTTTTCCACATTAGATCTCACTAGTGGGTATTGGCAGGACTCCGTTGCAGAAGAAGACCGAGAGAAAACCGCGTTCACAACACCAATGAGCCTATGTGAATTCAACAGCATGCCATTCGGGTTATGCAATGCATCGGGAACGTTTCAAAGACTCATGGAATGTTACCTGGGACACCGGAACTTCGAGACGGTGCTCTTCTACCTGGACAACGGCATTGTGTATTCCAAAACCTACGAAGAACACCTGGAACACCTGGCGGAGGTATTTACAGCTCTAGCAAAGTATGGAATGAAGCTCAAACCATCGAAATGTCACCTGCTGAAACCAAAAGTCCAATACCGCGGGCATGTGGTCAGCGCAGATGGAGTAGCACCAGACCCGGAAGAAGTGACAGCTATCCAGGACTGGCAGAGACCAACCACCGTCAACGAGGTACGTCAATTCTTAGGTTTGGTTGGGTACTACAGAAGATTCATAAAGGGCTACACAAAGATGGCAGCACCCCTACAAGATCTTCTGGTAGGCCAATCTAAGAAGAGAAGGTCTTCAGAGCCACCATTGGAATGGGGAAAGAAACAAGAAGACTCCTTCCAAGAGATGAAGCAGGCTCTGACCGGTGAGGGAATCCTGGCGTATCCCTGTTATAACCTACCATTCGTCCTCTACACCGACGCAAGTAATGTAGGCCTGGGAGCAGTACTATCCCAGATACAAGATGGCAAGGAAAGAGTAATTGCCTACACCAGCAGAAAACTTCGACCCACCGAGAGGAACCCGGAAAACTACAGTTCCTTTAAGTTGGAGTTCCTGGCCTTGGTCTGGGCTACACAGAGCGGTTCAAGCATTACCTGGCAGCTTCAAAATTTACTGTCTTCACGGACAGTAACCCGTTAACACACTTGGATACCGCGAAGCTTGGTGCATTGGAACAACACTGGATGGTCCGACTATCTAACTATGACTTTACCATCAAGTATCGGGCAGGCCGTAACAATGCAAATGCTGATGCCCTCTCCAGAAATCCTGAAGTACGTTTACAAGGACTTGAAGAAGAGAGGAAGATGACTTGGAGAAAATAGAACTCCCAGCTTTCTATAAAAGTAGAAAATGGAAAATGACTGAAGATCATATCTACCAGAACCGTCAGATTGTTGCACTAAACCCGTTGCCTCATTATGGATGGAAAGAGACACAAGACAGTGATCCGGCAGTGAGCCTAGTAAAGAAGCTAGTAACCCAACCAGATTCCCAAATTGAGAAGAATGCTCCACCAGAGGCCCAACACCTGTGGAAAGAACAAAGCACGTTATTCATCTATCAAGGTCAATTGTGCAGACGGTATATCAATTCAAGAACACATGACATGGTATGGCAAATTGTGGCTCCAAAGAGAGATGTCCAAATGGTGTTGGAAGCGTACCATGACAGAGCAGGACACTTTGAATGGAGAAAACTGGAGATGTTGTTACGTGAAAGATTCTATTGGATCAGCATGAGGTCTACCATAGTGAAATGGTGTAAGAATTGTGGACCATGCTCATTAAGAAGAAAAGACCGTAAAACCCTGAAAGCACCACTCCAGCCTAACATCACTAAACAGCCATTAGAACTGGTAGCCTTAGATCATGTCAAACTCACACCCAGCAGATCGGGCTATACCTATGCTCTTACCATGGTGGGCCACTACCCCAGATTTCTTGTGGTAGCTCCGGTAAAAGACTTAACAGCTCAAACAGCCACCAGAACCTTTCAAGCCTATTTCTGCAGACCACACGGTTATCCAGAAAAGGTATTGACAGACCAAGGTCCTGCCTTTGAAGCGGAAGTATTTCAAGAGTTCTGTAACCTATATGTGGCACCCCAAGGGTTAATGTGCCACAGAAACATCAGCACAGGTTTGATCCCCACACAACACTACACTAGAAAGTGGGAGGAGCTTAGGTGGCACCTGCACTAGTGGGAGGAGCTAAAGTTGTTTACCACAGAGCAGGAGTGACAGTTAGGTAGTCTGCAGTTGAGTTTGAGTCTGGAGCAGGAGCAGAGTCAAGTAGAAGTGGAGGTCCTGAGAGGTCTGAGGAAAGGAGACAGAGTAACAGAGGAACATCCCCGGGACAAAGAGTTACCCCAAACGTAACCCCGGAGAGGCGCTTAAGACGGATACCGGATCCGAGGCTGTGCCTGAGACAGACAGGACAGTAAATACCGGAATAGTGAAGGTCCACCATCTTCACTGTACCATAGCAAAGCAACACGGAGGGGTCAGTGACAGAAAGGACTCAAGTTGCCCAGCAGATTGGTACCCGTAAGCAGAGATAGGGCCAGCAGTTCAGCTACAAGCGGCAGCAGGGCCACCCACAGCGCATAAGAAGGAAGCCAAGGACCCGGTCAGGGTGGGAGCAACCCGGTACAATAATCTGCTTTTACCATCTGCAAAGTAAAGACTTGGAAAACTACAGAAACCGTGAGTGTGTGTGATCTTTATGCTGAAGCCCCATTTTCCCTCATAAACTGCCATTGCCTCCACTCTCATCATCTCTACTGCTACCCCTACTCTCCTGCAGCATCAATAACCATCCTCACAGACTTTAACTACTATCACCACTGCCCCGGGGAACCCAGTTCTACCCACTGGAACTATTCCATCCAAGCTGCTATCCCATCATCCTCGGAGGTTCTGCAGCAGCGGCGGCCGCATATAGTGGGTGGTGTCACGACTGACAAATCCCCTGTAAATAACCCCCATTTTATTGTGCGGGGCCGGGACACGGTCCGGACCAGGACCGCCGTGACATCCCCCAGCAGCACCCCGGTCCGGCACCGAGTACCCCGTCCCAGTGGGCTCCACATATACGGATGCAAGAAATTTCGTACCATGCTTTACCATCTCCAAGCTAGTGGAATGTGCGAAAAGATGAATCACGTGGTAATAGAATTGTTGAAAACTCTGCCCTTAGAGGAGCGGAACAGATGGCCAGAGAAGTTACCAAACCTTGTTGACATCTACAACAACATCCCGGTAGGCTCAACAAATTGTACCCCTGCATACCTCATGAGAGCAAGACCAGGAAAATTGCCATAGACTTTGAGATGGGCATTGTAGTTCTTGAAGAAAACACTTCAGATGCAGATTGGGATACTAGAAGAACAGAGCAATACAAGAAAGTACAGGAACACCCTTAACACCCTGTGAATTGGTTTTGAAAAGGAAAAGAAGAATGCACAAGTTAGATGTTCAATGGGAAGAAGGACCCTACACTGTATTACCATCCAGTTTTGACAACCAGAAAACCTGTCTGATCAGCAAAGACAATGGAGAAACAACAGTAACAGTGTCAAGAGATCACTTGAAGAAGTGCCCTCAACAGTTACAACCAGAAGAAGATGTACCTTGTCCAGAACCCAGAAAAGAGGAGCCAAAGACTGTCCAGACCATAATAGGAGAATTACCCGCAGATTGGCCCCAAATAGAAGGTACCTACCTAATACCCATGTTGATGTTTCTACTAGCGGTTGAAGAGCCAAGAGCAGAAGAACCACACGTTGTACCGGAACCCGAGAATCTTGAAATCGGTGAACATGTCAGTACACTAGAGAGACTACGCCAATACCACAGTATTCTAGAAACACGTAGATCTAATAGACTGAGAGGCAGTGCATACACCGCACCAGGTACAGACTGTAGTGACACACCAGTGCTACGCAGGTCAACCCGTAGTAACCTTGGTAAGCCACCACTTAGATACAGTGAATAAGCGGTAAAATGTGGGAAATGTAAATATGTTTAAAATGTATATACGTTATTAATGCTAGTGTACAGAAAAGGGTGAAGAGTAGGCTAAAACAACCCAAGCCAGCTACACAACATCAAGAGGGGTGAGTGGAGTTGGTTTAAGGAGCTGTCTAGGGAGAGCAAAATCTTGGCCAATAGGTGACCCCAGGGCCAGGAGGTCTACAGTGCTTATGACCCGGTAGAGGCCCATGCAGTACCTAGGATTCCTACGCCGAGACACCCGTAGTGTTTGTTTATTGTGTAACTGTGAACTTTTAAGCCTACAGAAACTTTACCTGTTGGAGTTTTTGAATTTGCTTTTTCTAATTTTAAAAATGGACCATAGCCACAGGACTGGTGGTGGCAAAAACACTTTACACAGCCTGAAGCGGATGGACTAGCGCTGTATGGACTGGTTACCTGTTCTTCCCATTTTCCCTGGTTTTTGTAATTTTTATTTGAGACTGTGTACAAATTTCATATGTAAATAGTTATGGTATGTTATGTTATGTTTGTGGAAAAGGTTTCAGTCCCGGAGGGCTGAAGTCTGATACAGAGGATGATGTGATCCCTGTCAGGCACCAGGATGGAGCGTACTGCATCAGCCTCCTGATGATTGCAAGTGAAACGTGTCAAATTTATAAGGGATTTTATGCTATTTTATTTTTGAAGACCTGTCCTGTCCTTGTCTGCACACACAATCTACAAATTCTGAAAGCAGCAAGATGTAGGGGCAGATGACCTGATTCCAGTGATAAATACACTAAAATGCAAAGAAACGCAGATAGGGTCTTATCTTTTATATATGGTGAGGCTAGTAAAAATTGTATCTGCTCACCTGGAAAGGTTGTGTCGCACACAACCAGCATGGAAGCGGGAAATAACAGCTGCTGCAGGGTCCACACTCCTTATGGTCACCGTAGTTAAAAATCTGAGAGACACATGTGTTACCTGGACCTGCGCTGCTTAAATCAAGGCAAAATCATTCCTTTATTCCTACTACGCGTTTCAGAGCCAGTCCCGACTCCTTCCTCAGGGAGCAATGATGTTATTCATCCGTCCTTGATTTAAGCAGCACGGATCCAGGTACACATGTCTCTCTCAGATTTTTAACTACTGATTCCAGTGATGAGTCACTTACTGAGATGCTTGCTGTAGTTTTGATAAAATCCCTGTTTTCTCTGCTGCAGATCTAGCAGTTCTCTGAATGCTGAGCTCTGTATAACCCCACGGCCCACATTTTGGCAGCTTTCTGTGTACACTGCAAGATTGGACCAGGAGGCCCAAGACGCTTTGTCTAGTAGTGATAATTTCCTGCTGATAAAACAGGGATTTGATCAAATCTACAGCAACCAACCCAGTAAGTGACACATCACAAGAATCAGGGTCTCTGTCTCTATGTCAATAGGTTTTGCTGCATTCAGGTTAGGTGACAGATTTCCAAAAATAGTCAGGGTGTAGAGCTTAGTTTTCCATGTGGTGGTATTGCAGGGAAACTGAAGGTTTGTCATTATTTACAGATGATTACTGAGGGTCCTAAGTATCTGCTTAGCCTTCAAATACAGTAAGATAATTTAATTCATCTTTTAGGTATGGAACATTTATCAAAAATTGCATAAAAACGGCGCTGTGTAAACAAGGCCATAAAGTCACTGACGCCCGCTGCTTCACTGCAAGACTTTCCTTCTGTTCATTGAACCATTTCACTTTTCCAGTCTGTTTTTAATGGCTAATTAATTTGAACAATGTGCTGATTATTATAGCGTAATTGAAGCCGCCAGAGATCATTTAATTGTTCCACAAAACAGTAAAAATAATTAATATAGATTTTAATGACAAGCAGATAACAGTAAATTCCCTATTTCTAGTCTACAGCAGAACTGGATCACGGCCAACCGAGTCCTCAGCCCCGCTGGCCGATGACGGTTAATAATTCTCTGCTGTCCAACCCTATGAAAAATAATCTGGGCCAGAATCAATAGACCTTTATGAAATCATTGGTCTTTTGTACATGGCTATGCTGGGGTGATTGGTAGAGGAGTGGAGCGCAGCAGTACAGGGGAGGACTTGCGCTTGTGTTGGTCGTGCAGCGCTGAGGGGCCTTAGTAGTCGTGTGAGGCCGAACCTCGGCTGCTCCACAGCCCTGGGTTTGTAGTCTGTGCCCTGGCTGCCTCCCCACTGCAGACATATGTTGAATCACCATATCCTTTTCTGTACGAATACATGGGCTTAGAATACTTAGTTGATATTGCAAATAACGGGGATCTTCATGCAACCTTTTCCTATGAATGGGGTTTCCATAGCACCAGTCAATGATAATTTACTGGCTGACCGCTTCCCTGGCACTTGAGCTGCAGATGTGACTCACCGCGGCCGGCAGACTCCGGTTTAGACAGGCGATTCTTCTCCTTCCTTGTCATGGGTGGACCGCGCCTGCCGGTAGTGGGGCCCGGTGTAGTGCAGATCAAAAGTGAAGACGTCTTAGTGGAACAGATTTAAGGGGTTTTAATTTGTTTTTCTTCGTGACGCCACCTATGAGTAGATTCGGTAAGGGCTACCGACGCTGCGGAACCCCCGGGGGATGGACAGCAGCAAGATGTTACGCTCCCCACAGGCTGAGCGGTGATCCCCGGGGGCTGGAGCTGCTCAAGATGTTGTGCGGCAGCTGCGGTTACTTTAGTGTGCGGACGGATAGTTCATAAGGAAACACGGACACAGATAGTCTCTGCAACGGGTCTTTACTGTAACCAGCAGGCAGTACATGGCTTACAGTGGTTGAGTAGTAGACCGGGTGGACTCAGCAGTGATAGTGCTCCTCAGAGATCCGCAGTGTTCCTCCATTCTACCTACTTAGTTCCTTCTTGCCAGCGTCGCCCAGGAATACCAGGTCGGGTACGGGGAGGCTGCTTCAATGCCCTATCCATGATGTACGTTCTGGATGCTTTGGGGAGCCTTGTGTCCCTCAGTGGGTACACCGCTGGTTAGACGACTGGAAGCTGGCTGGTGGTGGGGTGCTCCTATAAAGCTGCTCCTCCACGGGGCTGGTTCGCGTGGCAGAGGTGAACTGCTGCCAGCTTCGGTACCAGTGAACCGGCTGTAAGTTGTGGGCACGGGAGTCTTTTGGGAACCCGTGTAGATAAGCCCAATCCCGGTGGTTAAGGCCTCAGGTGCTGACACCCGACCGGTGACGGCCCAGGGGCCCGCACGGAGTGCGGAGCCCCCGCTCCTCTCCAAGTTCTAGTCTGCTCTTGTCAGGTTCTAGATTCTCTTCTTTCTCTGTTCAGACTGTCTAGATTATTGTGTGTTCTACTACACTACCCTAACACTCCACCCCCCAGGACCTATGATTGGTCCCCTGTTCTAGGTGTTGCATGTTGGGTTGGATCTCAGAGTTAACTATTTCACTGCTTTGTCAGAGAATATTGCGGCTGCAATACTCCCTTGTGACGCACTCGTTGCGGGGCGCCACACTCCCCCTTGGTTAAATCAGCTTGTCCCCAAGCGTCAAACTACTCACATTACAGAGGTTTTTACATTTTTATACATATATGACACACTTTTATTAAAATAGAAAACAGGTAAAGGTATGCTTTGGTGACATAAGCAAAGAAACAGGTAATCACTTTGTGCGGACCCAGCGTGCGGTCGGCTGTCCTTTAACTAGAGTCCAGGCTGTAGCCGCAAGATCACACAGTCAGTGATTAACGGGAACAGAGTCATTGAGGAAGTTCAAGTTTTAAAGTCACTGGCTCTGAGGGTGATGGCGCACCCGGATAGCGAACCACCCATCTGCACAAGCGTAGCGCTCGTAGGTGATAATATCGCCCCGGTATAGGTCGCGATCGGGATGTCCTCTTGGCAAGTTTGACTCAACGTCCCGGCGCCCCACAAACACCTCCTCATTCAAACCCACCTCCCAAGCGAACCCCCACCCGGTATGTAAGTTAAAGGTGGAAATTCTACCTTCACGACGGAGTTCATCAGGCTGCGGCGGCTGGCGGCGAGCCTCGGCACGGGCCTGCATGTTGGCGCGTTCTCGGGCTTGCCACTCCTCTCGTCGTCTCTGGCGTACATCTCCGTCGTTACGGCTCGGGGTGTAAAGATGAGTAACGGAGCTGGTGGTTTGGCGGGAAGCTTGAACTTGGCGGGCTGTCTGTATTGGAACCCGGTGGAACGGCACAGGGGAAGGTGTCGGCATTGCACCCGACCAGTGTACCCGAGCTGTATGCCCGGTAGGAAGTTCCTTGTTGTCTCCCCAAGCGAACCCGGTATCGAAATCCTCAGTGGTGCTGTGGGTCTCGTCGTCATCCTCTCCGACCTCTTCCTCGATGACCACATCAGGCTGCTCGATGGTGAAAGACGTTGAAGCTTGTTCCGTTGTACAACAGGGCGGTGGTGCTGCGGATCCTTCCGTAGGGACGTCCTGCAGGGCTTCCAGGCTGCCTGCCTCTTCATCTGTTTCCGCAGGTAAAGGTGTTTCAATCCCGGTTACCAGGTAGGCCTCGGCAATGGCAAGGGAAGCCTCCGGTACAGGGATAAAACAGGCGACTGTCTCTGTAGTGGTGAAACATGTCGCGGGTTCCTCAGCGGGAACCTGGTAGAGATCAAGTTCTTCCATGGAGCGTGTTATGAGCTCCGGCTCAAGAACGGGATCGGTTGCGATATTGGTCGCTGGAACGGGTCGAGTTGCGGCCTCCACCGGAATGACGCAGTCTATTGGCTCTGGTGACGGAGCAGGACAGGTGGTAGGCGAGGGTGAGGCGGTCGAGAAGCTGGTGACGTCGTCTGGGCTTGGAGAAGCTGTACCCGGTCGGCTCTGCTGCATCGCATGGTGTAGTCGTCTGCCTAGGGTCGCGCTCCAGCTACGGATCGTCCATTCCACTGTCTCTAGTAACCGCACCCGGAGGTCTTGTAGAGCCTCTAGCCAGAAGTCGGGACTGCCGTCTATGGTAAGGGCAGGATCCGGACCCGGTTGGCTGATGGCTGCTCTGGCCTCCGCCTCGACCTCCCGCATCAGGTCTTGGAGTCTCATGCTGGCCATTCTTCTTGGAGGGAAACCACACCCGTTCAACCGGTAAAACGTTCTGGTTGAGCTGGTGAAGAAGTCTTCTCTCTGACTCTGACACTCCCATTTCCTGTGGGCTTTTGTAGTCCAATGGTGGGAAAAGTCTTTGGGGTCCGCCCCCATGGTTGACTCGAGCAATCAGGGCGGACAAAGAGTTTGGCGCCTTTTGTCTTTAGCCCTCCCACGATGAGGGGGGGGGTTGACTCACTCCTGGGCTTCACGTGGCGGCTTCTTGTGGCGGGAACGCCATCTTGGGCGCCATCTTGACCCAATGATGTAAAGGCGGGAAAGTTCTTTTAGGGACGAACAAAGTCCAATTGTAGACAATAAAGTCCATTTTAAGCACAATATACCCGTTGGGTAACGGGCCTGCTCGTATCCTGTTCGTGACGCCATTTTCTGACTCACCGCGGCCGGCAGACTCCGGTTTAGACAGGCGATTCTTCTCCTTCCTTGTCACGGGTGGACCGCGCCTGCCGGTAGTGGGGCCCGGTGTAGTGCAGATCAAAAGTGAAGACGTCTTAGTGGAACAGATTAAAGGGGTTTTAATTTGTTTTTCTTCGTGACGCCACCTATGAGTAGATTCGGTAAGGGCTACCGACGCTGCGGAACCCCCGGGGGATGGACAGCAGCAAGATGTTACGCTCCCCACAGGCTGAGCGGTGATCCCCGGGGGCTGGAGCTGCTCAAGATGTTGTGCGGCAGCTGCGGTTACTTTAGTGTGCGGACGGATAGTTCATAAGGAAACACGGACACAGATAGTCTCTGCAACGGGTCTTTACTGTAACCAGCAGGCAGTACATGGCTTACAGTGGTTGAGTAGTAGACCGGGTGGACTCAGCAGTGATAGTGCTCCTCAGAGATCCGCAGTGTTCCTCCATTCTACCTACTTAGTTCCTTCTTGCCAGCGTCGCCCAGGAATACCAGGTCGGGTACGGGGAGGCTGCTTCAATGCCCTATCCATGATGTACGTTCTGGATGCTTTGGGGAGCCTTGTGTCCCTCAGTGGGTACACCGCTGGTTAGACGACTGGAAGCTGGCTGGTGGTGGGGTGCTCCTATAAAGCTGCTCCTCCACGGGGCTGGTTCGCGTGACAGAGGTGAACTGCTGCCAGCTTCGGTACCAGTGAACCGGCTGTAAGTTGTGGGCACGGGAGTCTTTTGGGAACCCGTGTAGATAAGCCCAATCCCGGTGGTTAAGGCCTCAGGTGCTGACACCCGACCGGTGACGGCCCAGGGGCCCGCACGGAGTGCGGAGCCCCCGCTCCTCTCCAAGTTCTAGTCTGCTCTTGTCAGGTTCTAGATTCTCTTCTTTCTCTGTTCAGACTGTCTAGATTATTGTGTGTTCTACTACACTACCCTAACACTCCACCCCCCAGGACCTATGATTGGTCCCCTGTTCTAGGTGTTGCATGTTGGGTTGGATCTCAGAGTTAACTATTTCACTGCTTTGTCAGAGAATATTGCGGCTGCAATACTCCCTTGTGACGCACTCGTTGCGGGGCGCCACAGATGATACCCTCAAGCCTCTACTCCTCTGTTCCAGCGTAATCTTAGCTGAGCAGAGTCAAACATTTTTGGGTACACGTCCCACCCACAGTGATTTAGCATAAGCTTTTGGAATGGCCAACAAAATAGCACTCTTACGCTTTTCAACTACATCCCACTCATTAGAGCCTTCAGGCCATCGACAACCGAGCAGAATCGTTGAGTATTCACCAACAGGAAATAGATGCCACCCAGAAACTGATGGACTCAACCCCTGAGGGTCGCAGTCACTTGGCTATCACTGTCCGGTCCTCCGATTATTGGACCAATGCGCTTCCGGGTCCTGAATATGACCTGAGGGTCTGACCTATTGGATATTGGGGCTCCGAATCACCACGCTTTCCATAGGTGCAGTGACTGTTATTTCTCTCTGTTTCTCTCTCCTGTGTTCCTGACTTTGCAAACCCTCTTTGATTCTCTAACTCCACCCTTAAGGGGTGTACTATGCTCAAAACTGTTCAGAAGGCATTCATTTGATAGACCATGGTATGATTTTTTTTCTGTTTTGAGTCCACGTGACTTTTCTAGAAAACAATTGATAGATTGGATATTGCTTACATATATGTATGTGTGTATGTGATCAAAGTCATATAAAAAGGTCCAGGAAACTCTCCTAATATGAGTAACTAAACTTTTTTTTTTTAATCTGTTTAATTGATGATCAGCTTTTGCAATGTTATACATCTTTGCCTCCTTTTTGTCAAGAGATGAGACTGTAATGTTTAAACTGCTGAGGTCCAGCTTCCTAAGGATTTGCTTTGAACTGCTGCTTAGCAAAAATCTATATCGTACAAACAACCTGAACCATCTGTAACATGGACTTTCCCTATCTAAGTATGAGAGAAGGAAGCAGAGAGGCTCAGACAGGGAAAGTACTGTACTCTGATTGTACATTGAGCATGAGTTCTCACTGAGCAGCAGATGAAAGCAGATTCATAAGGTCTTAGTTTGCATGATGAAGGAGAGCAAAGTTACCAACCACCAGCAACAATGCTAAGGCAAGACAATTTAACAACCCGGCGCTCCACCACCACCTGAGCAGACCCAACCTACTGTCTCTCTCCCCACTGCCATGTAGAATATAAGCCCACAAGGACAGGGTCCTCTCTCCCCTCTGTATCAGTCTGTCACTGTTTGTTTGTTCATTGTATTTTTAACTTGTTCGTATGTAACCCTTCCTCATGTACAGCATCATGAATTCAATGGTGCTCTATACATAAATAATAATAATAATGAATAGGCATCTGAACAATATAATGTGCATCTGAAAGATCGCAGAGTTATATTTTCATGACAAAGTAGTACTTTCACCTGCATCCTTGCAATAAAAATCCCTTACATTTTTTAAAGAATTTGCAAAATGCAAATATGAATTGATCATAAGTACGGTAACCAAAATAAACATACCGTACTAATGCTAAAGTTTTCTCACAGCCATGTTGCTAATTTTGTGTCTTGGTCATATGGGTGTCTGCAGATTGCGGTCAGCGCCAGCCCCCTCCATGCAAACAACGCCCCTACTGATTGTGTGCAAGTGGATGACGTCATTACAATTCCCAAGTCTCACGCCTGCTCAGTGGCGCGCCTCACTGTGCCCTACTGAACTGCTAGTGATTCCACTGCGCAGGCGTGAGAATTCAGGCACTGTACGGCTGATGCGAGACCAAAGTCTTGCGCAGGTGCAGTAGAATCACTGACTGTTCCAGCGGCTGTGTTTGCATGGAGGGAGGTGGCGGCGCTGACTGCAATCTGCAGACACCCATATGACCAAAGCACAAAATAAGCATATGGCGCGGGACAGAAAAAAACTTATTTTCTGAGGTATGCAGGGAGACGTCTGGGGATATAAAGGTACCTTTACACGCCACCACTGGAAGGTAGCAACTGCCTGGCATTGGGGATATTTATGCCTGTTGCCATGAAATTGCTACGAAATGGCGGCGTGTAAATAGGGAAATTCCTTCTTGTGTCCTGCAGTTGACTCAGATACCTGTTGCTGAGCCGTGCTCAAAAACCGAAGGCAACGGAAAGGCACAATTGCCATGGTAGTGGCGTCTAAACGGGGCACAGGCATGGATGTTGCGTCGGCTAGTGATTTCACAGGGGCGTGCCACAGTGACATGGATACCACGCCCCATCACCGATCATTGGTGGGGGCTACTGTGTTACCATTGGCTGTCCCTTCACAGGGCGCCATATTTAAAGAGCTATCCATTCACAGTCCACAATTGCGATGGCGTCATGTATTAGCCAGCCTTCCTGCGCTGGCTGGCCAAACATGATGCTATTGCGTTGTCCAATCAGCGTGCGAGCGTCACGGAATACACAACTCTGTCACGCCTATGTACTTGCGGCGCGAAAGATGTACGCCCATATTCCTTTGTGGTAGCGGTGTTGTGAAGCAGGGAAGGTATTCAACAGGAAGTAAGTCGCAGGATCTGTCGGCACTTCTGGGGAACACAGATACCTTCAGTGGAGCACGCAATGGCGGCGTCTATATGCGGCATTAGCGATCGTTAAAAACGTGCGCGTGCACGAGCGGTGGATACCTGTTGCTAGGCACAGTGGCGGCGTGTAAAGGTACCTTAAGGGGGTTTCAGGAACCCTAATTACATCATGTCATATGTGGTGGGCAAAGTTTAAAACCCCCAAAACTGGTGCCAAGTTCACTTTAACATTTTCGTTTAACATTGACCTGGTGCTTGATGTGCACAATGGCATGTTTGCCACATGGCGCATGGTAGGTGGGTTACCAGTGATGGATTCTGCATTAAAATCTTGGCGGTACCTCTGACGAGGTCTTTCCATATGCAGAGTTTTTTGCTTCATTGTGTTTTTATTCTAACACCTCCTATTTGTCAGCTGAACACACAAAAAAATGACAAAGTGTTAATGTTTGCACTAAGAAAATTTCCAGCGGCTCATTTCTGTGCGTGACGTCCACGCTTTCCAATGTGAGCGAGTATTTATCTTCTCCAGTCTAAATGAAGATGAACACTTATCTTGTGACCTTCATAATTTCCTGACCTCCAGCAACAAACGAGTACATCGGCGAGGGATCCTGGAGCCCTTCATTAATATCATCTCTGCAATTTCCTCATGTCAGCTGGCTTTGTACTTTCATGTGTTTGCTGAGAGAGATGAAGATTGTTTGATGTTGTTCTACTTACGGTTCATCAAAGCTTCCTCGGTCATTCTATTTCATGGTTCTCCCGCAAAGTACCTGCATAAAATCCCTTTATGGAAATAATAGTTGGGGAGTACCTTGCTGACACACATATATGTCTCGACGGTAAACTGGCTCTGAAGAGACCGAAGTGTATCCTAATGTGGAACCAAATCAAAAAAAGTACAATTGTAAAATGACTCGTAAAATGCAAAATGACCCAAGGAACATATTATAACCCCAATGATATTTCAGTAAATGTTCAGTAATGCCTAGGATCAAAGTGTGCGGAAAAATACAGTGGAAAATGTAAGTAGGATATTCTATCGATGAAGCATTTCTAATTGTAAAAATGTAGTAGAGCTCAATAAATTTTTATTAAACTAGAGATTATGTTATTTCTATTTTTAAAAGGGATACTACTAGATCCATTAATTTTTTTTGCCTTGAATTATAATAGCTTTGTAAGGTCGGTACAGATGATGCAACCTGCAGTAACTTCCCCTGACCAACAGGGGTGCTGTGGCTCAGGAAATATAAAAGCCAGGACCCAGCCTGGTTTGAGCGGAAAGACTTAGAGCGCTAGGAGTGCATGTACTGGTGGTGGAAGTTTGTCCTGTCGCTGGTCCTTCTTAAGGTACCGTCACACGGGGAGATATCGCCGGCGATGTTTCCGGCAACTGAGGGGCGTGGCCAGGTTGCGGCGACATCATCGGAGAGTTGCCTCGTGTGACAGGGCGATAATCAGGGGAAAAATCGCCTGAGTAACATCGCCAGGTTTCCCAACAATGTTGGGAAACCTGGCGATGTTGGTCCGGCGATCATGCCTGATCGCCCTGTGTAACGCGGCAACCTACAATGTTGCGGGCGATTCCGCCTATCTCCAACATTGCGAGTTATCGTTCGCTGGGTTGCTGGGCAACCCAGCGAGCGATAGCCGCGGCAACTAGCTGGCGACATCGCCGGTAAGTTGCTCAGTCTAACATCTCGCCGGCGATGTTGTCAGGGATGCGCTCTCCCGCGATCGCCGGCAACATCGCCGCCGATATCTCCCTGTGTGACGGTACCTTTAGTGGGACTGTCAGACGTCTAGTGCTGAGAGTACGGGACTGTACATGGCATTTTTCATATTTTTGAGATCCCCCCCTTGTGAAGAAGCAACTGCTTGCCGTGTGGAGGTCTTTGTGCTAGTGGACTCCGGTGGTGTTCTGGATGTTTCTATCTTCGCTTTGCAAAGAGGCTGCTGTGAGGCGATATCATCACCTGAGAATGTTATTTTGTTCTTTTCCCTATTCCAATTTTCCATTTGGATTGTGTCGACGATATCGTGGCTCTGTCTCTTTTTCCGAGTTCTGAAGATGTAATTATGACCGTAGCTCCCCGAACTCGGGCCCCGTATACGCACCTGCTTATTTTTGGGAGAACTAGTCAGGACTGTTTTTGGCACCAAACATGACAGCCACCAAAGTTGCCGGCCTGTGTTGAACTCTGGAGGAGATTTTAGCCAGATACCTGGAGAACTACAAGTTGAGTAGAGAATATTTCTGTTAGGGTATAGTATTGGTTAAGTTTGTAAGTCAGATACTCACGTTTATACCATTCTGGAAGTGTTGTGTGGTTGAGTTGCGAAGTGTCCTGTGATAGGTAACTCTATCTTTGTGTTTATCGTTTTACATTGAGCATTTGGCCTAGCACTTTGATCCGAGTCCATTGGGCTGGGTGTCTGTTCATTTTTTTATTTGTGCGTTGGCGTGGGCTTGACAAAAGCTGTGTTGCATTGACCTTCTGCCCCTGGTGCTCTTTGAGTAAAGTTACAGACTTCTAACTGGATCCGAGCTTGTCTGTGACTCGCCGTATCTAAATTGTATGCAAATCGATCCCTTCGGTTCTCCTAGCTTAGTTACATGATAACCGTTTTGTGCTACATAGTTGTCCATACCTCCTATTGGAAACCTTCAGAAGGTTTCTCACCCCAGCCAACCAATCTTCTATTTTGCACTCAGGCAGAGGGCAGGAACTCAGAAACAGCTGCATGTAAATGGAAATTATGGTTTGTCTTTGTATGTCATATCACAAGACTCTTTCGTGTCACCCATGTGCAATTGCTACCCTTGCCCCCTCAATGGTTAAATCATTGGGCTTGAAGTCAGATCAAAGTAACAACTCAAACCTCTTATAATACAAAACTTAAGCAAAATTGTTTCAAATTGTTAAAATTGTTTCAAATCCAATGACTGATTCTTAAGTTTTCTTATACCCTGGTTTCAAAAAACACTTCTAGCTTTAACCATCACCAGTGGTGTCACTTCAGGCCCCGGGTCCCCCGATGCAGAAGCTCCAGCGGGGCCCCCAATTATTGCAAAACGTTAATAGTATTAGTCTTTTTCTATTGGCCAAAGGGACTTTTGGGGCCCCTCTAGGCTGCAGGGCCCTGGGTGCGATCGCAACCCCTGCACCTATTGTAGTTACGCCCCTGACCATCACTTAAGGTACCTTTACACGCCGCTACAACAGGATGGATACAACCCGCTACTTCACGTGCACGAGCACGCCCAAACGGTTACAAACGGTAAACGCACCTCCTTTACACGCCGCCACAAGGTGCGCTACGCTACGCAACATCTATAGCTAGATACATCGCCGGGTGTCTCAAGTAGCCATCTGTAGCTCATTTACACACTGCTACAACCAGCTACTATGGGCGTACCTGGTGCAGCAGGGACAGCACATAGGCGTGCTACAATTGTGGATTACGAGACGTCCGTACGCTGATAGGACAAAGCAATAATACCATGATTGGGCAGGCATCGCAGGAGGCTGATTAATACTTGACGCTCGAGCAATTGTGTAGTGTGACTCGTCAGCTCCTTAAATATGCTGCCCTGTGCGGCGACAACCAATCGCAACGCAGGAGCTTCCTCCAATGATCGCTGAAGGGGGCGCGGAAACCTGGACCCTGTGTCACGCCCCAGCTACATACCAGCTACATAGTATGGTGTACAAAGAACCCTTCCGTTCCTTCTTTACACGCCGATACAGCTCGCTACAATCGGCTTTGTAGCCATCTGTTTTCGAGCAGTGCTCAGAAACAGATGTATCTGTTGCCGGCTGTCTCGTCCCGTCTTCACACGCCGCTACTACGGGCTATATTGGCGCTACAAGCTACATTTTTAGCCTGTAGCGGGTTGTATCCATCCTGTTGTAGCGGCGTGTAAAGGTACCTTTATGGATTTTGTACAAAACCTGCATGAAATTATGTACAAGATAAACAAGCAAAATCTTTGTTGAAGCAAAATATGCACACAAGATTAAATATAAAAATTATTTGAACATTCATTCTGCAATTTTATTGGAAATTAATTTTTCTGCCTTTTCCATTTCTCTTCAAAGCTTCCCCAGATCCTTTTTCTCTTATAAGGCCCCTTTCACATCTAATGCTTTGCTGCTTTTTGCTTCATTTGCGTTTTCATGCGTTTTTACCGCAAAAACGTATCAAAACGCATGTGTTTTTGTCCCCATTGATTTTAATGGAAACGCATGAAAAACGCATGCAAAAACGCATGGAAAAACGCATGTGCATTTGCAAAACGCATGTGTTTTTGCAAACGCAGCCCAAAACGTTGTTTGCCACGTTTTGGGCTGCTTTTGTGCCGGCACAAAGAAGAGGACCCTCTTTTTTTCAGGTCATTAGAAAGCATCCCCTTATATCACAATCCACCAGTACTTTTCAATCATGAATTTCCTTTCTTTAGATTACATGCAGTTTGATACACAGTAGGAAGCAGCTTTTAGGTCAACAATGTGTTCCTTAGGGTACCTTTACACGCCGCTTTTGGCGGCATTCGGAGGCAATCTAACGTGCGCGTGCACATTTGTCATGGTTGCCTCCCTCCAAACACCGAAGGCGCTTTTACACGCCGCAATTTCGCCCTCAACCTAAGGCGATGTGTCGTCCCGGAAGTTCCCACACCAACAGTGGGAAACATCCGGTAGACTCCCGACGCCGCTTCACACGCCGCAATGCCCAAAAGAATGTGGGCGTACCTGTTCAGCGTGGCGTGCCAAATTGTTTTACACCGCGCCCCAAACACGCTGATTAGACAACGCAATAGCGTTATGATTGGGCAGCCTGCGCAGGAAGGCTGGCTAATACATGACGCCATTGCCATTGTGTAGTGTGGATGGACAGCTGTTCAAATATGGCGCCCTGTGAAGGGACAGCCAATGAAAACACAGTAGCCACCACCAATCATCGCGGACGGGGCGCGGTATCCAGCACGCTGTGGCACGCCTCCAGGAAATCAGTAGGCGACGCAGATTCCATTCCTATCGCCTGTTCACACGCCAAAAGCCGGGAATTTTGCCTTCACGATTGCCTCTGATTTTGGAGCAGTGTTGCGAAATCGGAACCAGGCGCAACCTTTGTGATCACTGCCAAATTGCCCAATTACATGCCGCAATTTCGAGGCCATTTCCTTTTATTGCCAGCAGTTCTAGACTCTACTCAGTGATATACCTACCTTTTGTTATTTCCATGTTCCCTAATAATGTATATGGAAAAAAATACACTGAATAAAAATAAAAATGCAACTATTTAGTTTTTCTCCTATTTTTCATGAGCTGTACCCAAAGATCCAAGACTTTTTCTATGTACACAAAAGGCCTTTTTCTCTGAAATATTGTTCACAAGTTTGTGTCAATCTGTGTTAGGCTGGGGTCACACACACAGATATCTGGGCAGATATTGTTCACAGATCTCTGGTTGCAGTGAAATCATGGACACATGGTTCCATTTTGTGGCTGTGTACAAATGGAACAATGTGTCCATGATTTCACTGCAACCAGAGATCTGTGAACAATATCTGCCCAGATATCTGTGTGTGTGACCCCAGCCTTAGTGAGCACTTTTCCTTTGCCGAAATAATCCATCCACCTCACATGTGTGTGATATCAAGATGCTGATCAGACATGTAATTATTGCCCAGGTGTGCCTTAGGCTGGCCACAATAAAAGGTCACTCTAAAATGTGCAGTTTTATCACACAGTAACAATGCCACAGATGTCAGTTTTCAGGGAGCATTCAGTTGGCATGCTGACTGTAGGACTGTCCACCTGTACCATAAACCATCTCCAAAGGTATTTCAGAAAATTTGGCAGAACATCCAACCGGCCTCACAATCGCAAACCACATTTAACCACAGCAGCCCAGGACCTCAACATCCAACATCTTCACCTCCAAAATTGTCTGACCACCCACCCAGACAGCAGGTCAACATTTGGTTTGGATAACCAGAGAATTTCTGGCATAAACTGTCAGAAACCATCTCAGGGAAGCTCATCTACTGCTCATTGTCTTCATTGGGGTCTCCACCTGACTGCAGTTTGTCATCCTCATTGGGGTTTATACCTGACTGCAGCTCATCATCCTCATCGGTTTCTCCACCTGAGTGCAGCTCCGCATCCACATTGGGATCTCCACCTGATTGCAGCTCATTGTCATCATTTAGGTCTCCACCTGACTGCAGCTCGATGTCCTCATCGGGGTCTCCACCTGACTGCAGCGCAATGTCCTCATCGGGGTCTCCACCTGACTGCAGCTCGATGTCCTCATCAGAGTCTCCTGCTGACTGCAGCTTGTCGTCCTCATCAGAGTCTCCACATGACTGCAGCTCATCCTCCTCATTGGGGTCTCCCCCTGACTACAGCTCATCATCCTCATCAGAGTTTCCACCTGACTGCAGCTCGTCTTCTTTATCGGGGCCTAAACCTGGCTGCAGTTCATCATCCTCATCGGGGTCTCCACCTGACTGCAGCTCGTCATCCTCATCAGGGTTTCCACCTGAGTGCAGCTCGTCATCCTCATCAGGGTTTCCACCTGAGTGCAGCTCGTCATCCTCATCAGAGTATCCACTTGACTGCAGCTCATCATCCTCATCGGGGGTCTCCACCTGACTTCAGCTTGTCATCTTTATTGGGGTCTCCACCTGACTGCAGCACGTCATCCTCATTGGGGTCTCCAGATGGCTGAAGCTCATCATCCTCATCGGGGTCTCCACCTGACTGCAGCTCTTCCTCCCCATTGGGGTCTCCAGATGACTGAAGCTCGTCTTCCTCATCGGGGTCTCCACCTGACTGCAGCTCTTTTTCCTCATTGGAGTCTCCACGTGACTGCAGCTTGTCATCCTCATCAGGGTCTCCACCTGACTGCAACTCATCATCCTCATCAGGGTCTCCACGTAACTGTAGCTCATCATCCTCATTGGGGTCTCCACCTGACTGCAGCTCATCATCCTCATTGGAGTCTCCACCTGACTGCAGCTCGTCATCCTCATTGGGGTCTCCAGATGGCTGAAGCTCATCATCCTCATCGGGGTCCTCCACCTGACTGCAGCTCTTCCTCCCCATTGGGGTCTCCAGATGACTGAAGCTCGTCTTCCTCATCGGGGTCTCCACCTGACTGCAGCTCTTTTTCCTCATTGGAGTCTCCACGTGACTGCAGCTTGTCATCCTCATCAGGATCTCCACCTGACTGCAACTCATCATCCTCATCAGGGTCTCCACGTAACTGTAGCTCATCATCCTCATTGGGGTTCTCCACCTGACTGCAGCTCATCATCCTCATTGGAGTCTCCACCTGACTGCAGCTTGTCATCCTCATCAGGGTTTCCACCTGAGTGCAGCTCGTCATCCTCATCAGGGTATCCACTTGACTGCAGCTCATCATCCTCATCGGGTGTCTCCACCTGACTGCAGCACGTCATCCTCAATGGGGTCTCCACCTGACTGCAGCTCATCATCCTCATTGGGGGTCTCCACCTGACTGCAGCTCGATGTCCTCATCAGGGTCTCCACTTGATTGCAGCAGGTCTTCATCATTGGGGTCTCCACATGACTGCAGTTCATCATCGTAACCGTCTTGAGTGGGTAAATTCTCACATGCTGTTGAGTCTGGCGTGTTGGAGAGGTGGTCTCTTCAAAAATGAATCCTAGTTTTTACTGTACAGGTCACATGGTTACACCAGATAGTGACTGGTTTTCTAACCCCCCTGGACCTTCCCCAATACTGTAAAACTGCATATTTTAGAGTGGCCTTTCATTGTGGCCTGCATAAGGTACACCTGTGCAATAATAGGCATCTGGTTCTGTTTGGCGGCGCGATATCTCCATCCATCCTCATAGCCTATTTTTACATGATCCACGGGTGGTTCTCTGCAGCCAAGGCGTGTGTAGTGGTTGTGTCACACACAACCACACAAGGTGAGCTTACTTGCCAATATACCAATATCTTTGTTTAATCGGTTAAGACCCTATGTGTGCTGTTTCTTTCCTCTGGTTACTCCATGGTTCTTTCTACATATTGCAGAATAAAAGAAAACTTGGAGCTCAGTTTCTATAACATTTATAAAGAAAAACTGAGAAAATAAAGTATGGAAATTAGTGGTAAAAGAAATGAGAGTCTGAAGACACGGCATAAAAAATGATATGGTGAAAGGCCAGCCAAGCTTATAATTGCATTAGAAATCACCTCATTTTCTGGATAACTCAAGCACACGCTGAGCGATAGAATATTAGGCATATGTTTATAAATTCCATTTTTATGCTTATTAAAAAACACATGAATTGAATATACATCACCGTCGGACTCATTACATTATACACGTCATTATAAATTATCAGCAAACACAAAGCCGGACAGAAGGAATAATAAAGAAAAAAATGGTCAACTGTGATAAAAGACCTGAATATATCCAGGTTATTCTGCTGAAACTGCTAGAGAGGATAACTCATAGAGAAGCTTAATTACAGCCACAACTATAGTAATGGTGGAGGATATCTGAAAAATAGTGACAGACATATTTAAACGGGTCCCTTAAAGTGTTTATCTGTGCACTATGAAATTATAGAATGGGCTAAAATCAGAAAATAATAATAATTAATAATAAGTAATACCCTTCTGATCCCCTTCAGTTCCCATTCCATAATTTCCTTGGGTCCCCTGCTATGTCACCGAGTGATGGGTGGAGGGTGAGTGCCATTTCTTAATTTAAACCATTCGGATACATTTTTATGTATAAACTAGCTGTGAGCCCGATGCAAATGCATCGGGTGTCTAGAATACTATACTTTGTATAAGGATTACCGCAAGCGCGCTGCAAGTGTAACGACTCGCTGGCGCCGACCAATTAGAAGCGCGGCTCAGGCAGCGACTCGCAATGGCCTCGCGGCCATTGCTCGCGCTACCTGACCGGTAAATCGTTAACTTTGAGGCCGAGCCTCTGGTTCGATTTTCGGCCAGCGACTCGCAATGGCCGCTTCGCGGCCATTGCTCGTACTCAGCCTGCGCAAGCTATGGCCTCGCGGCCATTGCTCGCGCAAGCCAGCGACTCGCATTGCTCGTCCTCAGCCTGCGCGAGCAATGGCCTCGCGGCCATCGCTCGCGCAGGCCAGCGACTCGCATTGGCCGCTACGCGGCCAATGCTTCGCCGTGCTGACGTCACAGAGTGACATAGCCACGGTCTTTTCGGGGACCGACACGAAAGTGCCTACGGCAATTATATAGTAGATACTGTACATTGCATATGGAGGGGTGAGGAGAGCGGAGGCTGGAGGGGAGAGCGGAGGCTGGAGGGGAGGGCAGAGGCTAGAGGGCAGAGCAGAGGCTGGAGGGCAGAGGCTGGAGGGGAGAGCGGAGGCTGGAAGGGAGAGCAGAGGCTGGAAGGGAGAGCGGAGGCTGGAGGGGATTGGCTGGAGGCTGGAGGGGATTGGCTGGAGGCTGGAAAGGAGAGGCTGGAGGGGAAAGGCTGGAGGGGAGAGGCTGGAGGGCAAAGGCTTTAGGGCAGAGGCTGGAGGGGAGAACGGAGGCTGGAGAGGAGAGCGGAGGCTGGAGGGTAGAGCGGAGGCTGGAGGGCAGAGCAGAGGCTGGAGGGCAGAGCAGAGGCTGGAGGGCAGAGCAGAGGCTGGAGGGCAGAGCGGAGGCTGGAGGGCAGAGCGGACGCTGGAGGGCAGAGCAGAGGCTGGAGGGCAGAGCAGAGGCTGGAGGGCAGAGCGGAGGCTGGAGGGGAGAGCGGAGGCTGGAGGGGAGAGCGGAGGCTGGAGGGCAGAGGCTGGAGGGCAGAGGCTGGAGGGGAGAGCGGAGGCTGGAGGGGAGAGGCTAAAGGGGAGAGCGGAGGTTGGAGGGCAGAGGCTGGAGGGAGAACAGAGGCTGGAGAGGAGAGCGGAGGCTGGAGGGGAGAGCGGAGGCTGGAGGGGAGAGCGGAGGCTGGAGGGCAGAGCGGAGGCTGGAGGGCAGAGCGGAGGCTGGAAGGGAGTGTGGAGGCTGGAGGAGAGGGCAGAGGCTGGAGGGTAGAGCGGAGGCTGGAAGTGAGAGCAGAGACTGGAGGGGAGAGCGGAGGCTGGAGGGGATTGGCTGGAGGCTGGAGGGGATTGGCTGGAGGCTGGAAAGGAGAGGCTGGAAGGGAAAGGCTGGAGGGGAGAGGCTGGAGGGCAGAGGCTTTAGGGCAGAGGCTGGAGGGGAGAACGGAGGCTGGAAGGGAGTGTGGAGGCTGGAGGAGAGGGCAGAGGCTGGAGGGTAGAGCGGAGGCTGGAAGTGAGAGCAGAGACTGGAGGGGAGAGCGGAGGCTGGAGGGGATTGGCTGGAGGCTGGAGGGGATTGGCTGGAGGCTGGAAAGGAGAGGCTGGAAGGGAAAGGCTGGAGGGGAGAGGCTGGAGGGCAGAGGCTTTAGGGCAGAGGCTGGAGGGGAGAACGGAGGCTGGAGAGGAGAGCAGAGGCTGGAGGGGAGAGCGGAGGCTGGAGGGGATTGGCTGGAGGCTGGAGGGGATTGGCTGGAGGCTGGAAAGGAGAGGCTGGAGGGGAAAGGCTGGAGGGGAGAGGCTGGAGGGCAGAGGCTTTAGGGCAGAGGCTGGAGGGGAGAACGGAGGCTGGAGAGGAGAGCGGAGGCTGGAGGGGAGAGTGGAGGCTGGAGGGGAGAGCGGAGGCTGGAGGGGAGAGCGGAGGCTGGAGGGGAGAGCGGAGGCTGGAGGGGAGAGGCTGGAGGGGAGAGCGGAGGCTGGAAGGCAGAGCGGAGGCTGGAAGGCAGAGCAGAGGCTGGAGGGCAGAGCAGAGGCTGGAGGGCAGAGCAGAGGCTGGAGGGGCAGAGCAGAGGCTGGAGGGGAGAGCGGAGGCTGGAGGGGAGAGCGGAGGCTGGAGGGGAGAGCGGAGGCTGGAGGGAGAGGCTGGAGGGAGAGCGGAGGCTGGAAGGCAGAGGCGGAGGCTGGAAGGCAGAGCAGAGGCTGGAGGGCAGAGCAGAGGCTGGAGGGCAGAGCGGAGGCTGGAGAGGAGAGCGGAGGCTGGAGGGGAGAGCGGAGGCTGGAGGGGAGAGCGGAGGCTGGAGGGCGAGCGAGGCTGGAGGGAGAGCGGAGGCTGGAGGGCAGAGCGGAGGCTGGAAGGGGGGGGAGAGCGGAGGCTGGAGGGCAGAGCGGAGGCTGGAGGTCAGAGCGGAGGTGGAGGTCAGAGCGGAGGCTGGAGGTCAGAGCGGAGGCTGGAGGTCAGAGCGGAGGCTGGAGGTCAGAGCGGAGGCTGGAGGGGCAGAGGCTGGAGGGCAGAGCGGAGGCTGGAGGGCAGAGCGGAGGCTGGAGGGAGCGAGAGCGGAGGCTGGAGGGGACAGGCGGGAGACGGAGGCTGGAGGGACAGCGGAGGCTGGAGGGGAGAGCGGAGGCTGGAGGGGAGAGCGGAGGCTGGAGGGCAGAGCGGAGGCTGGAGGGGATAGGCTGGAGGGGAGGAGGAGCGGAGGCTGGATGGCAGAGGCTGGAGGGCATAAGGGAGGCTGGAGAGGAGAACGGAGGCTGGAGGGGAGAGCTGAGGCTGGAGGGCATAAGGGAGGCTGGAGAGGAGAACGGAGGCTGGAGGGGAGAGCGGAGGCTGGAGGGGGGGGGTGCTGTCAGACAGATGTGAGGGCCGGGGGGAGTGCAGACTCACCGCCACCGGCGTGCGTGTGCTGTAGGAGGAGAGGAGGGGCGGGCAGAGCTGCCGGACAGGAAGTTCCGTCCTCCCTCCTCTCCGGGCGCACGGCGGGCGGCTGGTGTCAGCACGGGGCCCCCCAGGGGGTGGAGGCAATGGGCCCCTCATGCCGAGTGGCGGGATGACAGCGGCGGTCGCAATGCCCGCTACGCGGGCAATGCCTCGCACGGCGTGGTGACGTCACATAGTGACAAAGCCACGGCGTGCCGGGGTCCGACAGAAAACGTGCTACGGCAATTATATAGTAGAAGTTTAAGGGTCTGTCTATAGGCCCCGTTGCACGGCACGCCATCATCAACGACATCGTTGATCCGTCACGGGTTTGGAGGCGTACCAGCGACGTTGTTGCGACCTCATTTCGTGTGACTCTGGCAAGTTGCAACGAAAAATCGTTGGATCGGAGTTGACAGATTTGCCAACATGTTGGTAAACTTGATGATCTCAACTCCATCAACCTGATGCATCGTTCTGTGTGACACCGCGATAACGATGTCATAGACAACTGCACCCAATCACAGCAATGAGCAGGGATCGTTCGCAGGGTTGGCGAACAATACCTGCTTACAACATCGTTGGCGAGTTGTACACGATATCTAGACGTGTGACATCTCACCAGCGATGTTGAAATGATGTCAAAAACAACCGCACACCCACGAGATCATTGCGGACATCGTTTAAACATCGCAGCGTATAACGATATCTTAAGAGTTGGAAATAAGTTTACATTTATATTTCTGAAATAGATCTACTCATCGGGCAATCTAGAGACTTCTCTTAGGTAAGCCAACAATTTATAGAAAAAGTATACAGAATATAAATTATAAATTAAATAAATTATGTAATCTATTTTTATTAAAAAAGAAAAGCAAATATAACAAATATGTACAAATATGAAAGCATTTTGAATCAGAATGGTATGCAGAGTACGGTGCTTTAGATAATGCTAATGACCTGTAGGTGTCAAAAAGATGTTTATGCACTTGCAGAAATACCAAGAAAAAATGTTCAAATCGAGAGTAGATAACATACCTTACATTCTTGTCACATATGATTATTACGTCTTCTGCACATATCAAGATTTCTCTTTTAATATTTGGAGAGGTACCGGTAAATTAAAATTATATTCAAGAACAATCCAAGAAAGAGAAACAGTAAATCTCTCCGGGCCTAAACTATTGCCCGGGCCAGCCTAATACAATAGGGTCAATTACTGGCTCATCGGCCTCAGACGAGGTCTCAAAAATTTTTCTGTTGGTATGAGGGAGATCCATAAAGGTACCTTTACACGCCGCAACTACGGTGAAGCAACTGAGAGGCAATCGGGATTTCAGACACCGTTGCCTTGAAATTGCTACGAAATTGCGGCGTGTAAGTGGAGAAAGCGATGGTGATTTTTGAAGTTGCTCCCGGTTGCGGTTTCAGAGCATTGTTCAAAAACCAGAGGCAACCCTGAAGGTGAATTGCTCTGGTTTTGGCGTGTGAACGGGGAATAGGGATGGAATCTGCGTCGCCTAGTGATTTCCCAGAGGTGTGCCACAGCGTGCTGGATACCGCGCCCCATCAGCGATGATTGGTGGGGGCTACTGTGTTTCTATTGGCTGTCCCTTCACAGGGCGCCATATTTGAAGAGCTGTCCATTCAAACTACACAATTGCAACTGCGTCATGCATTAGCCAGCCTTCCTGCGCAGGCTGGCCAATCATGACGCTATTGCGTTGTCTAATCAGCGTGTTTGGGGCGCGGAATACACAACTCTGTCACGCCTATGTTCTTGCGGCGCTGAACATGTGCGCCCACATTCCTTTGGTGATTGCGGCGTGTGAAGCGGCGTCGGGAGGCAACCGGATGTTTCCCGCAGGTTCTGTGTCAACTTCCGGGGAGCCACGGTCCCTTAGGTTGACGACACAATTGCGGCGCCTAAATGCGATCGCCGGTGATAGCTACGGCGTGTAAAGGTACCTTATGAAAGAAAGATATACCAGAGGTAAGGAAGTAAGGAAGAAGAAGAATGTGCAGCGTAGATTGGAGTGGGGGTGAAGAGGAAGGAAGGAGAGGAAGAAAGAATAAAGAAAAAAAAAAAAGAAAGGGAGGGAAGGTCTCCCAAATATGAAGTCCATCAACATCCGTTGTACCATCTCTATTTCAAATATCCCCCTATAAAGTTCCCAAAATCGGTCTATGGTGGGTCCTCCCTGAATGCGTTTGTGAAAGTTTGGGATTCTAGAAGTAGAATCCAGGGGCTCCATATTAGTAAGAATTTCTCCTTAGAGCCTGAAATCTAAGCCGTGAGATCTTCCATACGGAAAATTTTATTCATTTCAAGTAACCAGTCCGTCAATCGCGGGCTCTGTCTAGACTTCCAAAACCTATGGATAACCATACGGGCGGCCATTAAGCAGAAATGCAGTATGTCTCTTTTTTGGGAGCTGAGGGAGTCAGGAAGAATTGTCAAAAGGGCAGCTGATGGGAGGCTGGACCCCTGTTGCCAGAGATTTTGAAATACGTATCGAATACTAGATCTCAGAAGGGTCGGATGGCTCCACAGCTCCACCACATGTGTATCATTGTGCCCCTATCTCCATCACATCTCCAGCACCTATCAGAAACTGAAGGCAAAATTGAATGCAAGGTGGCTGGGCACCAGTACCATCGGGACATCATTTTAAAGTTCTTTTCTTGTGCCAGGCATGCCATGGACATCTTGTGTGTCATGATACAAGCCTTGCTCCAATCCTCCTCAGAGAAAACCACCACGAGGTCTTCCTCCTATCTTGTCATGAAATAGAGTCTGCCTCCCTCTCCTCTATGGCCTAACATCGCATACAGGACTGATACACTATGTCCCGGAGGGTCGCTGGACATGAAAAGTTTCTCAAAACAGGAAGGAGGGACAATTCAACCATGTCGGACACCCGAACTCTCCAGGAAGGACCTCAACTGGGCTAGTGCCAACCACGTACAGAATATAAATTAAAGGGAATCTGTCAGCAGGTTTTTGCTATGTAATCTAACAGCAGCATGATGTAGGAACAGGGACTCTTATTCCATGATTCCAGCAATGTGTCCCTTGCTAGACTGTGTGCTGTTGTTTCAATAAAATCAGTGTTATTATCACTACAGGACTAGATGTCTTGTGCCTCCTGGTCCAACCACGACCCCACCACTGATTGGTAACTTTCTTTCAATATGCAGTGTACACAGAAAGCTGCCAATCAATGGTTTGGGGGGGGTTATACAGGGCTCAGCATTCCGAGCTCTACTAGCACTGCAGTAGGGAAAACAGGGATTGTTTCATAACTGTTGTATCCATTAAACTGAGTGGCACATTGCTGGAATCAGGGTTTCTGCCCCAACATCATGCTACTGTCATATTACATAACAAAAACCTTGGTGACAATTCTCTTTAGGTAAAAAAAATATTTACTTTAGTTTGTGTACTCCTATATTGTGCTAAATATACTTTTGAACTTTTCATGACAAGTATTCAGGAGAACCAATGCTCCTTCCATACCCACTCCATAAATGAAAAAACCTGTAAGAGGGTCAAGGGGATTACTTTCTTCCACCCTTTGGGAACTACAGAGGTATGTATCATCTGTACTTATCCTACTATATAATCACCTTATCGTGTCTGTCTCTCTGTAACAGAAATCCTGCATTGCTGATTGGTCGCCGCTGAGCGCGGCAACCAATCAGCAACAGGCGCAGTCCGGCCGCGAATTGGCGGTGGATTTGAACCACGCACGCCACTGCTACTGTCAGGAGATCAGTGGCGCTAGCCTGTCATGGAGGTCATCGGCGACACAGCGGAAGTACCCCAACCGGCACTAGTGATCTCTCTCAGTGTGACACACAGCAGCGACCAGGCCCCCGCTGTGAGATCGCTGATCCTGTCACGGCGGTCAGCGGCGACGCAGCCGGTGGATAACTGGCTTTTAGCTGGTCATCTCCCGGCTGTTTGCAGCCGAAGTACCCCGACCAACGCTAGCGAACTCCCTCAGTGTGACAATCTCACCAGCGACCACTTACTGACGCTCCAGTGGTCCCTACCAGGTTGCATCATTTGTAGGGATCGCTGGAGCGCCGCCAAGTGTGACGGTACTTACTGATCGCTGGAGAGGTGTCACACGTGCAGATATATTGAACGAAGCCCCCGTCACTGATTGGGGAAAATCCTATGTATTCATTGCATTATTTTTAAATCTTTATAAATAAACTACATATATATTCTAGAATACCCGATGCGTTAGAATCGGGCCACCATCTAGTATACAATAAATGTGTTGAATTGTGCGTGCGGCCCTACACTGGCCAAGATCAAGGCTACTCCGTGGTCCCGTTTAGATCATGATATTTGTTGGGAAGGCTAAAGGTACCATTACATGGTACGATATTGTGAACGATATCGCTCAAATGTCACAGGTTTGGAGGCGTTAAAGCGACATAGTTAGGATGTCGTTGCGTGTAACACCAAGATACGACTATCGCAGTGCGGGGCTTGAAGCTAACAGAGCGGCGCGGGTGTACATACGTCACCCGAAGCCGGAAATGACACGATTCGCGTCATTACAGCCGCATTGCAGCCCCACCAACACAGAGGAGAGCAGGGAGGCGCGCATTTGAATCTGCATTCAAGATCACACCTATTAGGCGTCATATTATGAAGAGGGACAGCCTGCCTGGGTGACTATGAATACAGTAGCCACTCATTAACATCGCTAATGAGTGAGTTTAATAACGTTTATCTTAATTTTCACTAGATGTATTTATGACCAAAAAGGAGTGTAGGATAAGTGTTAATATGCTCTAGGGACATCTTTTAATAGCTTAGGAGGTGTTTTGGGGGTGACAGGATCCCTTTAAATAATGGTTAGTAATGTTCAGTATAAGACCTTAACCTATCTTTGTCCATTTTGTTGTTACATATACAATTATTGTGAACAATTAAAATACATGTTAAAAAACATATAAAAAACATATAAAAAAGCATATATATATATATACAAAAACATATATATACATAAAAAGGTATATTTGTATTTAATTTGATTTTCTAAAATAAATTTACAGTATAGTAACCCACCAAAACTCTAAATAAATAATAGTTAGAACATAACTTACATTTAATTACTCCAAACAACTTTACAAAGAAAAAAGGGTGAAAACTCATAGCATGGAGGTAGAGTACCTATGAGAGGAACCTAATCTAATTCCAGGTATGTTATACACGAATTCAACTCCAGTAGAGGGAACAAATACATATAATAAATTCATGTATGAATCAAATTTTAGAAAATCTTATAGAGTAAATTTATACTATAATTAAATAAATAATTTGTTTTAGATTTATATATATTTTTAAACATTGAGGAGGAATATAATCAATTAGATTAAATAAATGAAACAATAACTTGGCACAATCCATATTATTATCATTCTTTATTCTCAAAAAAGTGGAAGAACAAAAGCAAAAAATTAAAAATTAAAAAACATATAAAAGAAACATAATTTTAGAAAAAATATAATTAATGAGAATACTTATAAATAATGATACAAATATGATAATTATTGTTTGCACACTGGAGCTAGTCAATTAAGGGGAAACCTTACTCTCTCTATGAGATTAGGCTCAGTCAATTGTGTTAATAGTTGTAGCTGCTAGTTATGGTGGGTCTACACGCTCAAAGAATCGCATCGGAGGTTTACACAGCGCAATATCGTGATACAACATCCCTACAATGTGTACGCCCCCCTTGTACGGCCAACCCAGGAACAACCATTTAACATGGGAGTGAATGGGGGACGTTGTACTGCACATCGGAGTTGGGCTGTCACACAGCACGATCCGGCTCCAACCGGCATCCGATATCGGGCCATTGGAGAGCAGGCTAATTAGATCCCCGATATCGGTTTGACATCGTTCGTGCATCGTATTGGACGTTCACACCATACAACGCACGAACGATATCGGGTCCAACGCACGAACCACGTGACTTTTGGTCGGAGTTGGACGCCGATATCGGGACGTGTAAACCCACCATAAGCCTTAGGTGATCACCGTGTATTACCCCCCTCAAATATATCAATAATATGTTAAAATTGGGCCCAGCGCTATCAGATACCCTTAAACAATGGCTATACAGTAAACTTAACAGTGTTTTTGCTGATTAACCGTTAATACGGATGTTTATTCAAATGATATATCATTATATATAAAAACACTAAAAAATGCTAATATTTAAAATCACACTGGTTTGGCAGCCAGTTAATTACACATCGCACAGTTGATTATAGTTCTATGCCTGGATTTTTAAAAGATCATGGTCTTTAGTGGGTTTGTGTCCCCTTTTGAGCCGTCTGTGGGGTCCTATAAAGATACATTGTGTTAGTATCTAAATATATTATGGGTGTCCTCTGGCTCATATATTAACATGTCATGTCACTTTACCTTTTGGGTGTCTCTATCCTTTGCTGATATTTTGGGTTGCTGTTCTTCTCTCATCTACCTGCTGAGGTTTTAATTATACCATTATGACTCACCATAGCCGGGTTCTCACGTCTCAGGCGATGCAGTCCTCGTCACGGTTCCGCGCCTGAGGCTGTGGGGGCCCGGTAGTCAGATCAAAAGGGGATGAACAGATGGGGGTAATTCTTGGATGTCGTGACGCCACCTATGGGAATTCCGGTGATTTCACCGGCGCTGCTTGGGCCTCTGGGGGATGTACGGCAGCTAGATGGGACGCTCCCCGCAGAATGAGCGGGAGTCCCCGGGGCCAGGAGCTGTCTCGATGTAATACGGCAGCTCAGGTAGTTTAGATTGTGCAGAGTTAATAACAGTTCGAAGAAAACCTCAGACACCAAGTTCCTCTGTAACGGGTCTTTACTGTAACCGGTAAGATGGTACAAGGTATACAGTCAACAGGTAACGGACCGGGTGGTCCCAGCAATGACTGGTGTTGGTTCAGAGCTCCGCAGTGTTCCTCCTTTTCCTAACTTCACTAGCTTGTTTGCCGATGTTGCCTTAGCGTACCAGGTCAGGGTACTTGGGAGACTTCTGAGTGGTACCTAGCTGAATTAGGCCGAAGGTCCTGTGTCCCAGTGGTGAGTCCCTGCTGGCAAGACAACTTAGTTGCGGCTGTGGTGAGAGGCTCCTAGAGGCGATTCTTCACCCTGGTTTGCTGAGCGGTGGTGAACAACTGCTCGCCTCGGAACCAGTGATCCGGTGGTTATGGGCACGGGTATAATGGGACCCGTCTGATAGCTGCCTATGTTCCGGTCTAGTCACCGTTTAGTGGTGCCAGCCGGTAGGTGGTTTCGGGGCTGCACGGCACTGTGCAGCACCCTGCTTCTCCTACGTTGCTTTCCTCCTGACGACTACTCCTCTTCTCCTACGTTACCCACACACACTACACCTACACTCCTCCCACCTGGACCTGATTGGCCCTCTATTCCAAGTGGTGCATGTGGTGTTGGAGCTCTGAGGTTAACCATGTCATTACTGAGACGGAGAATATTGCATCTTCAGTCAGGGATGCAATACCCTCCTGTGACGCACTCGTTGCGGGGCGCCACAATTGTATTCTCCATTCTTATATGAACATAAAACAACTACACTTAAAATATCTAATGTATAATACCTGTGTCATTAATTTCTTAAACCTCCTCTTCTTTGATCTCGTTTTTTCTTCTTTTATATTCCTACGGTTGCTCCACTTCCTACTACCAAATAAATCATTTTCATCAATACCTTATCCCTATTATCATATAAATGTAACTCAATTATCGCTACTAAGTGTGGGTACCTTACGTTTTCAGCGGATTAATCAAGGGTCTCTTCCTCTTTGAATGGATGGTTAGGTCTCTTGGGTCTGTGGGATGCAAATCTAGGGTTTACAGCGAAACAGGCACAGTCCGCCTGGTCTCCTGCCCCACCTCCGCTCGGTCTCCTGCCCACTGCTCACCCGCTCCACGCTCCCTCCCGGCCCCCGCTCCATGCTCCATCTGCCCGCCGCTCACCCCGCCATTCTTCTTCTTTTTGTGGCATAGACTCCAGAAATTCAAAGGCCGCAGGGGGTGGGGGTGGAGCTACCAAAGAGGGTGTTGTAATGGCCATGAACAAGGGCACGCCCACCAAATCAGGGCTATGCGCTTGGACACGCATAATATGATGCCCCCTGTTAACTCCGCCTCCTGGGGCCTTGGAATTGTTGACGTCTATGCTGGAGGAAGAAGAAGACATGCTAGAGTGAGAGGCGGCTATACAGAAGCCTGGAGCAGGTGAGAACTGAGGGGGCCACCGCTGCACACTCGCACAACCGCACTGCCGTACACCCGCACCGCCGCACACCCGCACCGCCGCACACCCACATATTCTAGAATACCGGATGCGTTTGAATCGGGCCACCATCTAGTTTATATATAATGATACAAATATACCTTTATATGTATATGTGGTGAATCGTGACCACCGAACCTGGCTGCTCCACAGCGCCTCCTGTTAAACCCAGATCAGTGAGAGAGCTGCCTGAGGATAAAGAAGGGCCGCAGCTGCCCTGCCTGTGCTGGTTTATTAAGGCACCTCTCAGTGAGTGTGGTATATGCCTTCTAGCCCGCAGCCAGAGGCCCATATAATCTCCTCCACCCCGTCACTGCCAGAGGCCCTGAATAACCCCCAGCACAAATGCTGCCACCAGCTTCTCGTTTAATATAAGTCTGGTCCGTGGTCGGGCTTATATTGGGTCAGAAACCAACCCAGGTAGTGTTAAATGAGCACACTGACGTGGGAATCGTAATCAAGATAAAAAGTGCAACTCAAGATTAAATTTATATATTTAATCACGCTAATGGTACACTAGATATTAATATTTACAGTTATTATTAAGATGTTACAAATATTACAGTCAGATATGCCAATAAAAGCATGAATGGAATACACAGAATTACACACACATGTGAGCAGTTACCTTAATGCTGATGGCACCACAAGGGCGACGTGATGCCAATCTGTTCCTGGGGTAATCTCTGGCTTTGGTGGAATAATGCCTCTTCAGAAGAAATACAATGTGGAGATGGAGCAGATGATTTTTATACATTATGGGCTGACCCCTGTCTCCACCCATCTAGCACCTCTGGGCTGTCTCACAATTCCCACCCCTCTGAGGGGAGATATAGGCACCCAAATTCCATAATCTGCCCTAGGCTTGTCCGTGGGCATCGCAGACGGAAGACAATACTTTCATATTTTTAGTTATGATTTTATCTTCGTCTGGATATGAAACATGGCTACTCTGAGAGCACCCTACTAGCCAATATCATGTTTACATGGCTTACAGTCATCCTACATTCTTATGAATACAAGCCTTATCACAGTCTAGATATGTAGAGTTCATTTTTATATTCGATAGTATCACAGGGTGGACGGCTTATGAGATATTAATGTTATAGTCACAGCTCCGTCCAGTCTGCATGGGAAGAAAGGACTTCCTCTCCCCTGGCCTTACAGTGATATTGGACGTGTCACCTTTTGGCAAAACCCCATTTCTTAGGAAGCTCCATACACCTAGCTGATTACCATATCAAAGGTGAGGATGAGCTCCTTTTGTGTGGCCTTGTTGGCTGGCAGCTACGTGCTAATTACTCTACCACTGGCCAGAGATGAATGACTTCTGCCTTCCAAGGGTGGGGGCTTATCTCTTTGTGCGTGAGATGTGCCTTATCAAATTGCTTTCTGGGAGAAATGGAATATGGGGTATATAGCAATATTTCTTACCAATACTGCTTATTCATCACACCTCCCCCTTCTAGAGGGCGCTAGGGGGTAGCACATTCCTGTGTTCCCCCGCACGCCCGTCCGCTACCTCCCCTCGCCGGGATAACCCATCAGCGTTACCGTGGTCCCGGCCCCTCCTGTGGCGAATGGTGAAGTCGTATTGCTGGAGCACAAGGCTCCAGCGCAGCAACCTCCCATTCGTCCCAGAGACCGAGTGTAACCAGCTGAGGGGGTTGTGGTCTGTCTCCACGATGAAGTGGCGTCCGTACAAGTATGGCTGCAGACGCTGCAGGGCCCACACAATGCCAGACATTCCTTTTCCATTGTGGAGTAGGCCACCTCTCTCGGCAATAGCTTCTTGCTCAGGTACAAAACAGGATGTTCCTGACCTGTGGTGTCAACCTGGCTGAGCACCGCCCCGAGGCCAAAGTCGCCGGCATTGGTCTGTACCACAAACGGCCGTGCGAAGTCGGCGGCTTGTAGTACCGGGGAGTTGGAGAGGGCAGCCTTGAGTGCGTGGAAGGCCGCCTCGCAATCAGCGGTCCAGTTGACCGCAGATGGCAGCTTTGCCCTGGTGAGGTCCGTCAGGGGCTTTGCCAGGGCACTATAGTGTGGAACGAACCTCCTATAGTACCCAGCAGTCCCAAGGAACGACATCACTTGCTTTTTGGTCCTTGGGGTGGGCCAGGAGGTGATGGCTTCCACCTTCCCAGGCTCTGGCTTCACAGCCCCCCTGCCTATCCGGTGACCCAGGTAAAGGACCTCACTCATGCCCAGCTGGCACTTCTCTGGCTTGATGGTCAAACCTGCCTGGTGGATCTGCCTGAGCACCTGCACCAGATGCTCCAGGAGATTCTCCCAGGTGGGGCTGAAGACGGCAATGTCGTCAGGTACTCGGCCGCGTACCCTTGGAGTCCCTGGAGCAGGATATCGACCATCCACTGAAAAGTGGCAGGGGCATTCTTCATGCCGAATGGCATGACCGTGGACTCGTACAGTCCGAAAGGGGTAATAAAGGCAGAGCGTTCCCGTGCCTGGCGGGTCAGGGGATTCTGCCAATACCCCCGGCTCAGATCCTTTATGGTCAGGTACTTTGCCCCGGCCAGCTGGTCGAGCAGATCATCGATGCGCGGCATAGGGTACGCATCGGTGGCTGTGACAGCATTGAGCCCACGGTAGTCCACGCAGAACCGGGTAGTTCGGTCCTTCTTAGGGACGAGGACTACGGGTGAGGCCCACGTGCTGTTGGATGCCTGGATCACCCCCAGCTTCAGCATCTCGTCGATCTCCTGGCGCATTTGCTGCAGCACCTCGGGAGCAGTCCGATAGGCTGAACGCCGGATCGGGGGGTGATCCTCAGTGTCCACATGATGGACAGCAGACTGAGTCCTTCCGGGCAGGCTGCTGAACAGCTCCCGGAAGGGGTGTAGTGTGGCCCACAGCTGGGACCGTTGGTCCTCCGAAAGCTGTTGGCCAAGCTCCACATCCTCGATGGACCCTCCCGCCTTAACCTGGGCGAGCATGTCCAGGAGGGTGTCTGCCTTCCCCTCCTCGGGCAGGTTGCACACTGGGTGGGCGCAGGCCTCCCGCTCATGATGAGCCTTCATCATGTTCACGTGGAAGGCCTTACGCCTCCCACGGGCATGGTCCAGGGTGACCAGGTACGTCACAGGGTTGAGCTGCTGGTGCACGAGATATGGGCCTTCCCAGGCTGCCTGAAGCTTGTTCTGCAGTACGGGGACCAGTACCCACACCTTCTGACCCACCTGGTAGGTCCTCTCGCAAGCGTTCTGGTCGTACCACTGCTTCTGGTCGGCCTGGGCTTGCTCCATGTTGTCGTGCACCAGCTGTGTCAAGGCCTGCTCTTTGTCCCGGCAGCGCATGACATATTCAACAACCGACACTCCGGGGGCAGCCAAGTCCCCTCCCCAAGCTTCGTTCACTAAGGCCAGGGGCCCCCGCACACGTCGTCCGTACAGGAGCTCAAAGGGCGAGAACCCTGTTGAGGCCTGGGGAACCTCCCGGTAGGCAAACAGCAGGTGCGGCAGATACCGCTCCCAATCATTCCCGTGGGAGTCGACCAGCATCCTCAGCATCTGCTTCAGAGTGCCATTGAACCGTTCACACAGACCATTCGTCTGTGGATGATACGGACTGGCCTTCAGCTGTTGCACCTGTGTTTGCCGACAGAGGGACTCCATCAGCTGCGACATGAATTGGGTCCCCAGGTCAGTGAGCATTTCTTGGGGAAAACCCACTTGGGAGAAAATCTCCAGCAAAGCATTGGCCACCTTGTCAGCCCGTTTGGATGACAAGGTTACTGCTTCTGGGTACCGTGTGGCATAGTCCACTACCGTTAGGATGAAGCGTTTCCCAGAGCGGCTGGTAGTGGACAGCGGTCCAATCAGATCTACCGCCATCCTCCGGAAAGGCTCGTCAATGATTGGCAGGTTGACCAGTGGCGCTTTAGGGTGCCGCCCCACCTTACCCACTCGTTGACAGGTATCACACGAACGGCAGTAGGCGGCCACATCGGTCCCCAACTTAGGCCAGTAGAAATGCTGAGAGAGCCTGGACCTGGTCTTGGCGATCCCCAGGTGTCCGGCCATCGGAATCTCATGCGCAACCCGCAACAACTCCGCCCTGAATGGATAGGGTACCACTAGCTGTCGGTCCCTGGGCCACGCCTCCGGTGAGCCCTGCTGGACTGTTTCTCGGTACAGCTGTCCCTGGTCCAAGACCACCCACTCGCGGTCTGACTCCAGGGGAGGCTGTGCCGCCTGGTCCTTGAGAGCTTTCAGGCTGTCATCTGCTTCTAATGCAGTCTGAAACTCCTGACTAGACGTGGCCAGAGTGGATGGGACCACGCCGTCCTTAGTCAGTTCCCCGGGACCTGTCTCCTGGCCTCCGTCTGACTCCGCAGCCACTTGGTCTGAAGAAGGGAAGCTGTCGGACCTCCGCGAGGTCCCCTGGGCTCTGGCACCCCCACTCCTGGTGACAGCGGCTATGGCTGCTGTAACCATGGGCAGTGCCTTCTTCCCCTCCGCTCCTGACCAAGTCGCCGGTTCAGGCGGACTATCCTGGCCTCCTGACATCCCGGTGGTGGGGGGTTCCTGCCCTGGGATCTCACCTGGTGGCTTCACTCCTCCTGTGACAGCCCCATACCTCCCGGCATGTTCCCCCCCTTGCAGCTCCTCAGAGCTCAGCATCTGGGCCTTACCTGGCAGCACCACATTCCCTGTGGGTACCCCGACCTCGATCGCTGACTCCCTGGCTACAATACCTGGCTGCTTACAGCAGAGAGCAGTGTCACAGCCATCTGTGTCTGCTCCCCCTGCAGCTCTCAGCCCCCTCTGTCTGCCCTCTGAGAAAAAAAGGTGTGCTGGCTAATCCTGGCCTAAGGTCATTCTACAATTCCCTTTATCTTCCTCCCCCCTCCCGCCTGTCAGTGTCAGTCCTGGGTGTGCTGTGTTGTGTGGAGTGTCATTGCAAACATCATCAACATCATCATTAATAACATCATCCCCATCAACACTTTCAATATTGGACAGTACACATTCTGGTGGATCAGAACTGGGGGGGTCAGTGGCCACATACTTGGACACTAGCCGCCCCAAGTCTGACCCAAGCAATACATTCGCCGGGATATTAGCAGACACCCCCACCTCCCTCACTCCCCTCCCCGCACCCCAGTCCAGATAAACCCTGGCAACAGGCAATGCGGGTTCCACGCCTCCAATTCCGGAGATGGCGAGGGACCTTCCGGGGATCAAGTCATGGGGGGAAACCATCTCTGGTCGCACCAAAGTCATCTCTGCGCCGGTGTCCCGCAGTCCCATGGCCACTGAGTAGCCTATGGTGACGGGTTGAAAATTGTCAAGGGACCTACCACCACCCCCACCCACACACAAAACAGTGGCCGTTTTTGGGGATGGGGACGGTGTCTTATGGCGCTGGGGACACATGGCCTTGAAGTGTCCCGGTTGGTTGCAGAGATGACACCGTCTGGGTTCTGCTGCCAACCTGGAGAGGGGAACAGAGGGTAATAGAGGGGCTGCCCCCTGCATTCTGGGGGCCGGGGTCACGGGTGCAGGGTTGGTCTTACCCCCTCTTCAGGTGCTGCTGCTGGTCCTCCTGGTCTTAGGTACTCGATTGTTCGTGTACTCGTCCGCCAGGACCGCGGTCTCACAGGCCCCCTTCGGTTTCCGGTCGCGGATGAACTGTTGGAGGTCCTCGGGACAGTTCCACAGGAATTGCTCCATCACGAACAACTCCTGGATCTCCTGGGCTGTGCTGCGCTGCAAACCTTTGATCCAGTGGTCAGCTGCTCTCAGGAGGGCCCGCATGAGGTTGGTCCAGGTATCCTTTGGACCCCTCTGCAGGCTTCGGAACTTCTTGCGGTAGGACTCCGGGGTGAGGTTGAACTGCCGGATCAGGGCCTGCTTGATGCTCGCATAATCCGGCGACTCCTCAGCAGGGAAGTCCCCCAAGGCTTTCAGGGCGTCACCCCTCAGACGGGGGGTCAGGTACTGGGCCCACTGGTCTGAGTCCAGGTTGTACTGCCTGCAGGTCTGCTCAAAGGCCAGCAGAAAGCTATCCAGGTCTCCGCCTGCCTCCAGAAGAGGAAAGTTCTCAACTCGGACCTTCGGTGGCTTGGGCTCCTGGTTGGCTGGAATGGGCTGCAAGTTCCTGAGGCGTGCCAGCTCCAGCTGATGCTCGCACTGTGCATGTCGCTCTGCAGCTTCACGCTCTGCGAGTCGCTCTGCAGCTGCCATGAGGGTCTCGTAGGCGCTCTGGTCTCCAGCTTCAAGTCGAGCCAGGGCAGCTCGAAAAAGGGCATCCGAACCCATCTGGCTGGAGGGACCAACAGGTGGTGATCTGCCCACTGCGGGGCTGAGGACAGGGGGTATTTGCCCCACTGCAGAGTCGACCACTGGAGATTGGCTCCTTGAGGACCTGTGCATGAACTCCTCCTCGCCTAGAACAGCAGTGTCCTCCACCACCTCTTGCATATCAGCCGCAGCAAGTGCCCTTTGCAGCGCTTGGCTCCTGGTACCCTGGGCCAGTTTAGCACCTCCTGGTCACTGACACACACCTGCAACCTGATGCACCCACACACCTTATATTTGCACTCTGACTGTCTAGTGTTGAGTTGATCTTAGGACCCTGACAGCAAAAGCTACTGCCAGCAGTCCTTAGTGTTATCTTGATCCCACCGCTGCCACCACTTGTGGTGAATCGTGACCACCGAACCTGGCAGCTCCACAGCGCCTCCTGTTAAACCCAGGTCAGTCAGAGAACTGCCTGAGGATAAAGAAGGGCCGCAACTGCCCTGCCTTTGCTGGTTTATTAAGGCACCTCTCAGTGAGTGTGGTATATGCCTTCTAGCCCGCAGCTAGAAGCCCATATAATCTCCTCCACCCCGTCACTGCCAGAGGCCCTGAATAACCCCCAGCACAAATGCTGCTACCAGCTTCTCGTTTAATATAAGTCCGGTCCGTGGTCGGGCTTATATTGGGTCAGAAACCAACCCAGGTAGCGTTAAATGAGCACACGGACGTGGGAATCGTGATCAAGATAAAAAGTGCAACTCAAGATTAAATTTATATATTTAATCACGCTAATGGTACACTAGATATTAATATTTACAGTTATTATTAAGATGTTACAAATATTACAGTCAGATATGCCAATAAAAGGATGAATGGAATACACAGAATTACACACACATGTGAGCAGTTACCTTAATGCTGATGGCACCACAAGGGCGGCGTGATGCCAATCTGTTCCTGGGGTAATCTCTGGCTTTGGTGGAATAATGCCTCTTCAGAAGAAATACAATGTGGAGATGGAGCAGATGATTTTTATCACAATTCCCACCTCTGAGGGGAGATATAGGCACCCAAATTCCATAATCTGCCCTAGGCTTGTCCGTGGGCATCGCAGACGGAAGACAATACTTTCATATTTTTTGTTATGATTTTATCTTCGTCTGGATATGAAACGGCTACTCTGAGAGCACCCTACTAGCCAATATCATGTTTACATGGCTTACAGTCATCCTACATTCTTATGAATACAAGCCTTATCACCGTCTAGATGTGTAGAGTTCATTTTTATATTCGATAGTATCACAGGGTGGACGGCTTATGAGATATTAATGTTATAGTCACGGCTCCGTCCAGTCTGCATGGGAAGAAAGGACTTCCTCTCCCTGGACTTACAGTGATATTGGATGTGTCACCTTTTGGCAAAACCCCATTTCTTAGGAAGCTCCATACACCTAGCTGATTACCATATCAAAGGTGAGGATGAGCTCCTTTTGTGTGGCCTTGTTGGCTGGCAGCTACGTGCTAATTACTCTACCACTTGCCAGAGATGAATGACTTCTGCCTTCCAAGGGTGGGGGCTTATCTCTTTGTGAGTGAGATGTGCCTTATCAAATTGCTTTCTGGGAGAAATGGAATATGGGGGATATGGCAATATTTCTTACCAATACTGCTTATTCATCACAGTATATATATGTTTTTGTATATATATTTGCTTTTTTATGTTTTTTATATGTTTTTTAACATGCATTTTAATTGTTCACAATAATTGTATATGTAACAACAAAATGGACAAAGATAGGTTAAGGTCTTATACTGAATGTTACCAACCAGTAATTAAGCTAATGAATAGCAACCAGGACTTAAACAATTAACATAATTAACATTTTCAGGTGGATCTCTATAGAGACTACATAAAACCAACAGCCTGGAAAGCAATACCATACCTGAGGAAAGCTATTTTTTGCAAACATATAGCTGAAATGCGTTGTTCTATGTACCATTTTTTTATTACTTTTAGTTTGAATAAATTCCTGAAGATTATTAATATCTTAGTTTTGTCACTTGGGAGCGCTAAACAAACCAGATATATTTTTTCTACTGAATCCTATTACTGCGGTCTCTTGGCTGAGAGATCCGCTGTATTCCCGACTATAGCTGCACACCGGAGACAAGGCATCACATCCTGACCTAAATAGGTTGATACACCATGTTAGAAGATACACTAAAGGTGAGCAGTATAACCTACAGAAAATAAGATGAATTACAAATCTACACTTAGATCTGCACCTGTTTTCTCATTTTCCCATCTCCTTAGAACTTGTAGCCTCAGGGTCTAACTTTCTAAAAAGAATTATTTGTGATGCCACCTCTAGTTTGTGGCTTTAAATGGCCAGCACTGCTGCACAACCTCTGGGGATGATGGATGGGCAGCTAGGATGTAGTGGCTCCCCACCGGTGGAGCCGATCCCCAGGGCAGTGGATGTTGAAAGAGTGTAGGGTGCTGGATGGAGGATGCAAAGTAATTGACAGACTCATGGTTTGTTGGTTCCTCAAGCCCTTTACTGGTGACACTGGCACAAGGACAGATGATATACTGGAATCCGGCAACCTGGGAGAAACTCGGGGTTCTCCTCACTCGGCAAGTTCTGAGGCCTCCCTGCTGCACTTTCTTAGCGGGTCCCTGCGGCTGCTTAAGCTGAGCAGTGGCCCTCTCTCCTGCGCTGTGCCATATGACAGGCAGTTTGAGTCCTTCTCCAGCCCCATTTCTTTGGTGGCTGCTCCTGGGCTTTTCACGCTGCTGTGCCTCCGGGCACTTTGGTGTGGATGGGGGACTTGGAATACCCCACCCTCTGGTATTGGCTACCGGGACGTTAGGCCCTGCACAACCTGAGACTCTGGTGCCCGTTTCTTGGTGTTTACTCCTCTGGGGTGAGATGACACCTCTCTACTCCCCAGGCTCTCCTTAACTTCCTCAGACCCTTGCCTACGGATCACTGAAGCTAAGTCTAACTCTCCTGGGATAAGATTAGCACTGCTGCAGTCCACAGGATGTCTTCCTTAGTCCTCCAAGGAACTGAACTGACTAACTCTGCCCCAGACCAGAATTTATAGGGGAGCTACCCTGAACCCAGGCTTAGAGCTCCCCCTTCAGGTCTGGAGGTAGAAAGGTGTTGTGTGCTTTGGGTTTTGCCTGGTGTCCCTGTGAATGGGGTAGGGGTGGAACAGTATTAGACTATGAATTCATGGCGGGTCACTGTGATGTTGGGAGAGAGGAATCAGGAAGTACTTGGATGAGGGGAGCAGTCTACAGAAAAATCGTACTACTGTGAATAACCCTACTCTTGCCATGATCAAGTATTGTACCGATGTTTCATGAGTCTGTCCAAGTAAACGTGTTCTAGGGACTTTGATTGACTCAGCAAATACGCCGGCCGCGCTGAACTTCAGCACCTGGAGCTGTCCCCTGCTGAGAGTTCAGAACCTCGGATAGCTCCCCACTAGCTGCAATTCTGACATTTCAGCAGGGACAGCTCCTGCAGCTGCACTCTGCTGAATCCGGCTGCAAACAGGACCAGAGGGCATATTTACCCTCCGATTCTGTTTGTCCGGAGCTGTCAGGCTGTGTCCAGAGCCTCCTGCAAAGCACCCGACACAGCCTGACAGCCAAAAAAACATGGTGTGAAGCCAGCCTAAGGCTGCGTTCACACATTGCATATTTTTGCGTGCTTTTTTGCGCACGCTTTTCAAAATACACAATGTGCTTTTTGTCTGCCGGCAAAGTGAATGGGAAATTCACTTTGCCGTGCAGACAGTGCGTAAAAATACGCTGCGCTTTTATAGGAAAAAGCGCCTGCGTAAAAAGAATGACCCTGTCAATTCTTTATGCAGCAGCGCCGGCACTTTTTCCTATAAGAGCGGGCGCTGCTGCATCTGATGTCACAGAGGGGAGGAAGAATCCTGCTTCCTCCTCCCCTGTGTGACACCTGTGACCGCCCATTTGATTTTGTAGTGTATTAATATACACTGCAAAATCAAAGTTAAATAAAGACAAATGTATTAAAAATAATAAAGAATTAAATACTTACCTCTCCGACGGGTGTTCCGGTGTCCGGGAGCCAGGAGCCACCACTGGAATGGTCCTGCTACGACCTGTGGTTATGTCAGAGGGTGTTCCGGTCATGTGTATGTATCACATGACCGCGAGCGGCCAATCAGCGCCCGGAACGCCCTCTGACATCACCACAGGTCTTTTTCCACTCGGAATCTGCGGCTGCTCACCGGTCCTGGCTCCCGGACACCCGCCGGAGGGTAAGTATCCATGTTTATTATTTTAAAAACCTCTGGCTTTATTGAATTTAGATTTCACAGTGTATAATAATACACTGTGAAACCTTTAGGGGCATGCACAGATGTGACAGAGGGGAGGATGAAGCAGGATTCTTCCTCCCCATGCAGCACATAAAAACGTGGTGTGTGAATGCACCCACATATTTTGCTACTGCCAAAAATCGCGGCAAAAGGCGCGTGCAAAAAGGCGCAACAAAATACGCAATGTGTGAATGCAGCCTAAGCCTGGTGTTTGAGTGTACAACTGATGATGAAGATAACGATTGCTACGTGTTCCAAATAAAACAGTTAATTCTCCCACAATGTCTGAGTTGCAGATTCTGCTGAAAATTGAAATGTATAACATCTTATGGGACCAAACACTGACAAAGGCCAGTGTCACACAAGCATTGATTCCCTGGGCCAATTATGGTAATGACAAGCTGGTCAAACTTTGATTTGATTTTGAGCATAGTGTGATTCAATGCACTCGGACAAGAGAACCATAGCACACTGTGAAGAGAATATGGAGAACACAATTTCTCCATCTCTTTATTCTATGAGTCGACGGAAATCAGACCACACTCAGACGTCATCCGAGTAGAGTCTGATGACTTCGCCGCACCCATAGACTTGATTGGGTGCACGCCATCCAATTTGCGTTGCAAATCATAGCATGCTGCCCTTTTATTCTCATGCCGAACCAGTGTGGCACCCCAAGGGTTAATGTGCCACAGTAACATCACACGGGTTCCCTCCCCACAACACACTGACACTACACTAGCACCTCTGGGCCAGCAGGGGGAGCTAAACTAGCTCCCTTATATACTCCGGGTCAAGAGGAAGTAGTTAGTTCAGTACGTAGCAGTACTGTGAAGAGTCCAGTTCCTGGGAGAACTGAGAGAGACTGTAATGTAAAGGAGCTGCGTCAGGCTTCTCTACAGTCTACTCACCGATTCCAGGCCTAGCCAGGGTCTGAGGGAAGGAGAACTGAAGACAGAGAAACATGTCCGGGAGACTGAGTGCCATCACCACTCGCCCCGGAGGAGCGCACAGATCGGACACCGGATCCGAAACTGTGACTGACACACACAGCACAGTAAATCCTGGGATAGTGGAGTTTGTAGATCAGCACTGCACCTGAGCAAAGCAACACGGCGGGTCAGAAGCACAAGGAAGACTCAAGTTGCCTAGCCAAGGGGTACCTGTGAGGAGAGATACAGTGCCAGCAGCTCAGCTAGAAGCAGCAGCAGGTCCACACACACAGCGCAGCAGGACGAAGCTGAGGACCCGGACAGGGTGGGAGCAACCCGGCCCCAGTACAGACTCCGTGGACAATACTCTGCTACTACATCTGCAGTAAAGCTTTGGAAAACTTCAGAAACGTGAGTGTGTGATCCTTGTACCCAAGTCCTAATCACCCCCACAAGCAGCCACTGTCTCCACTATCGTCCCCTTACTACCACATCTATTCCATCCTTCAGCAGGTTCTGCAGCAGCGGTGGCCCATTACTGACTACAAACCGTGGGTGGCATCATGACAAACATTTATCCCTTGTAAATATCCCCTTTTACTTGCGGAACCCAGGACACGGTCCGGACCAGGCCCTCTGTGACATCCCCAATAGCAACCCTGTCCGGTACCGAGTACCCAGTCCCAGTGGGCTCCACACCAGCATGAGAAAAGAAACTGATTGGCACTGCCTCAAAGAACAACACTGATCTGAGGGCTTTCCTATATAACATCAGATAGCACTTGTCTGATGGTATATGGTGACCAGTGCTAGCCCAAAAAAAAGAGCATAGCATGGTTTGATGAACAAAATTGATACGAGAGAACCTTCTAGGGGATCACATCTCGAGTATACAAGTAATAAACTAAGTATATACATAAAACAGATAGAAGGAAAATGGCCAGTAGCTCAGAGCTTAAATTTACAGTGGCCAGAGTGGAAAATGCCAATATAGAGGTATAAAGTGGAAATGTTACTGTCCTCAGAATATTTGTAGAAGGTTATAAGTACAGAGACACCAGAGATCAATCATCATGAACGGGAAAATAAAGACAGACATGAAAGAGCAAGTATATGTTTATCAGTGGAGGGTGACTTACCGATCAACAAAAAACATTAGAATAAAGCTGACGGTGTGGGATGAAAATGTCACTAATAATGGACAGTAAATGACATGTTGCATTTTCCCAGTGTAGAAAGAGTTCTATCACCTGTAAAGTGTATGACAGCTAAATGACTCACTGCAAACTGCAAGGTGCCATGTGTGATACCCTGGATGGAAAGCGGGCTATAGATAATGCCAAATCAAATATCCATTTATATCCTCCCACTACAGTAAATAAGTGAGACTCCGCACACATGGTTGACATCAGTGGAAGCCTAAACGCTACAATTAAGTAGATTCAACTGAACCTAGATGCAAAGTCAAAGTGTTCAACAAGAGTAAACAAGGGTAAACCACCCTCATGTCTCCTGTAAGATGAGGACAGTCATGTCTTGGAAAGACATCTCTGCTATCAGAAGAGGCAGCCAATAAACGGATAAAAGGTGAACAGGCAGATATGAAGGACAGCCAGCATTTCTGGCATTCTATAAATGAAAACAGTGACGGTAACCCAAGAACCAAGCAAATTGATCTGAGGTTCCCTTTCTGAGGACTCTTCAAGAACAAGGACTTCTATTATTTTAGCACCGGCAACCGAGGAAATGACTGCGGATGTTTTTGCAAAGCCATTGACTGCACAGAGAGAGAGCGAGAGAGACCGACTTTCCAGGCTCCTGAGCCTTAGGGTGCTTTCACATTGCGATGAACCACACGTTTAGTGGTCTCATCGGGTTCTTACATCCGAATCCCCAGCAAAATGGGCTTCAGACATATGTGCTGATGGGGCCATTTACTTAAAGGGGTTGTCCATGCTTTTTCTATAATTTACAGGTGTATAATGTTGACAGTTTGTAATTTACATGCTGTCAACATTATTCAGGGTTGCCTAGATATCACTGATTTGCGGCAGCCAGAGAACGTCCAGGGGGCGTGTTTGTATTGGAGCCTGCATATAACTGGGAAATTGGTCATTTACTCCCAGTCTCCTACAAATGTGCCCCCTGCCCCAGTCTACAGTATGGCCAGCCACCCCCAAACTGCTACAGGCACTCCACAACCCCTAATATCACCACCCACCACCACCCACCCCCAATACACACTGCACCGTTCCTTTCCTCGCTCACCTTCACTGCCGTAACCCTCTACTGGCTGGCCGCTCTTTCCTTTGCCGGTGCCTGGTTCCCTCTCTCGGTCCGCTCTGGTGCCTGAGAGAATTGTAGACTCCACAGGACTCCGGATTCTCTGTGGTCCTAAAGTATCCCACAGGTGCGGGTTTCGGTACCCGGTAAGCTGTCTGGGAGACCTGCCAACGGCCCCTCTTCCCAAACTAGCTGCTCTCTCCTGGAAAGGTTTCCTTCCTTCCTCTTGGTCCCTCAACCGAGAGACCCTGCGCTCCAAGACCAAAAACCCACAGGCCCAAAGGCCTGAGAGCTAAAGTTCAAGAAGCCTCCTCTAAAGACCCAAGACTCTCCTTGTTCCCCCCTAGAGGTGTTTTTATTCCCTCCCGGGTAACCTCCCACTGTGTAAACTGATGTGGGAATGTTGGAATAGGGTACCACCCACCATCCTAGGGTCCACCTGCAGCTGGAGTGTCTGCACCTCTTTCACGGGTGCAGTACCCCTCTGTGACGCCTGCTTGGCGGGGCGCCACATCTGCACAATGTTAGGCCATACTTTTAACCCTGCTGAAATGTCAAAGGCACTCCTAAAAAAATGATTGACTTTCCAGACTCTTGGAGTACTTGGCAAATATCTCTGGTGCAGAATAACAGTCACGTTACCTTAAACCACTCAGAAAGCAGGATTTGAGAGGCTTCTGCAGTACCCAAACACATTCAGGGGGTATGGTAGTGGGAAAGGGGACAGGGAAATAGTAGGAGAGAGGTGTTTCTTATAAAAAGGGTGCAAGGAGCAATATTTACGGTAATATTATATGGAGATCCCACCTGGGAGGGTCCCTCTTTACGTCATACATCCATGAGGCTCTGAAGAACGATTTGGCCTAAGGTTTTGCAGAAAGCTATTTAGATTCAATTATCTGACTTCACAAAAATAACGGTTTAAATACATGTTCTTGCACAGTGTTATAAGAGTTTCATGTGACAGATGGAAATTCATTAGTAATCCTCATTAGCTGTTCAGGAGGTTTTCTGGGCTGTCAAGAAAATCATACAAGAAAAAAGTGATGGCGATATCAGATTGAAATAATTAGTTTTCTCATCATAAATTTATTGAAAAAAAGCACAAAACATTATCTTGGCTGTGAGAAATATGGAAGAATTGACTCAACAAACATGAAACACAATCTACAGTGAATGTACAGGGAATATAACGGAGGGGAAAACACAAATGAGAAAAGACGGGCACTCCCTATACACTGTTAACAAATGAATTCACACATTGCCATGTGCTGTCAGCTCAGCACAGTCCCTCCAACATAAGCCTGCAGCTGTTGTAACCCCAACAGCCCTTCTCAACAGCTAAGGGAACCTACATATTGCATTCTCGCACGCATTTAGTAGCTCCATCAGGGCTTATATCCAAACCCACGGCAAAACAACAGTAAACCGTAACTCCCGAAAATGGTGCACAACAGTGCACACGTTCACTTCCTCTGCACCATTAAAGGGGTTATCCAGGCTTTTTCTATAATTTACAGGTATATCTAGGCTGCAAAATGTTGACAGTTTGCAATTTACATGCTGTCAACATTTTGCAGGGTTTCCCCAGATATCACCTATTTGCTTCTGGAGGAAAAAGGTCCAGGGGACATGTTTGTACTGGAGCAGCACATGTCTCACCCCTGGCAGGGACCGTGAGGTACAGGGAAATGAAAAAATGAATAAAAATAAAGGTTCTATAAATAAAAGGGTGTCGTGATGCCACCCGGGATAGCCGCTGCTGCAGTCGTGACCTCTGGGAATGATGGGAGTAGCAGGAAGGATGGTTTCTGCTCTCCATGGGAACAGCGAGTCCCCAGGGCAACCGCAAAGTCTATTGTAACACAGGGCTCGTCGGGGGTGTAGGGTTCACGATTCAATCAGGCAGTCTCCTGCTGCCGTTTCATGAAATCAGTCTATTTACCTTCAGGCGCAGTAATCACAGTCTTACACAGCATAGATCTTTTAACCAGGTTTACTTTCTCAGCAGATGATTAGTTTACAGATGGTACAGTGGCGGCTCTGGTGTGGTCTAAACAGCCAGGATTGCTCATCAAAATCACCCCCCTTCGTGTTCCTTTCATGGGCCTTTTCGGTCTTTCCCCATGCTAGCTACGGTCCAGCAGCCACTTACAGTGGGTGACCTGCCTGGTCCCCTAGATCTAATACGGCGGCCTTCCTTTTGCTATGCTGAAGGTTGGATCGTGGGACGTAAAGACCCGCCGGGGTTTGTGGTTTGAGAATAGAGCTTCCTGGCCACTTCAGCAGAGCCGGCACTCTGGTTACGACCCAGACCCTCAGTGTCCCTGCTGACTCCAGCACACCTTGAACTCCTTCCTTCTCTCACCATGGTCTACAGCCCGGGACCTGGACTAGCCTCAAGGTGGCACAGGCCGCCGAGTCCGTGTCCTCTCAGTCCTGTATGATGGTGTTCTTGCCTCTCCCTCTGACTTAACTTGACTCTCTAGTATCTCTCGGCTGACAGGTCTCTCTGAACTTGGTGTTGTGTCTTTTTGTTACCTCCCTTAACCGGGTCCTGTTCTAACTTCTCCACCCTCCACTTGTCTCCTCACGACATCCCGTTGCTGGGCATAGAGTCCCTAGTCTTGGGATCAAAGTGTGTTAAGTGTGTGTTTGGGGTGACTGACTTACCGATCCCGGCTGCTGCACCCCCTAGTGGTGACCGGTCCGCAGGGGTGCCACACATGTAAATGGAGAACTGGTCATTTACTCCAAGTCTCCTACAAACAAGCCCCCTCCCCCAGTCTACAGTATGGCTAGCCACTCCCAGACTGCTACAGGCACAGCACAACCCCTAATATTACCACCCACCCCCACTGAACACAGTGGTCACCTCCTCCTCTGGCACAATGTACAGAATCTGCAGCTCTGTGAGCTGCAGATTTGGCACACTTGGTCAGTGGAGGAGCTGAGGGCTGTTTGCAATCCTGTGTGCCCTTGTGGCACCCCACCGAGTGAGCCGCCACCAGAGGTACTACACTCCTCCATTAGAGAGAGATTTGTGCCTTCGGTCTCCAGATACTGGGATGGTGGAGTTGAGCTTCACACATGCACACAACACTTAGGATCCCGGGTATGGTGGGGGGACCCAAGCGTAGCCAGGAGGGGAAAAGTGAAGTGCAGGAAGTGTGGCGTTAGTAGTAGTAGGAGACAGGAGAAAGAGAGAATTTCGTTGAGGAGTGGAGTGGAAGTCGAGAGTGTAGGGGCGGTGTGGTGCCGACTCCCGCGGGCTAGAGCACGCTCGCCCCGGGAGGGAAAGACCGACAGGTGTAGAAGAGGAAATTAACCCTTGGGGTACGGAATGAGATGTAGATCCCCGTGCACCCATATCTGGTGAGATGGAGGGGCTGGTGGACGACGCAGGGACCTGGCCCTGAACACGGCGCTGATGCTTCATGCTCGAACCATTGACCCGGAGGCCCCAAGCTTCTAACGGGAGCTGTGGCTGAACACCCAACACAATTTGGGGAAGGCAGCTGAACTAGAAACCAATGCCCCAGGAGGGGGGTCACAAATAAGCACTTGTGGCTGTCGGTACCTGAGCTCTGTGCTGCAGAGGCGCTAAGTGAAGAGCGGCGAGACAAGCTTTTAGCGTGAGGAAACCACCAGAGACAGAAACCGGAGGTTGGCAAGGGAAGTACCTGGTGGCCATGCTGACATAACTGAGTAAACATAGCAGAACTCCAGCTGTGGTGTGTGAGACTTTCTTTAGCGGTGATCACCGGCCGCAGAGGCCGCATGAGACACCGGGGTACTGATGACCTAATGAACATCAGCCAAGGTAAAAACTGACTCCTCCATCCTATTGCCCTGGGGAGCGGAACCATCCAAGCTGCCGGCCACCGTCCCCAAAGGTTCTGAAGCAGCGGCAGCCACCCTGGTTGCAAAGGCAGTTGGCATCACAAATACTCCTTTCCTTAGTCATTCCCCATCATCTACCCCCGTTTAATTACAATGACACCGTCTGGGTCACGGGACCGGGTCTTGGCCCCCGTCTGTCCCCGTGAAAAGAACCGAGAAGTGAAGGACAACGAGCTGCCCTGTTCCCAAGTACCCCTGGCCCTTGAGTGGGCGTGTCACCCTCACCTCCTCCCTGCTCTGTGCAGGGTAGGCGGTCCTCTCACCCCAATTGCCAGCTCTCTATGCTCTGAGCAGGGGAGCTGAAGCTCATCCACTCTGTATCTCCTGCAGCACAAAGCAGGGGCAACTGAGGAGAGAGGACCGCATCCCCTGCACATGACATGCCAACTGCAGGGCCGGGGAAGACTCGGGAAATGGGCGCTTATTCATTGTTCACTTCACCTCTTTCGGTTCTTTTTACTGGGATAGGTGGGGGCCGAGACCGGTCTCGTGACCCTGGCGGCGTCATTGCTAATAAACTGGGAAAGATGACAGGGAAATTCTGAGGGGATTAGGGGTATTCGTGATGCTGCCTGCGGTATGCGGCCAAGGTGGCAGCCGCTGCTTCAGAGCCTCTGAAGACAGGGACCAGCAGTTTGGATGGTTCTGCTCCCCACAGGTTGAGCGCGGTCCCCAGGGCAGCGAGATGGAGGAGTCGGTTCATAACTTAGCAGATGTTCACTGGGATGTCAGTACCCTGATGTCTCATGCGGCCTCTGGGGCCAGTAGTCACCGCTAATAAAAGTCTCACACACCACAGTTGGAGTTCTGCTACTTTTACTCAGTTCTTTCAGCATGGCCGCCAGGTGCATCCCTTGCCAACCTCAGGTTAAGCGTTGTCTCCAGAAGCGGTTTAGTGTAGTCAAGCCACGGTCGGTGCCCTTTCTTTCCTCTCTAGGTGCTCCTGTTTCTTGTGGTCTGTCTTGCTCTCCCAGCGCCATAAGGGGTAGTTCTCTTCTGGGGCGAGCGCGACACTACTCTGCCCCCCAGGCTCTCAGCGCCTCCACAGAACAAAGCTCAAGTACCAGCGGCCACAGGTGCAATTGTGTCCCCTCCTGGGCACTGCTCACTAGTTTGGCCACATTCCCCAAGCTGTGTTGGGTGTTCGGCCACAGCTCCCATTAGAAGCCTGGGGCCTCCGGTTCAACTGCTTGGGCATACAGCTTCCGCTCTGTTTTCAGGACCAGGTCCCTATCCATCAGCCCCTCCATTTCATCAGATTTGAGCGTATGGGGATCAATATCTCATCTGCACTCCAAGGACTCTCGTCTTCTCCCACCTGTCGGTTTTTATCTCCCTTTGACGAGCGTGGTTGTGCACCGCACCGCCGTTACACTCCCGACTTCCAGTCCACTCCCGATGGTCTCTACTCTCCAACTCCTACTACTCCTACTGCTCCTGTCCCCCTTTTTTGAACCTGGGTCCTCCCTCATGGTCCACCCACAGTCCCAGGAGCCTACGGCTTTGTTTGTGTGTTTTGGGCTCGACTGCACCACCCCAGCAACTGGAGAGCAGAGGTGTGGTGCCCCTGCGACCAGGACGGCCACAGGGTGAACGGCAGCCAGGTAAGGTAGAGATGGTTGACATAGGAAGACCATCACAGAGACACACACCGGCCCTATGCCTAGGACTCTAGGTTAGGCAAGGGATAGCAGGGGTTAAGAATAGTGTGGGTGGAGCGTACAGCAGCACTGAACAAGTGGGTGGAGAGACCAGAAAAACCCCGGAACACCAAGTTGTAGGTAGAAATTTCCGGGAGGAGAGGTTCCCTGGAGGACGTAGATTCTTGGAGGTTGAATGCCCAAAGAGAGAAAGCTCGCTCTATAGCCGGAGGCGAGGGGAAAGAAGCCAAAAAGCAACGACACCTCACAGTGAGAAAGAGAGAACCTGGTGATCCCACAGCCGTATCTGGGACACTGGAGGGCTAGGCCAAAGGACAGCCAGAGAGCCGGCTCTGTGGAGGTGACAGGGGAGACTGTAAGACCCCAATCACGAGACACACCGGCTTGGGGCAGGTACTCTATGACTTGCAGCCTACCTACCACCATGGTCTAGGAACACAACCGTCAAACTAGGGCTAGTGACCCTGAGAGAGACCCATCACACCAAAGCCCATGGAGGCCAGACCAAACCTTTAAGTGAGGAGACAGAGAAAGGAGAGGGCCTGAAAGGACTTGAGGGAAGAAACGCAGAGGAGCTGCCTGAGCTGCATAAACCCAGTTACCCCGAGCAGTTTAAAAGTGTAAAGAACTTTACTGAAAGAACTGTTAACTGTAACTTGTAACTGCTGCTAAACAAACTTCAGTAAAGTACCCGGTAAGCTCACCATTGCCTGAGACTGCTCTCTTTCAGCGCTGCAACAGAGTCCCACCTGCGGAGCCGCAGACTGCTATTTCCACACACTGGCTGGAGAAGCTGCTGTGGCGCCATGCTCATGCAGGTAACCACAGATTTCTCTAATGCACAGCTGGGTTTCCACAGCAGGTACCTACTACATACAACATCTTCCACCCCGGCACAGTAGGGGGAGCTCAACTTGCTGCCCTTAGGCAAGATCCCCTATTAATATTGCTGGGGCAGAGTTAGTTAGAGTGTGCAGACGCTAGGAGAGCTGCGAAGGCGTCCTGGTGGTCGGTGCTGCGATTAGGCCCGAACCAGTGACCCAGAGTGGCCCTTCTACGTCCCGCAAGCCTGAGTGGGACTGAAGGCAAGGAGCTTAGGACAGAAAAAGGAGCGAGGAACCACAGAAAACCCTGTCACACCATGGAGGCTTCGGCTACCCGGTATCCTCTGTGGGTCAATAGAGGGAATCAAACACAGCTGGGCAAAGCCGCAGTGTTCAGAGAAAGTAACCCGGAGACCGCACAGGAGGAGAGGAAGACACTACAGTCAGGAAGAGAGAGGAGGCAAGTCAGGCTGCAAGCAGGCTGTGCTTCAGATACTACTACAAAGCAGAGGAGGCCTTGCTGTGGGGACCCACTGTGCAACCTGCCCACCTGTCAGTGCCCTAGACCGTTTTACCTGCTTAACAACAGTAAAAGGTAAAAGAGACTTTGCTGCGTGTGTCTATCCTTCTTCTCCACTCCCAATACCCCCATAGACTGCTCCAGTACTCACTATTCAATCCCAGCTCCACTCCAAGCTGTCCCTCCTCACTATGCTTCCCCGGAGGTCCAGTCCTACCTACGGAGGACTACACCATCTCAGCCGCAATACCACCGACCTCCGGCGGACTGTGGCGGCGCTGGTGCTACTCACCGGAAACTGCAGGTGGCATCACGACAACAAACTGTAAATAATCCCTTATATATAAAAACCCCTTTTTCAAAAGATACCCCAGGACGCGGAGTCAGGCGTGGCCATTATCCCCCGTGACAACCGGAGAGTTAACCCTTGCCACCTGACACCCGAGTACCCCAAAGCCTGGGCGCTACACTGCAGCAGGAAAGTAAGTGCAACGTATAGAGTACAATCTCTCACCAGACCCCTCCACTACTACTTCACCTGCCCTGGAGACCCTCAGCCCTACCTGAGGAGGGATTACCATTCACGCTACCCATCACCACCTTCCCTAGCAGGAATACAGCAGCGGTGGTCCCCACTGACCACATACCCCGGGTAGCGTCATGACAAAATCCCCTGTAAATAACCCCTTCCTTTTTGGACTGAGCCCAGGCCACAGGACCGGGTCGCGACTACCGTGAAACCAGAGAGACACCACCGGCCCGGCTACCGAATACCCTACGGGCTGGGGGCACCTCAGAGGCACTACTTCCCTTAAGGAGTGCAGTACCTCTGGTGGCGGCCTACCTGGTGGGGCGCCACAGACAGAGCAGGGAGGAGGAGGTGAGGGCACACAGGATTGCAAACAGCCCTCAGCTCCTCCACTGACCAAGTGTGCCAAACCTGCAGCTCACAGAGCTGCAGATTCTGTACATTGTGCAGAGGAGGAGGTGACCCACTGTGTGCAGTGGGGGTGGGTGGTGATATTAGGGGTTGGGGCAGCTCTGTAACAGTCTGGGGGTGGCTGGCCATACTGTAGACTGAGGGAGGGGGCGTGTTTGTCGGAGACTGGGAGTAAACAATGAATTCTCCATTTACATGCAGGTTCCAATACAAACACGCCCCCTGGATGTTCTCTGGCTGCTGCAAATTAGTGATATCTAGGTAACCCTTCAAAATGTTGACAGCATGTAAATTACAAACTGTCAACATTTTGCAGCCTAGAAACACTTGTAAATTATAGAAAAAGCCCGGACAACCCCTTAAAATCACTCTTCATTTGTTCCAGCACCATCTGCTGGTGGAATGTATAGTTATGGTATTGTCAGAATATGACATGTAAATGGAGGCTCAAGAGGTGGAGCTGCTTCTAGCATCAGTCTAGACAAGCTGGAAAATCCCCAGTCCTGGCCCAGACTGCTTACTGCTTTCACACTGCAGTTTTTTCACTGATCAGTGTACATCAGATTTGGGTGCCAAGACCTGGAGAGGAACCAGGAGAGGAATTTGCAGAGAAAAACTATAATTGAAAGATTGACACCTGATCTGAGTTTTGGAGACACTCCTGGTTTTGGCACACAAATCTGATGGAGACTGATCAGTGAAAAAACTGCAGTGTGAAAGCAGCCTTAGGGAGCAGAGTACACGTGGAGATGCTCTTAACCCTGTGTCCTCACTGGCTGGAGAGTTAATTACTCCAAGTGTATTTTTGCATGTGCTGTGACAACCTGGGAAAGTACCAAAGGATTCCAAGGTCTATACATCCACTATTCTGCTATTATGCCACCAAAAGACTCTGAACCTTTCTATATTGGCATATACGGTAAATACTCTAGCTAAATAATCCATGCTCTAACATCCCCAGGCATGTCAGTGTTCCAAATTAAACTGTACTTGTCGTGGTCAAGCCACGTGAACTGTGAAGTATATACTCCATGTTGGATTTCTCTGGTCCTGCGTTAGTAAACGTGACTGTTATCCCCAAGACCTGCGTTTGTGGCCATTCCATCTGCTGTGGACGCTGCATGGAGGTGGATAGCAGGGAGCAATCAGCCTGATCATCACAGTTTATTAACTTTTTACAAAATTAAACGGATTGCAATAAGGAGAAATGACAATTTGTATATCAATGACAACATATACAGTGTAGTGCAGCTCCTGCAATCTCTCTTAGGCTAGGGTCACACTTGTAAGGCTAATCCCAAGTGCCTTCAGACACATTTTTGTGAACAAATGTGTCTTTATCACCGCATGAGGTAACCGGATTGCTCCGGATGTGTAATCCGGAGCAATCCAGTTACCGTATGACTTGTTCATCCGTGCTGCCGCAGCGATGAACATAGGGTTAAATGTTATTAATAGACGTGGGCAACATGTCTCTAGGGGGTGCCGACCCTCCCTAGAGACATCATGCTTTCCACACAGGTCGGCATGTGAGGGGTTAATTCTATATTTAACTGTATCGCCGCTATTGTCGGCTTTTTCTATACGTTATAATGACACTATATATTATAATGGGTGCTGATATCATGTACAGTAGTTCTATGGCCATAGAACTACTGTATTAGCAATCAGGACCCGGACAGCATCCTGTAGACTACGCAAATGGCGTAAGCCCCAGAGACAGCTCCTTTTAAAGGATGCTGTTCTGTCTCTGGTGTTTACGTAAACTACGTCGTATACTCCTGCAAACACAGGAGTCGGCGGCTGTCATTATAAAGTATAGAAAAAGCCAACAGTAGTGGCGATACAGTTAAATATAGAATTAACCCCTCACATGCCGACCTGTGTGGACAGCATGTCTCTAGGGAGGGTGGGCACTCAGAGCAATCCGGTTGCCGGAAATCCTACACTAATCCGGTGTTAACTGTACTGTTTGTGTCAGGCACAGCATCGGATCCGGTATCCGTTCTATGCGCTTCTCTGGGGAAGCCTCAGGGCACTCAGTCTCCCAGGGGTGTTCCTCTCTGCTCCTTCTCCTGTTCCTCAGACCCTGGCCTGCCTGGAATTGGACAGTGGACTGTGGGGTGAGCCTAACACAGCTCTTTTACACCCAGATCCTTCTTCCTCAGTGCTGCCCCGCACTGAACTAACTGCCACTTCCTCTCCACACCAGAATATATAGGGAAGCAGCTTTAGCTCCCCCTTCTGGCCTGGAGGCGCTAGTGTAGTGTTGTGGGTTGTATGGGGAGTTAATCCTTTGTGGTGGTGTTACTGTGGCACATGAAGCCTGGGGTGCCACAATACCAATATTAGAAAAACGTGTCCTATTTTATGGCCCGTTCAGGAATGTCTGTATGGCCAGCAACTCAGTACTATATCAGATTTCATGAGATCCCATCCATGCACTGCATAGAATAACAAAGCATGAATTGAACAATACACTAGATATGCAGGATAGAAAAATGCATATGCACAGTGAAATCACAGCAACATCTGCCCAATTTAGTACAGCAAATTTGCCAAAAAATTGTTTGTTGCTGGACAGTCCAGCTAAACCATGATGTTCACTTCCCCAAAAGAAACACCCAAGAAGGCCAAATCATGGAATACTCAAAAATAATACTAAAGGTACTGTTACACGCTACAATGTTGAAACGTTGAAACGATCTCGTGGGCGCGCGGTTGTTGCATACATCATTTTGACCTCGTTGGTGAGATGTCACGCATGTAGATATCGTGGACAACTTACCAACGATGTGGCGAGCAGCTATCGTTCGCACAACCCAGCGGACTATACTTGTTCACTAATGAGAATGGGCAAAGTCGTGAATGACATCGTTATCGCGGTTAGATAAAACTGGAATGGTATCCACGGTCCGCGCTGCTGCTCTTTATCCAAGGAATCCACAAGAGGTTATTACCATCAAAAGTTCTTTATTTCATCACACCAACGCGTTTCGGTGCTGTCCCAGCACCTTCCTCAGGGCATCTGAGTCTCACAACCATAAAAGGTGAGTGGATACACTTATAATCCACATAAGAACTATAGTGTCTGTTTGATAGGGCACAATCTGCGCCTCTTGTATCTCCCTTCTTTTCTAGTTAATCGTTATCGCGGTGTCACACACAACGATGCAGCAGGTTGGCTGATCGTGGATCGTCTGATTTCAGAACATGTTCTCGAATCTCCGATCAGCGATCCAACGATTTATCTTAGTTGTATCTCGGTGTCACATGCAACGACGTCCTAACGATGTCGCTTGAACGACTCCAAACCCGTGATGTTTAAGTGATATCGTTAACGATCTCGTACCGTGAAACTGGGCCTTAACAGTAGAACTAGGACAGGTGCGGAAAAAAACTTTGGGACCTCTGCACCCATGTGAACCTACCTAATGTTTTTATTTGGAAAAGTTGGCAACCCTAATACGAGCACAGATAAAAATTCAGATAAAACTATTTGTATTGTCATGATTTTAAGAGAGTTTTTGTATTATGGGCACCTCTAAAGGACTTCAATTAAATATGATCAATATGTTTACTCCTTTTCTATAACTTAATGCACAGTCCATCCCATGCAGTTACTAAACTCTGCCTTTAGATGGCGCCATACTACATGGTAATTTTCCAGTATGTCCAGTTGATTTGTATGAATATTTTGTGAAGAAGATGAGGCGATCCTGTGCGGATCAATCACAATATGCAGAAGGATTCTGAAAGAATAGTTGGGGCGTTGCACAGTCTTTACAAGCTTTATACATGAAAATGACATTTTTCACAGCCTGCGTATATTCAGCGCTATGTATTACCGTCATTATCCTGTTCACTCTGCATCAAGTACAGAGATTCAATAAAGAGATTAGACCTGTGCATATCAGGCCTGAATCATTGTTGTATTTATAACAGTTTTTTGCGAAGTTATGAGCATTTTGCACCATTTTTGTTTGTGCCATATTTTTTCCATTTGTGCCTTTTCTATTTATTTTTTTATCTAGTATGCCATTGTGCTGCTGCACATCTGTTAACAGGAGAAATGGTCACTTTCTGTGGATAAGCGAAGAAAAATTCCGGTGCCACCAATGCGATTCAGATCCTTTGTTTTAGATTAAAATGTTGAACAGATGCCCCCGAAGGAGAAACACTAGATGCGTTTCAGAGTAAAAACTCCTTAATCGTTAGTACTTTCTGTGGATGCCAACACTCGCCGGGCTTCCACTGGAAGTGAGTAATGACACATCTGAGGTCCTCACATGACCCCGGGCTGTCATGGCAATGCATTGATGTCCTGTGATCACATCGCGGGACCTCCGATGCCGGCGGGAAATAGCTTGATCCCTGACGCAGTGCTTTGGTTCGCACTGTCAGTCGCTGACACCGTAAGCCAAAGAGTTAACAGTACCGATCAGATCGTTGATCAAATCAGCCCTGTTAGCTACACATGTCACTGATCAGATCTGCTGACGTGTAGGGGATGGTGTGAGCTCAGCGCGTGAGCTCGCATCAGTGGCAGAGAGGCGACCTATGATGTTCCTATATGTCATAGGTCGTGAAGGGGTTAATATAAATATTAAAGTGTTTACAATAAAAAGATAGAAAAGGTAAAATTTAAAAGGACACATAGATATGCAAAACAGTCATGAAATAAAATGGGAGAATACAGAAATACCTAACTTTAAGTCTAAAGTTATTCTTTGGTTTCCTTGAGGGAAGGAGTAAGGGAATATAGATCACATCAGCATTTGGTCAACCCCCCTGCGATCAGCTTTCTTTGTGTGAGCCAGCTTTTTATAGGTTAGGCCTTGGCTCAGATTTCCAGGACGGCCACTAATTTGAAAATTCTAATCTCAGTTCTGTGACTGGACCTTGGCTAATTTAGTAATGAGTATTTTGCATTTTAAATGCCCTGTTTTGCAAGCACCCCTTTCTAAAGTAAGAGGATGTCATTCCTTGCCACTAATGACCATTTGTTCAGTTCTGTGAAGCTTGCAGAAGCGTGAAAAATTTCACACTCTTCCTTGCTATGGACACCATTGGATCTCAGTTCCTGTAAACAAGTTAAGGAGAGGTTATGCATCTTTTGTGAAGATGTGCTGAGAAATCAATGTTACCTTATTAGTTTACTGCTTTTATACAATTATCCCTACAAATACATATTTCCTTCACAAGCCACAACAATGGTCTGTGCCTGCTGCATGGGATCGGGGCTTATAGCTTCTTATCAGATGGCATCTGCGGCTCTTCTTTTCACATTTGTGTCACCCCAGAGAGGCTGATTATTTTAAAACAAAGAGCTGCGGATGCCCGAAGGTATCTGCCGCTTCCCACAGACAACTTGCAAATCGATTCAAGGCAAGTTTATTTTCAACTTTGGAAACATTCCAAACTTTGTTGCAAACATATTCCAGTTTCTCTCTCGGAGTAATTTTTTGTATGTCTGAAACCTTTGTGCAAATTTTGCATTATTTTAGTGGAAAAAAAACCTTTTGCGCAAATAATTTGACACATACCGTAAGTTAAAAACAAAACAAAAATAAAAAGCATTTTTGATTTTGCACAAAATTCACTACATGCACAAGTTAAAAGGAACCTGTCACCAGGTTTTTGCCATCCCATCTGAGAGCAGCATAATGTAGAGACAGAGACCCTGATTCCAGTGATGTGTCATTTACTTAGCTGCTTGTCGTCATTTTGATAAAATGAGTGTTTTCTCTGCTGCCGATTTAGCAGTTTGTAAATATGCCAGACTACAAGACTAATGATAATCTCTAGCTGATTGAACAGTGATTTTATCAAAACTACACTGAGCAGCCCAGTAAGTGACACATCGCTAGAATCAGGATCTCGGGTCCTATATTATATCACGTAGTTCATATATTTTGTGCAAAGTCCTATTTGTTTGCAGCTTTTTCAAAGCAGAGAGTTACACGTCTCATAATTTCACAAGATGGGGCAGAGTTGCGTACATAAAATGACTCCAGTGTAAGGACTGGAATACTTTTGCAACAAAACGTTGCAAGTGACGAATCAGGTGAAAACATCTGGAAACCCTCAACTCCTTCCACAATGGAAAACATGAACCCTCACCCCATGAGCAAATTAAAAAGTTTCTTTAAAACTGGCGCAAATGGAAAGATTAATATGTCACAAACAAAAAAGTCAAGAACATCCAAATCTTGATACTAAGGACACAAATGCAAAGAGAGGTGTTTATTTTTAAGTGGGGTACTGTTAGGGCATTTCTGATATATAGGTCCCTAAAAGTTACTTCAAAAGTAAAGCCGTCCCTAAAAAAATTTTTTCTGGCAATTTTGAAGAAAAAAATGAAAAATTTCTGTTAAACTATTCGCCCTTCTAACATTCTAACAACACAATAATGTTTAAATAATTAATAATACATAATAGTAATAATAATAATAATAATAATAATAAAAAAGTTGCTGGTGTAAAGCAGCTGCTTTAAGGGCATTGGAATTCAAAGTTTGAAATATTGTAAGTTTTTGGAAATTTTTGGCAATTTTTTTTTTCAAATATGGTATATTATATTCATGTGTCATGAAAAATAACAATTTTAGAATCACAGGGTATTGTACAGGATAAAGTGACACAGCAGATTGAAAAATTTGTCCTGATCAGGAAAGTGAAAACTGGCTTTTGTCGGAAGAGGTTAAAGGGAATCTCTCAGCATACTGTAGAGGTTAAGCTATGTGTCTCTTATCACACTGTTATCATGTGTAGCCTGTGCTACAGTCTCCTTGAACTGCTTTGCAGTGATTAAATATGTTTAATTCCTGTTGGTAACTTTGGAGTTAACATCAGAAGCTGCTGCTGTCTTTGGTCTGTTGTGGCTCTTCAGGTGAGGGTGTGTGTAAAGTTACGCAGTTGTCCATACCCCTATCCTTTAAATAGTTTCCGTTTCTAACAGCAGATATCGCTGATAGAGTTTAGTCTCTGCAAAGACCGTGAGCTGTAAGGACGTTAGTGCAGTTTGTGCTGAAGCCTTCCTGTTGATTTTGCCTGGATAAATCTAACCCAGTAAACTAAGTGATACATCGATTGATTCAGGGTCTCTGCCTGCCTCATGCTGCTTTCAGACTACATAGCAAAAACTTTCTGAAAGATTCCCTTTTAGCTGTAGAAATGTAAATATAGTGAGCTCCCCCTGTTGGCAGCTTTGAAGCAAACAGTGTTTGACCGTACTTACCTGGTCTTCCTCTTTGATTGGTATACCACCGCACATTGCTCAAAGTATCAAATAGTCTTTTTTTTTTATAACTAGTCACAAATGTATCCATTGTAGAGCTGAATTAAGAATATCTCTACAATTATGGTTTACGTTAGGTCAATTCTCATTAAATAATTCACAGTATAAAGTTTATATGCTTCGGGTGTTTCTCACAATCCGGCCTTTTGCGTTTGGTTTTGGCACAAGATTCATACCAACCCTGTCCTGGGACTTGGAATTTATGGGATTGGTAAGACAATAAAAGCTGGTCGGCATTTGACAGATACTTAATTAAAACTATCTTCCATAACTCCTCGCCCTTGACATGCGGACCACAGCTGGATTCTGTTTCAGTCATGTCTGTGGATACTTTGCAAGGTCCAAAACTTCAAGAAAACCCACAGACAGGATTCCACCAGTTCCAATGGGCTAATCACAGATTTTGAGCGTTTGCCAGGAAAAACGTTCCTGTATCATTCTTCAATTTACTGTCCGTCCTTTCTTTTTTTGCAGATATAAATCACCTGCATTAGTACATAGGACTCAATGAACCGTGCCCTCTCCTCCGGCTGCAGCTCTGCACATGGAGCTTCACACATGTTTTATCTTTCTATATACTGTGCAGCTGCTTCACAAACCATCTGGGAGAGGCTCTGCTCTGTTCCTTAGGGTCTAATAAAGATTTCCGTACTATCTTGTTCCAGGTCATACTTGGTGACATGTCCGTCTCGGAAATCTTCTTGATTCTTCTTCATGTCCGCCAGTCCGCCAGTCTCTGGGCAGCTTTATGCTCATTTCTGCACGTTACTTGTGGTTCTTACTTTTCTAATAAATAGTTAATATATTGTAGGTCATTCCTGTTAAACAACACAGTAGTGAGCTGTATTATCGGGAGCCTGTCCTGTGTAAAAATGTTATTAACCGGTGCACATGTAGTGTGCTCTGCAATCTCTGAGAACAGCTCGGCAATAGTTAAAATGTGTTTATTAGCTGTCCATGGTATTAGCTGGCTGTGGTTCTCCAGGTGACCTGTTTGCCTACTCCCCCGCGCTTTAAATAATCCCATTACCCATGAGCTGGTGTCACTGATAGAGTTTATTCTCTGCAAAGACCGTGAGCTCTGCTGACGCCAAGTGTTGTTCTGGTAGAGCTTTCTTTCTGTGTTGCTTCGTGGAGATTGCCATGTTGCTGGGAGTTACTGTGCTTGTTCCGGTCACTGGGTGGAGGTGAGGGGGTTATAACCTAGTGCTGGTCAGGAAACAAGGTCAGCTAGGGACCCCAGACTAAGGGTTAGACTAGTACCTGTGATCACCTTTTGAACATCACTGTCATCCTGCTACCTTATTCCCTTGTCTGTTACTACCACCCATGACAACCTGCAGATATGGGGTTAATCTGCATGTTAATAGATCCTGAACCTGCCAGTAGCCTGCCCATTAAGCCCCACTACTGGGAGAAAACACATTTTAATCCTCCCGGCAGTATTCCAGTTTGAGTCACAGAGGTAGCACTGGTGTGGGTTCAGTCACCACTCTGTGTATGGAGAGCAGCTGTAACCGCCCGCTGCACTGACCAACAGAAGCTCTGCTTTAAATGAGGCTGTCAGTGTGTGGGGCACAGTCTTGATGAACAGAGCAGTGACTGAACCCACTCTGGCACAACCCCCATGACTGAAACCCAAACACTGCCATGAGGTTGAAAGTGTATTTCCGCCCGGAAGCAGGGTTTAATGTGCAGGTGCTGGGCAGGCACATAATGCTATTAACCTGCAGACTAACCCTAATATCTGAAGGTTCATAGCATTTTTACACATGGAAGGTTCCCTTTAAAGGGTTTGTCCGGTCTAAACTGATAACTCTAGAGTCTCTCTATGTGTCTACAGAATTAATAATCCTCCCACCGCCTGCTCTGTGCGCTGCGAGGATTCACTGTTTCTAAGCCAGAAATGGACCGCAGTTACGCTGTATGCATGTTCCTGGCCAGAGCCCCCGACTAGTGGGCGCAGCCTCACTCAATACAAGTTAATGGGGCAAGGCCGCATCCACTTGTCGTGTTGTTGCTGGGAACATGCATACCACATAATTTCGGTCAGCTCCCATCTTAGAAACCGTGAATCCTCGCAGTGCACAGTGCAGGCGCTGGGAGGATTGATAAATCTAAAGTCGCATAGAGGAACTGCAGAACTATCAGTTTTAGGCCGGATAACCCCTTTAAACCCTACGGCCTTACCAACATAATCCAGGTTTCCATTACCCCTTTTCCATACTTCCTTCCTTCTTCCCTCCCTACTTCGTTTTTATTCTCCCTTTCTTTATATGTCCTTCCCACCCTCTGCCTCTTCCTTCCTCCTATCTCTTTGTCTTTCTTTCCATCCTTCATTCCTTCATTTGTCTTTGTCAATTCCTTCCATCCTTCGTCCTTGAACTTGTCTATTGATCCTTCCTTCCCTCCCTCCTTTGTCTTTCTTTCCCTCCTTTGTCTTTCCTTCATTCCTTATTGTACATTGATCCATTCATTACTTCTTTTCCCCCTTCTCTCTTCCCTTTCCTCCCTTTTCCTTCTGTCCTTCATTCCTTCCACTATCTTTTGACCTGTCCTTCCTTCTTTTTTCTTGCCGGGACAAGGCATTTTGGTGCCCTAGGCAGGTAAGGCAAACGGCGCCCCCCCGTGGCCACGCATTGGGCAATAAAGTCCACTTTTTTCTATTTTTTGTGCTGTTTTTCCTTTTTTTACACTCTCTCTATTATATATTACACACACACTTGAGACTGCTGTGGGCTGAATACACAATAGCTGTATCAGTCACGGTTCTGACGATTCTTGGTGCCAGCACCAATCTGTCCACGGTGTTTCTGGAGAGCTGCAGCTTGCAGATTGCTTCAGGGTGCCCCTTCCTGATCACCAGCGCTCCGGCATTCAGCCTGCTGAGCACTCAAACAACCCAGTCCACACTTCCAGTTAGCGGTTCATCACTTCCGGTTAGCGTTATAGAAATGAAGTTACAACATCGTAGGATCAACGGTGTTTATTCCCTCTTCGTGTGGTCTGACATGCGGGTGGGAGGACGGGGGGGTTCTCAAAGGCGATGGCCGTTTCACACCGCAAGTGGCGCTTCAACAGGCATATAGTCCACCATATGCCTGTTGACTATATGCCTGTTGAAGCGCCACCCCACAAAGAGTGAATAAACACCGCTGATTGTGTGTTGCAACTTCTTTTCTATAACGCTAAACACAATAGCTGTATATACAATAGAGAATACAGAATAGAGACAGCTGCTACCTGTATACACAATAGAGATGGCTGCGGACCGTATACACAATGGAGACTGCTGCTGGCTATACATACAATAGAGAATACACAATAGAAACTGCTGCTGGCCATACACAATAGAGAATACACAATAGAGACTACTGCTGGCCGTACGCAATAGAGAATACACAATAGAGACTACTGCTGGCCGTACGCAATAGAGATGGCTGCCAGCCATATAGACAACATCCCAACAGCTTCCCTCCATTCCGACAGCCTCCCTCCATCCTGACGGCCTCCCTCCTTCTTTCCTCCATCCTAACAGCCTCCTTCCATCCCGACAGCCTCCCTCCATACTTCCGCCATCCCAACAGCGATCCTCCATTCTGACAGCCTCCCTCTATCCCAATAGCCTATTCCATCCTGACAGCCTCTCTCCATCCTTCCTCAATACCAATAGCCTCACTCCATCCTGACTGCATCCCTCCATCCTGACAGCCTTCCTGTCTCCCCACAGCCTCCCTGTCTCCCCACAGTCTCCCTGTCTCCCCATCAGCCTACCTGTCTCCCCCTCAGCCTACCTGTCTCCCCCACAGTCTCCCTGTCTCCCCCACAGCCTCCCTGTCTCCCCCACAGTCTCCCTGTCTCCCCCACAGCCTCCCTGTCTCCCCCACAGTCTCCCTGTCTCCCCCACAGCCTCCCTGTCTCCCCCACAGCCTCCCTGTCTCCCCCACAGCCTCCCTGTCTCCCCACAGTCTCCCTGTCTCCCCCTCAGCCTCCCTGTCTCCCCTCAGCCTCCCTGTCTCCCCCACAGCCTCCCTGTCTCCCCCACAGTCTCCCTGTCTCCCCCACAGCCTCCCTGTCTCCCCACAGTCTCCCCCTCAGCCTCCCTGTCTCCCCCACAGCCTCCCTGTCTCCCCACAGTCTCCCCCTCAGCCTCCCTGTCTCCCCCACAGCCTCCCTGTCTCCCCCACAGCCTCCCTGTCTCCCCACAGTCTCCCCCTCAGCCTCCCTGTCTCCCCCACAGCCTCCCTGTCTCCCCCACAGCCTCCCTGTCTCCCCCACAGTCTCCCTGTCTCCCCCACAGCCTCCCTGTCTCCCCACAGTCTCCCCCTCAGCCTCCCTGTCTCCCCCACAGCCTCCCTGTCTCCCCACAGTCTCCCCTCAGCCTCCCTGTCTCCCCCTCAGCCTCCCTGTCTCCCCCACAGCCTCCCTGTCTCCCCACAGTCTCCCCCTCAGCCTCCCTGTCTCCCCCACAGTCTCCCTGTCTCCCCCACAGCCCCCCTGTCTCCCCCACAGCCTCCCTGTCTCCCCCTCAGCCTCCCTGTCTCCCCCACAGCCTCCCTGTCTCCCCCACAGTCTCCCTGTCTCCCCCACAGCCTCCCTGTCTCCCCACAGTCTCCCCCTCAGCCTCCCTGTCTCCCCCACAGCCTCCCTGTCTCCCCCACAGCCTCCCCCTCAGCCTCCCTGTCTCCCACACATCCTCCCTGTCTCCCCCACAGCCTCCCTGTCTCCCCCACAGCCTCCCTGTCTCCCCCAAGTCTCCCTGTCTCCCCCACAGCCTCCCTGTCTCCCCACAGTCTCCCCCTCAGCCTCCCTGTCTCCCCCACAGTCTCCCCCTCAGCCTCCCTGTCTCCCCCACAGCCTCCCTGTCTCCCCACAGTCTCCCCCTCAGCCTCCCTGTCATCCCCACAGTCTCCCTGTCTCCCCCACAGCCCCCCTGTCTCCCCCACAGCCCCCCTGTCTCCCCCACAGCCTCCAGCATAACTTACCATTGTGGGGAGCTGTGGATGCGGAGCAGGGGTGCCGGAGCCCGGAGGGCACATCTGCAGGACGCTGCCTGCGGCAGCTAGCGGTGGGCGCCGCCATGTTCTTTGAGGCCGGCGCCCACTAACAGTACAGCCGGTCGGTGGAATCTGAGACTTCAACAAAATGGCCGCGGCTAATTGGAGACCGCGGCCATTGTGTAGAGGTCTCAACCTCTATTGACCGGCTGTACAGTTAGTGGGCGCCAGCCACAAAGAACATGGCGGCGCCCACCGCTCCCTGCCGCAGCTTCTCCCCGCAACTCCAGGGCCGGGCGGCGGTGACCGGACTCCGGTCAGGCGAGAATGCCCCCTTCAGAAGATGGCGCCCTAGGCGATCGCCTAGGTTCGCCTAGCTGTCGTCCCGGCCCTGCCATCAAGCCATTCTTCATTTTTTCTCTCCTTATTTCCTTCTTCCCTTCCTTCCCTAATTTCTTCCTTGTATTCTTTCTCTCCCCTACTCCTCTGTGTCTGTCCATCCTTGCTTCCTGGATTCCACAATGTTTCCCTCCCTATTGATCCCTTACTCCTTCTTTCCTTCATTCACATTCCTTTCCTCCCTTCCTCGTGATGGTGGCTGATCTAGGCCATGTAATGGCATTAAGGAAATATTGGGCAAATTAAGAATCTAGCATATTGGATTTCAACAATCCAATCCAGTGTTCTTAAAAAGGACTAGTCACCCCCTGGTGCTTTTCAAACTGAAAGCACCCCTGGATGCATTGTGTCTGCTGCATTCAGGGAAGGGTTCCCCCGTGTCCCTACCCCCTGTAAGTTGTACAAAACACTTTAGAAAGTCTACAGATAAGGAGTCCGGAGAGACTTACTCAGTATGGAGTCCTAGCTGTTACCTGGTGTCCCTGGTGTCCTCCCCGCCTCCAGCTCTCTCTGTGCCACCTCCAGCCCCCTCAGTGCTGCCTCCTTTTTGTCTCCCCTCCTCAGCCGCTCATGCCCCTCTGTGTCTGAAATCACGCAGGCGCAGAGCAAGCAACGGGCGGGACCAGTCCCGGCAGCTGAAACGCCTCCTGCCGGTGACGTCAGCACTGCTCCAGTTTATGCTATGCATACATAATCTGGAGCAGGGCGGGCTCCAGCGCTGATGTCATTGGCAAGAGGCGTTTCAGCTGCCGGGACCGCTCCTGCCCGTTGCTCGCTCTGCGCCTGCGTGACTTCAGACGCAGAGGAGCACGAGCGCCTTTCACTTTGGAAAGCACCAAGGGGGTGACAGGTCTTCTTTAAAGAAGACATTAGCTTGTTTCCACTCCTCACTGAGGAGCCATACACAGGAGCGTTAGGAGGAATGCAAGATTTAAGGCCACCTTTAATCCGCTCCCATTTCTTTTTCCTTTCTCTACCTTCATTAGACTAGGACTAAAAGTATAATTGAACCTGCTGTCTTCTGACAGTTTTATAACTTTAACCGGCTGTAAAAAAAATAGGAAGACAGGTTAATTGCAAGTTGGAAATCACAGACTATGTACACTGTAGGCTTTGGGGCGAAATTGTTGCGTGCACCTTGCAACCTTGGACCAAAAATTTTAAATTTTTGCATTAAGTGACAAATTAGTTCACCCCAGTCCCTCCAAACTTCTCTGTCTGGTTCATACCTGCATGGTAGTCCACACTGGATGTTATTGCCTGACATTTTGATATTTAAAGGGAACCTGTCACCTAGAATTAAGGCCCTACACTATCACTACCTGCCCCTACACCTTCCTAGCTGCTCCCTATGTATCCCTATCTGAGCTAAATCCGCCCTATAAAAGATCTGAAAAATAACTTATAACTTACAGAAGTCCCTGAGGCTGAGGACTGAAAAGGTGGCGCCAGGATCCATGCAGCACTCCTCGATCTGGCTGCGCACGCCCCGCTGGGCGGCATTAGTCTTTCTTCATCTCCGCCCCTTTATTTGGACTCTCCCGCCCTCTGGACGCCTATCATGCACTGGCCGCTACGTCACATCCGGCGCGGTGCATTATGGGGCCGATCACGTGATCAGCCCTAGTGCATTATGGGCCTGATCACGTGACCTGACCTGACCTGGCGCCCAAGAGGACAATAGAGATCCCCAGAGCAAGGTCCTCATTGTCGGTTGTAGAACAGTACCCTGAGAGGGAGACAGAGCGGCAGGTTCAGCTACAGGCAGAACTTACCCCAAACACCACATACACTAACAGAGGAGGCCTCACAACATTCCAAGGTGAACGTCCTAAGCTGCACTGAAACCTGGTTACCCTCCTGGACCATACCTGTTACCGGACATCAGTAAAAATGTACTGAAACAAAGACTATTGTGTGTGTGTGCCTGCTTCACCGCCACCGCCTGCATCGTTCACAGCAGAACCGCTACTACTACTCCCCTCATCCACCCCGCTGCCCTGATGTAAAGCTCCACCTGTGGGGAGCTGTACTACCAAAGCTCCATTTACATCACCTCAGTGGCCAGCCGTAGCGCTGGTAACCCTATTACCGGGTACCTCAGGCGGCATCACATTACCATTCCCCCATCATTATCACCCCCACCCCTGCCACTGAGGGTCCAGGGCACACAACTGGGAACCGACCAGCTGTGATCCCCACTGAAGTAACCACCTGTTCCGGCATCCGAGTACCCCCTACCCTGTCGTCCGACTCAAATGTGCCTTCACCTCCTTGTTATGTAAATCCACCTGATGAAGGCAGTGGATCCCTGCAGAAATGAGTCGTGGTTATATTGGAAATAAAGAGGTTTGTACACCTTTAACAATATCCCCTGTAGCACCCAGCGCCCGAAGCTTGACCACAAGTATCTTGTTTTCCTATTATACAAAATTGCATCCTCCACATATGATGGGAAATAGAAACAGTTGAAATTGCATTATTGTAATTGGCCAACAGATGGCAGTCTATGTATAACATCCACATTATCAAACCAACAGCATTTATAAAACAATCAATTTGTTAATTAAGTTGTCATTGATAAAGTTTACAGTTACTTTATGTCAACCCCACGTGTCCCTCATTTACATCTGGAATGGATTACTAGATCCAATATTTATCTTGAATGCAATGTACAATGTGTAATGTAATCATATCAAATGGAGGTTTATGCAAATGTTATTAATTATAAACATTTGATAAGGACTGGTCAGAGCGAGTAACAGGGCACAAACTGGGCAGAAAGTTTTCCAGCTTAGGCCCCCTTCACAGCACGATTTTCATGATCTGTGACTGTCAGGTGTGTACCGGACAGTCCCGGATCCGGTTTCGTCCCCACAGTATTCCTATGGGACCGGATTGCACCGGATGTGGATGGCAGTGTCTTGCCATCCGGTCTTGTGCTGTCTGGGATTACTGGGACAGATTACTGGGAAGGCTGGTGAGGACCCAGCGGTCATGGTGCACATTGGCACAAATGACAAAGTTAGAGGTAGGTGGAAGCTCCTGAAAGAAGATTTCAGGGAATTAGGCTGCAAGCTTAAGGCAAGGCCCTCCAAGGTAGTATTCTCTGAAATACTGCCTGTACCACGTGCCACACCAGAGAGGCAACGGGAGATTAGGGAGATAAATAAGAGGCTCAGGAATTGGTGTAGGAAGGAGGGGTTTGGGTTCCTGGAGAACTGGTCCGACTTCTCTGTTGGCTACAGGTTCTATGCTAGGGACGGGCTGAACCTCAATGGGGAGGGTGCAGCTGTGCTGGGGGAGAAAATGGCTAGAAGGTTGGAGGAGTGTTTAAACTAGGGATTGGGGGGGAGGGTATTCATTGTATAGGAGGGGAAGATAGTGTAAATCGTAACCTGGGCAGAAGTAATGAAATTGGGGGTGGCATGGGGGGTGGGGTTAGAACAGTCAATCTAGTAGGAAGGAATAGAGGTAAAGAGAGATGCATAAAGTGCATGTACACTAATGCCAGAAGCAGGGCCGCCATCAGGGCCTCACGACCCTGACAGTTGTGAGGGGCCCGGCCATGATGGAAGGAGAGGGGGGCCCGGACGAGAGGTGAGTGGGCGGGCTACAGTCTTCAGGCCCCGCCCCCTCACATCTTCTACGGGCCTCCCTCTCTTCAGGGGCCCGGGCGCTGTATACTTGGGGGGCCCCTGACCGCTGGCCCCACACCATCCTCGGGGCCCCCTTAGCTCTGCCTCCCCCCCCTCCATTGTCACTTTACGGCGGCACCGCACCGCACTGCAGTCACTGATCGCCGCCTCCTCCTGTCATGTGTAGTGTGACGCTGCATCCGGCGCCGCCCACACAGGAAATAGACCGCGGCGCCGGCTGCAGGCCTGCAGCGTCACACTACACATGACAGGAGGAGGCGGCGATCAGTGACTGCAGTGCGGTGCGGTTCCGCCGGTAAAGTGACAATGGAGAGGGGGGGAGGCAGAGCTAAGGGGCCCCCGAGGATGGTGTGGGGGCAGGCAGAGGCAGAGGTGTGGGGGCCACTCTCAGGGGCCCCTGAGGCTGAGGTGTGGGGGCAGCTCTCAGGGGCCCCTGAGGCTGAAGTGTGGGGGCAGCTCTCAGGGGCCCCACACTTCAGCCTCAGGGGCCCCTGAGAGCTGCCTACCCCCACATGTCATCCTAGGGGGCCCCTAAGAGCTGCCCCCACACCTCAGCCTCGGGGCTCAGGGGCCCCTGAGGCTGAAGTGTGCAGGCAGCTCTCAGGGGCCCCCTAGGATGACATGTGGGAGTAGGCAGCTCTCAGGGGCCCCTGAGGCTGAAGTGTGGGGGCAGCTCTCAGGGGCCCCCTAGGATGACATGTGGGAGTAGGCAGCTCTCAGGGGCCCCTGAGGCTGAAGTGTGGGGGCAGCTCTCAGGGGCCCCACACTTCAGCCTCAGGGGCCCTGAGAGCTGCCTACCCCCACATGTCATCTAGGGGGCCCCTAAGAGCTGCCCCCACACCTCAGCCTCGGGGCTCAGGGGCCCCTGAGGCTGAAGTGTGCAGGCAGCTCTCAGGGGCCCCCTAGGATGACATGTAGGAGTAGGCAGCTCTCAGGGGCCCCTGAGCCCGAGGCTGAGGTGTGGGGGCCACACTCAGGGGCCCCTGACCCCCGAGGCTGAGGTGTGTGAGGGCAGCGCTCAGGGGCCCCAGAGGGTAAGGTGGAGGGCAGCGCTCGGCATGATCGCTTATGCCACACAGCTGCACACAGGTTAGGAGAGGGGAGAGAAGGGGGGCCCCCCAGCACACAGGGAGCCGGGCCCTCCAGCAGTCGTCTTTCCTCTCTGTCCCCCTCCTGTCGTCTTTCCTCTCCGTCCCCCTCCTGTCCTCTTTCCTCTCCGTCCCCCTCCTGTCCTCTTTCCTCTCCGTCCCCCTCCTGTCCTCTTTCCTCTCCGTCCCCCTCCTGTCCTCTTTCCTCTCCGTCTTCCTCTGCCCTCTTCTCCTCCGTCTCCCTCTGCCCTCTTCTCCTCCGTCTCCCTCTGCCCTCTTCTCCTCCGTCTCCCTCTGCCCTCTTCTCCTCCATCCCCCCCTTCCTCTTTCCCCTCTGCCCTCTTTTCCTCTGTCCCCCTCCTGTCCTCTTTCCTCTCCGTCTCCCTCTGCCCTCTTCTCCTCCGTCTCCCTCTGCCCTCTTCTCCGTCTCCCTCTGCCTCTTCTCCTCCATCCCCCCCGTCCTCTTTCCCCTCTGCCCTCTTCTCCTCCGTCCCCCTCCTGTCCTCTTTCCTCTCCATCTCCCTCTGCCCTCTTCTCCTCTGTCTCCCTCTGCCCTCTTCTCCTCTGTCTCCCTCTGCTCTCTTCTCCTCTGTCTCCCTCTGCCCTCTTCTCCTCTGTCTCCCTCTGCCCTCTTCTCCTCCGTCTCCCTCTGCCGTCTTCTCCTCCATCCCCCCCGTCCTCTTTCCCCTCTGCCCTCTTCTCCTCCATCCCCCCGTCCTCTTTCCCCTCTGCCCTCTTCTCCTCCGTCCCCCTCCTGTCCTCTTTCCTCTCCGTCCCCCTCCGTCCCTTTCCTCTCGTTCCTGCCTCTCTCTCCGTCTCCCTCTGCCCTCTTCTCCTCCGTCTCCCTCTGCCCTCTTCTCCTCCGTCTCCCTCTGCCCTCTTCTCCTCCGTCTCCCTCTGCCCTCTTCTCCTCCGTCTCCCTCTGCCCTCTTCTCCTCTGTCTCCCTTTGTTCTTTCTTCTCCGTCTCCCTCCTGTCCTCCAGATTTCTCTGTTAGCCTCTGATCTAGGACTTTGTGTTGTCAGCTCAGGGGCATGGCAGATGTTTGTGTGGGGGTGGTCCAGGTCCCTCCCCTGATGATGACATCACAGTCTGTTGCCCTCCCTTGTAGTGGTTGGAGAATCTGATGAGGTCACAGGATCTGACCCCGCTCCACAGGATGCTGCCGCTCATCCTGAAGATCAGAAAGCCAAGATCACCAAGGCTCCAGCGCAGGAGGAACCGCCTGAAGCTGTCAACGCTGAGGCCGAGCCAAGGACAGAGCGCACGATGAAGATGAGAGGTCAGTGAATCAGCCCACAGCTCTCTCACGTGTGTGTGTATAATATATATATATGAGAGAGAGAGAGAGTAAAAAAAGGAAAAGCAGCACAAAAAAATAGAAAAGAGTGGACCTTATAGCCCAATGAAGTGGCCATGCATTGGGTAATACAGTCCACTTTTTTCTATTTTTTTGTTCTGTTCTTCCTTACTTTAGGGTGCTTTCACATTTGCGTTCCCCTCCGCAGCGTTCTGCGGAGGGGAGCCGCAATGTGAGCGCAGCACCGCAAGCCCCTATCTTTATAATGGGAGTGCACGATGCTGCGCTTGACTGCACATGACTGTGCGCACCCATTCACCCCCATATGCGCTCACATTGCGGCTCCCCTCAGAACGCTGCGGAGGGGAACGCAAATGTGAAAGTAGCCTTACTCTGTTGTAAGGAACCATCTGGATTGCTGGTTGGGAAGCATTTCACATAAATTGAGGTCATTTTTGGTGCTGTTCGAATTTCACTATATATATAACGTATGTTTAGGTGGAGGCGGAGCATGGGTGGAGGCGGAGCACGGGTGGAGGCTGGGCGGAGTCTCAGGGGGTGGAGGCTGGGCGGAGTCTCAGGGGGTGGAGCCTGGGCGGAGTCTCAGGGGGGCCCCAAAATTTTGGCAGTGAGGGGCCCCGAAATTCCTAGTGGCAGCCCTGGCCAGAAGCCTCACCAACAAAATGAAGGAATTAGAATTAATTTTGTTGGAAAATAATTATGACATGGTTGGGATGTCGGAGACATGGCTTGACGAGAGCCATGACTGGGCTGTTAATTTACAGGGCTATTGTCTGTTCAGAAATGACCGCACAAATAAGCGAGGAGGAGGTGTCTGTTTATATGTAAAATCATCCTTAAAACCCATCCTGCGTGATAATATAGGTGAATCTAATGGAAATGTAGAGTCCCTGTGGGTGGAGATAAGGGGAGGGGGAAAAAATAATGAATTACTGATAGGGGTTTGTTATAAGTCTCCAACAATAATGGAGGTGGATGAGAATATCCTTATAAAACAAATACCGTAGATGAAGCAGCGACTCAGGGAGAAGTCATTATTATGTGAGACTTCAACTACCCTGAAATACATTGGGGAACAGAAACCTGCAGTTCCAGCAAAGACAATAGGTTTTTGACAACTATGAGAGACAATTATCTTTCACAACTGGTTCAGGACCCAACAAGAAGGGGGGCACTGCTGGACCTAATATTAACCAACAGGCCGGACCGCATATCAAATATGGAGGTCACTTGGGTAATAGTGATCACAAAATAATACGTTTTCAAGTATCCTTTAATAAGATGTGTAGTAGAGGGGCTACAAGGACACTAAACTTCAGGAAGGCAAATTTCCAACGGTTGAGAGATGATCATAGTGCAATAAACTGGCACAATGTCCTGAGACATTAAAAGGATACAAAGCAAATGGGAGATGTTTATTAGCATCCTGAATAGGACCTGTGCACAATATATACCCTATGGGAATAAGCATACTAGAAATAGGAGGAAACCACTATGGCTAAATAAGGCAGTAAGGGGCGCAATAAGTGACAAAAGAAAGCATTTAGGGAATTAAAGCAAGTAGGTAGTGATGAGGCATTAAATAAATACAGAAAATTAAATAACATCTGTGAAAAGCAAATCAAGGCAGCAAAGATTGAAACAGAGAGAATCATTGCCAGAGAAAGTAAAAAAAATCCCAAAATATTCTTTAACTACATAAATAGTAAGAAACTAAAAAATGATTGTGTTGGCCTCCTTAAAAATAGTCTGGGTGAAATGGTGGATGAGGATGAGAAAAAAAACAATATGCTAAATGACTTTTTTGCAACAGTATTTACACAAGAACATCCCATGACAGACAGCATGATCAGTGATAACAAAAACTCTCCATTAAATGTAACCTGCTTAACCCAACAGGAAGTACGGCATTGTCTAAAAATCACTAAAGTTGTCAAATCCCCAGGCCCGGATGGGATACACCCAGAGTACTGCATTAATTAAGTACCGTCATAGATAAACCATTATTTTTAATCTTTAAAGATTCCATAATAACAGGGTCTGTACCACAGGACTGGCGTATAGCAAATGTGGTGCCAATATTCAAAAAGGGGACAAAAACTGAACTTGGAAATTATACGCCAGTAAGCTTTACCTCTACTGTGGGTAAAATCCTAGAGGGTTTTCTAAGGGTACCTTTACACGCGGCGAGAAATATTGTCAGCGATATTGCAACCTGGAAATATCGCTACCACATTGCTTCCCAATTGCCTCCTTATTGCGGCGTATATTTCGGGAATTTGGCGGCGATAAGATAAATGTTGCCTGGTTTCCAGGCAACATTGGTTTTATCGCCGCCAAATTCCTGAAATACACGCCGCAATAAGGAGGCAATTTGGTGGCGATAATTCCAGCGAGAAAAATCACCTCCACAAATGTCTCCCCTGGTTGTGGCGTGTAAGGGTACCCTGAGAGATGCTATACTGGAGTATCTGAATAAAAGTAACATCATGACCCAATATCAACATGGGTTTATGAGGGGCTGTTCCTGTTAAACTAATCTGATAAGCTTCTATGAAGAGGTAAGTTCTGGACTGGACCAAAGAAATGAAGTGGACGTGGTGTATATGGACTTTTCAAAAGCTTTTGATACGGTGCCACACAAAAGGTTGATACATAAAATGAGAGCAATGGGGATAGGGGAAAAGATTTGTAAGTGGGTTAAGAACTGGCTCAGTGATAGGAAACAAAGGGTGGTTATTAATGGAACACACTCAGAATGGGTCACAGTTAACGCTGGGTTACCACAGGGGTCAGTATTGGGCCAGCTTATTTTTAACATATTTATTAATGACCTTGTAGGGGCATACAGAGTAGATTCTCAATATTTGCAGATGACACTAAACTCTGCAGCGTTATGAATACAGAGGAGGACAATTTTATATTACAGGAGGATTTATGTAAACTAGAAGCTTGGGCTGATAAATGGCAAATGAGCTTTAATGGGGATAAATGTAAGGTCATGCACTTGGGTAGACAAAATAAAATGTATAATGATGTGCTTAATTGTAAAACACTGGGCAAAACTACCACTGAAAAAGACCTGGGTGTATGGGTAGATGACAAACTCACATTTAGTGCCCAGTGTCAGGCAGCTGCTGCAAAGGCAAATAAAATAATGGGATGTATTAAAAGAGGCATATATGCTCATAAGGAGAACAGAATTTTCCTTCTATTCAGGTCACTAGTGCGACCACACTTAGAATACTGTGTACAATTCTGGTCTCTGGTGTATAAGAAAGACATAGCTGAACTAGAGCGGGTGCAGAGAAGAGCGACCAAGGTTATTAGAAAGACTGAGGGGTCTGCAATACCAAGACAGGTTATTAAACTTGGGGTTATTTAGTTTGGAAAAACAAAGGCTTAGGGGTGATCTTATAATAATGTATAAATATACGAGGGGACAGTACAGAGATCTTTTTAATGATCTTTTTACTCTTAGGCCTGAGACGGGGACAAGGGGGCATCCTCTACGTCTGGAGGAAAGAAGGTTTAATCATAATTACAGATGTGGATTCTTTACTGTAAGAGCAGTGAGACTATGGAACTCTCTGCCACATGATGTTGTAATGACTGAGTCACTACTAAAATTTAAGAATGGCCTGGATGCCTTTGACTCACCGGATGCCGGGTACTCAGGCCTCAGGCGCAGGCTGTCAGTCACGGTTCCAGTGCCTGAGGTTGTAGGCCCGGTTGTCAATAAAAGGGTTAAAGTCAAACAATAAAGGAGATAAAGTTATTAGTTCGTGACGCCAGCTGTAGGGTTCCGGTGATGGCACCGGCGCTGCTTGGACCTCCGGGGTGATGGGCGGCAGCAGGATGGAACCGCTCCCTACAGGATGAGCGGGGTTCCCGGAGTCGAGAGCTGCAGTAGAGTAAAAGGGCAGCTCGGTTGTTTCTGTAAAGCAAGGCAATTAACGGAAGTCCCGGAATAAGGCTTAGACACGTTGCTCCTCTGAACGGGTATTTACTTAGTCAAGTAACGGACCGGGTGGTCCCTGCTGTGAATAGTGTCCCTTTGAGGCTCCACAGGTGTCCTTTTCTATCCTGACTGTCCCTCTCTTCGCTGCTTTAGCATACCTTGCCAGGGTACTGAGGACCCTCGATTGGGGTTCTTGATTAGGCCCTACTCACGGGGTCCCTGGTCCTCAAGGAGGGGTACCCCTGGTATAGCTGCGGTGATGGTTAGGTTGTGGATCAGGCTCCTATGAAGCCTTCGACCACCCCGGGTCTGTGGTGCAGGGTTGAATCGTCTGAACCACCTCGGAGCCGGTACTCCGGGTTATGGACTGGGCTCGGGTCTCCAATCACCTGTTCTATCTTGGCCCCTTTCTCCTTCTGGTTTACCAGTGCTCGGTGCCCTCCCTGTTAGCTGTCTTTGCTGTCATGACTTGACTTCCCTTGTTCTTGTCTCTCCACTGTTCTAACTCTTTTCTGCTCTCCCACTCACTATATCACCCAGCTCTCCTCCCACCGGGACCTGTTACCCTAGCAACGGGTGTCTGATTGGTCCCCCTATCACTAGGTGTTGCATGTGGTGGATGGAGCCTCAGGATTATCCTATTCACCACTGGAACAGAGAATACGACACTTCAGTCAGGGGTGCAGTACCCTCCTGTGACGCACTCTTAGTGGGGCACCACACCTTCTTGAAACATATAATATTACCGGTTATATATACTAGATTCTTTGATAGGGTAATTGATCCAGGGAATTAGTCTGATTACCGTATGTGGAGTCAGGAAGGAATTTATTTCCCCAATGTGGAGCTTAGTGTTGCCACATGGTTTTTTTTTGCCTTCCTCTGGATCAACATGTTAGGCTATGGGTTGAACTAGATGGATTTAAGGTCTTCCTTCAACCTTAAATACTATGTTACTATGTAAAACCGCTCAAAATTGGATGCTTCCGGATCCTCCCGGATCCAAACGCGATCCGGCACCCTCCTAACCTAGGAGCCTATGGCGCCGGATCTGACAAAAAATCGGATCCGGGAACCGGACGCCGGCTGCTAAATGTCTGCAGCTGGAGAGCTCCCTGCCTGAGATTTCAGGACCTTCAGCAGAGGATAGATCCTGAAAGCTGCACTTAGCTGAATCCGGCTGCAAACCGGACCAGAGGGTGTATTATCCCTCCGGTTCTGTTTGTCCGGACCTGTCAGGTTCTGTCCGGTGCTTCCTACAAAACACCGGACAGAACCTGACAGGGGAAAAATCGTAGTGTGAAGGGGGCTTTAGTAGACTAGTGGTGTAACATGAAGATCATGGGGCCCAGTGCAAAAGCTACAATGAGGCCCCCAATTATTGCAAATTGCATTAGTCTTTTTCTACAGGCCAGAGAGACCTTTGGGGCCCCGTAGGCTCCAGGGCCGAGTGTGATTGCAACCCCTCACCTATTGTAGTTATGCCCCTATTAGTAGCTGCAGGGGCACATTAAAGAGCAAACTATTGAATGCAAATAGGGCATTACTAATAATCACAAGGACTTGTAGTAAAAAGGAGGCTCCGAATCACTCTCTGCAGAGAAGAAAAAATCCCTGACTTATAAAAACGGGGAGAGAAAAGAAGAGACTTACAACAAACTGTTATCACCATTTGTGTGTTGCCTAAATCTGTCTGTCTGTATGTCTCTTCGCCATCTATCTATAACATCCTTTGTAAACTAAGTCAGTGAAAGGACAATATCTGTAGTGGATTAGGATAATGAAGATGTTAGTGGTAACATCCTTGGTGGGCTAGGACAGGGAATTATATTATCCCTGGTGGGATAGGGTTCAGATTGAACAACATCCCTAGTGCACTAAGGCAGTGAATGGACAACAACCCTGGTGTGCTAAGGCAGTGAAGGGGTTAGTGGTAGCGCTACTTGTAGTCTAGGGCAGTTGAAGGACAATATCCATAATAGACTAGTATAATGAAGGAGTGAGGTGGTGCCATCTCTAGTGGTCTTGGACAGTGAGTGGACAAAATCTGTGGTGGGCTAAGGCAATAAGAGGGCTAGTAGTCGTAACATCCTTTGTAATGCAGGGTAGGGAATGAACAACATACCTGGTCTGCTATGGCAGTGAACTAAGTAATGATAACATTCCTGGTGGGCTAGGGTAGGGAATGAATAACAATCTTGAGGGCATGAGGCAGTGATTGAACAATATCCTTAGTAGGCTATGCCAGTGAATATACAATATTTCTGGCAAACATGGGCAATAAAAGGACAAGAGTTCCTGGTAATCTAGGGCAGTGAATGAATAACATCCCTGGTAGTCTATGGCAGTGAATGAATAACATCTGTTGTAGTCTAGGGCAGTGAATGAATAACATCTCTGGTAGTCTATGGCAGTGAATGGATAACATCCCTGGTAGTCTATGGCAGTGAATGAATAACATCTGTTGTAGTTAGGACAGTGAATGGATAACATCCCTGGTAGTCTATGGCAGTGAATGGATAACATCCCTGGTAGTCTAAGGCAGTGAATGGATAACATCCCTGGTAGTCTATGGCAGTGAATGGATAACATCCCTGGTATTCTAGGGCAGTGAACGAATAACATCTGTTGTAGTCTAGGACAGTGAATGGATAACATCCCTGGTAGTCTAGGGCAGTGAATGGATAACATCCCTGGTAGTCTAGGGCAGTGAATGGATAACATCCCTGGTAGTCTAAGGCAGTGACTGGATAACATCCCTGGTAGTCTATGGCAGTGAATGGATAACATCCCTGGTAGTCTATGGCAGTGAATGAATAACATCTGTTGTAGTCTAGGACAGTGAATGGATAACATCCCTGGTAGTCTATGGCAGTGAATGAATAACATCTGTTGTAGTCTAGGACAGTGAATGGATAACATCCCTGGTAGTCTATGGCAGTGAATGGATAACATCCCTGGTAGTCTATGGCAGTGAATGAATAACATCTGTTGTAGTCTAGGACAGTGAATGGATAACATCCCTGGTAGTCTATGGCAGTGAATGGATAACATCCCTGGTAGTCTAAGGCAGTGAATGGATAACATCCCTGGTAGTCTATGGCAGTGAATGGATAACATCCCTGGTATTCTAGGGCAGTGAATGAATAACATCTGTTGTAGTCTAGGACAGTGAATGGATAACATCCCTGGTAGTCTAGGGCAGTGAATGGATAACATCCCTGGTAGTCTAGGGCAGTGAATGGATAACATCCCTGGTAGTCTAAGGCAGTGACTGGATAACATCCCTGGTAGTCTAGGGCAGTGAATGGATAAAATCCCTTGTAGTCTAGGGCAGTGAATGGAAAACATCCCTAGTAGTCTAGGGCAGTGAATGGATAACATCCCTGGTAGTCTAGGGCAGTGAATGGATAACATCCCTGATAGTCTAGGGCAGTGAATGGATAACATCCCTGATAGTCTAGGGCAGTGAATGGATAACATCCCTGATAGTCTAGGGCAGTGAATGGATAACATCCCTTGTAGTCTAGGGCAGTGAATGGATAACATCCCTGGTAGTCTAGGGTAGTGAATATGTGGCGCCCCGCAACGAGTACGTCACAGGAGTGTATTGCATCCCTGACTGCAGATGCAATATTCTCTGACTAAGTAATGACATGGTTAAAAACTCAGAGCTCCATACCCTACATGCACATCAGAATGCAGGGCCAATAAGGTCCTGGTGGGCGGAGTGTAGGAGTAGTGTGTGAGAGGAGAATGTAGGAGAAGGAGGAAGGAGAAGGAAGTGGTCGGGAGGAACGTAGGAGAGGGGGCTCTGCACAGTCCCGTGCAGCCCCTAGACCACCTACCGGTTGGCGCCATTACCCGGTCCTCAACAACCGGACTCTGGGTGAACATTTACGGGTCAAAATACACCCGCGCCCATCTACAACCGGTTCACTGGTTCCGAAGAAAGCAAGTTGTTCAGCACTGCTTAGCAAACCAGGAGTGGAGGGCCTGCTCTACAGGAGTACCCCACCGCCGCCACAAACAGAGCCGTCTTCCCAGTGGAGTACCCACCAAAAGGACCCAGGCTCCCCTCACACCGGAACGTACACACCGGCAGGGAAATTGAAGTAGCCCCTTGTACCCGAACTTGGCACACTAAGGCGACATCGGCAACTCACCTAGAACAAGTTTAGAATGGAGGAACACTGCAGAGCTCTGAGACAACACCGGTCATTGCTAAGTCCACCCAGTCCGTTACCCGTTACCTGTATACCATGTATCACCTGCTGGTTACAGTAAAAGACCCGTGACAGAGACTATCGGTGTCCGTGTTTCTTCAGACTGTCTAATTCTGCATACTAAGAGTAACTGAGCTGCCTCACAACATCAGGTGCAGCTTCTAGCTCTGGAGACTCCCGCTCGTCCTGTGGGGAGCGTCCCATCTTGCTGCATTCCATCCCCCGGAGGCCCAAGCAGCGCCGGTGAAATCACCGGAACTCCCGCAGGTGGCGTCACGACAAGAATTAACCCCTTATCTGTTCAGCCAACGTTATTGATCTGGATCACCGGGCCACACAGCCTTGGGCGCGGAACCGTGACAGGGAGCAGCGACAGCCCGAGACGTGCACACCCTGGCTACAGGCTCCCTGGTAGTCTAGGGCAGTGAATGGATAACATCCCTGGTAGTCTAGGGCAGTGAATGGATAACATTCCTTTTGGTGTAAGGCAATGACTGAAGAATATCCTTTAGTAGAGATACAGCATAGAAATGAAATGAATGATACTATTCCTGGTGGGAAGACGATGTGTTATATGGAATGGTTTAATGTCTAATTTATAAGAGCCATTAATAGTATTAGCTGGAAAAGGGGACAAGAAGCCGTATGCTCATGCCCCCTTCCCCCAAGTGCTATACAGATTGCATAGACTACAGTATATATCTGTCCCTCCCTGCCAAATACTTATTAATATTTAAATATCAGAACATTTATTAGATTTATGCAGGAATAAAAAAAATAGTTCTAAAAGCGTAGTCATTTTTTTCTGGTCCCCGCATCCTCCGCAAAAAGGAAAAGACAGGTCTAAAACATCACAATAACCTGCAGATTCATTCCCAGATTGCTCTTATCACCAGTTAATCCCGGCTCTGAGGATCTTATTTCAAGTTCTTGGAAACAAGATAACAAAGTTGTATTTCTTCTGGTTGGGCTCTGTCAGATGTAAGTAATATATTAGGTCTTTTGATTTATATCTACAGTAAATGGAATTTCGGATCAGACAGATGGTGACTAGTTATGCAGATTGAATGGAACAAATCTCTGTGATGCTGCTCTGTGGATACATCCTCTGAACAGGCCCCCAACTACCCGCCAGGAAAGGAAAAATTGCTTCATGTTTTGTTCCTCACATCCTAGGCTTTCACCATGTTGACTAATGAAACTAATGATCTGCAGTAAAATGATGTTATTGACTGCTTTTCTCTGTTTGATCTTGTCTTTTTTCCCTAATTACTATGACAATTCCGTAGCACAAATTTAAAGGGATTTATTAAACCAAACTTGCCGCCAACACATGATCTCACTACTCTGTAATAAGTCCCCAGATCATTCTGTTACCTTAATTTTCAATATTTAGCTTCCCTTTCGACCCTTGTGCCATGCCTCTCCAGGGCCTTAGGATATGCGGAACTGGGCTTTGAGACTTCACGGGAATCACGGGGGTCGAGACCCGGGTCCGTGACCCTGGCGGTGTCATTAAAAGTTCAGGGAGGGTGGCTCTCTTCTTTAGGGAAGGTCATAAGGACAGGGAGTTTAGTTGGGGAGAGGATGACCGGACCTGGGATAACTGTTTTAACGTGCCGCCACCAGCAGGTTGCGGCTGTAGACGGCCGCTGCTGCACTACAGTTCCTCTGGGGCTGATGGTGATGATAAAGCAGTGTTGTAAAGCCCTCTGCGGGTAGGGCTGAAATCCAAGGCAGCCAATGTTGCTGAGTGAGTTGGTAGCTATGTTCCAGCGTAAGGCTTATGACGCGTCAAGAAGGTCACAGACCAGCGGGTTGTAGTCTATTTACTCACAGGCACTGTGCAACAGCCCGCTGAGTGCTGGGTTCTCGGAGACAGTGATCCAGCTACTCCCGGGTAGTGGGATGACACTCAACCGGTACCCCTTCTCTCTGTCCTTTCTGGGTCGTCTCACACTGTGCTTGCTTCGCCCTCCAGCCTTGCGCTTCGCTCACCGAGCCCCGAGCCAGTGACCGCGAGTCCCTTCTGGCATTACTTGAAGACAGTCCCTTGACCCTATATGGCCACCTTTTCAGCGGATATGCACAGTATTGGCTGCGGCACCATGGAAATACCGCAGCCTCTAAGTTGCTAACTGAGCCAAGTCATTCTCCACTAGTCTAGGGGACCCGGTACCCCTGTTATGCAGCCTGGTCCGTCCACTGCCTGCGACCGGCAATGGATGCGTGCCCCACAGGTGGTCTGCTCACTACACGTGCCTCTGGGACCCCCTCTTCTTCTTGGAGCACCGTGGTTCTGTCCTTCTACTCCTCAGTCGGGATTTAGGACGAGCTCCCATAGGCTCCAGTCCTCTGGACACTTCTCTCAAGTTCTTACTACTCTTCTGACAGGCTTCCTTTCAGTAGCTTCCCGCTAGCTCAACTGACTTCTATATCTTTCCTTGTGCTATTTATGCCCTCTGTCACATGTCCCATGTCATCTACGTGTGTTCGTCCTGACTTCACTCCTTCCCAGGTACTCCCCTTACTACTTCCTCTCCACCCATCCCCACTACCCTGGTCCCTCCTTCCTGACAGGATCAGGGACTGTGCTCTCTCATAGGAGCAATCTCGCCCTAACCCTGACCTGGTCCTAGTGTAGTGCGTGACCTGGGTGTCCTGATACTGGTCTGGGCCCCCCCCCTTACCAGAGAGTTGGGTACTACACCTCAACAGGGGCGCAGTACCACTGTGGCGACTGGATCCGCAGGGGCACCACACTAGCAAACAACCTTGTGCTTGGTTATTATTTGGAAACTTACGAGGACTCTGTCAGGTCATTTTCCAGCATGATACTAATAGCACCCTTGAATAGTGCTCAGGTACACCTTTCAGAATATGTAAAAATCATTACTGTAACCTCTATAGTTCTCTTACTATAAGCATCTTCACTCCCTGCAGGCAGTTGCTTCACTAGTGTGGCACCCCTGTGGTTTGGTCGCCACTATAGTACTGCATCTATCTAATAGGTGTGGCATCATGCTCGCGGGTAAGTAGGGAAAGCTTTACTGAGACCACCAACACACAATATGATGAAGGAGAAGGGAAGGTGAATAGTGCTTCACTTAGATACCTTGAAACCGTTCACAGCTGAATAGGATCGTCCAAATCCTCAGATAAATCAAGAAAAAATCCAGCCAGGCGATGCAATCTTCATTTTTTTGGAAATTTATTTTTGCATTATGAAGAATAAAATATCAAAGGGGACAAGCCCCTAAACGCTGGACGTGTTTCGGTAACACACGTTAGTCGTCAGCATACAGAGTGCAAATAATCAATACATATATATAGCATTAAAAATCCCACACTCCCCATAATGTATACATGTGATGATAATTATACAATTAGTGCAAGGTTGAAGAGAACCTCACAAAACAGCTAACACAAAAAAAAAAAAAAAACAACACACACTCAACACTATCCAAACTCCAGGCCAGGGCGATGCTGGGTGGAAGAGACTCACATTCAGAGCAGTCCCCATCTGCTGGCTGGAGGGAGGAGTCAGGTTAGGGGTGGAAGGAAAATAGAAACAGAGTGTTCTAGGAGAAGTCAGGAGCTGGGGAGAGCAGGACACACATGGATCAGCTCCAAATCCCAGGCCTGAGGACCCAAATCTGCAATCGGCTGTATGGCTGTGCAGAGGAACTAACTGCACAGGAGTACCAGCCCCAATTCTGCCTGAATATCTTCAGGACCAGCTAAGAAACTGGAGGTCACTGGGCTGCATGTACAGTGACTACCATTGTGGACTCTCCCAAGGCTGAGGAACTGTATAGGGTCAAGAGGACTTGCAAGTCAGTTGCTCAGAGGGCCCATAGTCATCTGCCTTTGGGACAAGGAGTAGCAATGTCAGAGAGGAAAGGGCAGCAAGGAAGGCCATATTTCCTGTGTCCCAGCAGAGTGGACCCAGACTACTTGTGAGCTGGCCAGGCTGCAATGCTGGTGAACACAGTTCCCCAGCTGGGTTACGTCTGCAGTGAACTCAAGTAAAGGTGTCCGGTAAGAATTGCAAGAGCCCTGTGTCTGTCTACTCTTTACTGCACCTGTCTGCACCCCAGCACCATCATCTTCACTTCACCACCACTACACACCAGTGTCCAGCTCCGTCTGAGGAGAGTGCTCCGTCTGAGGAGAGTGCTCCATCTAGCTGCCACACCACCTATCCCTTGGGGACTACCATAGGTAGAACTGGTCATCCCTGACCAGAAACCTCAGATGGTGTCATGACAAACAATCCCCTTTTAATTTCCCCCTTTTTTTAAAGACTGATCACAGCCACAACTTCCAGGGAAAGAAACGGTGACATTACCTGAACTGTTAACCCCTGGAGAGTCAAGTACACTGGCCCCATGACCACTGCACTAGTCCGCCACCTTACTTTCACTCCCGAGTAGTCCACAGTATGTAAATGTTATTTAAATAACCATGCCTATCCAAGCTGTTATTCTATCCCTCCCTCTGAAGTTACACTGAAAATCTCAGGCTTCTCAAGCTGGTTTGGAGGGGGAGGGGGAGAAAGAGAGAGAAGGGGTGTTTTGTGCTGCAGAGTGCTGTTTGTGAGAGATTTCTATCTGTTTATATGAACGTTGGTTTTCCTGCATACATTTAATGTATCTGCTGAGCAAATGATCAAATGCTCATATAAGCACAAATAAATATCTCAGACAGCACAAACTACACATATGCCCCAGATACACACAATGACACTGCTTAATACTGGAAAGAAACGAATATGTCAGAGGTACAGCTGCAGAGCTGCACACACAGAGGGATAAAGCCCCCATGGGAGTGATTTCCACTGTTTTAGTTGTGTGCTTACAGAGGAGGGCAGTGATGTGATTACATTAATATTCATTCCTTGGGGAATGTGCTGCAGAGAATTAAGTGATCACTCACTGTGATTGACCAATGAAATTAATCGTTTATTTTGCAGTTTACAGAGGATGGGAGGTGACTATAAATAAAAGAAATACGTGACTAGGAAGAGCTTCATCAGAACAATTAGAACATGATATCAGTTACATACAGGTTTTTGACCTGACATATTCCCTTTAACTTCCTGCAAGCTCTCCCACTTTGTGCCTCCAGACTACATTTCCCAAGAGGCAGAGCTGTACCTTTCCCACAGTTTACACAATCGTAACCTTAGTGTCCAACCACGTCACCTACAAAGCACCATCCCGAGACTCCTATATAATCTCTAGATGGATAAATTGCTGCACACTGTTTCTGCCTCCTAATATTTCTCCAATTTCACCTAATATTTCACCTGATGTTACAGAGAATAATGTTTGAGATCCTGACAATGGCTCCATACATGCTCAGTGTATTGTAAAAGAGGAATGAGTACAATGTAGCCATTTATTCTAATCTAGCAGTGTGGAACAGGCCAACTCCATCCCCGCTGTCCCCGCTGACTAAAGTCACAAGATGATAAGATTATTATTATGTGATCCTGCAATGTGCTCTCCCTCCCTGCGCACATCTCCAGTCACTGGAACCTTGCTCAGGATCACAGGCCACGCCCCTGATGACATCACCATTTAGCTGCAAAGTACAGTCAGGAAGTCTCTCTACTTTGTGCTTTGATTTTATATATGAATCAAGGTGGCCATACACCTTGGACATATGTATTTGATTAATTTCTATTATTCCTATGAGCAAATTGTCACTACTGTGAGGAAGTAGACAAATTCTAATGCCACCCAATAAAGGTAGCAATGCTAAAAGTCATAATTGACTCTTTAACAAGCCTTTTAATATGACTTAGGATTTGTGCCAGATCAGAACCCCAAACTGCGGATGCTGCGTTTCGGGTTGATTGCCCCTCATCAGTGCAGTGTGTGGGAATTCTGATCTGGCTGTATGAGAGGCTATGATGAGGTCTGGGGGAACAGCTATTCTCCTTGAGGAGAGTATTCTGCCAGTTGGCAGTGAGGTCTCGGAGACTTAAGGTCATCACACACCCCTCCAGGGCCTTAGGATACTCAGAACCGGGCTTTGAGGCTTCATCACAGGGATCACAGGGACCGAGACCCGGCTCCGTGACCCAGCCGGTGTCATGAAAAGTTTGGTGTGGGTGGCTCACTCTCTTAGGGAAGGGCATCTGGCATGGATGGTTCATTCTGGAAGGGATAACTGTATCTGGGTATACGTGTTCATTTTACTTAACGCAACCCTCATGTTGAGGCTATAGATGGCCGCCGCTGCACGCTGTGCCTCTGGGACTCCCTCTTCCTCCTGAAGCCATCTAGTTCTCCTTCTCTGCTCCTCAGTCTCTCCTCTGGACACTTCTCTCAAGTTCTTTTCCTTTCTTTCTCTAGCTTCCCTCCAACTCGACTCTAGCTGCTTCACTCTCCTTTTCTCACTCTGCAGCAACTTTCCTCTCTGCTGTTCAACTGTCTCTTCTCCTTTCTAGGTCTTTCCCACTCTATTTATACCCTTTGTCACGTATTCCACGTAATCTATGTGTGTGCTTCCTTACCTCACTCCTCCCAGGTGCTCCCTCTAACCACTTTCTACACAACCCATCCCCACTACAATGGTTCCTAGTGTGTGATCTGGGTGTCTTGGCACTGGTCTGTGCCCCTCAGGGGCGGACTGGCCCAGGTGGCCGGGGGGCAAGTGCCCCCTGGGCTGGTGGTGTAGTCCACATCTAGGGCCGCCCCTCTACAGAAATGGGCCGGCCGCGGGCGTCGCTTTGCGGCTGGCGTGGCGATACCGCAGCATATGGCGTCGGAGCTGGTAAGAAAGGCGCGGCAGCACCACCATCCCCTGATAGCACCCCCTTCCCGGTCCTCAAAAATTTTTGATAGCACCCCCCCCCCCCCGATCCTCAAAAATTTTAGATAGCACCCCCCCCGCTTCTCAACTAAGGGCTGGCAGTACGAAACTGCCACCCGGGTACAGAGGACCCAGCCAGCCCCTGGTGCCCCTCTTACTCGTGAGTGGGATACTACACCCTAACAGGGGTGCAGTACCTCTGTGGCAACTGGATCCACAGGGGCGCCAAAGTTTCAATGCTCCTCTGGGAAATTGCATATGCAAATTGTCACTTCAGTGAGGAAGTGGACAAACTCTAATGCCACCTGTATTCCTATACACATGCATGCTCAGTGTGACCAAACAATATATTTATTTTTAATCATTTATATACTGCTATTAATTTCATCACTGTCCTCATTGGGGCTCACAATTTGAATTCCTCATCAGTATGTCTTTGGAGTGTGGGAAGAAACTGGAGAACCCGGAGAAAATCCAGGCAAACAAAAGGGAAAACATACAAACCCACTGAGCCACCATGGTTATGAATACAAATATCATGTATTGCAGGGATCTCAAACATGCAGCCCATGGGCCACCCCTGAGGCTGCTTTGTGCAGTCTGTGTGAAATACAAAAAGTAGAGAGGCGCTCCTGTGTGCACCTGGTGGTCACAGAACCCGCAATCATAAAACTTGCATCATGCAGCCTGCAGGCACAGCAGACCCCTTGCCGATTGCATCCTGGTCTAGGGGGGCATGAACATACGTGCCTTATTGCTGTTGTCATCGTATGATATCAGCTGCTGGGCTTTGATTGGCTGGTGGCAGCCATTGGTGTAGCTGAGCATAGCTTGATCCTGGTGTTGCTGGCAAACGCACATTCATCTAAAGTAAAGTACGGATGTTTGCAGACTCCTAGACCAGGTTGCAATTGTCACGGTGTCTGCTGTGCCTTCCCGGCGGCATGAGCAGAAAGGAGGACACCAAGGAAATAGCAGACAGGTGACAAGAATCTTGTGTGTGTGTCTGTGTGTATGTGTGTCTGTGTGTGAAAAACAGCACAATACGGTTCATTACTACAAGTAACAGAGCAGTACAAGGCATTACTACAAATAAGGAAGCAATATGGGGAAATTACTACAAGAAGGGTATCAGGATGGGGACATTACTACAAATAAGGTCCAGGGTAGGGACATTACTACAAGATGAAGATAAGGATTGCGCATTACTATAAGAAGGGACCAGAATAGGGATATTACTACAAGATGGGGATCAGGATGGTCACATTGCAGGAAGGGGATTAGTATGGGCTCATTATTACAAGAAGGAGACCAGGATTGGGCATTAGTGAAGAGATGGGGATCAGGATTCAGACATTGCTACAAGAATGGGAACATGATGGGGACATAACTACAAGAAGAGGATCAGGATAAGGCATTACTACAAGGGGACCATAGTAGGTGAATTACTACAATAGGGGGACAAGGATAGGCACATTACTACAATATGAGAGCCACGATGGGGACATTATTACAATATGAGAGCCACGATGGGGACATTATTACAATATGAGGGCCACGATGGGGACATTACTACCAGAAGAGGACCAGGAAGGGGACATTACTACAAGAAGGGGACCAGGAAGGGGACATTACTACAAGAAGGGGGATCAGGATGGGGGGCATTACTACTACAAGACGGGGACCAGGATGGAGGACATTACTACTACAAGACGGGGACCAGGATGGGGACAAGAAGAAAATAAAAAAACAAAACAAAGGAAGGCATGAATTTTTTTAACTTTTTTTTTACTACTAAAAATACTGTTTTACATGTAAGCTAAAATAAACAAAAAAAAGTACACGTTTCTTATCACCACATCCATAACGACCATACGATGACTGCCATTTAAGAAGTAAACTAAAAATGTTTAAAAAGGTGATCAAATGTGTATAGAAAAAAATGATAGCATCACTAAAAACATCACTTTGTCCTGCAAAGAATGGAGTCCTACAAATACATATGTAGCCCATATATCCAGCTGAGTTTGATACCCCTGATACAGTGTAATTCATCAAGCTCGATCAGTCTCTACCAGAACATTTTTCATTAACGGTCAATCGGGAGGCTCCCATACACATTAGATGGTGGATGGTCCATTAATCTAGTGTGTTTGGGTCCCTTAGTATAGAGTTACATTAAGCAAATGTAGGTTCTTTTTTAGAATAAGTACCCAATAACTTTCCATTCTGCTATCTCTTCTAAATCCTTTCAATAGTTTCCTCTTATAAGCTCTGCCCCTTATCATTTATGCCTTCTCTCCTCTAGCCTCATTAGACTTCTATAAGTAGCAAGCGTAATTTGAACCTTTACTGAAGACAGAACTGTAGACAGATTTGAGCAAACATGACTGATAATTGGGTCAAGAGGCATTTCTCTCTAATAAGACATATTATAACATTCATTTTCTTCCCATGCAGTGTTTTATTAAAAATAAATAAAAGTGTAGTTACTCTAAAAGCGGGACTGAAGTACAGTATATCTCTATGTGACAGGGTATTACCTTCGGTTTCTATATCCACCTGCTATTTAGATTTGGTAGAAGAATGTTCCAGATGACAGTAGATGTCATTCACAGATCAGTGACTGTTTTCTTCTATTTGTATATAACCTTTGTGGAATAGCAGAATCATCCTTCTCCAGGTCTTGTGCGAGGATGCAGAGGCAGCAACTTCCCATATAAGTTGTGTAGTCAAGACTCAGCATTTTCCGGTTGGTGAGCACCATATTTTAGTCTTGGAAACGTCTGTCGAGTGCACATGATTATTGATTGTGCGTATTTTATAAGCATGCAAATAGATAGCTGAAATGAGAATACATTAACCTCTTCACGACCATGGATGTATAGGTACATCCTTGGTCGTGTCCCTCTCTTTTATGCGAGCTTGCATTATTCCTTGCACATGTCAGCTGATCTGATCAGCCGACATGTGCAGGCAACAGGTGCGCATGGATCGAAGATCCCGCTCCTTTTATTCCCTTAGATCGTGCTGTCAGTACCTTTAATCATGAATGGGGGACCATGCAGTCTATACTAAGATGACATTGGTCAGTCTTAAGAACTGACCCCATTCTGTCCCAGTGTATCCCTGAACATCCAATAATGGCCTCCAAAAGGGCTAAAAGTTTGAAAGATTGGCTCGTTCATAGCCACTACGTGCCTCCATTTAAGAGTTCCTTTGCATCAGGAGGCCCCATCCATGGATGTTTCCCATGTGGCCACTGCGTGTCATGCCCTGATATCCTTCGTTGCAGGTCCTTCAGCTCCTTCGATGGCAGCCAACAGTATGACATCAGGCAAAGTATATCGTGCGGGTTGACGCATGTTGTGTATTACGCAACGTGCAATTGTCTGCTGATATATGTTGGACTAACATCAAGGGAGCTGATGAGGAGGGTGAGGGAACATGTGAGGGACATTGAGGCAACCAGGACAGCAGAGGACATTTTACTCTTAAAAACCATCCCACGCCATTTTAGGTAATATCATGACTGCAATCCAGCTGGGCTTAAACTGAGGGGAATTGATATGGTGAGGGGCGGTGTCAGGGGTAGCAACCTTAAGAAAGTGTTGGCACAAATTGAGGCCAAATGGATTGTCACCCTTGACACCATGGGGCCTTAATGAGTCCCAAACCTTTGGGTCATTTTTATAGTGCTGATCGCCTGCTTCCTTTTTGAATTGCACTCATATGTGATGGATCTTGAGTAACTATTTTTCCTCTTTTTTTGGAGAAATTATTTTTAATTTGATTTTAATTGTGCACTTGCAGAATCCCCCATCTCCTCCTCTTTTTATTGCTCTGTAATTTTGACCTCTGTCCGGATTTTGGCTCACAAAAATAACAAAGGAAAAAATCTGGAACCACCAGTGTACATTGAGAATATGATCTCTGGGACCGAAAGAGACAGGAGGATCTGCAATTTAGTTGATTAATACATATGGACCATGTTGTCTGCTTGGCCCATTGTTTTGTGGGATGACTGCTTTTCTGTTTTAACTTTCTTATTTGTATTACTATTTCTCTTTTCTATCGTCTATATACTGCACCGAATGTCCAGCTATAATGAGTAACATGTTGCCCAGTCAGATGTGGTCCCCGCCACTGTGTGCACTGTTCTGGTCCTGCCAGCACTTGCTGTGGCTTGAGCAGTGTTGGTATACTGGCGTCCACGGAAGCTATGGTGATGCATTCTGGCTCCAGCGCATGCGCAGTTGCCACCGCCGGCCGATACATCACTTCTGGTCGGCAGAGACACCGACAGCTGCGCACAATTGATGAGGCAAATGAGGGAGGCGGTAATCAAGCTGGACTTTATTTAAAGCAGTTCTAACTTGGACATCAGTGCAAGAACATCCCCCTGAGTAAGCTGGTGCTACCATGCCTAACCAGTGAAACGCCGCGTCGGGGTCTCCGTTTTTTCCTCTCAGTGGTGGTTACTTAACCCTTTTTGGTTATTGTTAACCTAGGTGCCATGGGTATGTCTCATGAATTGTTAAATGGCTTGTTATGTATGTGTCGAGCCCAGGCTTTGGGGTACTCGGGTATCAGGCTACAAGGGGTTAATGCTCCTGTTGTCACAGGGAATGGTGGCCGTGCCTAATCCCGTGTCCTGGGTATATCTTCAAAAGCGGGTTATATTTACAGGGGATGCTATATACAGCTTGTCGTGACGCCACCTGTAGCTTCTGGTGATGTGTCACTAGTGCCGCCACAGTCCGCCGGAGGTAGATGGCAGTGCAGTAAGTTGGCAAAGTACAGGTAGGGCTAGACCTCCGGGGCAGTGTTCCTGTATAGAGAACAAGTTCATTCAAAGGAACACAGGCAGAGGCAGAGTCACTTTCCTCCGAGTACTGTTCAGTTGCATCAATGTCATACAAAGTCACAGTTCAGCACTTTTGATGTTACGACGACAGGTAACTTATCGGGTGGCTGCAGGCAGATCCCAGGTGGTATAGTGGGACCCTTGGTGTGCCTTCCTTCTCTAACCCTGTCTGTTCCTTCTTGCTTTCCAGTTGTGGTATGAAGCCTGGTGACTTGGAATCAACCTGACCTCCTTTCCTCTCTCACCTTCACTGCCGTCGGGTAGCCCTCTACTGGCTAGCCGCTCGTTCCCTTGGCGGTGCCTGGTACCCTCTTTTGGTCTGCTCTGGTGCCCGGGAGAAGTGAAGACTCCACGGGAATCCGGATTCTCTGTCATGCTTAGAGCTACAGCAGTATGCGGGCTCCGGTGCCCGGTAAGCTGTCTGGGAGAACCTGACGACGGCCCCTCTTCCCAAACCGGCTGCTCTCCTGAAAAGCTTCTTTCTCCTTAGACCCTTTCTTCCTCTTCCATCTCTCCCTGGTTTCTCAGCAGAGCGACCTAACAACAAAGACCAAGAAGGTCCTAAATTTAGAAGCAAAGACCCCTCTTGCTCCCCCTAGAGGTGTTGTTATTCCCTCCTGGGTAACCACCCACCGTGTAAACTAATGTGGGAGTGCTGAAAATGGGTCCCACCCACCATCCTAAGGTCCACCTGCAGCTGGAGCATCTTCACCTCTTTTACGGGTGCAGTATCCCTCTGTGTAGCCTGCTTGGCAGGGTGCCACATATGCATTGTGACTATGTCCCATTTTAAATGTATGGGAGTTTAACCAGTATTATCATAGGCTAGGGTTACATTTCCGTTTTTTTTTTAAAAACCTAATCCGGTTTTGAGCTTTTAAAAAGCTCAAAACCGGAGCCAGAAACACTCCTCATAGGAGCCTATTATAAAAACCGGATTGCCTTACAAGCAATCCGGTTACTGCCTCTGGCTCTGCAGCGTGCGTTAAAAATCATGCAGGCTGCAGTTTTCGGTGCGGTTCTGTGCCCCGCATTGCGATAACCGGAATGCTCAGGATGTGTAATCCTGAGCAATCTGGTTCCCGTATACTTTGCTTATCCCGGCTGCCGCTTAAACTGTTAAAAAGCTGTAATGCTAATATTAAATTTGGCTATCATGTCTCTAGGGGGTGCACACCCCCCCCCCCCCCCCCCCTAGAGACATGCTACCCACTCAGGCAGCCGGGATAAGCGAAGTATACGGGAACCGGATTGCTCAGGATGTGTAATCCTGAGCAATCCGGTTATTGCAATGCGGTTCCTTCCACACATTTTTCATAAAAAATGTGTGGGACCGCCATTGTGTTCACCGCATCTGGATCTGGATGCGGTGAACGCAATTCAAGTTTTAAGTGTGACCCTAGCCATGTTCTCTTATTAGTCTCATTCGCACAAGCAAGAGAGGCACATGAACTTTGTTACTGGTTGGCTATGAGAGAGGGTGGTAAAAAACACTTAGTCAAGGGATATTTACTGACTCTTTTGACTTACTTGCCATCCATATAAACTGGACTGTGTATCATGAATGATGTACATTGAGCATACAATCTGAATTTTGTAAGCATCTTGATGGAACCTTGTACATGTAATCTGGATTTAAGTGATCACTTTCATTTTATCTGTATTTTACTGTCTATGTATGTTAAGAAACGTTTGTCCAAAAATAAAACTGTACACTTTTTTGCATGATATTTTGGTTCCTCCTATTTTCGTTAAAAATAAAAAAGTTATGGCTCTTGGAAAAAGGGGAGAAAAAATGAAAAATGGAAAATCGCCAGTGTTGCAGGCACTGGACTGAATGCAACCATACCTTTACTTGAATGATCCTATGTTTGATTGCAGAGAAAAGAGTCATAAGGCTCCATTCACACTGTGCGTTTTTGGTCTGTTTTTGCTCTGTTTTTGCTCATCAGTTTTTGTATCCAAAACCAGGAGAGTAACAATCAGAGGAAAAATCTAATTGAAGCAGGTCACCACTTCTGTATTTATCACCCACTGCTAGTTTTCGCTACAAAAACTGATGAGCAAAAGCAGATCAAAAACGCACAGTGTGAATGTAGCCTAAAACTCCTGGTAAACAGGATAGCAGATGATTGATGTGTGCAGCACTGCGACACTATTTGGGGTTGTTTTTTTTCCCCTTCTCTGTGGGCATGTCTTTCGGCTGTAAGCATTGTCTGCAGGGCTCTGATGCTGTAGAGGATGTAGGAGATAATTCAGACACAAATTGATAAACTGAGGCTTGAGTGCTCAGTTCAGTTCGGTTTACCAAATGGCATATGATCACCGAATAGATTCGTGAACAGTTCGCTGAATGTACGAACTCCATTCAGATTAATAGGAGGCAAAATCAAGGGCCTAGAAAACACCTTAAAAGGAGCCCAAAAGCTGCCAAAACAGTTCAAATTAGGGACAAACACCAGGAAAAGTCAACTATTCCCCAGAGTTAAAATTGTTATCATTGTGCATTATGGATACATAGGACAAGGCCTGACCCAGTATGTCAAGCTTCAACATTCATCAGGAACAGGCAGATGAGTGACAGATGTAGGCACGGTGCACCTGAGGATTTAGGCAACAAGAAACGGTTAGCAAGAAGTGAGTCCATAACCCCTGCAGCCAAAAAATAGCAAATACATTTAAACACTAGATGAAGTCCTGCGGTCAATAATGCGTTGTGACCTTCTGGTTAGAGACTCTCCAGAAGTCTCCCCAGGGTAAGACACACTCCTGAGAATACATGAGAGGCATATTGTATTTATTGTGTCTCCTTATTTCCTTTTAGATTGTATCTTCACAGTAGAAATGAGTGAAAACAACAGTGTTCGAATTTGGATTTGTTCACCGAATGTGGAGTTTTCACCGAATAATTTGACAGATATTTAATTAACTTTTCTGAACACAATTGAAATCAATGGCTGGATACATAGAAAACACCTTTGAAGCTGTTCAAAAGCTGCCAAACACAGACAGATACACACAGATCATCAGACCTGTCTCCTCCTACTTGCTTATAGGTCCACTCTACCTCTCACTTACTTCTAGTCCTGCCCATGAAGCTTCATGCATATTCACTTCACTGACCGGCAACAGCCAATCACAGACACTCATGCTCTGTGAGAGCTTCTGTGATTGGCTATTGCCCTCAGACTACATTTCCACAATCCATCTGTGCTTGGTTGTCATACAGCAGGGGTGAGAAACTCCAGGCCTCAAGGGCCACCAACAGGTCACGTTTTCAGGATGTCGTTAGTATTACACATGGGTTAATATCATCACCAGTACATGTTATTCAATTATCCCCTGTGTAATATGTAGGAGATCCCCACCCTCGTCGTACACAGTAGTGTATGGCAACCAATCTGGAATGATAGTGTCCCCCCCACAAAAAAATGTTAAAAAAAATTGCATAGGGCTTTGCTTTTTTTTTATTTGAAAACCAAGGTAAACATAGGCAGCTGAGGGATGGTATTCTCAGTGGGGCGAGAGCCCATTGTTATTGGCCCCCACCGTGCTATAGAATAGCGCCCGACAGCCGCCCCAGAAATTGGCGCATTCATAAGAAGTGCTAATTTCTACCGCTTTACACGGCTCTCCTAGTTGCTGTGTAGCGGTGGCAAATTGGATAATAAGGGGTTAATGCCAAGTTTCTATTCCCAACTTGCTTACTGGACCAGAGCTGGCAGCTCATTCATTCAGTGTTTGGAGGCTGTGGTGACAGGACACTGTGTTCTTCACCGCAGCCTGCAATCACGAGGATTGAGGATGGTTATGAGGGAGTAATAAAGATGGAGTCGACATAGGCATATGTGTTTTTAACTGTAATAAAATGTTTTCTCGCTGTGTTGTGTCTTTACTATTTACTTGAACTTCTTCATGGCTGGTTGTAACATTGCCCCGACATCAAGAATTTCGGCCTTAATGGCAGCTGGCAATACAAAGCTGCCATTAACACCTTATTACCCAGTTTGCCACAGCTACATAGCAACTAGAAGAGGAAAGTAAAACGCCAGGAATTGGAGCTTATTATGAATGTGCCAATTCCTGGGGCGGCTGTGGGATGCTATTATATAGCATGGGGGCCCCAATCAAAAAGGGCCCTTATCCCACTGAGAATACCAGCACTCAGCTGCCTACTTTAAGGCCTCTTTCACATATCCGTGCCTCTGGCACTTGTGTAGCATGTGCCAACAGATGCCGTAGGCACGGACATATGGAGACCAATGTTAATGTATAGACATTTTTACATGTTCGTGATTCTGCATGGGTACGCGTCTGCTCCACACAGAGACATGTCTATTTTTGGCCACCAGCATTGACTCATTCAGGTCAATAGGTTTGTGCAAAAACGCCCCGCACACAGATGTCACCTGGGTGACATCCATCTGCACGGACTGTAGCAAAAATTTCTAAGTATAAAAATAAAGAATTTTATACTTACTCCAGTGATGCTCCTGTCTCCCTCACTTCCGGGAAGTGAGAGGGACAGCGCTGGGAGACAGGTGAGTTTACAATGACATGCTGTCATGTGCTATCCAGATGTCACACGGATAGCAAACGTATATCACACGGTGCCTGACACATGGCCCCCCAAAAACAGCCTCTCACACGTGCATGTTTGCACAGATGTGTAAAAGGTGCCTAACCTTGGTTGGAAATTAAAAATAGGGTGGAGCCCAAAAGTTTTTGTTCCATTATTTATTTTATGTCAGGTTACACAGCCCGCATCATGCAGCAGTGACTCCCACTGTGGCCTCGCCATGTTGTTTGATTCTTTTTTTAGAAGCAGATTTTGAGAATCTGCATGTCTATCCTAAAACCAACAAAGTCTATGAGAGTTCTGAAGTGCTGTTCCAATGTGTTTTTTTTTTCTTGCAGATTTTGGTGCAGAAATAGGAAATTTGAACCACATGTGCAAGTATACAAAAAAAGCTACGTGGCTACAGCACTTCTGACCTGTCCTAAACTTTGCTGGCCTCAGGATATATATGCAGATTTTGCTGCAGATTATCAATGTGGTTAAAAAAAATCAAACAACACAGCATGGGCCTAAGAGAGTCCAGGGAGAGCAGCAGTTGTGGTGATAGGGCTCAAGGATTCCTCTTACCCCCTGGCTACTTCCACAGAGACTTCAAGGGCAGGGGTTGCCAACTACAGTCCTGAAGGACTGAAAACAGTGCATGTTTTCTGCATTTCCTTTGCATTGTACAGGTGCTAATGTGGCACCCCGCCAAGCAGGCGTCACAGAGGGGTACTGCACCCATAAAAGAGGTACAGAAACTCCAACTGCAAGTGGATTTTAGGATGATGGGTGGAACCCACACACAAGCACCCCCACACTAGATCACACAGTGGGAGGTACCCGGGAGGGAACAAAAACCACCTCCAGGGGGAAGGAGTTAGTTAAAGTTGGAGCAGGAGTCAGGCAGTGAGCCTGAGAGAACAAGGAGAGGGTCTCTTGGCTGAGGGACCAGGAGAATTGAGGAAGGAAAGCTATCCCAAGTGAAGACAGCGAGTTGGGGAAGGAAAGGACTAGTGAGGTCTAACCCCAATAGCTTACCGGGCACCGGAGCCCGCACCTGTGGATCCCCCAAGGACCACAGAAAATCTGGCGATCTGAGGGGTATATCTATATACTGCCCAGGCTCTTAAGCAACCAAAAGAGGGTACCAGGCACCGCTGAAGGAGCAGGCGGTGGCCGGCAGAAGGTAACCCGATGGGAGTGAAGAGAGAGACAACAGGAGGCCAGATCTGCTTTATGGGGTCAGACTTCACACAACCTACTGGGAAGCAGGGAAGAATTGAAGGAGAGAAGGCACACACTGAGGGTTCCATCCTACCACCCGGGATCCGTTTGCAGCCACCCGTTAGCTACTTGTCATTGAACATCTTGCTGAACTGAGAACTGTAATTAACGCTGTTGAAGTTTCCAGTAAAGTACCCGGAGTGAAGTGAAATCGCCTCTGCTGCATCTTCCTTTGCATGAACTTGTCCTATTCACAGGATCGCTGCCCTGAAGGTCCCAGTCCTGCCTGCGGAGGACTACACCATCTCAGCCGTGATACCACCGACCTCCGGCGGACTGTGGCGGCGCTGGTGGCATCTCACCAGATACTGCAGGTGGCGTCACGACAACAAACTTGTACATAATCCCTTGTATATAAAATCCCCTTTTCAAAGAATAGTCCCTCAGGACACGGGATCAGGTGCAGCCACCACTCCCTGTGACACAATTAACCCTTCGGCGCCTAATACCCAAGTACCCCGAAGCCTGGGGCTCGACACTAATTTCATCACCTGCAGAAGTGATGGATGATTCTAGCACCTTGTGCAATGCTAGGGAAAGGATGAAAACATATTCTGTTTGTGGCCCTTGCCAATTGCACTTAGACATCCCTGTTCTACTGGAGTGGGTGTAGTATCATGCAGTTCCACACCTCACACCTTCAGGTCAGAGGCCTGAGGCTTGTTCACCAGTCTGTGTAGGGCAGTATCAAAGCATCTGTTTGCAGAAACAGTCCAGCACACAAGGAGTGAACTTAAAAATCTTTACTATTTACACCCAGGCTATAAGTCTTGTAAGGAATAAAGGATACATTCTGACATATCAAGTCCTATTCCTACAGCAGCTATTTTGTCAGGTTCACCATTGATCTCACACTCCAAGGAGAGAACCCCTCCCTTGGCCTGAGGGACTTGGTTAATTAAACTCCTGGATTTGTTAATTAACATGAGGATATAAATTTCCTGGCCAACTGTGGCCAGACAAGAAGGCTTCCTGACAGATGGAGCAGGTGATACTTTGGAAACAGAGGCAATTATACAGAGGAAGGACCCCTATGAATCTGCAGAGAGAGGTGAGAAGTCTCGTCCTGCTGCCAGGGGAATTCATAGACTTTGGCCATACACACCAGTGCCTAGGAAAGAAGTCCTAATATTTAATTACACATCTCTTATCTAAATAACCATAAATGTGACGCACCTGGAGAAGTATGGGACCATAACAGATATTTCTGCATAATTGTGCCACCTTTATAACTACCCCAAAATTAATATCAGCCAGTGGGACAATTGCAAACATTCTACGTGTCCTACCATCTGAAGGCTAAAATCATAAGCAAAAATATGAGAGCATTATCTTCCACCTGCGACACTCCCAGGCAAAGTTATGACCCATAGTAGCTCTTGAATATTTCATATCAGAACCCAGAGGTTGGAAACTGCAGGACAGCCCCTGGGCAGGAGAGGGGCTGGCAATTTACAGAATAAGAATGCTCGACCTGTGCTGGATTCTTGTGGAGCTGCATGCCACTTAGAGTGCTTAGACAGTGGAGCTGCATGCCAGTTCGAGTGCAAAGACAGCGGATCTGCGTGGAAGTTCACAGGTAAGATGGTGGGAGATGCTGTTAAAGTTCCGTGGCTTTGGGTGTATTTTGTTTGCTTTTCCTAAGGGGCCATACCTCTTGGATTGAGTGCCATGATTCAGACCCGAGCAATCAGTACTGGAGTTTAATTTTTGCACACTATTGTTGACTAATACCTAGCTGCTAATTAACACCGGTATGTCAGGCCACAATGTATATTAAAGGGAATCTGTCAGCTCGTTTTAGGACACTAACCTACCACTACCTGTCCTGCACCTTGCTAGCACATCCCTTACCATCCCTCTCTGACCTAAAACTACACTTGCATTGTGGGGGCTTATCAAGTGTGCGGGCCAACTCCCGGCGTATGCGCAGTGCACATATTTAAGCCGGGCCGTACACCCAAAATGCACCAGACCGGAACTGACATCTGGGTGCACGTCATACTGCATGGAGGAGGTGGAAATTTCAACAGAGGACACGGATTGATAACGCCCAGTGGGGCGTGAGAAGAGCCAGCGAGGAAGGAGAATGGAGCCCTGGAGACCTCCCATTCCAGTCTACGAATGTATACTACAGTAAATTATTAAATCATTTTTCAGAAGCTTTATATTGTAGTTTTAGGTCAGAGAGGGATGGTTAGAGATGAGCTAGCAAGGTGCAGGGACAGGTAGTGGTAGGTTAGTGGCCTAAAACGAGCTGACAGATTCCCTTTAACTGGGTTGCGGAAACTTAGTTGCAGTCATTACTGAAGCGGGACATGTTACTATGAAGCATAATGATGAAAATAAATAATTTTATTCAGGTCAACATTCACCACCATTTAATCTGGAATGCTGAATTAGGCTACTGGGCACTGGTCACTGCAAGAATGCAAGGAGGACATCAAAAATATGCATTATACATGAAATGTGACCCCCAATGGGGACGGTGTTGTAAATGGATGTAAAGCGTTATATAAATGAATACATTTTAATAAGTGTGGTGATGTGGCCCCTGGCCGGGTGCATCACACGGGTTATCAATGCAGGTCTCTGTTCACATGGGCCGGTTTTCCTGATTGTGTGTGCTGTGTGAAACCTGTCCGATGTACAGGGGGTTAACAGCTGAAGGGTTTTCATGAGCTGAGTAAAACAGCTGAGTGTGAGTGCTGAAGATCCGATACATTCATGAGCCTAATGAGCGGCTGAACCTGTGGGGATGAGTGCTTTGCTGGGCTAAAGCTGAATGGTGCACAGGGGGTTAATCACATCTCAGGTCTGTGTGTGAGTGAAGAGGTGCTGATTGACTCACTGTGTTGCAGCTGTGAGTGAGCAGCCTGGATAAGAACCTGCCAGGTGTCTGAGTGAGGAGAGGACGATGGGAGTCAGAAGTCCAGACCACTGCCATGTGAGGAGGTGCTGGAAGTGATCCATCCCCGGTGGGGGAAGTGATGGGAGCCTGCCAGCTCCATGCTGGTGGCACAAAGATGCGTGCATGCCAGCAAGTGTCCAGGACCGAGGACGGATCAAGGGACAGGAGGTCATATGTGTGATGAGGACCGGGGATGGCTCAAGGGCCAGGCGGTCAGATGTGCGGTGTGAGAGACCGAGTACGGCTCAAGAGCCAGGCGGTCACAGCCGACTTTGGGACTGACTGAGTGAGTCATGATATGGTCCCGTTGATCCAGATGTAGTGTCCTAGATCCCGGTGGATCCATGGAGGTCTTGTGTGTACTGAGTGACAGGGTTCCTGTTACTATGTGATGGCTTATGTAAAAATGCCATGTGTGATGGATGTGATGGCTTATGTAAAAATGCCATGAATGCTGTGTCATGCGTGAGTCATAATGGTTCATAAAAAAGTGCCATGTGTGATGACTCGTGTGCAATAGGATGGGGAATGATCCCTGTCAGGGTGATAGACGGTGATAGCCGTCTTTAGAACCAGACTGAGGTCTGCAAGGGTCGGTGGGTGATGCCTTGAAGTTCTGGGGAAAACGTATGTGAATGTCCTGTAATGTAATGTCATATGGGAATGTCATATAATGCAATGTAAGGATATGCATATTATATGTGAAAATGGAAATAAAGTGTTATGGTTCATGTGTTGAAAGCGGTTTATGACAGAAATTAATAAATCCGCTGGTTATGTTACGTTGAAATGTAGTCTCTGCTGTCATGTTCCCCGTGCCAAGCGGCTTCCCCTGGGGCGCTACCTCACATAAGGTAAAGCATATTTATACCATGTTAGCCAGTAGATAGAAAAATATATTGCAATCTGATAGTCCTCAGTGGTTGATACCTTTTAATGGCTAACTGAAAAGATGGTAAACATAGCAAGCTTTCAGGACACTGTGGTCCCTTCTTCAGGTTAAAATGACACAAATTCTGAAGACACATACATACACACATAAGCAAACAAACAAAAAAAAGGCAAAACAGTGTTATATGCTGTGGTGAATACGACAGGTGAAGTAAAGCAGAGTAGGGTTAGGGAGGGGTGGAGGAGCAGGGACAGAGAAACCAGATTTCTAAGATAAGCGGAACCAATTGTATTAGGTAAATGGTTAGCAACCCATGGAGACCTGAAAATACTTAAGTGAGTTGTGGAGAGCAGAATTCTTGGCCTCAACCAAACAGATAAAGTTTTAGGGCCATTTCAGATTCTGAATTTTTGTTGAACAAATTTATGTTTGCTGACTTTTGGTGGACATGTTCGCTGTCACCGAATCGGCCGAGTTCTTGCCGAATTTGAAATTGGCGAACATGGAGCAAAATTCACTCATCACTCTTTCTGAGCAGGACCCTCACCCCCCCCCCTGTAACTGCTGAACTATGTTACTCAGTGATGTCTTGTCTTTGTATGTCCCTCTCAATTGTAAAGTGCTGTGGAATATGTCAGCTTAGGTTCTTTTCACACTAGTGACGCCCACCAATTTATCCTGTACAGTTTAGGTATTTTTGACATAAAATGGTAGATGCTTGATGGACCATTAAAGTCAATGGATTTTCTGCAGGCTAAACCTGGATCTGACATAGCTGTCATAGCTCCATTATCTGTAGCTTTGCTTTTTTTAACCCCTCTAACACTATTACTGTTGTAGGTGTGCCGTGCACATGCGAATAATCCACATTTCTATTCTTGAGTTATAGCAGATCTTTATGCACTTAGTGCACATGTTCCTCTCTAAATGTTACGTGTGCTACAAAATTCCTCATTAATTAAGAACTGAACTACCTTTAAACTGCAGCATAAAAGGATCTTGCAGCCGGCAATGAGCTGTCTGAGCTTTTGAAAGCACTGATCATAATTAGGATAGGCTGTCATCCCGCCATGCTAACCGGTGCTGCCTTCATTATAGATACACAACAAAATATTCAGAATGCAAATTAATATTTATCACCGTGACAGGGATAACAAATTATTCCAATCACCGTGATTCAAATGTTGGAAATTTCTGCAGATGTTCTATACACTTTTTTTTAATATATGTAATATAATCAGTTTAATTTTTTACCATGAAATTGTTTTGGTCGGCATTAAGTTCTCAGCGCTGTCAAGGAAAGTGTTCTCTAAAATTGGCCTTTGAAAATAAAAAAACTGCTAACAAAGAAGCCGTTCATCTATGAAGTGAATGCTTTAATATTCCGACTTGCTGCATATTATACGGCTTCTATGGGCTCAAGATATTTTCCAGATCAATATTTTTTTTTAAATGAATTCTTCTCTAAATTGGTTTTACATGCACAGAATAAGTTTTGGAAATAGTTGTTCTATTGTAGCCTGCGGAAAAATAATTTATAAGAGCGGGAAGGCTGTGGTCATATAGTGAATTGTCGTTAAATGGAACATTAAGGAGAAAGATGAAACAAAAACCTGAATATGGCCGGGTTCAGACGAGCGCCTGACAAATCGTCAGATTTTTATTCTGGAAAAAGAGCAAATGATTTTTATCTATGTTCCATATGTGTCTGTTTTTGACACACATATCATATCAATGAAAAAATTTGCAATGCCCAATGCAGTTTTGTGTAATGGCCACTTTACACGTCCCGATATCGTCTTCCAACTTCGATAAAAGGTCACGTGGTTCGTGCGTTGGCGCCGATATCGTTCGTGCATTGTGCGGTGTAAATGTCCAGTTCGATGCAAGAACGATGCCAAAACGATATCGGGGAAGAAATGAGCAGCCTCTCCAACTGCCCGATATTGGATGGACGATCTGGCAGGATCGTGCTGTGTGACAGCCCAACACCGACTTGGAGAGCAACTTCCCCTATTCTCTCCCATGATAAATGGTCGTTCCCTGGTTCGCGCGTACAATGGGGCGTATACATCGCAGTTGTGTTGCCTGCCGATATCTCCCTGTGTGACAGCTCCTATGCGATCTTGGATTACTGCCAAAAATGTGCGTGCTTCCGTGCCGTTGTATACAATATTGGGACAATATCGGGACGTGTAAAGTGGCCATTACTAATTGCAATGTATTAGGGTACAGTTACACGTCGCAATATCGCAATGCAACATCGACAAAAATTCACATGGTGTGGGCGTTGCAGTTGATATCGTTGGTGCATTGTGTCGTGTAACAGGGCAATGCGACTGCAATAAATCGCAGGGACGATATTGCAAGAAGATTGTGCAAGCCCTTCAACCGTACAATGTTGCATATGCGGTCTGGCAGGATCGTGCTGTGTGACGGCACAACTACGATGTTGAACGCAACTTCCCCTATTCACTACAATGTTAATGCTCGGTCCCTGGGTTGCTCATACCCAGCGCACAAAAGTTGCGTACAACATCCTAGTTGTGTTGCCTGCCGATATCTCCCTGTGTGACATCTCCTATGCGATCTTGGACAAGTGCCAAAAACGTGCACGCTCCCGTGAAATTGTATGCGATATCGGAACAATATTGCGACGTGTAACGGTATCCTTATTCAATACAGGATGCTATATGGGATACAATTTTTTGGCTGCATCCATAGACTTGAATAGGTGAGTTCCATGTGATTTTAACATATGTATAATATTCTCATCTGAACAAGCCCAATGATTAAGGTCAGGGAGCTTCTGTTCTATATGATCACATTTTAAAGTTAGCTTCATAAAGGGCTCAAAGACGTAAGATGCGCCATATTAATTAATGTACTTGCGTCATTCTGGACATTTTTTTCAACTGCTGTTTGCTACAACCAAGAGGAATGACGGCCATGGGCTTGCATACATTTCTGTAGTAGTTTATGCCACTTTTTTGGTATAAACTATGATGAATTTGTTAGAACACCCTGCCCCACCTGAGTTCTTCTCACTTACCAAAATGTGGGCAGATCTGGCTAAAAATTACATAAATTGCAAAAGTTGCAATAAAACAAGTTTGCACTTTTTCACGTTTACACCTGCATTCATAGTTTCATAGTTTTTATGGTTGAAGGCAGACTTAAGTCGATCGAGTTTAACCTATGGCCTAACATGTTGATACAGGAGTATTCTGAGTAGCTCTCCACCTCCTATACTGTATACAATCTGTGTATTCCATAATGTGAAGGCTGCTCCCTAAAATATGAGATAAAATGCGCAATAGGGTCTTATCTCCTAAAATGTGGAGAGTGGATATGTCAAATAGTGGAATCTGCTCACCTGATCTGGTTGTGTAAACCCACAACCAGTTTAATCGCTTAGTAGGCAGCCGCTGCTGGATCCACACATCCACGGGTCACCGCGGTCCAAAACTAGCATATACAGGACGAAGTGTCACTCGATCTGCGCTGCTGTCAAAGAAGACCAGAAGACTGGAGTATCTGGATGAAGGTGTATGTTTAATCCTTCATTCAGATACTCCAGTCTTCTGGTCTTCTTTGGCAGCAGCGCGGATCGAGCGAAACCTCGTCCTGTATATGCTAAGGCTACTCCCTGGCCTCCATTAGCTAAACAAGGTTAATACTAGTGGTTGTGGGTGTTCCTTGTGGGCGGTGCTTAGTCAATAAAAGGGCTGGTACAGAGTAAGAGGATATCCCCGCAGTAGGAGATAGTATTAGGAACCAAAGCCCCCCTGAGGGGGTTACCCCGGGATTCAGTACAGTATTTGGATCATGGAACAGAACCTTCATATAAAATCATCCTGTTACCCCACACAGGTGGAATAAGAGGTCTGTTATCTTGAAATGCGTCAGGCAATCCCCTCGCGTGGGGTCACCGGATGATTTTATATGAAGATTTCTGAATAAAGACCTTTTATACAGCATCTGAACAGTGGCATTGGATTTTCCTTTCTATTGCACTGTTACAGGTGGATGCCAATCACCTATACCGGTTACATGGGAGTCCTGGACGATTATACGGTGAGCTGCACAACTCCTGTCCCCTCTCTCTCAACTTTTGTGATAATCTATACAAGTTTCTCCAACCTAAAACAATAAATACATTTTTTTTGTGAACAAGGGAAAAAAGTGCTTTATTTTTACAGATTGTCCTGGAATTTCTGGATGGTTGGCAAACCTGCTCTTTGCTAAACACTATTCCTGTCTTTCGTATGCTGATGTCTTAGGGCCGCTTCACACTGCAGCATGATCCGGTCCGGTTCTGTCCGGGAGGACCCAGACAGCTGCGGACCGGATCAGCACACAGGACTGGGGGGCTATTATGCCCTCCGGTCCTGTATGCAGCGCACGCAGCTGCAGCGGCTGACAGGTCAGGACCGTGGCGCCCGCGGTCCTGACTTATCAGCAGCGGGAACTGCGTGCGCTGCACACCGGACCAGAGGGCATAATAGCCCCCCAGTCCTGTGTGATGATCCGGTCCGCAGCTGTCTGGGTCCTCCCGGACAGAACCGGATCATGCCGCAGTGTGAAGCGGCCCTTAGAGACCCTCTGTACCTCACCTGTTATGAATTTAGCATCACTCAACCCACTTTGACTTCCTCCAAGGCTGATGTAGGAAACTCTCCAAAACTAATGTCTCTTGGGCTGACAGCATTTTGAGACTACACTGCTTCAGCAGAACCAGCACAAAGTTTTGCAAGCCATTCTTATCCATGACTAACCCAACCCACTACTTTCCAGTTGCCATGAATTTTTTGCCCTACATAACATTATCCAGGTCTATGTTTGCAATAGCAAAATGATAACTCTCTCTAAATTGGTATGCTGAAGAGAACTAGGTAGACCACTGTAGAGCATTGCCATGGGCCCCAGATCACACTCTGTGAGGGCACAATGGCAGTAATGCAAAAGAGGTTAAATAATCTCACAACAATACGATACAGGTAGCAAACCACATATGGAGATGGTGCAAGAAGGAGAAACTCATGCCTGCCATGGGTCATCAAACTCTTGCATTGAAGTTGCATTGAAGTTGATTAATATCCAGGATTAGTAAACAACAATGCTAAGATTAAAGCACATTGAGTTGTTGCCTGGGATGTTTTGCTACTAATAATGTCCATGTTGCTGTTTTTGACTTACAGCCTTGGAAGTGTGATGCACGTCAATCATCTTCATTGCAACAATTCTTCTGCAATGGACAAATTCCTCCAGCCTCCATCCACTGGTCTTCCATATCTGAAGATGCCCATTCTGCTCACCCTTTGGTTCACCAACTGTATGTTTACTTGAAACCAACCATGGACTGCCTTCTTGACACCACCCCACTCTTCTTAATCACAATGGATGACGCAGTGTTCTGAAATTCCAATGTACATTTCCACATCCCACCAGGCTCTTCTTGGACCTATGCTATGGCTGGCAGTGTTGGCCCCTTCTGTTCAATAACACCTGGTAAACTAAACATTCTCTTTGCCAGCTATGATGATGTGGCGCCCCGCAACGAGTGCGTCACAAGGGAGTATTGCAGCCGCAATATTCTCTAGACAAAGCAGTGAAATAGTTAACTCAGAGATCCAACCCAGCATACAACACCTAGAACAGGGGACCAATCATAGGTCCTGGTGGGTGGAGTGTTAGGGTAGTGAAGAGAACACAATAATCTAGACAGTCAGAACTGAACAGAGTCTGGGATCTAGAGCCTAGAACACAGAACTTGGAGTGGAGCGGGGGCTCCGCACCCCGTGCGGGCCCCTGGGCCGTCACCGGTCGGGTGTCAGCACCTGAGGCCTTAACTACCGGGAATGGGCATATCTACACGGGTTCCCAAAAGACTCCCGTGCCCACAACTCACAGCCGGTTCACTGGTACCGAAGCTGGCAGCAGTTCACCTCTGCCACGCGAACCAGCCCCGTGGAGGAGCAGCTTTATAGGAGCACCCCACCACCAGCCAGTTTCCAGTCGTCTAACCAGCGGTGTACCCACCGAGGGACCCAAGGCTCCCCAAAGAATCCAGAACGTACATCATGGATAGGGCATTGAAGCAGCCTCCCCGTACCCGACCTGGTATTCCTGGGCGACGCTGGCAAGAGAAACTAAGGAGGTAGAGAGGAGGTACACTGCGGATCTCTGAGGAGTACTATCACTGCTGAGTCCACCCGGTCTTCTACTCAACCACTGTAAGCCATGTACTGCCTGCTGGTTACAGTAAAGAACCGTTGCAGAGACTATCTGTGTCCGTGTCTCCTTATGAACTGTCCGTCATGAACTTAAGGTAACCGCAGCTGCCGCACAACATCTTGAGCAGCTCCAGCCCCCGGGGATCACCGCTCAGCCTGTGGGGAGCGTAACATCTTGCTGCTGTCCATCACCCCGGGAGGTTCCGCAGCGTCGGTAGTCCTTACCGAATCTACTCATAGGTGGCGTCACGAAGAAAACAAATTAAAACCCCTTTTTAATCTGTTCCCGTAAGACGACCTCAATTTTGATCTGCACTACACCGGGCCCCACTACCGGCAGGCGCGGTCCACCCGTGACAAGGAAGGAGAAGAATCGCCTGTCTAAACCGGGAGTAACCCTGGCCCCTGGTGTGCGTCAGAAAATGGCGTCACGAACAGGATACGAGCAGGCCCGTTACCAACGGGTATGTTGTGCTTAAACTGGACTTTATTGTCTACAATTGGACTTTGTTCGTCCCTAAAAGAACTTTCCCGCCTTTACACCATTGGGTCAAGATGGCGCCCAAGATGGCGTTCCCGCCACAAGAAGCCGCCACGTGAAGCCCAGGAGTGAGTCAACCCCCCCCTCACTGTGGGAGGGTTAAGGACGAAAGGCGCCAAACTCTTTGTCCGCCCTGATTGCTCGAATCAACCATGGGGGCGGATCCCAAAGACTTTTCCCACGATTGGACTACAAAAGCCCAGGGGAGATGGGAGTGTCATACCTAGACACACCGACAGAGAGAGAAGACATCTTCACCAGCTCAACCAGAACGTCTTACCGGTTGATCGGGTGTGGTTTCCCTCCAAAGAAGAATGGCCAGCATGAGACTCCAAGACCTGATGCGGGAGGTCGAGGCGGAGGCCAGAGCAGCCATAAGCCAACCGGGTCCGGATCCTGCCCTTACCATAGACGGCAGCCCCGACTTCTGGCTAGAGGCTCTACAAGACCTCCGGGTGCGGTTACTAGAGACAGTGGAATGGACGATTCGCAGCTGGAGCGCGACCCTAGGCAGACGACTACACCATGCGATGCAGCAGAGCCGACCGGGTGCAGCTTCTCCAAGCCCAGACGACGTCACCAGCTTCTCGACCGCCTCACCCTCGCCTACCACCTGTCCTGCTCCGTCACCTGAGCCAATAGACTGTGTCATTCCGGTGGAGGCCGCAACTCGACCCGTTCCAGCGACCAACATCGCAACCGATTCCGTTCTTGAGCCGGAGCTCATAACACGCTCCATGGAAGAACTCGATCTCTACCAGGTTCCACCTGCGGAACCCGCGACTAGTTTCCACACTACCGAGACTGTCGCTTGTTTCTCCCTAGAACCGGAGGCCTCCTCTGCAACCACAGAGGCCTACCTGGTAACCGGGATTGAAACACCTTTACCTGCGGAAACAGATGAAGAGGCAGGCAGCCTGGAAGCCCTGCAGGACGTCCCTACGGAAGGATCCGCAGCACCACCGCCCTGTTGTACAACGGAACAAGCTTTAACGTCTTTCATCAACAAGCAGCCTGATGTGATCATCGAGGAAGAGGTCGGAGAGGATGACGACGAGACCCACAGCACCGCTGAGGATTTCGACACCGGGTTCGCTTGGGGAGACAACAAAGAACTTCCTTCCGGGCACACAGCTCGGGTACACTGGTCGGGTGCATTGCCGACACCTTCCCCTGTGCCGTTCCACCGGGTTCCGATACAGACAGCCCGCCAAGTTCAAGCTTCCCGCCAAACCACCAGCTCCATTACTCATCTTTACACCCCGAGCCGTAACGACGGAGATGTACGCCAGAAACGACGAGAGGAGTGGCAAGCCAGAGAACGCGCCAACATGGAGGCCCGTGCCGAGGCTCGCCGCCAGCCGCCGCTGCCTGATGAACTCCGCCGTGAAGGTAGAATTTCCACCTTTAACTTACATACCGGGTGGGGGTTCGCTTGGGAGGTGGGTTTGAATGAGGAGGTGTTTGTGGGGCGCCGGGACGTTGAGTCAAACTTGCCAAGAGGACATCCCGATCGCGACCTATACCGGGGCGATATTATCACCTATGAGCGCTATGCTTGTGCAGATGGGTGGTTTGCTATCCGGGTACGCCATCACCCTCAGAGCCAGTGACTTTAAAAACTTGAACTTTCATCAATGACTCTGTTTACCGTTAATCATTGACTGTGTGATCTCGCGGCTACAGCCTGGACTCTAGTTAAAGTACAGTCGACCGCCCGCCGGGTCCGCACAAAGTGATTACCTGTTTCTTTGCTTATAACATCAAAGCATTTCTTTACCTGTTTTTCTATTTTAATAAAAGTGTGTCATATATGTATAAAAATGTAAAAACCTCTGTAATGTGAGTAGTTTGACGCTTGGGGACAAGCTGATTTAACCAAGGGGGAGTGTGGCGCCCCGCAACGAGTGCGTCACAAGGGAGTATTGCAGCCGCAATATTCTCTAGACAAAGCAGTGAAATAGTTAACTCAGAGATCCAACCCAGCATACAACACCTAGAACAGGGGACCAATCATAGGTCCTGGTGGGTGGAGTGTTAGGGTAGTGAAGAGAACACAATAATCTAGACAGTCAGAACTGAACAGAGTCTGGGATCTAGAGCCTAGAACACAGAACTTGGAGTGGAGCGGGGGCTCCGCACCCCGTGCGGGCCCCTGGGCCGTCACCGGTCGGGTGTCAGCACCTGAGGCCTTAACTACCGGGAATGGGCATATCTACACGGGTTCCCAAAAGACTCCCGTGCCCACAACTCACAGCCGGTTCACTGGTACCGAAGCTGGCAGCAGTTCACCTCTGCCACGCGAACCAGCCCCGTGGAGGAGCAGCTTTATAGGAGCACCCCACCACCAGCCAGTTTCCAGTCGTCTAACCAGCGGTGTACCCACCGAGGGACCCAAGGCTCCCCAAAGAATCCAGAACGTACATCATGGATAGGGCATTGAAGCAGCCTCCCCGTACCCGACCTGGTATTCCTGGGCGACGCTGGCAAGAGAAACTAAGGAGGTAGAGAGGAGGTACACTGCGGATCTCTGAGGAGTACTATCACTGCTGAGTCCACCCGGTCTTCTACTCAACCACTGTAAGCCATGTACTGCCTGCTGGTTACAGTAAAGAACCGTTGCAGAGACTATCTGTGTCCGTGTCTCCTTATGAACTGTCCGTCATGAACTTAAGGTAACCGCAGCTGCCGCACAACATCTTGAGCAGCTCCAGCCCCCGGGGATCACCGCTCAGCCTGTGGGGAGCGTAACATCTTGCTGCTGTCCATCACCCCGGGAGGTTCCGCAGCGTCGGTAGTCCTTACCGAATCTACTCATAGGTGGCGTCACGAAGAAAACAAATTAAAACCCCTTTTTAATCTGTTCCCGTAAGACGACCTCAATTTTGATCTGCACTACACCGGGCCCCACTACCGGCAGGCGCGGTCCACCCGTGACAAGGAAGGAGAAGAATCGCCTGTCTAAACCGGGAGTAACCCTGGCCCCTGGTGTGCGTCAATGACAGGGCATGGTGGCAGCTCTGCCAGTTAAGTAACCTTGGAAAACAATCTTTTTTCACAGATCTGAACAGTCTCTTTCATCTCTTTACAAAAAGGCGGCAAGGTATGTTCACCCTTCTTCCAGAGAGGCTATCCTTTGGATTTGTGGTGAATGTTAAGGATGAGCAAAACAATTTGCACCACCGTGACCAGCTGCCAAGTCAGCAGTCCATAGCCGCTAGGCCAGAGTCCTGCAAACGTTTTCTCACCTGCCTGAATACTTGGCTACTTTTCTGTTAGGAAGCCCGGCCTGTCATCTTTTTGATGTAACACATAAATGATGTTGCATTGGGAATACTAATCAGAAGATGCAAACAGGATGCTGGCAGAAGTGAAGAAATTTACAGAGCTTTGGTCCAGCATCCACGGAATACTGAAAAGCCTGCTGAATCAGGTTCTTGCTAATCTTTATGCTCATCTCTAGTAACTGTCCATTGTAGAACATCTGTCAAGATTCCACCATTAACGTAGTCCTATGGCGTGACAGCTCAGCCCTCCTATAGGATTGGGGGCGTGCTGGACTTACGTATTGTGAGTGACAGCCCAGTCATCCAATCTGTGTCTGGGGCGCAGTGTATTATTATTGATAGCCTAGCTGTGTCACTTAGCTGGGCCTGCGCAGTTAGCTCCACGTGTCACTTGTTTTGGGAATTTACTCACCTATTTAGCTTTCTGGCAGTGATCAGATCTCTGCCAGTTGTAGCTTTAGCTTGGTGGTATCTACCTTATATTCTTGTGCTCAGTCTTTCATATTTTGTTTACCCGATTTTTAACCTTGATTTTGTCAATCCAATTTGCCTAGCCCCTTTATCTTGATTCACTACCTTCTTGGAAATTTGACCTTGGGCTAAAATAACCCAAGTATGCCTTTGTCTCACCCTTTCTTAGGACTGCCTTCTTGGTATTTGACCTCTTAACTACCCAGCCTCACAGCTAGCCTGTGATTAGTTACTTTTGTCACACCATCACTTTTTTTCTAGGTAATGCTTCCATTTTCTTCTTCCTCTTGTCACATCAGTACATATCTTGTACATCTTGTACATCTTGTACTTGTAAGAAAGTAAACTGACAAGATGGAAAAATCACAGAGACCAAGGATCAATAACCCAGACAGAACTTTGAAAAAAAAGAGCAATGTTCTCTTCATCTGTAAAAGGTTTATGGAAACAGATGTCAAGCTGATGATTGTACAGTCTCCAGAAGTAATGGCCTGTTTACATCAGGGGCGGACATACTGGTGGTGGAACCTACGCAGCCGCTCAGGTGTCCAAGACGTAAGAAGGCCCACTTTTACTTCCCAAGTTGGTATAATTGTTCATTACGATGAGCTTTTGGACTGAAAGGGATCAATATATTGTTCTTACACTGAAGCCTTCTCTGACAGTGTCCGTCTATTGTTTATATATTAAATTTGTATGAATATGGCGGTCACGCAACAAATTAATGACTTCTTTTATTTCAAAATTTGCAATGTTGAGACATGTGGCATGCACACAATCTCTAAGCTGTCCATGGACAGCAGTTTTCTTGTGAAAGTTATCTCACTGAATTATCAGCCATAGCCCAGACCTGTTTCTAGTATTTATGTAAGGTGATTTACTGATCCATGAAAGATTCCAGTTATCGTTTTCTGCCTGCATATCTTAGTCTTTTAGTGGTATGGCAAGCTGTTAATAAAAATGATCAGACTAGGCAAAATATGTGAAATTGGGTTAACAGCAGAGGGTGGTTATTAATGAAACACCCTCCGATTGGGTCTTAGTAAACAGAAATCTGTAATGGGCCCTCTTCTTTTAATATACTTTTCAATCACCTTGCTGGGGACATATAAAGAATTTCAATATTTGACATTGCATGATGAAATTCTGTTCAGGCATCACAAGGTAGCAGAATCCATAGAACCCTTACTCAAAGGGGAAAACATTTCCCTGTGCTGACATTGGTTATTGGCAGAGATGATATGAATCTGCTAAGATACTGCCACTATGCCATACAGGTGAAAAACCTTGCTACATGATTGTAGGGTTTCTTAGAGGCAGCAGTACTGACTGCTTACCTGCATTCACTACATTTCACTCACTAATCTCTATACATACTGGGAAAAAAAGACAAGTATTATATAAGTTGTTGTTAAACTTTTTTGTCTTCTCTGGGTCTGATTGTAGTCCTGCTTATGCTCAATTGCAGTAGCAGCAGTAGTCTAAAGCCTACGATGTACAGTTACAACGGTGCAGAAATAAAGCTAACAGCCAATCTACTGCTATTGTCCTATTCATCTTAGTAGAACATAGCAGGAATCTATGTGCTTTCTGCTGAAACAGCCTCAATTCAAATAAAAAAAATTGATACTTAGCAGCAGAAATTTCTTTCATGTTGGTACATAAAATGAGAATGATGGGACTAGGAGAAAAATGGTAATTGGGTTAAAGGGAACCTGTCACTCCCTTTGGGCATTTTAAACTGTGCTCATCAGCTTACACATCATGGGAATGGGGTTCTAGTAACCCCTGTAAGTGCCCAGACTGACCCCTCATACCTGTGAAAACAACTTTTATTGTGTCCAGCTGTGGCCTCCTATTGAGTCATGGAGGCTGCTATAAGGCTATGGCCATGTTCACACATCTGTTCTGCAGTATTTAGCGGGTCTCCGCTAAATACTTAGCATTTTCCAGTGAAGCGCAGATGCGTGAGCACCGCCGCTTTCTGAAGACGCAGCCCCTGGTTACCCATGGTGATCGTGGTAAGCAGGTCACGCACAAGGCTGCCTATGGTACGCTTAAGCCGAGCGGACAGGGAAACGCTGCTAGCAGCGTTTCCCTGTCCGCTCTGGGAAAGCGGACACTTGTGACCCAGTTCTGTGACCCTGGGCATGCAGTAAAAGGGGATTATGTACAGGGCAAAGTTTGTGACGCCACCTGTGGTTTTTGGCCAGCAATGGCCGACGCTGCAGGGTATGTCCACTGGGGCAGATAGTAGTGCGGCCGGGATGGTAAAGCTCTCCGAGGTCCCGCGAAATTAGTGAAGTCTCGCAAGACATTTGCACTATGTTCTATGGAGCACGGACACCCGCTCCACTACGCCGGTGCGAGTGCTCTTGTTACTCAGGCGCCGGCCAGAGGAGGGAAAGTTTAAAACATGCTGAGCGGGTGTTGCAGCCAGGGATGCGGCCAGGGGTTTAGGCACCATGACCATATAGCAGCCACCTTGACTCAATAGGAGGCCACAGCTGGACACAATAAAAGTTGTTTCCAAAGGTATGAGGGGTCAGTCTGGGCACATACAGGGGTTACTGGAACCCCATTTACATGATGTGTAAGCTGGTGGGCTTAGTTTAAAATGCCCAAAGGGAGTTACAGGTTCCCTTTAACAACAGAGGGTGGTTATTAATGGAACACCTTCTTATTGGGACACAAGAAACAGGAGTCAGTAATGGGCGCTCTTCTTTTAATATACCTTTTAATGACCTTGCTGTGAACATAAAGAGGAAAATTTCAATATTTGACATTAGATGATAACATTTTGTTCAGGTGTCACAAGGTAGAAGCATCCATAGAAACCCAGTTAAAGAGGAAATAATTTCCCTTGGATGACATTAGTTATTGGCAAAGCTGATACGATTATGCCAAGATACTGCCACTCTGCCATCCAGGGGAAGCAATCAGGTCTAATAAAGGTAGCAGTATTGACTTGTTGACTGCATTCACTATATATCGCTCACTAATCTCAATTTATACTGGGAAAAGAAGACAGAAGTAGTTATTAATTCATTTTGCCTTCTCCACAGGGTCTGGCTGTTGACCTGCTAATTTTAGAAAGGAGTTTTAAACCAGTCATATACATTTACAAAGGTGAAGAAATGAAACTCACAACCAATGTACAATGTATTGTCCCATTCATCATAGTAGGAATAGCAGAAATCCATGTGTTTACTGCTGAAACAGCCCCAGTTCAAATGAAGGAATGGATTTTCAGTAGCAGAAATTTCTTCAACAAATCTGCTGCTTATGAATATGCAGCGGACCCCAGGACTGTGGGTACTCGGATGGGGCCGGTCAATTCTTAGGGGGATCACAGTGGCGGTGACCTGGCTCCGTGACCCTGAGCAAGTAGTAAAAAGGGTTTATGTATAGGGGAAAGTTTGTGATGCCACCTGTGGTTTTTGGCCAGGTATGGCCGACGCTGCAGGGTATGGTGGTGGTGATGTATGGCGCCCACCGACCTGGTTGCCACGAAGGGGTAATGCACTCAGTGAATGGATGTGGTGTCTCCGCCCTTGAGGAAATGGGATGGTAAACTCAGACACCAACCAAAAACACCCAACACACCCTAGAACCCAGGGGACCATGGGCTGACCCAGAGGGAGGGCCCAGTCGAGGGGACAGGGGAAGAACAGGTGGAGGGTGGCAGTAAGTGGTAGGAGAGTGGGAGAGTGAGTAAGCAGGCAGTAGAGAAAGTGTGCATTCGTGAGTAAAGGGAACAGAGAAGACCCCAGGGGCACAGGTGGAGTGAAAACGACCTGGCCACCCGGATCTGGGACTAACGATAGTGGGATGGAGGGGTTGGTCGAGAACCAGGGGACCAGCCCTGAATGTGGTGCATATGCTGTATGCCCAAACCACTGAACCGGAGGCCACAAGGTCTATAGGAGCTGTGGCCGCAACTCGATGCACCCGCTGAGAAGGCAGCCGAACGAGGGTCAGGAGACAGGTACCAGTCACCCGAGAAGACCCATGGCTGCTAGATTGAGGAACTGCGTGCGGAGGTGCTGAAAGGAGCAAATAAGTAGCACTGGGATAAAGAGCCCAGAGAAAGGAAAAGTGTGGAGCCCACTAGGACGGGGTGCTTGGTACCGGACCGGGGTATCACAGGGGGTATCACGGTAGTCTTGGTCCGGACCGTGTCCCGAGCCCACAAGTAATGGGTTTGGGGGTTATTTACAGGGAATATAGTCGTGATGCCACCCGTGATATGTGGATGATGTTTGGCAGCTGGTGATGTAACAACTCTCCACGGGCAGAGCCTGGTTCCCCGGGGCAGTGGTGATGACAGTATATGGATGATGCAGGGCAGGGGTAGTGGTAGAGATGATAACAGTTTGTGAGGGAGAGTAGGGCTCGAGTGCAAGGATCACACAGACTCACGGTTTTGTAGTTTTCCAAGTCTTTACTGCAGATGGTATTCAGTAAGTATAGTCCACGGAGTTGCTCCCACCCTGGCCGGGTCCTTTGCTTCCTACTCCTGCACTGTGTGTGTGGCCCTGCTGCCGCTTTAGCTAGGCTGCCGGCCCTGTCTCTCCTCACTGGTACCAAACTTGCAAGGCAACTTGAGTCTTATCTTTATGTTTCTGACCCCGCCTTGTTGCTTCGCTGTGGTACAGTGAAGATATATAATCTTCACTTATCCGGTGTTTTCTGTGCTGCTTGTGTCAGACACAATTGCGTATCTGGTATCCAGTCTTTGCGCTTCTCCGGGGTGAGTTTAGGGTAACTCCATGTCCCGGGTGTGTTCCTCTGCTTCTCCTATTCCTCAGACCCTGGCTGGCCTGGAACTGGACCATGGGGTGAGCTTAACGCAACCCTTTTACACCCAGGTCCTTTCCCTCAGTCCTCTTAGGAACTGAACTAACTGCCACTTCCTCTCCACCCAGAATATATAGGGAAGCAACTTTAGCTCCCCCTTCTGGCCTGGAGGCGCTAGTGTAGTGTTGTGGGTTGTGTGGGGAATTAACCCTTGGTGTTGTTACTGTGGCACATTAACCCCTGGGGTGCCACAAAAGAACACAAAATGGGTCTTGGGCAAACTATCCTGGTTCCTTGGGGACAGACCAGACTGGAATTTGGCGCAGAGAGAAGCGCCCGGCGATCAGTTGCAGCTTGAGTGAGTAAACCGGGTACAGAATTCCAACACTGTGTGAGACTGTCTTATTTCCCCGCCTGCGGAGCCGCCAATTGCATCAATAAATGAGACTTAGAGGCCCAGCCCAAACACGGCCTTACACATCCATTGTAAAAGAACATCCCTGCTTGGCTCAGCATTCTGATTGCCCGGACTGATGAAGGCCTCCAGCATTGCTCAGGACAATGTCATCATACCTGTTAGGATAAACATAGGCCTAAATATTGCATATGGCCAGAAAATAAAAAAGTCGTAGAGTAATGGACTATATTATAGGTCATAAAAAATAAAATGAAAAATAAAGTATTCAGAAGTAAAATGAAAGTCTTCAATGTATATGGCCTAGGAAGACGGCTAAAATAAAAGCAAAAAAGCACAAGTAAAACAAAAATATTGCAAGCAGATTTTTTAAATAAATGATTTATTATTGATATGCACATATTTGGTATCATCACAATTGTAACAGAATGTATATTAAAGACAATTAATCATCCTAAAAATGCAGAAATTATTTCTTTATGCTTAAAAATTATTTGTATCCAAAATGATTTTATGTACTGTAACCTTATTCTAGTGGACTGGGGTCCTCATTTTTGGAGTGGAAAGTGTGTACAAAAAGCATAATTTCCTCTGGATGATGTTAATGATCACTACACGATTCCTAAAAGGATCCATCTTTTTTTTTTTACTTAAATGCATGTAATTGGAACTAAGGCCGGCTTCACACCACGATTTTTCGGGTCTGGGGCTGTCCAGTTTGAACCGGACAGCTCTGGATCTGAATTTGCCCCCATGTCTCCCTATGGGGCCGGATGGCTGTTACTTGCCATCCGGTTTGGGGCTTTTCCGGGAGGATCCGGTTTTGTCCAATTTTTGCATTGGACACAAAACCGGAGTCTGGAGTATATTTTATGTCCGATGCAAAAATCGGTCAAAAATGGATCCTCTCGGATCTGGCGCCAATAGCATGTGAGTCTATGGGCGCCGGATCGCGCCGGATCCGGCAGAAAATCATGCCGTTTCCCGGATACCTGGTGGTGAATGTCAGAACCTGGAAAGCTCCTTGGCTGAAATTTCAGCACTGGACAGAACCAGCAATGAAGCCGGCAATAAACAGGATCGGAGGGCAGATTTGCCCTCCGGTTCTGCTTGTCCGTGGCTGTCAGGTTCTGTATGGTGCATCCTGCAAAACACCGGCAGAACCTGACAGCCAAAAAACGTGGGGTGAAGCCGGTCTAAGGATCCCTTTTGCAATTGGGTTTCATCAAGGATTTTGCACCATTCGCATTCTCTATCATGATGTCTACAGAATGAGTTAACTGAGAATTCATACATCAGCCCAAAATAATGGTCGGTTGGGGACTTTGTAATTCTTTAAAGGGGTTGTCCAGTCTTAACCTACAAGTCTGCAGGCATTCTATGTGACTACAGACTTGTGAATCCTCACATTGCGCACACTATGTGCTGTGAGGATTCTTCAGTGACAGTGCAGGGAACAAGCAGCTATATAGCCACAACCATGCAATTTGAGTACTACTACATTCTGGCCATATTATATCCAGCCTCGCTCAACACACTGGCGTTGAGCGAGGCCACACCCATCTAGTCATCATTTGACCGCATATATGCAAATCACGTATTTGAAGTCACATGCCTGCTGCTCCCAGCACCACTACCGAAGAATCCTGACAGCACGTAGTGTGCGCGATGTGAGAATTCACAAGTTTGTAGTCATAGAGAATGACTGCATACCTGTAGTTTAAAACAAGACAAACCCTTTTATTTATTTATTTTTTAGCTCCTCTCCGCTGAGTTTTGATTAAAGACTGCATCAAAGTTGAATTTGAATGATCAGGGAAGCAAAAAGCTTAGAAAAGCAAAACTGTACAAACATTTTAATTAAACCCAAGATGCAAAAATGAATTTTATTTTTTATTTAAGGAAAAAAATAAAAATTGTATGCAAAGTTGGACAACTCCTTTATGTTACCTATAGATGGCACTGCAGTGAAATTGAACCATTAGGGTCTGTGCACAAGGTGGTATTCTTCCTAAAGCAACTCCTTTGTGATATTTTTCAGCGTTTTTCTGGCGAAGAATGGTCCATTCGAAGCCTGGAGGATTTTAAGAAGTTACAAACGATGAACATGTGCACAGCAAGTAGTTTTGATATTGCCGTTCATAGGTTTGTTATTTTTAAAGTTTATTGAGCATTTTTTCAAGCAGGTTCCAGGCAGAAAACCCTAATTAATATAACATCCCTATAGATTACTGCTGGGAATCCTAGAGATCAACTTAAAGCCCCATCACACACTACACACTACGATATCGTTAACGGTATCGTTGCAACATCACCGGTTTGGTGACGTTGCAGCGTTGTCTAAACAAAATCGTTGTGTGTGACATTTACCAACGATGAAGTCGTTTATCATTGGTTAATGACCTGGACCATAAATTTATTGTTGGTATCCCGCTCGGCAGCCAGCATCGGCGCGTGACAGAGGGAGACCAACGATGAACGAGCTCCCAGCGCCGCACAACAAGTGCTGGGAGTTGGTAACCAGAGTAAACAGCGGGTAACTAAGCGCCGCGCTCTGCTTAGTTACCCAATGTGTACCTTGGTTACCAGCATTTTCGCTGGTCCTGATCGCTGGTGAGTCTGCCTGTGTGACAGCTCGCCAGGGATCAGCTAATGATATCCCAGCGACCCGATCGTTGGTCGGATCGCTGGGACATCGTTAGGTGTAACGGGGCTTTTAGGCTATTCACATGAGATTTGTGCCTCTTAGAAGACACAATATTGGGCCTGATCTGTCATATAGGCAGAGCCAGAGGAACCTCATTGACCTTGTCGGGTTCATGATTCCATCAAGGTGTTTGTCATGTTGCTGTAAAATACAGTGCTAAATGCAGTGATATTTTTTTTGTTGAACCAGAAATAAAGATGTGAAGAAAAACTTGCTTTAAGATATTCCTTCTGACAACAACCTGTAAACGTGAGATAAATGCGCATAGGGTCTTATCCTTTTTACAAAGGGTTATAGCGATATGTATCAGGAACTGCTCACCTGGTTCGGTTGTGTCACCCACAACCGGTATAATCGCCTGTAAGATGGCTTGTAGAATGGCTGCTGCAGGGCCGCACCTTCACGATAACCATGGAAACAGGAATGCTGTAATGGGACAAAATGCCGGATTGCCCGCGCTGCCACCAAGAATCACCAGGAAACAAAGAGTTAACTGGGCAGATTTTTCTTTTATTCTATCCTACGCGTTTCAGAGCCTCTATCCGAGCTCCTTCCTCAGGGAACATCTTGTTCTGAAACGCGTAGGGTAGAATAAAAGAAAAATCTGCCCAGTTAACTCTTTGTTTCCTGGTGATTCTTGGTGGCAGCGCGGGCAATCCGGCATTTTGTCCCATTACAGCAATCCTTCTGACAAGACAGTTAACAACCCCTATAAAATAGATCTGTCACAAGGTCAAAAGTGGCCAGCTGTTGGTCTTATTTGAATCTCACAGGCACAACTTCCGACTTTACTTTTTTCTAAATGCACAATACGGTACCTGAGATATAAGCCTTTTTATTTGTTGCTAGTTTTTATAGTCTTTACCAAGTGGGTGTGAGACTCACAGGATCCTCAGGGGCGTTTCTTTAGGCTGGGCTGCATTATTGGTCTGTGAGCACCAACCCCTTGTAAATACCATAAAATTAGCCATACATAAACGACCCATATCTCTGAAACCATATGGTGAATTGTTGTTAGTTTTATAGTCCATACAAAAGGGAAGGGGGGTATCGCAGGATCCGTACGGGTGTTTCTTTAGGCTGGGCTACATTATTGGTATGTGAGCACCACCCCCTTGTAAAGACCATAAAAAATAGCCCTGCATAAAAAAATTCATATCTCTGAAACTGTATGGTGAATTCTTGTTAATTTTATAGTCTATGCAAAGGGGGTGTGAATCGCAAGATCCTCAGGGGTGTGTCTTTTTCCTGGGCTGCATTATTGCCCTGTGAGTACCACCTCCTTGTAAAGACCATAAAAATATCCTTACATAAAAAGACCCATATCTCTGAAGCTGTATGGTGAATTGTTGCTAGTTTCTATAGTCTTTGCCAGAGGAGTGTGACTGACAGGATACTCAGGGATGTATGTCCCATATGCACTGCCCCCTTGTATAGAGCATACAAATTGCCCTACATAAAACGTCCCATATATTTGGAGCCATATGGTGGATTAAAAAAAAATTATATGCGTGGAAGCAGCGAAAATACAATAAAGGCAAACAATAGCCACTTTTCAAATTGTAACATATCCTCTTTAGAGCAGATGCGAACAAAGACTTTCTCAGCTAATCCCTCTGGAAAGACAGAAAGGAGCACATCACCTGTAAAACGGTCACCAGGTCAAAAGTGGACAATTATTGATCTTTTGTTTATCCAGCTGCTCTGTTGAGTATGCATTTATTTTTTATTTTACAATACAGTCCCTGAGTATGACCCTTTTTATTTGGTACTAATTTTTAGTCTTTGCCAATGGAGTGTCACTCACTGGATCCTCTGGGGTGTGTCTTTATAATAAAGAACATGAAAAATAGCCCTTAATAAAAAGACCCATACCTCTGGAACTGTATGATAGATTTAAAAAAAATAAAAACTGGAATACTCAGGAAAGCAGCAGAAATAAAACAAAAGCAAATCAAACAGTTGATATTTTTCAACTCATAACATATCCTCTTTAAAGTAAATGCTTGCTTTCAGCTAATCCTTCTGACGAGAGAGAGCAGATCACAATCTCTTTAACAAGGACCTGTCACCAGGTCAGAAGTTTTGGTTTGGTTTTATTTCAGTCCCGCTGCTCACCTGATAATATGGATCCTGAGATATGAGATTTTTTAATTGTTGCTAATATTATAATGTCTTTGCCAAAGGGGTGTGACTCATGGGATCCTCAGGGGCGTGTCTTTATGCTGCTCTTGTAAAAAAAAAGTAGCCCTAAATAAAAAGACCTATATCTCTGGAGCCGTATGATGGATTTGAAAAAAATGAAAAATGAAAAACTCAGGAAAGTGGCGGGAATAAAATAGAGGCAAAAAGTTGCCACTTTTCACTTTTTAATATAAACCTTTTAAAGCTAAATGTTATGTTTCCTTTAGGGGTTACATATACTTTGATCTGTTTCTTTTCCCCCTCATAAATTAGAATGTATAACATCTTGCTCTGCTTATGTATAATGCTAATGTTGGAAACTTTGCATGCAGAGGAATGGAAGATAAGGAGTGATAAACATCAGCAATTCTCACATGTCGACCCAATGAATCATACTGAATAAGTGCCTTATTGCCAGTCTGGCTTGCAACTAATTTCTCTTCATCGATTCGCTGTGCTGAAGCTGCAGAAAAAATATTACATCAGTTATTAGATAGCATTGAAGCCGCAGCAATTGAAATGGAAGCTCGGGCATTGTGCTAAGTGATAATTTTCAGCCTCTTTGTGTTGTCCTGACGTGAGATAGATCAGCCCCCAGCGCAGCGATGTGCAATGAGCGCGGCTGCGGAAGCGAGAGATGGCGGTTGTGCTGCTCTGGCAGATGGAGATGATTGTGGAGACAGGGATCACAGGAGAACAGACTGCTGCTTACTTAGTACTTTTCACTTGAAATGCTTTTAGACAGAAATATTGCTTGTATCATTATGGTGTAGACAGAAAATGTAGCAACAAGCACTATGTTTTCTTTCTGGTCAAGGTTATTGTGTATATATGGAATTCCTGCGCCGTTCATTAATCATTAAGTAGAAGAGATGCTGCAAAGGAAACGGTCGCAAATAAGTCAGAGCTCCATTTTTATTACTATGTCGGTATCATCTGATCATGTTATAGGTGTTTTATTTCATTTACACGTCTTCTAGAAACTTTACCATAATTCACTACATTACTTTGATAGGCATTGTATGGCTGTACTTGTAAAGGCGCAGAAGAGACGTTTTAGAGCAGATAAATCTTGGATGACTTAAGGGTTCACATCCAAGCCCCGGTGTGTAAAGGGAATCCGTCAGCAGGCTTGTGCTATCGAATCTGAGATCAGCATGATGAAGGGGCTTAGATCTTCATTCCAGTGATATATCACTTACCACAGTTTAAGGGTGGAGGCACACTATCATGCATCAAAAACGCCGCGTTTTTGATGCATGACAGTGATGCGAGTGCTGTGCGTGTTTGTGGGTGTGTATGGTGCGAGTATGGTGCGTGTGGTGAGTGTGGCTGGCTGTATGTATGTTAGTGTGCTGTGATTGTGAGGTGTGAGTGCGTGTGTGCTGCGTGATTGTGATGCTGTCCACGGTCCTGAAGGACCACAGACAGCATTTGTCGCGAATAGTAACTCTGCGGCTGTCAAAAGCTGGCAAGTTTAAATTGCCCGCTGTGCTGTACAGTAAGCTATCATCTTGTACCACTGTGACAGCAGCGGTACAAGATGTTTAGCTAAGACAATGATGATTGTAGTTAAATAATGTAGTCTGGGGTTATTTTACTGATTAACCCCCTCAGCATCCTCTGGACCGCATGTGTGCGCAGAGGATGCTGAGAGGTTCTATACCCAGTGCTGAAGGGGTTAATATGCAGCTGGTGTAGTGACACCATGTATGTGGAGAGTGTCCTCACTCTCTGCAGACATGGTGTCATTACACCATGTGTGTGAAGGGGTTAATTTTTATGTATAATAGCTTTAAAGAAATGTCGGGAAAGCCGGCTTATGTTACTGTCTATGGGGAGCTGTCCCCTCTCATGGTGCTGAAGCCACAGCTCCCCATAGACAGTAACAGAAGCCGGCTTTCCCTGACATTTCTTTAAACCCATTATACATAAAAATTAACCCCTTCACACACACGGTGTAATGACACCATGTCTGCAGAGAGTGAGGACACTCTCCACATACATGGTGTCACTACACCAGCTGCATATTAACCCCTTCAGCACTGGGTTTAGAGCTTCAGCATCCTCTGCGCACACATGCGGTCCAGAGGATGCTGAGGGGTTAATCAGTAAAATAACCCCAGACTACATTATTTTACTACAATCAGCATTGTCTTAGCTAAACATCTTGTACCGCTGCTGTCACAGTGGTACAAGATGATAGCTTACTGTACAGCACAGCGGGCAATTTAAACTTGCCGGCTTTGACAGCCAGCGAGTTTAAAGCGATTTTGGCTGCACACTCACACTGTGTGCTGTATGGGGGCGAGATTTTCTCGCCCCCATACACTTGCATTGCCCTCACGCGCGTCAGAATCGCGTGCAGTCACAGCATGCTGCGATTGCACTCGCTTCTGACTCGCAGTGCGAGTTAGGTGCGGGAGACTCACACCAGTGTGCCCTGCCTGGTAGGGCAACACTGGCCCGAGTGCAATGCGTTTTTTTCACGCATTGCACTCGTGCGAGTCTCACGCCAGTGTGCCTCCACCCTTAATAAAAACAAGGTTATCTCGGCTGCAGATCAAGCAGTTCTCTGAATGCTGAGCTCTGTATAACCCCTCCCACATGACTCATTAGCAGTTTTCTGTGTAAACTGTGCATTGGTAGAAAACTTCCAATCAATGGTGAGGGTGGGGTTACACAGATTAGCTGGACTGCCTTTCACACAACACCTAGTCCTGCAGTGATAATCTCCTGCTGATAAAACACTGACAAGTACTGAAACTAGAGCACACATCCTGCACCACATTGCAGTTTTTTCCTGATCAGGGGTAATCAGGTTTTGTGTGCCAAAACCAGGAGTGCCTTCAAAACCCAGAACAGGTGTCAGTCTTTCAATCATACTTTTTCTCTGCAAGTTTCACTCCTGATGAACCCTGATCCCTGAGGAAAAAACTGCAGTGTGAAATCAGCCTAATGCTACACATGCCAATCATTTTTTCCCACTGGTTTCAATAACAAATCATTTTTTTTGGCTGCTTTTTGAGCCTCCTGTGCAGCTATGCATTTTTTGGACTTTGCCATTTTTTGCCAAAAAATACTAGCAAAAACGGATCCGTTTTTTTACTGCACCCAGTAAAAAAACAAATAGCTTTTGTTAACAATGCAGTCAGGGCCGCTTTACACACACCAACTTCTGTGTCCAACTTCTGAACAGATCTCTGGTTGCAGTGAAATCATGGACACATTGCTCCATTTTGTACACAGCCACAAAATAGAACAATGTGTCCATGATTTCACTGCAACCAGAGATCTGTTCAGAAGTTGGACACAGAAGTTGGTGTGTGTAAAGCGGACCTCACACTTGATCCCAGGATCCGTTTTTAGCATCAGTTTTTGGACTTAGAAAAATAAAGTTAAAAAACTGATGCCAATAACGGATCCAGGGCTTATGTGTGACCCTAGGCTAAGCGACATATCACTGGAATCGGTATCTCAGCCCCTACATCATGCTGCTCTCAGATTAAATAGAAAAATCCTGATAAGATTGACCAAAAGCTATCACTTCAGAAGATATCTAACATGGCACGTGGTAATTGGGGATCCCTGATGCGGATTCTGTGCAGGAGCCCAGGTAGTTTAAGTTATGAGGATTATGCTAGAAGACCAGAATACTCTTACATTTCTTATGGCGATTTCTTTTACATTGCTCCAAGGCCACATTCATACATCCATGTCACACAACCTGGAGCTCTTTTTTTTCTAAGTCTGCACATGGACTCATAGAGTTTCATTACTTGATCTAGTAAATTGTATTAACTGCATATGTGGCGCCCCTGCGGACCAGTCGCAACTAGATGGCGCACTAGCTGGGATTGGTAAATCGGCCACCCCACACACCCACACCAACACATCCCCTGATCCCAAGTCTAAGTTACTCTATGTTTAGCATAGAAATAGCTGGAGGAGCCAGATGGAGGGTGGAGAGTTAGAACAGAACCCGGTAACGGGTGAAGACAAAACAACAAATAGGGAATGCGCAACACAAAGAGAGAGCCCAGAGCCCAGTTAGTTTGGAGGGAGAAGGAGAGAGAAACACAGAGACACCCATCAGCCAAGTAGTCAGAGAGTGACCAAACTGAAAGAACGTGGAACCTGCCACCGGATGTCTAGCCTGGGTCCCAGGCTGAGAACCGAAGGGAAGACAGGTGTGTCCGAGTCAGAGGTGACAACGTGGGACTGGAGCGGAACCAGAGTGCGGACTCTGCTGAAGTGGCAGGAAAGCTGCGGGGTCTTTATGTCCCAAGACCCAACCTCTGGCACAGCGAAAGGAAGGCTATCGAATTAGGGCTAAGAGCCTTGTCCACTGAGAGCCCGTGACCGCTGGACTGTAGCTAGTGTGCAGAATAGATGGAAAGAGACCCGAAAGGAATATGAAAGGGGGTGTCACAGACAAGCCATCCCAGCTGCTGATACCCCACCGGAGCCGCTGTTGTACTGAACTGTGTTGTAACATCTAGCGAGTGAAGAAGCAAACCCGGTAAAAGCTCAGAATTGTGTGAGACTTTGTTTATGTGATGAGGCCAGGGCTAGGGGTACTCGGACACCGGGACTGATGGCTTCTTGGATGGGAAATCACGGGTGATTGGGATCCCGGTTCCGTGCCCTGGTTATCATTTGAGTAGTCGGTGGGGGAGAAGAGAGTATTTACAGGGGAACGTGATGCCACCTGTGGATTCCTGTAATATAGGTACCAGCAATGCGAGCCGGCCGCTGAGGTGATGGTGGGTGCAGCAGAGAGTGGTACAGCTGCCCACAGGAGGAGCTTTTACCTCAGGACAGCGATGTTGTGAATGAGGATGAGGGGAGTTGCAGTTGTGGTTCTTACTCCTCTGATGAGCTGCTGCTGATGATTTTGGAGCCCTCCGGGCACTGGCGGAAGGTACAACGGAGACCAGTTCAAGTTTTACTCCACTTTACTGAGTACCGGCAGATAGCAAAATGGAACACGGCACAGTTTGGTTGACCGGGTGGATGTTGCCAGCTCAGGGTCCCCCTTATGGAGTCTCTAGATGTTTGCTCTCTTTGTCTTTCGGGGTCTGTCCTATTCTTCCTGTTTCTCCCACCTTTACAGCGCTCTCCCGCCAGTCCTTCAGTACGTCACTAACTCTCTAGGTCTGTCCCTTACCGGTACGGACAGGGGCAACAGGAGCGCACAATCTCTCCTGCCACCGGAATTCAGTCCACGACCACTAGTGCCCTCAACCGGTTTCTGTGCTGAGGGGTGAGATGTCCTTGTGGTGCGTACGGCAACCTGGTTATAATGGGCCCACAGCTCGTCGGTCTGCGGTCAGAGCTAAACTTCTGGGCGCCTCGGCTTCTCACGTTGCCAGTGTTTTTCCCCCAACATTACCAGCTGGCTCCAACCAGTCCTGGCCCGTTGCCTTCTGTCCTGGGGCTTCACTTAAAGATGGGGATCCCTCCTGTCGGCTGTGCTGTCATGCCTGTCTTTCCTGACTGCCTTCCCAGAACCGTCTCTTTCTAAACTGTCACTTTCTCACTATCTCTACCCTAGGCTCAACCCCCTTTTGGGACCTACTAAATTATCGGTCCCCCTACTCTAATGGCCTAGTCCTAAGTGTGTGTAAAAACAGACTCCATAGGTTAAACCCTAAACTAACAACTTACAGAGATATCACATTGTTGTTAGAGTGCAATACCTCCCTGTGGCGCCTAGCCAGGGGGCGCCACATATGTGCCTGAGAGGTGGAAATTGAGTCCGCGAGTCGGCAGCAGGAGGTTGCCTGAGGATACATAGAACTTTACACCACACTTACACTTGCTACGCAGTAGCCCTTGGGACCAGTCCTACCCGTGGAGGATGCAAGATCTCTGCTGCAACCTCCATCATCCCCAGAGGTCCCGACTGCAGCAGTGGCTACCTTTAGCCACAAACCACGGGTGGCGTCACAATTCATTTCTAAAAAACTGTTCTTCCCCTTTCATTGACTCACCTGGGACCACGGAGTCGGGTCATGACAGATGACGACGAGAGGGCATAGTTCTGAGTACCCCACGGCCCCGGTGGGCAACTTACATACATATAAAAATTGATCACATATGGATGTAACAAAATTATACAGATGGAATGCAGAAAAATTCTGGGTGAAAATTGGATAATTATTCAGGCTCGTGTGAATTTAGCCTTAAAAATGGATCTGTGTGACTTCATAGTGAGTACTGTGGCTGTGGTTAGTCATGTGCCTTTAGCGGCAACATATGGTCTTAACCTAATTTCATACCAAATGCCTGTACTCTGGACTTCATAGTGAGTACAGCCCCCTTGTTTTTTGGTTCTTTGTTCATGTTTCAGTTGGCTATTGCAGTGAGCCATGGTAGAGGAGCCAGATGTTGCAGCTGGGATGTGTAGTTCTACTGGTAGCAGATGATAAGCTCACAAAGTGGATTGATGGACCCCTAAACACTTCCCTTGTGTACACAACAATTATCAATAGTGGTAAGTTGCACTTATAGAGATGGTATATGACCCCCGGGGGGGCGCTTTTGTAGTGGTGATGCCTGGGTGAAGGTGTTGTATATGACGCCCCCTGGGGGTGCTCCTGTAGTGGTGATGCCTGGTGCAGGTATTGTATTTGACACCCTTCCCCCCGTGGGTGCTGCTGTAGTGGCAATGTCTGGGTGCAGGTGTTGGAGTAACCGTGATGTTTAAGCTTTTATAGGCAGCTAGGCACACAAGTGAACTTGAAAACATAATGTTTAACTGAAGCAAATGGGATATGTCCGTGTCTTAAAGACAAAGTGGCTGTAGTTCATCATATAGGGTACACTTAGAATTTTGCATATGAAAGAACTAGGAATTTAGAGTCTCTCAGGCTGCTGAAGTACAGGTCTCTTCACTTGTTATCAGAGGAAATATTGTGCACAGTCTAGGTAATGCTACAGTAATAGAGGGACCTTCATGGGTTGGCTCCCCGGGGTGACACACCTTTGGTATGGAGCTACCTGCGGTTTTTGGGCTACCATTTCCTATTGCAGGGAGTAGGTCAGAGAAAGTTTAGGAATGGAAGTTATTTTGTGCTTGTTTTAGCTGGGAGCACATAGAAAACCCAGTATGCAGGAGACACCTGTTCAGTCTTATCACTCCTGGCTCTATGAAGCTTCACTTCTTTGTGAAGTCAATTAAATGGAGAAAATGATGTCCCCTCAGCATGGATTGGGACAGAGATTCTTTCCTCTGTCTTGATTAAAGGGGAACTCCAGGGAGACAAAACTTTTTTGTGCTATCCCAGCCCTCCTACATGATGAAGCAGAGCTGTACACTGCAGTTCTAGGATCTATAGGTCACTTATAAATCAATATAATCCTATCTGCTCTTTTGCTCTGACACCCCCTCAGGGGTTCTAGAATGTCAGCCTCATGCTGCTGGTAAGAGTAGGAGTTGTAAAGGGGGTGTGGATGCTGCGAGCTGCGGGATCATCCTACATTCCAGCCCCCTCACACACACTTCTGTATGGTGAGGAGGTATGGAAGGGGGTGTGGTCACCGGCGCCTTGAACACAGTTCAATCCTGCCCCTGATATACATTCTACTATTTCATTTCTATACCTGCCCTGGGGAAACATGCCCTGCCTGTAGAGGGCTCAACATCCCGACTACCAGCCACCATCATCCCCAGAGGCCTGGACGTCAGTGGTGGCCCACACTGGCCACAAAACTACAGGTGGCGTCACGAACTACCATTTACAAAACTTTAATCCCCTTTTATCATTTCCCCCCTTTTATTGCAGCACCTGGGACCACGGAGCCGGGTCATGTCACCGTGACAACCCCACGGCCCTTTGAGGACAACAGGGCCCAGTTACAAGTACCCCAGTCGCCGGGGTGCGACAATTACATGTGTGCTTTCTCTACAGTACTGCCCATACAGAAGAGTGAGGGGACTGGAAAGTAGGAAGATCCTGCAGCTCCCATCATCCACGCCCCCGACACACCTCCTCTCCTCACCAGCAGCATGAAGCTGAAATTCTCGAACCCCTGAGGAGGGTCAGAGCAAAAAAAGCAGGTATGATTTTATTGATTTATAAGCGATCTATGGTCCTAGAACTATAGTGCCGGTTCCGGTTGATCCGGCGTAACCACACTTGCCATAAGACCCATAGGCAATGCATGGGGATTGCCAGATCGGCGCCGCAAGTGCGGCTATTAGGCGGCTGATTGGGCAGATGCAGTAAATCTGCCGGATCTGCTGCACATCAGCGAAAAACAGGGGCCGTACTTGCGGTTTTTCATTGCATTTTTATTGACGGTGCGTTTTTCTTGTCTCTCTCTCATGGTTTGTCATACTTTAAATAAAGCAGCTTTGTTTTTGATACTTTTCGGTATTTGGCTTTGACTAAACTTTATTGACAATCTTAGGTGCAAATTACATATGCAGTTGATGCGTTTCCACCATGGAAATTCGCTAAAAACGCACGTGCGTTTTTTTACCTTCAGATTTTCTGCATCTATAATGCAAGTCTATGGGGAAACCCTGCACAGAAAACTTGTTACTCGCAAGAGAAATTGACATGTTTCGGATGTGAAACTTGCACCGCAGGACAGTTTACACAGCGAAAAGAAGCCCAGCAGGCACGAGATTTCTATAAATCCATCCACTTTGCTGGAACTGTAAGATGCTGCGAAAAACTCACTAAAAACTCATTGTGGGAACATAGCCTAGTAGATGATAATGTCACAGTGCATACATTACAGTTCATTATAATGTACGGTATATATGATGATATTATCACATGACCTTTATCTTAGGTAGCAGTTTAGACTCCGGCACCGCCTGCAGCCGCAGCACATTTTTGCAGTCACAGTCGCGGTATACTTGTGTCTAAAAATGATTTGCTCTTTGATAAATATGAGGCTTTTTCATTGTCTCCGTTTAGAAGTAGAGACTTGTAATGACAAATAACCCACTTGAGTTCTGACAAATGGAGGTTGTTAATCATGGTCTTCCAGTCACAAAAGTAGAAGCGGAAGAAATCTCAACAAAACTGGATCCACAGGCAGCAAAAGTCATTTTCTTTGTCTTAGGCTAGGGTCACACTTTAAACTTGCATTGCATTCACCGCATCCAGATCCGGATGCAGTGAACGCAGTTGGCTTCAGACAAGCCGCAATCTGGTAACTGGATTGCTGAAGCCGCAATCTGGTAACCGGATTGCTCCAGATGTGTAATCCAGAGTAATCCGGTTACTGTACAGTTTGCTCATCCCTGCTGCTGCAGGGATGAGCAAACTGTTAGCTCTGTAAAAAAAGAATAAATATTATTAATAATTGTGGCCATAATGTCTCTAGGGGGTGCCCACCCCCCTAGAGACATACCACCCGCTCAGGTGGGCATATAATTAATTGCAGATGTACAGTAAGCCGACTCCTGTCGGCTCTGTACATTTTTATGAATGAAGCCGCCTGCTCCCCTGTGAGCAGCGCTCATACTATACATAATGTACGTATAGTATTTGCGCTGTCTGAGGTTCTGAAGGCTTTTACAGTAGACCTATGGTGCTGTGCAGCTCATAGATCTACTGTAAATGGCTACAGGACCCTGGACAGTGCACATACTATAAGTACATTACGTATAGTATGCACGCTGCTCACAGGGGGGCTGCGGCTTCATTCATAAAAATGTACAGAGCCGACAGGAGTCGGCTTACTGTACATCTGCAATTAACACATTATATGCCCACCTGAGCGGGTGGTATGTCTCTAGGGGGGGTGGGCACCCCCTAGAGACATTATGGCCACAATTATTAATAATATTTATTATTTTTTAACAGTGATAACAGTTTGCTCATCCCTGCTGCAGCAGGGATGAGCAAACTGTACGGTAACCGCATTGCTCAGGATTACACATCCAGAGCAATCCGGTTACCGCATTGCGGGGCTTAGAACCGCTCCGAAATCTGCAGCCTGCATGATTTTTCACGCAGGCTGCAGAGCCGGAGGTGGTAACCGGATTGCTTGTAAAGCAATCCGGTTTTTGTAATAGGCTCCTATAAGGAGCGTTTCCTGATCCGGTTTTGAGCTTTTTAAAAGCGCAAAACCGGAGCAGGTTTAAAAAAAAAAACAAAAAAAACGCAAGTGTGACCCTAGCCTTAAAGTTCTTATTCTTAAAGCTGAAGAAATCTGTTGGCCAAACTCCTGCAATCTCTTGCTACAGCCCCATAGATATGAATGCTCAGATTGGATGAGTGTTCATGTGTTCTTGGTAGTGGGGTATCAAGACTTCAAACTGCCCGATCCTCATCTCTGCTGACATCGCAGGTTGACTACTGAATGGTCACTCGTTCCTACAAAATCTCCATTTTTGGCCAGCTTTAATCCTGATAGGAACTTAAAAGGACCTTTCACTTTTCATAAATATGTTATTTTTGTTACTTGGTGTAAGCACCCCTGTTCTCCTAAATCCAGACTAGTTTTTCCATTGTCATTGTGTCTCTTCATTCCTGAGATATGGCCTCTTTTCTCTGCATATAAGCCTAATCTTGTTAACCAAGTGGGCGCAGTATTCAACTGATAACTATAGAGATTTTCTCGATGGCTGTGCCACGTTGACTAGATTTTCATGTTAGAGGGGTCCATATCTCAGAGGTGGAGAGACGCCAGATTACAAAATGGTTAACACCAGAATCGTGGGCACTAAAGCACTTACACCAGGAAGAAACCAATGACTTATGTATGGCAAGTGACAAGTCCTTGCTAAATGATTTATCAAAATGCAATATGTGTTAAGACATAGTTACAAAACTTGTTAGGTAGCTTTACTTGTAGAGGCAGCAAAACTGAAAGGCTGCGCCTGCATCTTGGTTGTGCATCACCAATTACCTATGTGACCGCTGCAGTCAATCACATCTTATTGTTGCAATGATGAGTCTAGTAATTAGCTATAGTAGTTGGGGATATGTTTGTCTCATTCTTGTAATGTCAGATTAGCAGTGCTCAATTTTCTGAGGTCTTTGCCAGATTTGGCATGCCATAATGACCAAATTTATTTCTGTAGGTGAAAGGTCTGGACTGCAGATGGCCGTTTCATCACATAGACTCTTCCTCTGCTATGCCATGCTGCTGTGATGGATCCAGTACGTGGTTTAGCTTCAGCTTGCTGAAATAAGTAAGGTCTTCCCTGAAATAGACATTGTTTGGATATACCATGTGGTGTTCTAAAACCTCTATAATGCTCAGCTTTCATTGTGTCTTTTTCCAAATGTGTAAGCTACCCCGGTCATAAACACTAATGGAGCCCCATATCCTCAGACATGTAGGAACGCTAGATGGTTCCTTTACTGTTGTGTCTGCAACACACGGCATCTATGGTTTCCATAAAAAATCTCAAATTTTGATTAATCTGATCATAGAGCAGTTTTCCATGTTGCCAAAAAATGGCAGCTTTCCTAGATCATGCTGATATATGGCTTCTCCTTTGCATGATAAAGCTTTAACTTGCATTTGTGGATTTCGCAGCAAACTATGTTTACAGACAATGATTTCTGAAAGAATTCCTGAGCCTATGCAGTGATTTGGAAGATCAAATCATGTCTGCTTTAAATTATGTGCCACCTGAGATATCGTTAGGTTCGCTGGCACCGCTTTCCAGCTCATCTCTTCTGGGTCTGCATCCTCTGCTCCTATGCCTATCGGGCATCCGGCGTCTAGGCGTGCTGAGTCTCGGAGCCATGGCCGGGTCCCCTTCCTGTCTGCTGAACACCGGGCTCACACACCAGCACACTACAATGGTCGGAGTCATGAATGTAATGAGCGGTGCACTAGGCGCAGCCGTGCTCCTCCCCTGTGATTCTAGGGGCTGGCACGGCTCAACCTGACACTCCCCTTCACCAATAGCTGTCTATCCTCTGGTATATCAGGCCACCTCCACTGATGGGAGGTGCCTGATTATTGAGTTAGTAAGCTTCTGCTTCTCTGGCTGTTAGTCAGGCCCTCCTTGCGCTCTCATCCAGTAGACTCATTCCTGCTCTCCTAGCCTCTGACTCTGATCCCTCGACTCCTCCTTAGCTATACCATAGTATAGGCTAACCCTACAAGCCGCCCCCTGGTACTAGCAGTTGTGGTATTTAGACCCTCTGGGCTTGCCCCTGACAATCCCTGTATAGGGGTTGGTTAAAGAAAAGACCAGCTCACCCAGGGGAGTTTGGTACCACAGCCCAGTGGGTCCACTCTAGGGCACCTTCCCCGGAAGCGCGACAGATATTGTAGATCGCTAATATCCAATATTGATCGTTGACCTTCTCATTTGTGCATGTGGATTTCTCCAGAATCTTTAAATCTTTTTAGAATAATGTAATGCTAGGGTAGTTATGGAAAGACCAGACTGCTGGCCAGCAAGCGCAGTATGTCAGACACAATTTGCGCTAGCCATCGTGCTAATGCACACCCTTCGGGGCTGTGGTACTTTTCCTCTGCCTTCTGGTCCTGGAATCAGGCACTTTGGCAGAGCCTTCCCAGGGGACAACAGCAGGATAGCTAGTTACTGGACACACAGGCCGCAGTCAGATCAAACAAATCAATTCAAACAGGAAAAGTGTAGATCCAAAGTATAAGGAAAGATTACAGACAAAGATGAGACCAAAAAAACAGAGCAAGAGAGCAAACCAAAAGAAACACACCTAAGTACTAACCTTACCACCCACTTACAACTGAAAATAATCAGGACTGACCCAGAGGATATGGCAGGTTTAAATATCCCTCTCATGAATCACCTGACATCACTGAGGTAACACCCAAACTCCCCCCCCTAAGCTCAGGGAGGCAAAGGAGGGGGCGATGAGGGTGGAGTGTAAGGTGCCTCCTGAGCAAGGAGACATAGCGTCCAACATCACATGGCAACAGCTGACACTAGGGGACCTGGCGTCCCAGGAGCCCTAAACAGCATAATTGCTGAAAGCGATGGTGTCCCACCTACCAGCAATGCCAGAGCCTAAAGTAGGTCTCTCAGAGCGCAATACCGGGCCAGAGAGAGCATCTGTACTAGCTGCACCCTCTGGAAGTAACATCCCAGCCCCATTACCAGTGAGGAGCGACGGGTTAACTGACACACTTATTCCCAGATTAGTGAACCTCTGACCATCTCTATTTGGAGAGACTCTACCTCTCTAACAAGCTATTTTTAAATACATGTGATTTAGTTGAAAATTGACCCTCTGTTTTTTATTAGTGCCATTTACTTTCACAGCTTTTTATTAACCCTCTCCCGACTTTTTGAGACGTTTTGGCTGCCATCAATTTTGAAATCAGTTAATTTTTTTCAAAAGAAATGGAAAATTGTCCGTCATTCATCTTCTGATCTGTGTTCATGGTAAATAAACTATAATTAAAAGAGATTTCCAAATAATTTTATTTTACCATGTTCCAATTTTTTTTAAATTGGTATTGCACTATTTGAGAATTCATGTTTAAAGGGGTTGTCCGGGTTTTTCATAAAATCTTGCAGAAAAATGCTGTCAGTTTGTAATTTACACTCTGCATTTTACTTAGATATAAGCATTCTGCGCATGGAGGACCTGCTCACCCCCATTCAGAGGCATGTTGTTTTGGAACCTGGACATTATGCCCGTCTCCAGCAGGCCCTCTCCAGACCCCTGTATGCCCGCCCCAGTCTCCAGCATGCCCGCCTCATCCTCCAGCATGCCCGCCCCATCCCAGTATGACGACTTTCACTTTCATTCTTCTTCACCATGCCCCGTACTGTTGCTGAAGCAATCCTCTCTGCATCACTGCCACAGCCGTCCCCTCTGTGAAAAAGATGACCAATAAACAGATGCTGCATCACTGACACAGAGGAGTCTTCTTCACAAAGGAGATGGCTGCGACAGTGATGCAGAGAGGATCGCTTTATTGACAGAACAGGTTCGGTGAAGAAGAATGAAGGGGGAGGTGGTCATATTGGAGAAGGGGCGGACCTGCTGGAGACTGGGGAAAGCATGCTGGAGACTGGGGTGTAACAACAAGATGTGACATTACAGCCAGGCTTCAAAACAACACGCCTCTAGATGGGGGTGAGCAGCTCCTCCTCACATGCGGTATGCTGATATCTAGGTAACCATGCAAAATGCTAATAGGGTGTAAATGACAAACTGTTAGCATTTTTCAGCATAGATACACACACAGTTTTTATAAAAAGCCCCTTTAAAAAACTCATTGACACATGATTGACAATGGGTTTCCATTAGAGCCCTTCATCAGTTGTTGAGCTGTCTTAAACAAATCTACATAATTTATTTTGTTCGCTTTTAAATGTACAGTAAATGTCTGTAATAATTGTAATATCCGGTTAAATGTAATCGTTCAATAATTCTCTCTTCATCATTAAATAATATACTTCGGGACATGTGTCATTAACGTCGGGGGAACATGTTATTTGCGTGATAAGATCGCGGTAGCATTTCCATATGCCGGAACAGTGCAGCGAACTGACAAATGTTTTAATTATTTTTCCTAGACCGTATCTTCTTTTTTTTTTTTTTGCTAATAATCTGAAGTTCTCTGTTTGTCTTTGCAAACTGGGCAAATTACAGAAGGACGTGCTTTGCATACTTAATAAGCAGGAGCTCAAAAGATTAGGAAGAAAGAGATTTTTTTTTTAATGGTTACAGAACTAACATGCAGCGAGGTTCAGACGTGCCACAAATCGGTTCTGTCAGCTCCTGGTTTTATCTTGACTCTTCCTGAAGGAATCTGGATTTACATAATGAGAATCGACTCATTATAATTTAAGAAAAACACAGAGGATTGACCGGATGAGGAGTTGGTAAATGTTGCGTGATCATGTGCGTTTGTGTTTTCGTCATCAAAAATGTTACATTTTTACAATTTTCTTCTTATTGCTAATGTCGAATTGAAACTTTTCTTTTTTTCATTTCTTTTCTTACCTTCATTTATAAGCAGTAGACGGGAGATTAGCTTGTGGTTTTCTAAGACGTCAAGGTCACGAGGTCGGGAGTCACTTTAACCTTGCCGAGCAGTCTTGTCCATTGACTTATATTCTGCGGATCATCATTTTTTTTACAGGTTGGAGAATAGCCAGCCGCTGCGATGATATCAGTTCGTACATAGAAGTCCTTTGCTGACAATACAGAAATTTACGAAATAGAGAATGTGACAAAAATATATTATATAAATAGAAATACATGGATGATAAATCTAGTTGTATAGACTAGTCTTCTATTTTTAAAGGGGTATTCCTATTATAAACATGTGGCATAAATTGTAGGTTTGGGACCCACCCTTGCTATCCCTTGCTATACCAAAACTGTAGGAAAGCATTAACCTATCTCCATAGGAAAAAGGACCTGCCTCTCGCCATGCCAAGGGACTTCCACCTATCATAAGAAGTGTCTGACTTGGACCAGGGAATCTGTCAGCAGGTTTGAGCCATGTAATCTAAGGGCAACATGACACTAATTTTAGTGATGAAGCACTTATTAAACTGTGTGCTGTTGTTCAATGCAATAAGTGTTTTATCAGCAGGAGATTAACACTGCCGGACTAGCTGCCCTTGAGCTTCCCGGTCCAACCACTCCCCAAGCAATGATTAGATGATCGCTGTTAATATACAGTGTACACAGAAAGATGTAGTGTGGGCAGGGTTAGCTTTCTGAGCTCTGTTACATCTAAAAACTCTGATTGTATCACAACTAATGTGCTGAATTGCCGAGCCCGGGGGCCCCTGGCAGAGGTGGTGGGCGAGGCAGGGCCTCTTCTGCGGAGCAGCACTCAAGCCGCTAAGCTAGCCCAGGCCGGCTGCTCAGTGCAAAAGTCATATTTGCACTGATCCTCATTGAGGGTTAAAGCACACATCAGGTCTATAATGCTTTTTAGGATCCATTTATTTACAATGTCTCGAGTAGCACAGGCGCTCATCTTGAACGTTGCATCAACAAAACGGATATTCACAGAGGTACGTTTGCTGCAAGCTGCTCCCTGCTGTCTCGTGACACCAGATGCCCCTACCACCTGCCACAGGGGTCTGCTGTGCATTCATACAGGGTGAACTGTTCAGGCTCTACCCTCCCTCGGGGATCCATTCAAAGGAACAAAAGGGGTCTCCACCAGACAAGGTTTTCCTTCAATGTCTGTTCTGTGGTAGTTGTGTGTCCAAGACACCCAAGACAGGGCTGGAATTTACTTCGCCAATACTGCAGGAGAGCAGCTGCAATCTGTGGACCTGCTGGAGACAAGGGATGCAGGGGGCCAGCACCGGAAGAGAAACGCTCAACTCTAGGTAAGGTTCCCATCCGGTTTCTAGTCCTGATAGCCGGATACGACCTGGAGTGAGATAAGGTTTGCAGAAGTCCACTTCTGCTTTGGGACTCTCCTGGCTTTGCAGCATACTACAAGCCCTTTTATTAGTTAATTCTCAGCCACAAGAAACACTCATATTTTTTTATTAATAATCCCGAACATTGGGGAGCAGCTTCTCACCTCTGTCCTCTGGATGACTTCTGAAAGTCATGCTCTACACAGGACATAATACACATTCAAGAAGGGGATAACAACATCCTGGCCCCCTTACAGCTGCACCCAGTAAACTAAGTGATACATCGCTGGAATCAGGGTCTCTGCCCCTACTTCATGCTGCTGTCAGATGACATAGCAGAAACCTGCTGACAGATTACTGACAAGGGTGATGCCAAATTTGAGTCTGTTGCTATCTTACATTGTTGACTTGAATACGATGCAGGTTGTGGAGACACAGCAGGTCGTCCACACGTAGAGAAATAATCCTAGTGATATAAGATGTGTGTTGAGAAGTTGAACAACAAAGTTCTTCCTTCTTGTTTATAAGAAATAGTTTGAACATTCTTGATACTACAGGAAGGTTGTAAGTTAAAGGTATTACCAAACTTTATCTGCTGTGCTGAAAGACAGATAATTATACTTTGAATGCGACAGTGGGATTTATACGGTCGGTATGAAGAGGAGCACAAAGAAAAAAACTATTGACTTTATTTTTTTTATGACAGAATCAATAGAAACTAATCAGGTCTTGAATGCGTTCCGAGCTGTAAACAGAAAGGCAAAATAAGTCAGTGGAGACAAGGTTTTGGTGCATTGCTGTCTGTAAGGGATTAGGAAAAAACATTTCCAAAAGCTGTCAGCGGAAAGTAAGAATACAACAATATGTGGAGGGATGAACATTATAGATGGAACGTATTAAATGCCAACTTTACTTTGCTGCCTGCTTAAACTTCCTTGACAAGCAGCCATGCAATGTATTGGAATAAACATCCATCTAAATAGTGCGGTGAAGCCTTTTGTGATTGCAAAAGCATTGTTCCTGCAGATGACGCAGCGGCCATCGAGTTCATCAGGAGTTATTCATTTTACTTTGTGTGATCTGAAACCTTGACACATTCTATAAGAGTACGTCTGCTTGTCAACGGCTAAAACAGGCGGTGAGAATGGTGCAGAACTTTCCATGATACAGACAGCACAATGATCAGTATAACCTGCCAGCCAATGTTCACATAGAACTACAAAACAAGATTATGCCTCATATACATATTACAACAAAGTCATCCCAACACACAAATATTGGCAGGATCAGCTGACACCCTAATGTGTATGGGGGTCTCCCGACTCTCCCCGAAAATGATGTCAAAGGAGAGATTTTTCACTTTGGTTGATTTGTTATTTGCAAAATGATCTACTGTCTGATGAGTCTTGCAGCTACTCTATCTTCACCCTTAAAGGGTGTATCCGGGATTTAAAAAGAAAAAAAAAATATGCCCAAGCCCTAACAGTCAGACAGTTGCTACCTACCGTAATCAGCGCCGTTCACCACCGACTCAGAGCGGATACAGAGTGCCCCTGACGACGATACAATGACCTCGTCAACAGAACGATGGGGCAGGACAACCGACATAATTCATATTGACAACCAACTCCCTACAACCTAACTCAGCTGTAACTTATCAGCGATGTTGTTTGCGGTCTCGGGAGCACGCTGATTTTTTGGACACCTGTGCAACATCGCTGATGAGCTGTCACATGTCCAGATATGGTGGACAACTCAGCAACGATGTTGTGAGCAGGTATTGTTCGCAAACATCGCAAACAATCACTGCTGTGAATGGGTGAAGTCGGCCGTGACATCGCTATTGCGGTGTCACACTGATCGATGCCGCAGGTTGCTTAAGTTGAAGTTGACAGGTTTTCATGCATGCAGGAAAACCTGTCAACGCCGACTTGAACAACTATAGTTGTTGAATCATGCGTTTACACGCAACAGCGCAACAACGATGTAGTTTCAACATCGTTTCTGACGTCATTTTTGAACGATGTCGGAAACGATGTTGAAAAGTGTAACGGGGCCTTTAATAAGCATGGCTCGGCTGTGATGCCCATCAACAAAGCAGAGAAGCCGCCGCTCTGCAGAGCTGCTGCCTGGAGCAGGAGCAATCTTAGACAGCTCTGTGTTGGCAAAGTATGTCACCGCCATAATGGGCAGGTAGGTAGCAACTGTGGACTGTGGAAAACTGGAGTTCCAAGAGGAACTATTGTTAAGATGAGGCGGTCGACAGGGTAGGGGGTACTCGGGCTGAAGGCGATTTGGATGGGGGATCACGGCTGGTCAGTCCCCGGTCCCGTGCCTCAATGGTGAGGATGGTGGGGTGATGATGGTGGTGATGGGGATTGGTTACGTGACGCCACCTGTGGTACCTGGTAATGTATATACCAGTGCTGCGGCCGGTCGCTGAGGTGATGGGGTGTAGCTCAGTGTAGTACAGCTTCCCACAGGTGGAGCTTTGCCTCAGGGCATGGGGGATGGATGAGGGAAGTCCTAGTAGTGTCTCTGCGGTCAACGCTGTGGGTAGCGGCGGTTAAGCAGACACACACACACAGTATCACTAACAAAATTCTAGGAACCATTATCATAAATATGTCACTAGCCGCATAATCTCACTTTTCTACTGAACCAGATAAAGATCAACGGCAATTCCAACACCACACTCGGGTTTATAAATGCATATACGTTTTTATTACAAATTAGATCAAATCAAACAAGATAAAATCATCCCCTAAAACAACTCCAAGACAGTGTGGATACAGTTATACATTCATGATTACAGGCCTGTATACCATAACAGTATGATCAAAACTATGTCAGTATACAATGGGTTTCAATCTCTGCATTAATCCATATACCTCCTTTCTCCCCTTTTCATGTCCTCAATTGAGGACAGGGATACAGAATTTTATATTGTAACCATCCCATAACCATCATATTGCAAGTATTCACATGTAAAATTGTTACCATACCGCACCACACTGCCCAGCACCTCTAAGTTGATCTTTATCTGGTTCACACACACACACAGTAGTCTTTGTTTTGGTACCTTTTACTGATGATGGGTAACAGGTACAGTCCATGGAAGTAACCAGGTCCTCGATGCAATTTGGGACTTTCACCTTGGAGAGTTGTGAGGCCTCCTCTGTCACTGTGTACGGTGGTTTGGGTACAGTTCTGCCTATTACTGAACTCACCGCTCCTTCTTCCCTCCCAGGGCTTTACTCTATAACCAACAATGAGGTCCTTCTGCGGGGTCCTTATACTCCTCTTGGGCCCCAGGTCCTGTGCTTTGTCAGGTTCGAGTGTCTCTTACTTGTCTCCTCATAGGATTAATTTCTCCTGGTCCTTCCGGACTTTTCCTACTGCACTGGATGCTTGGCAGTGTCGGACTCCGGTGTCCGGGTAAACTACAGGGAAGCTTGGTCTGTTCCCTTCTATCTTTCTCCTATTCCTCCACTGGCCTCCGACCCTCTCCCTAGGGTGCAGCACAGCTGGGTCAGTGTTCTCTGGTCCTTGGCCTGGTTTTATCACAGCGACCAGCTCCTTCACTCCTTCTCTCTCCTCTCACTGGAACTAACTCAAACTAACTGAAACTGGGACTAACTGGAACTAACTAAGACTAACTGACTCCTCCCCTCAGGCCTGGATCTTTTATAGGGGATCTGGCTTAAGGCAGCCAGTAGAGCTCCCCCTTCAGGTCTGGGGTGGAAGGCGTTGTGTGCTGTGTGTACCAAGGTGTAAATCCCTCCTAGCACCGGTGGATCCTGTGGCAATCCCCTGCTGGCAGACACAGGTGAGGAGCGGGGGGGGGGGGGGGGGTTGGGTGCTGGCAGCGTCAGGGGAGGAGCGGGGGGGTTCTGGCAGCGTCAGGTGAGGAGCGGGGGGGGGTCTAGCGGGGGGGGGGGGGGGGGAAATTGCGTGCGGCTCCTACCTGCGCCGCGCATTGTGGATCTGGGAGCTGGGGCTGGAGAGGAGAGGAAGGGCGGGAACAGCCAAGGGAAGCAGGACCCCCTACAGGTGCTTGAGGGGCCCCCTACCCGTCGGGGCCCTGGTAGGTCCGCCCCTGCATGAATCCTATCTGATACTGATCTGAAAATGGCTGCTGAACTCACAGGTAAGGAGAGGGTTGGTCCTACATAACACAGTGTTCTTAAAGGAGATGACACTTGGATATGCAGGAATACTGCAAGACAGTGCTAAACTTATTTAAACATATAATGTCTTACAGGCAGGGCTGTATTTGGCCTTCATGCTACCCTAAACACTTTTAGTGGTCATTCCCCTTACTGACATCACACACTGAGTCTGTGCACACAACATCTATTTAAAGGTACCGTTACACACTTCAATGTTGAAATGATCTTACTAACAATCTCAGGGGCACGCAGTCGTTAGGACATCATTGGTGAGCTGTCACATGTGTAGATATTGTGGACGACGCACCAACGATGCAGCGAGCAGCTATCGTTCGCACAACCCAGCGAACGATACTTGTTCACTGATGTGAATGAGCGAAGTCGTGAATGACATTGTTATCGCGGTGTCACATAGAACGAAACAGCAGGTTGGCACTCTGTGGTCACCAATCCAACGATTTATCGTAGTCATATCTCGGTGTTACACGCAACATGTACTAACGATGTCATTTGAACGACTCCAAACCCGTAACGTTTAAGCGATATCGTTCACGATATCTTACCATATAACGGTACCTTAAGGCAGATCTACTCTGTAAAACGCTTTAAAAATCACTAATTAAACACTAAAAGAATGAACGTCTGCGCTTGCTGTGCACAGGTTCAGTCTCTTGAGGCCCTTTTCACATCTAATGCTGGGTTGTGTTTGCCTTCATTTGCGTTTCTATGAGTTATTGCCGCTAAAAACACATGCGTTTTTTGGCCCCATAGGGTTTCATGGAAAGGCATGCAAAAACGCATGTAATTTTCAGCAAACGCAAAAACGCATGCGGTTTTGCAAACGCAGCCCAAAACGTGTTCTGCAAGATTTTGGGCTGCGTTTTTGTTGAGCCCAGGCCCTGTGGTACTTGGGTATCAGGCTCCAAGGGGTTAACAGGGATGTCACTGGTGGCAGCCCCTGAGCCCGTGGCCTGTGTGACACTAATGGGGTATATGTACAGGGAATTCTATATACAGTTCACGTGACACCACCTGTAGTTTCTGGTGATGGATCACCAGCGCCGCTACTTTCCGCCGGAGGTAGCTGGTAATGCGGCTACGTTGACTAAGCCCCCTACAGGCAGGGCTATTCCTCCAGGGCAGTGTTCCTGGAAGGGAACAGGTTGATGTAGGCAAACACACGCAGAAGCAAAGTCACTTTCTCCTGGGTACTTTACTGTCAACTCGTAGCAGCATCAGTTACAGTTCACAGTTCAGCATTTAGATGTTACAAAAACAGGCGCTTAATGGGTGGCTGCAAGTGGATCCTAGGTGGTATGATGGAACCCTTGGTGTACCTTGATTAACTAACCTGTGTCCGTTCTTCCCCATCTAGGATGGGCCTATACCCAGTAGCTCTGTGTAGTTAGTATTGGGGGTCCTCTCCCATGTGGTGAGGAAGCAGGCAAACCGCACCACTGGCAGGGTGCTGCGGCTGATAAACAAGCCACAGCAGCCGGTTGCCGACTGCAAAGCTGAACTCTGGCCGGATCCTCGGGCCCGGCGTTCCCGTGGTGGACTGGAGTATCCCCTGGATATGGTCGCTCCACTCTGAGGATCTCCCTTTCTCTCTAGAGCCCGGACTTCTCTCGTCGGGCGCTGTCTTTCAGGACCTCCCCAAGGTCCCTTCTTCTTCCCTCCGGTTCGGCTTGAAACCGCCCCGGTTTGACCTTCCGCCTCGTTCTAATTAGTCAGAGACCCTTCTCCCTCTCTCTCTCTGACTAGATAGAGACTACTCTTCCTCCTAGCTGGCCATTCTGTTGAAAGACCTACTTGATCCCCCTAGAGGTGAATATATCCCCTCCCGGGTAACCACCCACCGCTCAGCTAATGTGGGAGTGCTGGGAATGGGTTCCACCCACCATCCTAGGGTCCACCTGCAGCTGGGGCAGTTGCACCTCTTTTACGGGTGCAATACCCCTCTGTGACGCCAGACCTTGTGGGGCGCCACATTTGCAAAAACGCATGCATATTTGCGTTTGCCGAAAATGACATGCGTTTTTGCATGCGTTAACATTAAACCCTATGGGGCCAAAAACGCCGTAATAGCACATATAAACACAAATGAAGGCAAACGCAACCCAGCATTAGATGTGCAACAGGCCTGAGTGTTTCTTTAACCCCTCCAATATAAACAAAATAAAAGGCGGTCTAATGGAGCGCTAAGAAGGAGAGGATTACTAATCTTATATTAAAGCATCCAGACCTTTATAAGGGTATGTGCACATCAGTCGTTTTGTGGGCTGCTTTTGGACGTTTTCCGTCGGCGTTTTCCGCTCAGTTTTATGTTAATTTATGTTAATCCTACCCTCCGGTTGGATTAACATGCTAGTCAATGGATTTTAGAAAACTCTGTCTACATTACAACGTTTTTCTTCTGGTCGTTTTCAGTCAAAACTGAGTTTTTTCACCGGTTTCCAAAAATAGAGCAAGTGACTTCTTTCCTCCGTTTTTCCACCGGTTTCAGCTGAACAAGTGCACAAAAAACTCAGTTTTTAAAACCGCCGAGAAAACCGCCGAGAAAAACGCTGTAAAACCGGGCGGAAAACGAGCAAAAAACTAGCAAAAAATGAGGGACACTTCTGAGCACTGAAAACTCAGTTTCTGCCAGTGTCCACCGGTTTTAGGACGGTCTGCAGAGATGCAGAAACGTCAGATGTGCACATACCCTTAAGATGTCCCCTATACACCACAACATGTTTCGACAGTCTACAGACGTCTTCCTCAGGTGATATAAGGGACTTTATCACAGAAATGCTTTATATAAGGAGTGGAAGCCTGGCCCCAGGAGTCTAATTGGTTAATTGTAAATTTCTAACATTTAACCCTTGATGATCCTAATACCCTGGTCTCAGGCTTCCCACAATCCATAATAAAATATATTTGATCTGTACAATACATTAAAACACCCTATAAATGCACATTATGTGTTTTAAAAACCATAATTAAAAAACACATATAATTCCATATAAATTCATATATGTCCATATAAAATATCCATATAAAATATAAAATACGGTACATTAAAATCTATACTTTAAAACCAATTAAAAATGAATTATTATTAAAAATTAAATGACCATAATTATCATCATTCTCCAACTGCTACCGACTATATACACTCACATCTCCAAAATTCGTGTATATGTGATATAATACCTCCCCCATCCTATGTATATAAGTCTCTATGTCTCTATACGTTCCACTGTACTTCAATATTATCCAATTCTTACATTATTAACGTGCATATATTTCACTACCCCCAATATAAATGCAATCTAAAAGGATCTTCCAACATTATTATTTAGCCACATTATCCAATGTTAACTTGTGTCCCTCGAGGCTTAAAGTCCCCAGCTTGTAGATCCAAAAACTTTCTTTCTTAATTAGATTAGCCAATGGATTATTCCCTCTACTGTTCACCTTGTCTATAATGGTAAGACTTTAAGCCCCGAGGGACACAATATATATGCAAGAGAAAAGAGAGAGAGAAAGAGAGAAGAGAAAAGAGAGAGAAAGGGGTGCAATAGTGCGGTTACCAGGGGGGCTTTATTTAGCGTGGCGTACCAATAGGTGGCCACTCACCTTACCGGGTTGTGCGGGGACACTTGATACGGCGCCCTTCACAGGCTCTAGCTCATCCGCACGCCGCGTGCTCCGGGGGCTCCGAGCATCCGGTCACGTCACCACAGGTCCTTCAGTTAAAGCTCCTGTTGCCAGGCGACGCCAGGTCCTCACGTTAAGCTGCATTCTGCGCCTAGCTGCTCCCCGCCGCTTTACCCTCAGAGAGGGATTTATATTAGAAGGGAAACAAACTGTGTTTGAGACTCCTAATCGAGACTCCGCGGACTCCATTTGCATATTCAAATTCCCAGGGGCAATGCACCATGAATTTCACTGTGTTTGAGCGCTTTTGCTGGCTGCCCGCAATGTTTTCCTTGACTGGTCTCCCTGAGATCAGTGAGTGCTTTGTGATGTTGGTCTAGCAGGCATTGCTCCCACCTAGCCAGAATCCTACTCCACACTGATGAGGGGCAATACCCTGAAATAGCTGTCTGTGCATGGATACCTGGCTCTGTTAATTCCCTTGTCAAATCCTTAACTCGTAACTTAGTGGGATATTGACTAAAAGGGTCACTTAATATGGTGGTTATGGTGATCTCCACAAGGATTCCACCCCAGAGCTAGGTCCTTCCCTAGAGAGATATCTGGCTAGTCCCGTGTTTGAGACTCGTAATCGAGGCTCTGCGGATTCCATTTGCATTTTCATATGATTTAGGATTTATGCCAGATCAGAGTTTGTCTACTTCCTCCCTGAAGAGACAATATGCATATTTCCCAGAGGAGCATTGCAGCTAAAAGTCTCTTCACTGCTGGCATGCAGGATAAATCTCCATAAGGAGAGTAACTATGATGCTGGTCACCACATGGCAGCAAAAGATCAATTCCCAGAGCACAAATACGAGAGACTAAATAGCACAATAGAACTGAAACCAATGGGGACGTCACACACGTCAATATCACTTGCAATATCACTGCTGCACATGACGTTGCAGCAATATCGACGTTTGTGACGGGGCGCACAACCAGCGATTCATCGCTGCGTGTGACACCGGGAGACGAGCGAGAAGCCAGCTCCCAGCACCTCTCAGCAAGCGCTGGGAGCTGGTATCCATGGTAAACAGGGGGTAACTGAGTGTCACTGCTTTTGTGACGTTGCAGCGACCTCGTAGCGAAGTCACTGTGTGTGACATCCCGCAACGTTCAGCCAATGAGCTCGCTGATCGTTGCGGAATGGCTAGGACCATTTTTCGGTCACTGGTCTGCCGCTGTCATGCATGCATCGGCATGTGTGACAGAGGCAACGACCAACGATCCCCAGTCTGCGCCCAAGACCTTGAATGCTCATAGTGACCGTCGGGTGTCGGGCACAGACTGGGTGATCGCTGCTGAGTCTGCCTGTGTGACAGCTCACCAGCGATCAGATAGCGATGTCTCAGCAATCCCGATCATTGGTCGGGTCGCTGGGACATCGCTACGTGTAACCCGGCCTTTAGATTCATGAAAGGGAACATTTTGAAAAAGTTGCAAAATCTGGCGCAACTTCTCTCCAATATAGAGATTTATTATTTTGGCGTATTAATTTTTCAAAATTTTGCAGTGTGCAATTTTTTTTAAATAGAAATACACACGATTACAGGCAGAGAAAAGTCATTGGCTAGGGTCACACATTCGTTTTTTTTTTAAAAACCTGATCCGGTTTTGAGCTATTAAAAAGCTCAAAACGGGATCAGGAAACGCTCCTCATAGGAGCCAATTCTAAAAACCGGATTGCTTCACAAGCAATCCGGTTTCCGTCTTCGGCTCTGCAGCCTGCGTGAAAAATCATGCAGGCTGCAGTTTTCGGAGCGGTTCTGCTATCTGCAATGCGGGAACCGGATTGCTCAGGATGTGTAATCAGGAGGCAGCTGCTGTACATACCTGATTCCACCATTATATGCCCACCTGAGTGGTTGGAAGGTCTCTAGGGGGAGTGGGCACCCCCTAGAGACATTATAGAAACATTTATTAATCAAATTAAAAGTTTAACAAACCACAGAACAGTTTGCTCATCCCTGCGGTAGCAGGGATGAGCAAACTATACCGTAACCAGATTGCTCAGGATTACACATCCTGAGCAATCCGGTTACCGGATTGCTGAATGTCAGAAGACAATTGCGTTCACCGCATCCGGATATGGATGCTGTGAGCGCAATTCTGTATTTAAGTGTGACCCTAGCCATTATTAGACTTTGCTCAAAATTCATGAATCACGTTGGCCATTTTGATGTATTTGGCACAAAAAAAGCTAAAAAAAAGAAAAGTGACTTAAAAAAGGCAAAGGATGAATCCTGCCCTTCATTTTTATTTCACCGCATAAAATGGAGAATTCACAAATGGATTATTACATTTGCAGGATCACACGATATTTGTTTTCTCCGTCATTTACCAATCAGTTTCTGACTGAATTAACATGCACTCAATGAATTAATCGACATTATACCTCAGTTAATGTGCTGCGTCCTTCTTAAGTCTACAGGAAGAGCGTTGTAGATATAAGAGCAATTAAAAACTCTACATTAAGTGTGTTAGGTTTAAGATTGTGTCGTGTGGCTTAAAACAAACATTTCAATCTGCAGCGCTTTATTAGATTTTTACATGGCTTCTTTTCCTTGCTTCATTGCTTCTTATGACTCCCACCGCCTCTGGATGAATCCTATTACCTGTACATGCTGGCGATAAGAGTCAGGCTTCATTCACACATCACTGATTTTTCTTGTATATAAAAAATGCACCGTTGCTCAACAGTGTTTGGCAGTTTTTTATTCATTAGTGTTTCATCAGCGAAATAAATAAATTGCAGAGCCTGATTCTAGCAAAGTCAATGAGAATGATCAAGTCTCCTACACAAGTTGCTTATTTGAGACTTGCAAATTTGGTGCAGAAAACAATCTGCAGCATGTCAATTCTCTCAGCTATTTTGCAGCATTTTTTTCACCCTTTGACTTCAATTTAAGTCAGTCAAAAACACTAGAACAACACAGGTATGAAAATTAATGCATTTTTATACCATTTTTGCTGCAAAAAATGCATGGGTGTTAACTTAAAAAAATATTGATTACATAGATAAATACACATAGATAGACAGATAAAAAGTGTCACGATAGTGGGTGTGAACCCACTGTACCAAGAAAAACGGGCTCACCCTGGAGGGGCGTAATTAAGCGTCTACCTTGTCTTCACTAGAACCTATAATGTTAGGCCTGCGCTGGAAGTTAGCCGCCGGGTACCAGTCCGGGGTAACTCTTGGCACCATAGCAGCTGACCCCAGAGATCAGGAGTGCAGGCACACTAACCAGACACCCATTGAGTCAATACTGACCCCAATGGAGCTCCACTCCAGGTTTCCATCCAAGGACTGGTTCGTGGTATGTAGCCAAAGTAGGCCCAGGAGGAGAGAGCGAGACAGGTTGGGTAGCACCAGGAAGGAGATCTCCTCAGAATGTGAGGTGCCTATCCGTAGTTCTACCTGTTCAGAGACAAAGTGTACAGGCTCATTTATATACTGCTCAAAAAATAAAGGGAGCATTTAACAACACAATGTAATGTTGAAGTGTTCCCTTTATTTGTTTGAGCAGTATATGTTTTCTATCAATGGAAAACACCATCAAGGGACTCTAGAGGTGACGTGTAGGAATCTGATTCCAATCCACCATGGCTTGATGTATGTAGTTTCCAGCAGATTAAGAATCTAGGTAGGCTGACTCAGAGAACCGGATAACTTCACAAGACACAGACACAGACAAAGTCAACTGAGGAGAAGAGTTGCTCATGCCCAGGGTAGCCTGGGGTAGTAAGTCCTAGAGTCATGGGTCAATATAGAATGAAGTGTTCTGTACCTTTGCAGTAAAAGCACAGTCCCATTGTTTGACGAAGCTCCTGACGCTGCTTGGTCAGCTTGATACAGTCAACCTGCATGGGTTTTAGAGTAGAAGTAGACTTGGAAGGCTGAATAGTCAAGGGTTTCTGAGGGAAGGACGGAGCAAGGTGCAGCCATCACTTCTCATGTAACACCTCTCCGGCTTATTTCTAGAACCTGATACTGGTGGCTAAAAAAATGAAGTCGTGAAGGGTAGCAGAGATATCTCAACCAGATAATTCATCCTACATCCTTTCAGAGAGACCTTCCCCAGAAAGGAACTACCAATGCCTCATGATTCAATCCAAGTTCAGAGAAGAGAGCAGAAAAGAACCGCATACTGACCCACAGTCAGGGCCGGTTTTAGGCAAAGTGGGGCCCTAGGCAAAAGGTTAAAGTGGGCCCTAATTGCTCAGGCCCCTTTCACATCTAACGCTTTGCTGCATTTTGCTCAATTTGCATTTCCATGCGTTTTTACCGCAAAAACGCATCAAAACGCATGCGTTTTTGTTCCCATTGATTTTAATGGAAACACATGCAAAAACGCATGTAAAAACGCATGTGCGTTTTCAAAAACCGAAAACGCATGCGTTTTTGCCAACGCTGCCCAAAACATCGGGGAAGACGTTTTGTGCTGCGTTCGCAAAAATGCATGCGTTTTGCGTTTTTGAAAACGCACATGCGTTTTTACATGCGTTCCCATTTAAATCAATGGGGGGAAAAACGCTAGCGTTTTTAATGCGTTTTTAGCGGTAAAAACGGCTAGAAAGGCAAATTTAGCAAAACGCACACCAACCTTAGATGTGGAACAGGCCGTAGTTATATGGTAAGAGTGACTTCATAAGTTGATTATCTAGGTCAGAATAAGAACATACTGAACGTCATTTTTATTTCAATCATAAAAAAAAACAAAACAGAAATTTGTAAAAAAAAAAAATTTTTTTTTTATTTTCCGAGACCCATGATGTTTTAATTTTTGAAGATACATAGATATGTGAGGGGTTATTTTATGTGCCCTGAGCTGACATTTTTACTGATACCATTTTGAGTCAGATACAACATTTTGATCGCCTTTTATTGCATTTTATTGTAACAACATGGTGGCCTAAAAAACATAATTCTGGTGTTTTTATTTTTTTTCCATTACGCCATTTACCAATTGGATTAATTTACTTCATATATTGATAGCTTAGATTCTTACGAACGCAGCGATACCAAATATGTGTATTTTTACATTTTTTTCACTGTTTTATTGCTATTTTCAGTTCAGCTCCTTTGGGGGCCCCTAAGAGAGTGGGGGCCCTAGGCAACTGCCCAGTCTGTCCCCCCCTAACGCCGGCCCTGCACACAGTCTGGCTACCCTGATGTAGCTTGAATAAAGAAGAGGCAGAAGACTTTGTGGAAGACATCCATAGAATATGCTAAGTAACTGGATCCCCTCTCTCCCACAGGGAATTGATCCAGGCACTGGCCTCAGGAGCCAGATCGGACATCAGAAAAGCTGCTTTTGCCCAATCCAAGGCAAACTGGTGGAACATAAGTTCAAAATGCAACATGCACTGGTTTATGAGTACTCTGCATTGCTTGGGGCTGAGGTCAAACCATGGAGGAGCAGACAAGTGTGGACTAGAACCAGGAGCTAGATTAACTGCCGTAGTAGACATTACAGCCTGGACAGGCTCAGGTGGCGTTGTTGGTGTTAAAGCATTCAGACAGGTGTCTACTGACTTCAAGTAGGTCAGAATTCAGTCTGTTGCTCCCGTAGATGGGTCACCTCTAGTTGCAGCCCTGCGAGCTGTGTGGTACTGCGGCCAGCGGCACCCATTGCCTGAGCAAAGTGTCGTGCTGGTTGGTGTGGATCCACTGTGCCACAGAAACCGGGTTCACCCTGCAGGAACATTACAAAGCAACTGCCTTGTCTTTACTAAAACCTCTGATGGTGAGATTAGGCTTGTGCTGGTAGGTAGCTGCCAGGTACAACTACAGGGGAACTCTTGGCACCGTAGCAGCTGACCTAAGGGGTCGGGACGCGAGCATGGACTCAGATGCAGGGAGGGCATCTAGAATCGGCAAGCCTACTGGTACAGCAGGTACGGCTGGTTCAGACATGTATGCCTGGTTCAGGCAGATACGGCTTTCTCAGGTGGGTATGGCAGGTACTGACAGGTACAGCAGATGCTGGTGGGCACTGCAGATGCTGGCAGGTATGGCAGGTACTGGCTTGTAGAGCAGGTTACTGGCAAGTGCGACAGGTTCTGGAACACAGGCATGGTTAGTGTTGAGCCTCAGGCCCTGGGGTACTCGGGTACCAGGCTCGGTGGGTTGCTTTAGGGAAGTCACGGGTGGCAGCGCATGATCCCTTGGCCTGGATGACACTTCAAAAGGAGGGGAATAAAAGTTTTTGTCATGTGACGCCACCTGTAGTGTCCGGTGATGGGTCACCAGCGCCGCCACAGTCCGCCGGAGGTGGATAGTAGTGCGGCTTAGTTTGCAAAGCCCTCTACAGGTAGGGCTGTTCCTCCGGGGCAGCATTCCTGAAAGGGAACAAGATGATGTTGGAAAACACACACAGAGGCAAAGTCACTTTCTCCTGGGTACTTTATTGTCAACTTGTAGCAGCATCGGATACAGTTGACAGATCAGCATTAGATGTTATAAATAACAGGTAGCGGGTGGCTGCAAGTGTATCCCAGGTGGTATGATGGAACCCTTGGTGTACCTTCGTTGACAAACCCGTGTCTGTTCTTCCCCGCCTAGGATGGGCCTATACCTAGTAGCTCTGTGTAGGTAGAACCGGGGGTACTCTCCCTCGTGGTGAGGAAGCAGGCAGACCGCTCCACTGGCAGGGTGCTGTGGCTGATAAACAAGCCACAGCAGCCGGTTGCCGACTGCAAAGCTGGACTTTGGTCGGATCCTCGGGCCCGGCGTTCCCATGGTGGACTGGAGTATCCCCTGGATTATGGTCGCTCCACTCTGAGGATCTCCCTTTCTCTCTAGAGCCCGGATTTCTCTCATCGGGCGCCCTCTTTCAGGACCTTCTCAATGTCCCTTCCTCTTCCCTCCGGTACGGCTTGAAACTAACCAGGTTTGACCTTCCGCCTCGTTCCACACTCTTTCCAACTTTCCTCTTCTCCAACTGTTCCAACCCTGTCCCCCTCTTGCTCCTAGAGGGAGACTATTCTTGCTCCTAGTTAGCCATTCTGCTGACAAAAGACCTCCTCGATCCCCCTAGAGGTGAATATATCCCCTCCAGGGTAATCTCCCATCACTCAGCTAATGTGGGAGTGCTGGGAATGGGTCCCACCCACCATCCTAGGGTTCACCTGCAGCTGGGGCACTTGCACCTCTTTTACGGGTGCAATACCCCTTCTTGACGCCTGCACATGCGGAGAGCCACATAAGCTTGTGCAGACAATGGAAACAGATACATGGAACCTTACAACAAGCAAGTGTGTTTCAAGCTGAAAGACCATGATGTGCCTCAAGCTGAAAAAACGTGATAAAAAAGCATAAAAGTCTATGCTATTTACATGTACTATTAGTATATATTTATTTACTTAATGGTTTTTCATGTTATGCTCGGTTTTGTCTGTTAAATGGCCACAATGTGAATTTACACCTACGCATTGCACTTATACCAACTCAGGCGCCGATTTATTTTTTTGGTCTTCCTTTAGTTTTTTATATATTGTACATACAGGGGTGTAGCCCCCCTTTTTGGGCTGTTCATCTGGTCTGTATAACTTTCCATGCACACATTTTCTGAACAGTCAGGTCCTCCTGCCCCCATCAATATTGACATCTGCTGACAAGTAGTGAGGTCAACTAGGTTAGGGACCACCCTGACTGGGTACACCTTGTCATGGTGGATGGCTTTAATGTTATTTATATGTCATATTACTATTTACTCCTTTATTTACTAAAAGGTATTAGCTCATTTTGTTTTCATCTTAGGTTTACACTGAAAGTCAGTTTTGCGTTGCAGGAGAGCAACAAATTGGAGACTTTAGTGTTAACTTTTGTTTGGTCCTATTATCTTCAATTTTAACTAAACGCTAGAGATGTCGCATGCAATTTTATGATAGTGTCTTCAAAGCTTCCAACAGTCAAAAAGCAACAATGAGAATGTTACGATACAATCACGTTGTTGGATTGTTTTCACCTTTACAAAGTATCATGACATTTCTATTCAGATAACTTTGTAGGCTCTAAAGGGTGAACTATTAATTAAACGAGTTTATTCTTGTAAACATTGTTCAGAGGCATCATCATTGTAGTAAGTTCTTATATGCAAGAAGAGGCCAGGGACTCTGGCGCCTCCTATTGGTTGTAGCAATCCTGA